>OY728145.1:44889999-46139999 GCA_963277665.1 Viscum album | reverse complement strand
GGGGTGGACCTCTTGGTGGTGGTGGTAGTAGAACCTCAAAATGTCGTCCACCACCCGCTGCTCGGCCAACTCCTCTGCCTCGTCCGCCTGCTTCCTGCAGACCACTACGGTCGAACCTCTGCCTCTGCCTAGGAGGTCCCTACACTATCTGCACCTCATCTTCATGGAGGATCGGGCAGTCTCGAGCCATGTGACCCTGCCCGCCGCATGCATAACATGGCCTGCTCCTCGTATAGATGGCTCTGTTTAGGGTGCCCCGCACTACCAAAACTGTATCCTGAGGTCGCTCGCCTGATGGCCTAGTCCTCTTGGACCTCTGCGACAGCTTTCTACTTCCAGCTGCAGAAGACTCTGCTACGTGTCGCCCTACGGTGGGTCTCACTGCTGGTGTCCGCTCAGCGAGAAAGATCTCCATAAGAAGGGCTCACTCCAGCACTCCTTCCTGCGTCGGAATGCTGAGGGAGATCATCGAAGCCCTAATCTCGTGCCTCAGTCCCTGCTCAAAGGTTTGGGCCGTGAAGAATGGGTCTCATACCATGTCCATATATTAGTGCGAGAGGTCAGCAGAACTCGCTGAGTACTGATCTACTGTCATGTTTCCCTGCCACAGGTGACGTAACTCCTGAATCTGCACCACACGAAGGGTGGAGGGAACAAAATCCGAGCGGAAGAGACTCTCGAAGTCTATCCAAAGGAAATATGCCTCGTCATGCACCTAGAGCTTCAAGCTCCACCATCTACCTACTATTGCGTGCATGAGACTCAAATCAAGGATCACCATAAGGTCGACTGACATCCCTACCAATCTGAAGACTCTGACGACAGCCTCCAGCCAATCCTCGACTGCCTGAGGGTCCGTCTCTCTGCGGAACCTAGGTAGCCTCTATCGCTGAAACTCATGAAACACATTGAGGTGACATGCACTATCTGCTACTGGGGCTGGTAGTATCGGTGGCTCAGTGGGTCGTGGTACCACTGGTGACTCCGTTGTGATGGGGCCCTGCACCGAGGCCTCATCGCTCGGTGGGCTGCCATCTCATTTGCGACTCAAAACCCTAGCTGGCTGCCTTCGTGGGCCATCCGGAAAAGAAAAAGGTGTGCCACGGTCAAAACAGTATACCTAGTGAGCTAACACAAAGTAATCAAAAATAATACTTTTGAAACACACAGGAAATCATTGTTGTCATGCACTGAGTCGGAAATCAGGGGTCAGGGTCCTGGTGTATGGATACATCAACTGCCGCACCAACACTGGACTCCCTGGACTAAAAACCACACTCAATACTCTTAAAACTATTGCATCCTAGAAAGGAAAGATCAGATTCCTGAGTTCTGCGGTAGAACCAACTCCTCTGATACCAATTTGTCACGACCCGTCCTCGGGGCCCGTACCGTGACTACCCCAAGCCCGCCTTCCATAGGCCAGGGGCTGGAAACTAGAACCAAAGCCGTAAATCCCAATAAAATGGGAAGGCATTGCCTTTATGATATTAAACAAACACAATAGAGTATGCAAGATAAAGTAAGAACAAATTAATACTGGATACAAAGTAAGTGCTGAAAGGTAAATGGGCCAGAATACAAACCCAACTAAAAGTACACTACAACTGAAAAAATAGTACAATTATAGTAAAGTAAAACAACAACCACCGAGTCATCCTATGGGAATCCCACCTGAAGGGTGGCTACAGATTGTCTCCCTAGCACCACGGGTCTATCCGTCTGCTCCGTGTACATCTCACCAAGTGGTCCACCTCCAGCTATTGTCCAGCTCTACAAGCCTCTACCACGATTAGCGCTGTCTGTCATCTGCATCCACCAAAATGTAGTGCAGGCATTGCCCGTGCATGGGTGAGTATAATGATACTTAGTAGGGACCCCGAGACCCCCGAAGGTCTCCCAGAATCCATGAAGGATAAACCACAAATAAAAGATACAATCATGAAGTATCAACCATCTCTACTTAGGTATATGCCAATACATATAACTAAGTCATCAATACAGTTCAACTCCAAATCTCGAGCCCAAGTACAACCCAGTCCACACAGGAAAGATGTCAATCACATCGATGATAAAGATTGAAAGTCAAGACTCAGCTCACACAGGTATACATCTTTCGTAAAGTGATAGACATGATCAGATGTAGTCACTGATTCATGTAAGCTGGCGGACCCACACATGATACTAGTCCAACTAAGCTGTCAGACCCACGTAGGATACAAGACCAGCTACTCTGTTGGACCCACGAAGGATATTAGAACAGAAGTCAAACTGTCAGACCCACGTAATATACAAGAACAGTAATCATCGCCGTCGAACCCATGGAGGATTCCAGTATGGTAGTCATCATCGCCAAACCCACGGAGGATTCTAGTACGGTATTCGTTGTCGCCGAACCCACGGAGGATTCTAGTACGGTAGTCATTGTAGTCGCAGCCAGCTCTAGGGTTCCCGCACACAACCCTCTCGATTCTAGGAGGGTCCAATCCTCGAGCCAAGGGGTTGATAAATCAAATATCACAAAGTATAGATTTTATATATCCTGAAGTTCCGTCTCATTAAAAGGAACCCAACATGATAGATGGCGCATCAATCAGACGACTGGTCTGTGAGTTATTAGCATTTTTGCTCCAGGGCCCAGTTGGAAATACGCTCGTTCTAAACTTGGCCATTTTCCAAAGTTGTACAAAACTCACATAGAGTAGAAGATCACCACATCATGAGGGTACTAGTGCCACAGATGGTGCATCGATTGGACGCACGGTCGTGAAGATATTTTCATTTAAGCAAACGGGCCCGACTCATTAGGCCCAGTGGGCTGGTGGGTCATCTCAACCCGGTTCGGCAGGTCCTACCCTAAATGGGGTGTCGGCCTGGCATAAAGACACGTAGTCCAGCCCGGCCCAGCGTGGCAAGACATGGTGTGGCTGTCCGAGAAGCTCATCCTGAAGTGGGCCGAGCTGTCTAGGGGGGGCTAGCTACCCGAACCAGCGGCGCCAAGTGGTGCCGACTTACCAAAATGGCTGGACGAAGCTGGCCTTCTCAGTGCAAGAGGCCCACTCAGGCAGGCCGCGGTTCGTCTAGCGCAACACCCTCCTGGAGCTATGGTTCTCCTCAGCCCGACCGACCGCCGGTCGGCCGAGCGGCCCATGGAACGCGGGTCGCGGTCTTCCGCAACATGGCACTCCTTGTGGCGCCGGGGTCCTCCTTCGGCCCGACCAGCTTAGCCGGCCGGTTCTTCATCGGCCGAGCGGTCCGCGGTTACGGGATGTGGTTCCTCTACACATGGTCGGTGCACGACCTCCATTTCCATTCATCGCCACCGCCTCTCATTGCCACCGCGAAAGTATCCAAGAACAATCAGAGGGTTGTCGGGCCGTGTTCGTTTGGCCCGCACCCTTCGCGTTAGGTGGTATCAAAAGACCAAGGGTAAAACATGATTTCAACTAGGGACGAAGAACAGTTTTATTCAATTAAAAATGAAACAAACCCCTACCTCGGTTTCAAGATCAGAGTCATGGAAAGAGGATTTGTAGACGACGTTGGGGTGCATCCGAGGAGGAAGCGATGTCTCCTCACTTGTTGTGGAGAAGAGAAAGAAAGGCACATCACCGTTCTTTGTGGACTCGGTGTTCTTCGTCGAAGAACACGTCGTTCTTCATGGAAGGTTAAAGCTCTCTTTTAATTCTCCAAGGATTTCCCAGCACAATATTTTCCAAGCCAAAATTAAAATAAGGCTTTCACTTGTTTTAATAAATATTCCATGCATTCAAACTAATTCAAACTCTTTAAATAATTAATTAAAGAGTTGTTTAATTAATTGAGATGGGTTGGAAAAAATTAAATGGAGTGAGGGAGGTGGAATGTGGAGAGGCTCCACCCAATTAAATGAGGGATTTTTCAAGAACTAAACAAGGGGTTTAAGGGATTTGAAGAGAGTTATGGGGAGATGAAAGGTTGGGGCTCGTGTGGGACCCTCCTTACAAATATCCACACATGGGAAGTTATCTGGGTGTGGGCCCCACCAATAAGTTATCCATGGGAGGAAATAACCAACTCTCAAAATAAAATTCTCTACCACACAATTTTATATAATTTAAGATTAAACCCCCAAAAATTTACTTTCAACCCGCATGAAATGCAACTGCGGTAAAGGTCCCCTTAAGCTAATACCGGCGCTGCGAGTTCATCGATGTCCTTGGATTTCAATTCCGAGAACTACTTCAAAAGATAGAGAAACTGTAACACCCGAGACTTTTATGTTATATAAATCATCAAAGGAATCTTTTTCTACACACAACACTTTCTTGGCTTGCTTTACACGAAATCGCGACCTTCCTTGATAGTTTGCGTCGTACGCAATACTGAGTTTCACTAAACAATGATATGCTAATAAAATATACTTAAAACTAGCCATTATGAATAGTAATAACCACTTTTTGAAATTTTATAAATTTTATTTTTTAAAATGGACTTCATTTTTGGATTCGTAATATCGAAATTAGCCTAGGGTGAAATTTTGGTATTTTTCTGAAAACTTTCAATTTTTAATGAATAGTGAAACCACTAAGTGGTAGTAAAAAAAACTGAATTTTTCATAAAACATAATTTTACCACTTCTGTGAGTGGAATTTCAAAAATCCGAGAGACACAGTTGATGTCAGTAAGTAAAATGTTGTTCAATGAGATGAAAATAATTTTTCGGTGAATAGTAACTTTTTACTTTTTTTTACCACGGTTAAAAGTAAATAGGGTAATTAAGGGTAAAAATGATATTATTATTACCCTAACACATGTCCTAATTATATTGGACAAATTTAATTCGACCAAAAACAAACTTAGGAATAAAATATGACCATTTAGGCCCACTTGGATTAGATTAGGACATTTATTATTAATTTATTTAAAGAAGGGTTAAAATAGTTAAAATCAAAGTTTAATAACTAAATAATTTTTAATATGGGATTATACATAAGATAAATTCGACTATAAATATTCATTAGAAAGATAAAACTATTTCCTACATAATGGTATTTTATTTGTAATTTTTAGACATTAAATAATTTAATTTATTTATGACACAAAGATGATGCAGTAATTAACTTATTAGTGAAATATTGACATAATTGATGTTATAACACCAAAATAAATGTAATTTGACACTTTTTATGAATTCCACTAATTTTATAGATTAATATGACATGTTAGTATTGATGGAATTAACTTTTTTCGAACAAATCAATCTGTTATTATTTTCACAAAAATTAATTACTAAATAGTGTCAAAATTGACATAAAATAGTTTTTTAAAACAAATATTATATTAGTAATTGTTATTTTATTCCTAAAAATCTAAGGTTCGGAAAAATGACTTAGATAAGGTTATATATATTAATAATAAACAACTTGGGGTTCGTTTGGATGCTTATAGTAAGTTTATTAACCTTATAGTATAAGAACACAAGAAGACACCGTAAAAGTAAACTTATTTAACTTAATGTTAAATCTAAATGATAAGGTTAAAATAGGAACCTAAACTTGTCCAAATTCTATTGGATGAGAGTATTTAGACCCCTCCCCACCTTAGATTCGAAATAAATCAATTTGGAGCTATTTAAAACCGAAATTGACATTATAATAAAATAATATTGTTAGTTATTCCAAAGGTACCCCTCTCCTCCCTTATAAAAGGGCACCTCCTCCCTCTCTTCCTCACACCACTTTGAGCCTTCACGCTCGGCCAACCCCTGCCACTTTCTCCTCTCCACTACCCTAGAGACATCCTAGAGGTTCTGGTCTTCTTCAAAGACCTATTTTAGTGCCCTAAAAGGAGGTCTCAAAGAAGCACTTCAAAGAAGAGGTAATGTCCGTTACCGATTATTTCATCTTTATTTATTATTCAACTTATTCTTCTTTAGTTGTTTCATTATTAAGTAATAACATCAGTATCAATAATATACTTATATGTTATTATAAGTATGAAACAACCCTATTTTACCATTTATCCATCCTACGGAAAAAGAAATCACCGCGCGTGCGTACGTACGGAATACCGTCTCCACGCCGTGGTGTAATCTATTTTCCACCACCACCTTACATGGATGGGTATAATGGTGTAAATAATGACTATATATGACTAGTATAATGTGATACTAATTCTGAAATAGTATACATACACTCCAATACAATTCCACGATCATAGGAACGATATCATCACTCGTGCGTACGTACGGAATACCGTCTCCACAATGTGATGCGACCCGTCTATATGATCTTCATTTCATAATGATTATATAAATTAATTGAATGAATTAATATGATATATATTACACTAATACCATTCTGGAAATGAGGTATCTATAACCTAAAGAGAAGAATAAGAAATTATTTGACAAAACACGCATAAGAACAAAAAGTTATAAACACCAGAATAACAAGTAGAAATGAAATATTACTACTAAGAAGCTAAGAATATGACCATATATGATATCATAAAAATAATTATGATTCTGTAATAAGTCAATAACATTATTTAAATTATTATACAGGAGGTTTGGACACATACAAATCATATCGGACCTAAGGTAAGGGAAATATCACAATCTCATTTTTATCCGAGATTGCTTATAATTTGGTATTTAATGGGGTGCATTTTATCATCCAAATCCATGTTTCCTCAATATGTAATATTTAAATCATTCTACAATTTTTTAAATCCAATTTTACCCTTCGGTGAGTTTTTAGTAAAAGATATGAAAGGAATCTTTTGTCGTTTTTCGTACGAGGTACTTTTTGAATTTTCCGACAAAAGTACGAGAAGAATGTTTTTTTAACTTATATGGCATGAATGGATTTTTAAAAAATTATTTCCAAGAATCTTCCTTTACAAGTTTTCAAGTAATTTTTAATCAACTTCTTTTAGTTTAAAATTTTATGACATGTTAAAGAAAGGAAGGTGTTTTTGAAGTAGAAAGTATATTTTCCTCAAGAATGGAGTTCAAGTGTTTTATCAAAATAATTTTCCATCTAAGATAATAAAGGGTTCTGTTTCTATCCCTATTATTACATTTATTTGATTATGTTGTGATGGAATTATGTTTATGAATTCCTTTATCTTATATGAGTTGTTTTATTATGTCACGATGTTTAAGATTCCCATTTTTGTTACATGGGTTATGTTATGATGTATGGTTTATGATTTTGTGGCACACATAAGAATGGTATCATTATGAGATGGGTGGGACCTATATCTCCCTCCAATTCATTGGGTAATGATTTTATATCTCATGAGATAGACATGGCTGGAACGGTAGGTTATACCGGTTCAGTGAAACAGGACTGAAACGAGGGTGACTTGGTTCAGAAATGGACTTTGTCCACAAAGATAGTCTTGGAAATGAGTCTTGACTAATAAGATATGATTCTCTATGATTATGTGTGTATGCCACAAAGTTTCATGTTTTATGTTATGATTATTGGGATTACATTTCACTACTATGATTTATCCCATGTTATGAAATTATGATCTCTTTTGCAGGTTAAGATTTCCAAAAGTTATGTGATTATGTATATGATGTGATTGATATTTCTTTTGTTTACCCTTACTGAGCATTTGAGATCACCCTTTTGTATGTTTTATTTCCCCGTGTCAGGAAGAAGGTTATTAAGTAGAATATGCCAAAAAGGGACTCTAGATATGATGAAATAAATGGGAGGCAAAGTAGATGCTTTATGAACCAGTTTTTTATGTTTCCCAGTTTCTAAAGACACTATACCTATATGGTCCTTTCTTGGTTTTGTTATATGATGTAATAAGTGTTCTTTAATTCAGAAGTAATAACAATGTATGTAAAGTATGGGTCGTTATAGTTGGTATCAGAGGAAAGGTATAGTCAACCTTTGGAAACTAGGATGTGAAAGCCTTAGTAAGAACCCTAAGGATAAGTCTAAGCATAGAACACAATCATAGTGTTTTAGAAATGGCCATGAATAACCTAGGATAAGACCTTAAGTGCGAAATTTTATTCTTGATTATGTGGTTTTCCTATTATAATTAGTGTTGCTCACACTATTATTCTTGGTTTTAGTAAATGGCTGGAACCCGAAGGAACCGTGTTAATTCGGAATGCGATGGGCAATGCAATGATTGTCCCCCAGAGCAACAAAACGTTATGGGAGCTGGAATGAAAAATCTTGTATCCATGCTCACACAACTTTCTCAAGCTATGAATCATGCAGGACTTCCAAACGAGCAAAGGAAGGAGCAACATTCTGTTGAATCCTTCATGAGACAGCATCCACCTTCATTCAGCGGGTCTACTGATCCATTAGTTGCTGAACAATGGATTAGTACTACTGAAAAGATATTTTTAGTTCTTCAATGTTCTGAGCATGATAAAGTCGTCTTACAAGTGTATCGTTTGGAAGGTGATGCTGATCAATGGTGGAATCTTATTAAGAATACAAGGAAAAGGGATGAAATTGAGTCCATGGAATGGGACGAGTTCAAGAACTTATTTTTCAATAAGTACTTCCCTCGTATTCTCCGAACTAAGATGGAGAAAGAGTTTCTTGAACTGAAGCAAAAGGATGATGAATCTGTTGGTACCTATGAAGAAAATTTTACAAGACTTGCAAGGTACGCTTCTGGTATTATTATCCAACCTGAGAGTAAGATCGATCGATTTTTTAGTGGCTTAAAACCAAGTCTTCGAAGGGCCTTATCCATAAGGGACTTCAATAGCTACGAGGAAATTGTTCGATGTGCTCTCAAAGTTGAGATGGAGATTGGAGTAACCAATCAGTCATATGGATTTGATAAGAAGAGGAAAATGGAATTCAAAGGAAAATCTAAAGAGCACACTGAAAAGAAGATGAGCTTTCCCTTATGCTCAAAGTGTGGAAAGAAACATGGAGGGAATTATCTTAAAGGGACAAGTAAATGTTTCAAATGTGGAAAGGAAGGTCATCAGGCATTTGAATGCCGCGATGATGGGAAGAAGATGTCTAATGATGCAAACAAAGGAAGGGATACACAGAATGAACCTACTACACTTCAATGTTTCAAGTGCAAGGAGATGGGACATTATGTCAATAAATGCCCTAATCCAAGGGTTGATGATGATGGTCGATGCCAACAAACTCTTAAGGCTAAAGACAATGGAAAGTCACATGCAATTTCTATCAGCGATGTGGAGTACGATAACGATGTGGTGAAAGGTAAATTTACCATCCACTCTAAAGTAGCAAATGTTTTATTTCATTCTGGATCCACCCACTCCTTTATTTTTGAAGAATTTTCTAAGGGTATCACCGTATTACCTCAACAATTAGATGTTGAGTTAGCTGTGACAACACCTAATGGAACAACAATCGCATCAAAAGTTTATAATTCTTCTCCGATCGAAGTTTGTGGGAAAGTGATTCCGGAAAATCTTGTGATCCTTCCTATAGTGGAATTTGATGTGATTATTGGCATGGATTGGATTTCTCTACATGGAGCTCATATCAATTGCAAAACAAGGGAAGTCACATTTCATATTCCAGATCAATCTATGATCGTCTATCGATGCAAGGATGAACATAACCTTCCAGTGGAAATTTCATCCATTTTATGGGTATTGATTCCACTAAATGAAGGTTATTTATCTCAAATGGTTGTCGAGAAACTAATGAATAAGAATATGCCCATTGTAAGGGAGTTTGATGATGTCTTTCCGGAGGAATTACCGGGTCTTCCACTGAATCGTGAAGTTGAGTTTTCAATAGAACTCGTACCGAGTGCTTTGCCTATTTCAAAGACACCTTATAGAATGACCCCAATTGAGTTGCAGGAATTGAAGTAGCAACTCCAAGAGAATATTGATAAGGGGTTTATACGCCCTAGTGTGTCACCTTGGGGAGCACCTGTTCTGTTTGTTAAGAAGAAATATGGATCAATGAGACTCTGCAATGATTATCGAGAACTTAACAAGATCACTATCAAGAACAAATATCCTCTCCCGCGCAATGATGACCTATTTGACCAACTACGCGGAGCTCAATACATTTCCAAGATTGATCTTCATTCAGGGTATCATCAATTAAGGGTCAAAAGGGAGGATATACCAAAGACGGCTTTCCGTACAAGGTATGGACACTATGAATTTATAGTGATGCCATTTGGTCTTACTAATGCCCCTACTATCTTCATGGATCTGATGAATAGAGTCTTTAGAGACTATCTTGATCAATTTGTGGTAGTCTTTATAGATGATATTCTTGGCTATTCAAAGAGTAAGGAAGAACATGAAGATCACTTGAGAATTATATTGAAGACCCTGAGAAAGGAGAAGCTTTATGCCAAATTTACCAAGTGTGAATTTTGGCTTAAAAAGTTGTATTTTTGGGTCACATAATCTCAAAAGAGGGGATATCTGTGGATCCAGCAAAAACAGAGGTTATCGAAAGATGGTCGAGACCAACAACAATAACTGAGATCCGAAGTTTTCTTGGTTTGGATGGATATTATCGATGTTTTGTGAAATATTTTTCACGATTATCTAATCCACTCACCAAGTTGACTCGGAAAGGAGTTAAGTTTGTTTGGACAGAGGAATGTGAAGATAATTTGAAGGAGTTGAAAAAAAGGTTATCCAGTGCACCTGTGCTCACACTTCCTTGTAGTGGAGAAAGGTTTGTGATCCACAGTGATGCATCCAAGAAGGGATTGGGGTGTGTTCTTATGCAAAATGATATGGTGATAGCTTATGCCTCACGACAGTTGAAAATACATGAGCAAAATTACCCAACTCATGATTTGGAGTTAGCTGCGGTAATCTTTGCATTAAAGATTTGGAGGCATTACATTTATGGTGAAAGGTGTGATATTTATACTGATCATAAAAGTTTAAAGTATATTTTCACACAAAAGGAGCTGAATATGCGCCAAAGAAGATGGTTGGAGCTGATTAAGGATTACGACTGCTCAATTCATTACCACCCTGGGAAAGCAAACAAGGTGGCATATGCATTAAGTCGACAAGACCATGCTAGTTTATCCATGACGAGGATCACAAAAGATCCAATATTTATGGATTTACAAAGGATGGATCTTGGAATTATAATGAAAGGGGAAAAATCGTATCTTTCTCAAATGAATTTTCAACCATCTATACATGTGAAGATTAAAGAGGCACAAAAAGAAGATGTCGAGTTACAAAAGAAGGTGAGAAATGTTCCTGAATTCAACCTTGATTGTGATGGGATAATAAAGTTCAGGAATCGGGTTTGTGTTCCTCCCATCCCCGAATTAAAGAAGGAGCTGCTGGATGAGACTCATAGTTCTTCATTCTCTATTCATCCTGGAAGCACGAAGATGTATAGGGACCTGAAAGAGTACTTCTGGTGGGATGGCATGAAAAGAGATGTTGCTGAATATGTCTCTCGATGCTTGGTTTGTCAACAAGTTAAAGCTGAGAGATAGAAGTCTAAGGGGATGTTACAACCATTACCCATACCCGAATGGAAATGGTAAAACATCACTATGGACTTTGTCAAAGGACTTCCTAAAACATCCAAAGGCAATAATGCTATCTGGGTCATAGTTGATCATCTTACAAAGTCCGCACACTTCATTTCTATTAGAGAGGATTTCTCTCTGGATCAGCTTGCCAGGATATATGTAAAGGAAGTGGTAATATTGAATGGAGTACCACTTTCTATTATATCTGATCGGGATCCGAGGTTTACCTCAAAGTTCTGGCAAAGTCTTCAGCATACTCTGGATACAGAGTTATGTTTCAGCACTGCTTATCATCCTCAGACAGAAGGTCAGTCTGAGAGAACAATTCAAACTCTAGAAGATTTGTTGAGAGATTGCTCTATGGATTTCAAAGGTGGTTGGGATCAACACCTACCTTTGGTGGGATTTTCTTATAATAATAGCTTTCACTCCAGTATTCAGATGGCTCCTTATGAAGCTCTCTATGGAAAGAAATGCAGGACTCCAACTCGCTGGGATGAAGTTGGGGAAAGAAAGCTATTAGGAACTGATCTCATTGATGAAATGGCAGAAAAGGTCAGATCTATTCAACAACACATAAGAGCATCTCAGAGTCGACAGAAAAGTTATGCCGACAACCGAAGAAAATACCTAGAGTTTGAAGTGGGTGATAAAGTGTTCTTACGAATATCTCCCTGGAAGAGGGTTATGAGATTTGGAAAGAAGGGGAAGTTGAGCCCTAGATATATCGGTCCTTTTGAAATACTGGATCGTGTTGGGAAGGTAGCTTACCGATTGGCACTTCCACCGAATCTCTCTCAAGTTCACGATGTGTTCCATGTATCTCTCCTGAGAAAGTACATACCTGATCCTTCACATGTACTCAGCTCAGAAGTTGTACCGCTGGAGCAAGATCTTTCTTATGACGAACAACCGATAGAGATTCTGGATCATAGCGAAAAAGTCCTTCGAAACAAGACCACTCGATTGGTGAAAGTTTTATGGAGGAACCACCAATTAGAAGAAGCTACATGGGAGCTTGAGGATATGATGAGGGAGAGGTATCCTCATCTGTTTGTTACAAAGTGACGAATTTCGAGGGTGAAATTCATTTTAAGGGGGGTAGAATGTAACACCCGAGACTTTTATGTTATATAAATCATCAAAGGAATCTTTTTCTACACACATCACTTGCTTGGCTTGCTTTACACGAAATCGCGACCTTCCTCGATAGCTTGCGTCGTACGCAATACCGAGTTTCACTAAACAATGATATGCTAATAAAATATTATTAAAACTAGCCGTTATGAATAGTAATAACCACTTTTTGAAATTTTATAAATTTTATTTTTCAAAATTGACTTCATTTTTGGATTCGTAATATCGAAATTAGCCTAGGGTAAAATTTTGGTATTTTTCTGAAAACTTTCAATTTTTGATGAATAGTGAAACCACTAAGTGGTAGTTAAAAAAACTGAATTTTTCAGAAAACATAATTTTACCACTTCTGTGAGTGGAATTTCGAAAATCCGAGAGACACGGTTGATGTCAGTAAGTAAAATTTGGTTCAATGAGATGAAAATAATTTTTTGGTGAATAGTAACTTTTTACTTTTTTTTACCACGGTTAAAAGTAAATAGGGTAATTAAGGGTAAAAATAATATTATTATTACCCTAACACATGTCCTAATTCTATTATACAAGTGTAATTCGACCAAAAACAAACTTAGGAATAAAATATGACCATTTAGGCCCACTTGGATTAGATTAGGACATTTATTATTAATTTATTTAAAGAAGGGTTAAAATAGTTAAAATCAAAGTTTAATAACTAAATCATTTTTAATATGGGGTTATACATAAGATAAATTAGACTATAAATATTCATTATAAAGATAAAAGGATTTACTACATAATGGTATTTTATTTGTAATTTTTAGACATTAAATAATTTAATTTATTTATGACACAAAGATGATGCATTAATTAACTTATTAATGAAATATTGACATAATTGATGTTATAAACTCCAAAATAAATGCAATTTGACACTTTTTATGAATTCCACTAATTTCCTAGATTAATATGACATGTTAGTATTGATTTAATTAACTTGTTTCGAACTAATCATTCTGTTATCATATTCACAAAAATTAATTACTAAATAGTGTCAAAATTGACATAAAATAGTTTTTTAAAACAAATATTATATTAGTAATTGTTATTTTATTCCTAAAAATCTAAGGATCGGACAAATGACTTAGATAAGGTTATATATATTAGTAATAAACAAATTGGGGTTCGTTTGGCTGCTTATAGTAAGTTTATTAACCTTATAGTATAAGAACACAAGAAGACACGGTAAAAGTAAAATTATTTAACTTAATGTTAAATCTAAATGATAAGGTTAAAATAGGACCCTAAACTTGTCTAATTTCTATTGTATGAGAGGATATAGACCCATCCCCACCTTATCTTCTAATTAAATCAATTTGGAGCTATTTAAAACCGAACATGACTTTATAATAAAATAATATTTTTAGTTATTCCAAAGGTGCCCCTCTCCTCCCTTATAAAAGGGCACCTCCTCCCTCTCTTCCTCACACCACTTTGAGCCTTCAAGCTCGGCCAAACCCTGACGATTTCTCCTCTACACTTCCCTAGAGACATCCTAGAGGTTCTGGTCTTCTTCAAAGACCTATTTTAGTGCCCTAAAAGGAGGTCTCAAAGAAGAACTTCAAATAAGAGGTAATGTCCGTTACCGATTCTTTCATCTTTATTTATTCTTCCACTTTTTCTTCTTTATTTGTTTCATTATGAAGTAATAACATCAGTATCACTCATATAATGATATGTTATTATAAGTATGAAACAACCCTATTTCACCATCTATCCATCCTACGGAAAAAGAAATCACCGCGCGTGCGTACGTACGGAATACCGTCTCCACGTCGTGGTGTAATCTATTTTCGACCACCACCTTACTTGGATGGGTATAATGGTGTAAATAATGACTATATATAAATATTATAAAGTGATACTAATTATGAAATAGTATACATACACTCCAATACATTTCCACAATCATAGGAACGATATCATCACTCGTGCGTACGTACGGAATACCGTCTCCACGATGCGATGTGACTCATTCTACATGATCTTCATTTCATAATGATTATATAAATGAATTGAATGAATGAATATGATATATATTACACTAATACCATTCTGGAAATATCTATAACCTAAAGAGAAGAATAAGAATTTATTCGACAAAACACGCATAAGAACAAAAAGTTATAAACACCCGAATAACAAGTATCAATGAAATATTACTACTAAGAAGCTAAGAATATGACCATATATGATATCATAAAAATAAGTATGATTCTATAATAAGTAAATAACATTATTTAAATCACTATACATGAGGTTCAAACACGTATAAATCATATCGGACCTAAGGTAAGGGAAATATCACAATCTCATTTTTTATCCGAGATTGCTTATACTTTGGTATTTACTGGGGTGTATTTTATCATCCACATCCATGTTTCCTCAATATGTAATATTTTCATCATTATAAAATTTTTTAAATAAAATTTTACCCTTTGGTGATTTTTTAGTAAACGATATGAAAGGAATCTTTTTTCGTTTTTCGTACGAGGTACTTTTTGACTTTTCCGACAAAAGTACGAGAAGAATGTTTTTTAACTTATATGGCATGAATGGATTTTTAAAACATCATTTACAAGAAGCTTATTTTACAAGTTTTCAAGTTATTTTTAATCAAATTCTTTTAGTTTAAAATTTTATGACATGTTAAAGAAAAGAAGGTGTTTTGAAGTAGAAAGGATATTTTCCTCAAGAATGGAGTTCAAGTGTTTTATCAAAATTATTTTCCATCTGAGATAATAAAGGGTTCTTTTTTTATCCCTATTATTACATTGATTTGATTATGTTGTGATGGAATTATGTTTATGAATTCCTTTATCTTATATGAGTTGTTTTATGATGTCACGATGTTTAAGATTCCCATTTTTGTTACATGGGTTATGCTATGATGTATGGTTTATGATTTTGTGGCACACATAAGAATGGTATCATTATGAGATGGGTGGGACATATATCTCCCTAAAATGCATTGGGTAATGATTTTATATCTCATGAGATAGACATGACAGGAATGGTAGGTTATACCTGTTCAGTGAAACAGGACTGAAATGAGGGTGACTCGGTTTAGAAATGGACTTTGTCCACTAAGATAGTCTTGGAAATGAGTCTTGACTAAGAAGATATGATTCTATATGATTATGTGTGTATGCCAAGAAGTATCATGTTTTAAGTTATGATTATTGGGATTACATTTCACTACTATGATTTATCCCATGTTATGAAATTATGATCTCTTTTCCAGGTTTAGATTTCCAAAAGTTATGTGCTTATGTATATGATGTGATTGATATTTCTTTTGTTTACCCTTACTGAGCATTTGAGCTCATCCTTTTGTATGTTTTATTTCCCCAGGTCAGGAAGAATTTTATTAAGTAGATTATTCCAAAAAGAGACTCTAGATATGATGAAATAAATGGGAGGCAAAGTAGATGCTTTATGAACCAGTTGTTTATGTTTCCTAGTTTCTAAAGACACTATACCTATACGGTCCTTTCTTGGTTTTGTTATATGATGTAATAAGTGTGCTTCAATTCTGAAGTAATAACAATGTATGTAAACTATGGGTCGTTATAGAAACCCGCACCACGTTTACTGATCGTAGCCAAACAAAACATCAGTAATTGATTCTGGGCACACCGGGCCTCGGAATCAAGTGTCGTCAGAAACCGCAGACTCATAAAATTACAAAGAATTTAAGAAAAAAAATTCCTTGAAATTTCTGAGTCTTTAAATTATCATAATAGTCCTACAGATATTTCTTTTGGCGTAACCAAAAACCATAACAATATGTTTCTAAATTGATTCTTAAGCTGCATCAAAATTCACTATGTACTCGTATATTGTAGATATGAAAACCACGGGTTGTAATTAGTTTCTCTAGTATGATACCTTAGAGTATTCTATGATATTATATAAAATTGAAATAAATGAAGACAAGTGTTTAATTCACTTGATCATTAGTTTTCCCACTTCTCTAGACATTAATAAATGATCTAATTCAACATTTCAAAGTACTTTTGAATAGTTCTAATTGTATATTGATGTAGTTATGTTGGATTTGATTGATTTTTATATACTATGCATCATGAATTAGTAATATTAAATGTTAGTATATATCATGGCATAATATATAAATTCCTAGAACTTAATATTATGAAATTATTTTAATCTTATTAATATATTCAAATGCTTATTCATGTTCTTTGAAAGGATTATATTCTAACAACAATTTGGTATTGATTTTTTTTTATTCCTCAATAATTAGTTAATAAATTTACTAAGAATAAATTAAGAAAACCCATGGATCTAACTTTTATATCTTGTTCCCTAGAACATAGTTTCTACTTAAAGTCATACTTGGATAAATTTCATTCATTAGTCATAACAAACTGTTAAGACACAATATTTGTTTTTCATATGCTGTCATCATATTTATCTTGAAAATTTATAGTGCTCCCACTAACAAGTTGGAGACACATGCCACTAATTAATTTACAAATTAATATTCTATGGTCATTATGCACAACTTATTCATAAATGAATTTTTGTAATATAGATAACTTATTAGCATTTATTAATTTCAACGACCATTTTATGTTATTCCTATTATACATATACACAAGTTCTCCTTTTGGTCATGTCAAATAGACTTCTACTCTAAGGTTTCCACTAAGTGATAAGACATTGACAATAAATTTCCCAATATAATGATCATATAGAAATGGTTTTAAAAATTATAATTCAGAAAGTATTTTATTCATGATGATTGCTGTATAGGTTGTGTCATAGACAAGACCTTTCAAAAATCAATCATGCTTTATTAGAATCTTCTTCTACAATCCATGTCTATTTTCTATTGAATACCCACTAGTATTATCAAGTCTTAGAAACATTTAAAATATCGAGTCCCTTAATCTTAATACCTGGATCCCATTACATGATTATATATATACTTATAAACCTTCTCATATTACCATTTACTATTTCATTTTATGAATATTTATCCATAAAGAATAATAAATGTATCATCTGCTATAGTGAACATAAACCACTACTTTGGTTATAAATTCATATGCAGCATGTGTCTTTGTAACTACTCCTACTACTATGATTAGTGGATTCTAGTATTCCTATACCAAACATTGTTCATCCAAAGATTTAACCCCTATAAGTTATGTATTCTCCCACTATCTTTAAATAGATAGGATTCAATTGTAGAAATAAAATTTTCCTTGAATAGATGTTAACGTAATTAGTGACTATAGTAATTGATATGATATTCATTTGACAATATATTTGGAATATGGTTAGTTGTTCCACTTATATTTGAAAAATATGTCTTGGAAGAAATATTGAAATATTTTTAATATATATAAGACTAATAATTGATATTCCTTTTACGACAACCAATATTTAAATGTGCATACACAAATTTAAGTTATGGGATTAACTTTAATCAGTATATTATGACCAATTAATACTTGGATAAGATGTTCTTTAACAAGCCTACTTCTAGGTTCCTCAATCTTAAAAAAGTTCTCTCATTTTCTTCACTGAGTTTTTTTAAAATTTCATAAAGGTATCTAATGAAGACAACTTTAGCTTTATAATATTTCACATGGCCATGTTAAACTAAATCTAAACGTTTTGTGATGTGACTTTGTATATAAAGGTTTATTTATCTAAAACCTGATAAGTAGTTTGTTTATATATCCAGTATCTTTAGTCAATTGAGACTAAAATACTTTTATGGTTATAAAATGGTCAATGAATTTTAGTTTTATTTGAAAAATAATTATTTTACCTAAATTCAGTAAGAATCTTATATTTTTATATTCACATTTCACTACAATGGATATTTTTGATTTTACAGTTACTGAATTGTTGGTTTAGTATTTAATTACCACAAAAACATTTATTTGGAAAATAAAATAATGTCTCATTATGTCAATAAAAACACTAATATAAAAGTTTTTATAACACTTATTATAAACTTGAATCAATCTAATCTATAAATGAGAAATAGTGATATCCCATTGGTTGATATATGAATCACCATTTCTCAACTCCTTTTGAGTTTAGTATATAAATTTTTTATTCTGACTCATTTTTTATATTTAAAGACATGTATGTGTTAAGAATATTGTATTTAATTCAAAATAGGTGAAACGAAAATAGATTAATATACCTAAAGTGGATACAACAACTTACCTCTTTAATACATTACAATTTCTTTTCTAGTGTCCATTATTTCAGCATAAGAAGAAAATAGCCTCCGGTTTATTTTTCCCCCTTTGTATATTTTATCTCTTTTAAGGATTCCATAAAGGATATTTTAACAATATATTAGCCTTGGTATATTTAACATTTTGTTTCAAACTTTTCATCGAAAAGGGTTGAAAAAAAGGTTTCACCTATTCCTAATCCTCCTGGTGAAGTATATATAAAAATATCATGAGTGACTTATCCATTTTATTTATCTAGTCTTGGAAAATAATGATAATCTTGGTGTAATGTATAATAAGATAAGATTAATAGATAATTCCTTATCCAAGTGGAAACCTAATTTCACTAAAGGATCAATATACCCCATCATTTTGAAATCATGATCCGTAGATAGATTACCTTCTTCTACTGTACAACGATATAGTACATTGATAATCTTATTAATCTCTATCATTTTTTTCTCTTTATCAAGATAGTGGAGATATTATAAAGTGGTGTAAGTATCCTTGTATTTATGTTGTATCATCAACTATTCATAAATAGTTGATAATATAATACAACAAACATATGAAGAATCATGAACATATCTCTGTTAGGCTAACTTTTTATCTTCACTCACTTTCTCTGGGGGAAAATCAAGAATAGGGGACTCCAACAGAAAATATAATTTTTAGATAATAGTTCATTGTACAAGAGATTTTACCATATCTGGAAATTATTATTTGTAAGGAAATACCCATAGTGAAGGAATGATCACAATGGTTTTGTGGTTTTACATTCCATTTTTCTAAAATATTAAAATAGAAAATTATTAGTAATTTTCTTGATTAAAAATTATATGAGACAAAATATTAATTAATTATAGTATATCTACCATTATTTTATCAATTATTAATATCCCCCACCGGTGAACTTGGAATGTATAGTTTCTTTGAAATTATAGTGTAAAGGATACATATTTCCATTCTTTATGATCTATACTTTGGAAATATAAATCATAAGAAGGTATTTAGGTGTGTGATCTTTCCAATTGTGGGCTTGTTGCTTATTGATCCTTTGAGTGGACTCCCTAATCTTGAAATCATAACTTGTATTTCCTCAAAATATGCCTCCAAATTTTTATTGAATAAAAATTTGATGTTAAATTCAATATATTTTCAGATAATTCACCCCAAAACTATCTCAAAAACTCCCTAATAAAAGAAATTTTCCAGACTTTGGCCATGTAAATACTAAATTATAATGAAAATATTAGTTTTAATTATTATTAATTTGAGAGATTTTAATTTATTATGTAGAAATTTCATCTTTTTTACTTTTGAATTCTTGTTAATATTAAATGGATTTAACTTAATTCATTGACCATGTTGAATAAAACATTCACACACAACCCATTTATTTAAACTCTATCGTAGCACATTAATTCGTTTATTTTTGTGATAGCAATATTTCATCCATAAAATAAACAATTCACATGATAGAAATAAATAAATAATCTATAACCCAATCACGATATTATCTAATAGTTGATTTATTGAGTAGACAATAAATCAACCATTATCCTAGGTGAATATTTCCTTATTCTAGTCGTGGCATGAATTTCATTATTCGACCTATCCACCTATGTATCACCAAAGTTGGTATTTTAATGAATCCACCTTTAACCACCTCCACATTCCTTTTAATAATCCATTAATTATATGTATTTATAACTCACACATAAGTGAGGGGAACCAAAAATATTCGTTAAAAGGGGATTTGAAAAATAACCATGGACAAAGAGGTCCTACTTAATCATAGATGGAGGTATGCCATACAAAACATAAAATTTAATTTGATAAATAATTAAAAAACCATGAAATAAATTAAATTAAATAATTCCCACACATACAAAGGTCTTAGTCAAACTTATGAATGTTCATACACATGCAATGAATACACAAAAAGTAAAATGGATTAATATTCATTTCTTATGTGTTATTTATTATTAGGATAATTGTTTTTCATTAATTAATTGATAAATTAAATGATTAACACCCTTTCATCTTAATAACCATCTGGGTTCATTTGGAGATACCCATATTTAATATAATTCATAGAAAATAAATGGAAAACTAGTAATCATAGACTTATTACAATAAATTAATTGAGCATTTTAAAATTATTTAAAAATATTATTAAATTCTATAGAACACTAGTTATGACAATAAATTAAATAATGTTTTAATGATGAAAATTTCAATTTAATGTAATTTAATTCTGCAATTTATAGGGAGACAACACGACCAATACTTACAAGCTACATGTAATATACCTCAGTTTTTATGTACCAGAGTTACACACATGGTGCTTCATTTGTGTACCTCAACTCTACAACATGGTCTGTGCAATCCAACTACTTTCCATGTATACCTATTTTCATGTGTCCTCAAAACCCATCAAATAACTTGGAATTTTCATCGATCGTGACCAGAAAATGTGAACAAAATGGCTACACATATTGTATCACAAATATTGTGTGTCTGTATAAATCTTCGAATGTCTTTATGTGTATTTAATATATGGGAAATGATGAACTACACACCATGTACACTGCATACAGATTATTTATATCAATAAATCTCTTGGATGTCAGTGTTAGAACATTTGACCATGTATAATGACCACATTGATTGCGCGAATGTCACAACAAACCCATGTAGAGTAAACAAAATTTATTCCAGATACATGTAATTTAATCTAACAATCCATATTCTAGGTTTTCCCGGTTGACACGTGGTGTGAAATAAATATACCACATATAGTTACTTCTCATCACATTGTGTATCCCATGACACGACCAAGTGTAGTGCAATTGGTTACATGACATGTGCTTTAGCTACACACCATGTAATCTCATGCTACCCAATCAATTCATCGATACATCCCAATTGAATCTTCGATTGTTCTATGTCTATTCTTGAAATTAAGAAATCACGAATCTTGAATGAAGAAATTAAAATGTCGAAAACATGACAATTTTAATCAAATTAAATAATGAAAAATATGAAATGAAAAATTCAACCACTATGTCTCACATTGAAGAACAAGTAATTAAATAATTATAAATTTAAAACATAACCACTCTTATACCACTTGATGGTTTTAGGAAAAACAGAAGAGCCTTGGGTTGGCATGAAATTAAAATTTCTTTTAATTCAGAGTTACCCAAAACCCTGAGAGAGGATCTTTCATGAAAATTTATAATTAATTGATTTATATTTGTAAGAAATGATTACCTAATATTAGGATCCTTTATTTGATGAAGCTATTGATCTTTTAAAAACCCTTTTGGATTACCTTTATTGTGTTGTAAGGATTTAGGAGTAGAATCCCTCTAATAGCGATCTACACATGCTCATTTGATCTCTAAAAAATTATAATTTATTTATGGGTGCTAGTGCGGTGAATCGAATATATTTTTTTGTTTGTCTTCATCACTCTAAGATCCTTTAGTCTTGAAGGATTTACTATCATTATTGAGAGGAAGAGAGGAGGAATTCAAGAGAGAGAGAGAGAGAGAGAAGCCTACTGTGAGCAACGATTCTATGTTCCCAATTTTCAATTCACACTACACTGTAGATATAACCATATATTTTTAGAGGTAATATAATTACCATTATAAAATTCCATGTCGTAAAATAATAATAATAATATTATTATTTTATTGTGTGTTCTAACTTGTGCAATGATGAATATTATTTACTGGATTTCAAATAAATATTTATCAACAGACATGGTCATGGTCGATCTGAACTCCTTGAAATTTATTGAATAATAGAATGAAATATTTTATTCACTTAAATAAATATTTTATTCAAAAACCAGTTAATAAATAATTATTAAATATTCAATAAATAAAATAAATATTTTTATTCAAAATTCAGTAAATAAATATTTATTATATATTCATGTAATCACATAAATTATTTATTAATAGATAAATAATTATTTATTACCTTTTGAATATTATCGACCAATTAAAACATCAATAAAATCATTCCTTAGTATAGAGAATAATATTTATCCCTTTAATTAAATTCAAATATAATTTAATAAAGATTAATGAAAATAATTAATGTGTGACCCATTAGGATTCATTATCATCAATATTAGGAGGGATTTCCATAAGTAAATGATCACTATTTAGAAACAGGTCAAGGAACATAAGATAAATAATTTAATCTTTTAATGATGAAAACCACATATGAATGCTCGCTCTGTGAAATAATTACTTTTTCTCAATATCTCATTAATAATGTTGAAAATCCATGTCATCAATCTATATACTCAACATGTATTTCTTTGACCATCTAAAATAAACACGTCGTTACACAATGACCATGAAATTTAATGTGATAGTTCTATTCCAATAATAGGACCAAGATATCAAATTCCATAAATATGGAAGGAAAAATCCTTCCTAACCATATTCATTAATAGAACATGAATCTTAATGCACCCAACATATCCAAATTCACAATTAACTATTTCCTCATGGTTTAAAAAAATAATTCTAAGTAATGTAGTCGTAAAATGTATTTACATTAATCTTAAATCCTAATGAACATTATACTTTCCTATAGATAGGAATATTTAATGACACAAAAACATGAAAAATTCATGCTGGTGGTTCTGTTCTCATAATCTCCTATTTTTTAGATTACCAAGTTTGAACATCATGAGAAGAATCATCATCTACTCATAAGTAATCACATTTTATAGTCTATATACTATGTTTCCTATCATAGTATGTAATTCTACCATAGAATTATATTTAAGAATGTCATCACAACACTTAACAGTTCTCGTCATAGTGGGGGACTTCTATGACCTTATGAATGCAACAGACACTCTAAAACATTATCACATCAATGTTATGCAAGATAAGAATCAATATTTGATAAAACATTATATTAATATTCACTTTTTTAAATATAAATTTAATATAAAATATAAAGTATTTGGTTATAGGGAACCAAACCATACAAGTTCAACATACACAACAAGGACCATAAAAAGTGTTAGTCACACACCAATTTAGTGATAGTATATACTACATTGAGCAGAGTGGTGCATTATGTGTTACCTCTAGTATATACTATGTTTAACAAATTACCGTTCAAATTTAATTATAATTAAAAGTGTACACCTAATGTGTCTTTTCAGTAAATATTTTGCAAAAAAATAATTTTAAATTAAAATTAATCAATTAATTTTATTTAAAACTATAGATAATGGGAATCTTAAAAACTATTTGGATGTATTATTAAGATAAAATAACTAATTAATTAACCAAAAAGTTAATTTATTAATTAAATAATTTCACATTAATAAATAATAATTTTATTTTAATGAAGAATAGTTTTAAATATGTAGTCATTTCATGTGTAGACGATCATAATACTGATATACCTATGTATGTATTTAGTATATATTTAATTTAATTCTTTATTAAATGAAATTGTATGATAAGTTTATTATTAAATTAAATGTGATGATTTTTGTACCATACCTTCATCTTTATTATGTAAGGATATTCTTGTAAAGATTTATTTTATGGCACCCAAGCCTTTTTCCCCCAAACTACATGTGAGTCATGTATATGTAAAAGAAGGATCTCTTAAGAAATAAGATACAGTTCGTGACTGAACTGAGGTGAAACCCAACAAGAAGATACACAGGTTGTAAAGGCCTCTACCCTAGTAGTCAAGAGGCAATGGTTACTTTATTAAATTGAAACTAATGAAAAGTAATAACATCCAGAAGTACTGAATAATATAGTAGTCTTGGTAAACTAGATACAAATTTGAATCTCACATTATATTTGAAAACATAAAATACCTAAAATAGTGAATGTAAATATTTTTCATCCTTGAAGTCATTCAAATATTCCTTATTCATATCTTATAGAAATGAAATAAAATTAGGGTGACCCTAGATGCTTATTAAGGGTTACATATAAACGAATATATCATGAGTAAATATGTCACAATAAATATGGAAACATAAATAACAGAAACACAAACCACGTAATCAATAACTCGAGCATGAAGAATAATATGGAATGAGTAAATGAAGATCGAATGTGTCATATAAATAATCTCATTATATTGAAACTTATCCATGTATATTATTCAGAATAAATTCATAGAAATTAATAAATAATTTCATAATGATATAATACATAATTATGGACATATAAAACTTACCATTGAGGCCTCATGCTAATACAATTTCAACTATGGGTATGTATACACCAGAAACACATTTAAAAAGGTTACCCAAATAGTTTGTTTCATGAGAACTATATATGCATTGTGGGGTTATGTAATTTAGGGCCTCACCTATAACTTAATAAGTCCAATTAATCCATTATATGAATAAATAATCCGACTTAATCAATATGACTTAAAAATAAATTACCATCCTTTTTTAAATAACTAGTATAGAGAATTTCAATACTTTCCCTAGTAAAACAAAACATAATCCATCCATAAAATTATGATGGATGGTATGTTAGGTGTATTTCCTCAATAAATCATTAAATTTAACAAAATAAGTAAATAAATAAGAAAATAATTTAAATATATCATTGAAAAATTTCTTGAGGAAAATACCCCTTTTCGTTTTTGAAATCACTTATTTAAAATCTAAAAATTTATCATATATTAAGAAAATAATTTTATTTGAAAATAAAATTGTAATATTATATAGTAATCTTTAAATAATTAACTGTTCATGATAATGAGAAATTATTTTCAGGCTGTATATGTTAAAAAACATTCTTTTCACACTTTTATAAAAAAATTCAAAAAGTACCTCATTTGAAAAACGATTAGAAGATTCCTTTTAAACAATTTTTAAAAAAAATTAAAAATGGGTAAATTTATTAATGAATCATTATGTAATGTTAAAAACATTATTTAAAACAATTTAAGGAAAATATGGACATAGAAGAAAAATATTCTCATCCTAATAATAAAACATTATCAGTTTTCCTTAAAAAATATACTTTTATTCACATGAGTAAATTGAGTGAGGAAAATAAAATGAAAACATGTATTATATATAAATAACCATAGAAGAATAAAATAGGTTGGTTTTAATATATAAATATCAATTTTCCCCCTTTATGGAGGCTTAATCATAAAAAATTTCAAATACTGATAGGACTATGAAATAAACCCTTACGTGAGGCCTAATTTCCTGAAGATGTGTTAAAAAATCCTATATGATAAATATATATTTATTATAAATATATTAGATAACCATAAACATATATATCATAAAATATATTATTTACTCAAAACCTTTTATCACTTATTTATTAACAATTCTTTATTGAAATCAATACTCTGGGTGATAATTGCTTCATTCTTTATTGATGTTTTAGGTTGGTAGTTTTAGTCCTTATACTTTGATCATGATTACACAAAATAAAAAAATTAATCCTGATATTTAATATCATATATATTAAATATATATATATATTTATAATCATCTATAAAATGTAGATATAAAAAAAGGAATTACACTGTTCATGGAGAAGGTATGTAGTACGTATGCATGAATGCTATTTTAATCTTTTAAAAAATTGGAAAAAATAAAGGAAAATAATAATTCAACTTCATAGGATAATTTTTATATCATATATATCTTATATATTAATTAAATATTTCATTATTACCATCTATATAAAATAGAAATGAAATAATAATCTCATCACTTCTTGGAGGTGGTAGTCCATATGTACGCATGAGTGACGTTAATGTTTTCAAATGGATTGGAAGGTAAGAAGGTATATGTGATATTATAATACCATAATAATAATTATTTTATAATTATAATATATAAACATAAAACTCATTATAATACCAATCAATAAAATATGTTGATTAAAAATCAATTGTATCGGTAGGTGGAGACGGTAAGCTGTATGTTTCCACAAGTGATATTTTCACTTCCCAATTAATGGAAAAGTTGGTGGATAATGGTGGTATCATAATACTAATATATTTTAATAATATTTAGGATACTTAATTTATTATTTTGTAATAAACAACATATATTTAGTGGTGGAAAAATAAGAAGTAAATATAAAGTGATCAGTTAAGGCAATTACCATTTCTTAGAAATAACTATTTTAAATATTCTATTAATGAACCTCAGGTAGGTATTTTGGGAGAAAATTCACCTAAAAAACTTGTATAAGGATTTTTATAATAGTTTTTGGAAGTTTTTGGTTGATCTATGTGACTCTGGGTGGTATATAGAAGAGATATGAGGTGGTTCCTTTTTATAGTGATTGAAAGGATACACATGAAATTAATGAAATGATTTAAATTGAATAAATTCATTTTATTGTGAAAGGGGAACACGTGGCCATAATTTTAAAGATAATATTTTAAATGGTTAAAATAACTTCAAATGATAAAATTTTGAAAGGTTTATGTTGTATTTTAAACCTTATCTTTTGGTTTAACACCTTAGTTATCATATTTTAACCTTAATCGTGGAAAAACATTTTTCACTCTTAAAGGGTTATAATTTTAAGTATAAGATAAAAATTGTCCAATAAATTTACAAGGTATGAAATTTTAGACCATATATTATCCTACCTTTCAGCTTTAAAAATTTTTATGATTTTTTAATAATTTAATAAAATATCAATTTTCATAAAATATGAATATTGTAATTTTTGACACTATTCATTTAATTTGAATTTAAAAACATCAAAAAAACTTATTTCACATTAATAATTTCAAAAAATAGATCATATTTATCAATAAAATTCATGAGTCCCAGTAACTCACTCAAAGAATATCACTATTAGAACTTTTAAATTAGTTTATTTTATTTTTCTATTAATTTAATAAATACTATATTTGAGTTTCATAAGAATTTAATGTGATTATTTCATAAATAAAAATTATAAATAAATTATGATGATGAAAAAATTATTTTATATATCAAATAAACATTAAAACTGAACTTTCCCAATTTTTATGCTTATAATAAAAATATATTGTTATTAAAGTCAAGGGAGTGACATTTTATATTTATTATTTTCTTAAACAAATAAAGGTCATATTGAAAGAAATATGTAACCAAGTGGACATATATTGGATAATTGGATGGAAACGTCTAAACTAAACCCATAAAATATGATAAAGTCAAGTTTTGGGTTGATTTTGAGACCTTATCTCATGATTTTAACCATATTTTACCTATTTTACCCTTACCAAAGTGACAAAAAATCACCAAGGTTACTATTCATAATGACCAAAAATAAAAACAAAACATTTAAAAAATTTGGAACTTATGATTCAAAATAAGAAATATATTTTCATTACTCATTTTATATAATTTTAACAAATTAATATAAGATTAAATCATAAAATGCAATGAAAAACTGTTTATCAGAAAAATGTCTTTTTATGTATAATTTTTTATAGAAAATTCAACTTTAAAATAGATTCAAATAATATTAATTGGATTATTCCAAATATAAGAGAACTAATTTTACTTAAAACCAATTTAAAACAAAATAGAACTTTGTAAATGCTTGAAATAAAAATACATTTTTTAGAAAAAATAGAAAATTTCACTATTCATTGGAAAATCATTCTTAAAGAAAAAACAAAAAAAAACATTTTCTAAGATAATTTTGAAAATACATGTAAAAAATTATATCTTATTTATCATATAAAATTTCAAAAATTTTCAGAAATTAATATTAATATTCGGTCACAAGAAATAATAGAAATCATTTTTGAAGAAAATGTATTTTAAAGAATAAAACATCATTACTAAAAATTGAGTACTTATTTCCTAAGCATGGATCAATAATTTATATTAAGAAAATAATATATATATATATACATATCATAATGTGGTTACTTTTATTCATAACAGCTAATTCAACAAGTATGTTATAATGGTCATATTTAAATAATTACATATCATGGTTTGTTTATGTGTGGTGTAACATGTTGTATACACTATCGAACATATTGTAATTTTAAAAATGGTGGATGTCATATTCTCCCACTTTAATAAACTTTTCCCTAAAATTTTGGACCTCTGGTCGGTGATCAAGTGTTTCACATTTGATAATACCTTTGTTGAAAACCCACATTATAAAAAAGAATAACAAAACTTCCTCTTAAAAAGAGGGAAAGAAAAATATAAAGGTTATCTAGAATAACACCAAACTATAATTCAAAATAGGATAACATTAATGAGAAGTTAAAATGTAGATATGGAAAATAAAACTTACTCCAAAGGACTAATAGATAGTGATAGAGAACATGGTCATGAGAAAATTAATGACCAAAAAATGACAAATCTGTGATGGGTGAAAAGACCATTGATTCATTATAAATAAATAAAAAAGTATAACATTTTTATTTCAAGACCCTTTTTGTAACGTTGAGGGATTATTTTATTTTCAATATAAAGAAAACAGAAAAATATACTTGATATATTTCAATTTCATAAGAATAATTTAATCCTTTGGTTATGATTCAATCAATTTCCACTTTATCTCTTACTACAAGAAATTAATATCCAAGATGATTTTTTATGCCCTAAGCACTAGAATTAACTATTAATAGATCATAACATCTATAAAATAATGAAAATTCTTTATATACAGACCTTAATATTAACTAAAACCAAAATTGTTAGCACAATTTATCCAATATAATACATTAATTTCAACAGTAACAACCAAAGATCACCTTAATTCATTCTATAAATAATTAACCTTAAGAACCTTCCAAAATATTTATGACAAAATTCAAAATACAAAAAATTAAGGTCACCAAATTAACTTAACATTAGTTCCCAAAAAAAAAAATTATATAATAATTTCATATGTCAAATACATGAATACCTTGATCATATATTCTTCTAAATTTTAGTAATAACTCGAATAACCATAAAAAAATATTGAAAATAATCAATGCTTCCAAAAATTAACTCTCTTCTTATTCCATAAATAAAACCTCAGATTATCATATATTTTCCATAAATAAAAAAATGAAGTGAAATTTGGAAAAGATACCATCAAATCACTAATCAATTCCAAGGCCACCAATATTTTACTATTTACTTTATCAATATAAATCATCTCATTATCTGAACTATAAATTATTATATCATCATCCAGAAAATACTAAGTGTTAGGTTCCCCTCAATCATCTGTTTTTCCATAAAAGATATCCTTACCATTAAATTTGTTATTAGGTAATCAATACAATTCGATATATGCTTTCATGTCCTTAATGAAAAACTACTGGGGAACAATCCTTAGATGTTTAATTATTTTTATAACCCAAATATCATTGATAAAAAACATCTATTACAAAATTATAAAAACCCTATATATAATCACTTAATTCCTTCAACTTTAACAATTGAAATGGCATAGGTACTTCCTTATTATAAGACATAACCCCTAGATTAGAGAATTGACTTAGATAATACCCATGTTCCCCACACATAGTAAATTAAACTCATTAGAAATCTATTACACTATGAACTTCATTTACACATAAAAAAACCATTCCTTCCTTCGAAGACATTCAACAGGGTGTATCTTTCCACATTTCTAACATGATTGAAATTGATACTTATTTCCTCCATTGTCCCCACTACTAAAGCTCTCAATAAACTCTATCCTTCTATTCATTGGAGAGTCTAAGCATATGTTAAGGTACATGTTTCTGATAAAATATATTGATAAATGATTAGGAATAATTACAATATATTTCACTCGAGTCATAATCCCATTTGGTTTCTCATAATCAATACATTGCCAATCATATTAAACATTAAAATGGATCCTTATTGTTCTAGCCATTGACTGAAACCAAAAAACATAATATGAGAAACAATAATCATAGTAGGAAACCAGATAATCATGAAAATCATTTATAGGATTTATAAATCATAACACCTTCTTTTCAATATAAGGCTCCTTTGGTTTAACCTTGAAAATCACAAGTTATCATATATTCAAATCCTTTATAAAGGTTTATAAAGAAAATGATAATTAACCTAATTATATCCCCAAAAAGTTTCAATATAGGTAAATGGTAATTCCATACTCAGCATGCACTATAATGATGATTAATAGATACCTGACTAACTCATTTTGGGGTTATTACCCCCAGATCCATCTATGCAAAAACCACATTTACTTATTGTATCCTGATATGTATGCATTTCTATGGAAGAAACCTCTTATATACCTTATGAAAACATTATGATGTTATCATATACTTAGAATTATCCTAAAATTCATTTATAAGGTTATGTTCCCTAAGCTTTGTTGTCATAAATTCAGTTCCCAAGGTTTCTACCAAACTTGTTCTGATACCAACTGTAAATACCTCAATTCTAGTAGAACAAAGCCAGTGGTAACATTATTACATCAGTACAAGGTATAATAATTTGAATCCCAATGTTATGACTTATTTATTAGTCTTAGTAAAATAGATACATAATTGAATCTCATATTACATTTGAAAGCATAAAATTCATAACACAATGAAAGTAAATATCCTCCATCCTTCAACTCATTCAAATATTCCTTTTTCATATAATGGCGAAAGTAATTTTTTTTATGAGATCATATTTTTATTAAGGGTTAAGTATAATGAAATATCTCACGAGTAAATAAAAAATAATTAATATGTAAAGGAAAATAAATGAAACACATTCAAATTAATCAATAACTTTATCATAAAGAATATTATGGCAGGAGTAAATGTAGATCAAATTATTCCATATAAATAATTACATGAGCTCAAAAATTATCCATATATATGATTAAAAATAATTTAATGAACATCAATAATTTATTTCATAACAATAAAATGCCTAACTCTAGACATCTGAGACATACCGTTGAGGCCTTATACTAAGATAGTTTAAATTATTTCTAGGTATACACCACAACCCCTTTTAATAAGATTATTCAACTAGATGGTATAAGGATACATATTGTTTCATAGAGGGGATATATAATTCTATAACACACCATTATTAAATAAGTATAATAAATTCATTATATTAATAGACAATGAAACGTAATCAATACTAATTAAAAATCAATAATTATCCATATTGGAAGAACTGGCATACATAATGTTTATAATTTTCTTAGAAAAAATGTACATAAACAATCCATAAAAATATGGTGGATGGTATCTTTGGATTATATCCTCAGTAAATCATAAGATTCAACAAATTAAGTTGACATTTATGAAAATTCTTTAATAATATCACTAGAAAGGTTATTGTGGAAAATACACTTTTCACTTCAAATTAAATTATTTAATAAATATTTTTTTATTAAATATAAAGTAAAACATTTTATTTGAAAATAAACGCTTAAAAATATAAATTAATCTCAAAATCATTGAGTTTCCATGATATTAAGAAATTACATTCAAGTCATATAATTCTAAAAAAATTCCTTTCAAAATTTTTATAAAAAAGTCAAAAAGTACCTCATTACGAAAATGAAAAGAAAATTTCTTTTAAACTATTTTATAAAAAGTAAAAATGGGTAAATATTTTTAATAAATCAATTTATAATAGTAAAAATATTCTAAAAAATATTTTATGGAATAAATGGATACAAAAGAAAAATATTCCTGACAGAATAGTAAAACATTATCGATTTTACTTAAAAACGCACTTTAGGTTTATTGAGTACTTTAAGTGATAAAAATGAAAGGAAAACAAGTATTCTATAAAAAATAACTACATAGAAATAAAATAGTATGGTTTTAAGATATAAATATCAAATAAGTTCCACGATAAATGATTAAACATAAACAATCCCAACTAAAGATGATATTTTGAAATAAACCCTTACCTCAGGCTCGATTTTCTTCACATGTGTTATAAGTTCCTATATAATAAATATAGGTTTACTATATAAATATTATAAAACCAAAAACATATATATAATACCACATATAATTTAATTATAACCCTCTATCACTCATTTATTAACAATTATTTATTAAAAACATTGTCACTAGTGATAACTATTTCAATTTTATTGTACGCTTTGGTTCAATAGTTTTAGTCCTTGTACTTTGATCATGGTTGTATATTATATAAAATTTTAATCATGATATAAATATAATATATATTCATTATATATATATTTATAATATTACATAAAATAAATATATTATAAAATGAATTACACCATTCATAGAGAGGGTAGGCTATGCATACACATGAACGTCATTTCCACTTTCGATGAATACAATGAAATAAAGGTAAATAATAATTAACCATTAAAGGATAATATTTATATCATATATATCTTATATATTCATTAAATCCATCCTTATTACCATCTATATAAAATGGAAATGAAAAATGAATCACATCGCTTTGTGGAGGTGGTAGTCTACATATATGCACGAGCGACGTTATTGTTTTCTAATGGATTGGAAGGTGATAATATAGATATGATATTATGACCACTAAATAATAATTATTTGATAATTATGATACATAAAGATAAAACTCATCATAATACCCATCTATAAAATATGGCGATGAAAAATGAATTGTATTGCTATGTGGAGATGACAAGATCCACATACACGTGAGCGATACTTTCACCTCCCATTTGATGAAAAAAGGGGGTGGATAATGGTAGTTTCATAATTATAATAAAATTTAATTATATTTAGAATAATTAATTTATTATTTTATTAAAAATATCATGGATTTATATGGTTTAAAATAAGAAGTAAAAATAAAGTGACCGGTTGAAGCGATTGCCTCTTCTGTGAAAGAAATCATTTAGATTTCCACTTAAGGACCCTAGGGTTTGTCTTTTGGGAAATTAAGAACATCCATATATTGAATAAGGATTTTGATAATATTTTTGGTAGTGTTTTGTTGAGATAATATTCTCTAGATACTGTATTAAAGAGAGGATAGGTGGTTTCATTTTATAGTGAACAAAAGGACGCACATGGAATTAATAAAAAGATTTAAATATAATAAATTCAATTTCATGTGAAAGTGTCAAAATGTGGCCATAATTTTGAAGTTAATATTGGATATTGTTTAAATCCATTAAATAAATAAAATTTTTATAGTTTTATATGATATTTTAAACCTTAACTTTTGGTTTAACCCCTTAGATGGCCTATTTTAACCTTAACCACATTAATGACTTTTTGACACTTAAAGGGTTATAATTTTAATTATAAGGTAAAAATTTACCCATAAATGGACAAGAGATGACATTTTATACCATATATTATTATAATTTCCCTCATTAATGTTTTAAAACAAATTAATCAAATATTAAATTTCAAAAAATATTAATATCATTTTTGACAGCATTCATTTAATTTCACATTAAAGACATCAATAAAAATATGTAATAAAATTTTATACGTTTAAAAAATATATAATCTATAATATATATATATTGTTCTTGGGTCACTATAATCACTCAAAAAATTTCACTTTAATGTTTTTAAAATAAATAATTTTATTTTTCTATTAATTGAAAAAAATACTATATCGACATTGTGTTTGAATTTAAGGTAATAATTTAATCACAAAATATTATAAATAAAATAATATTATGAAAAAAATTATTTCATATTAAAAAAAAATTTACAATTAAAAATTTACCTATTTTCACACTTATAATAAAAATTTAGAGTTATTAAAGTCTTGAGAGTGATATTTTTTATTTATTCTTTTCCTAAATTAATATAAAAGTCCTAATCAAATAAATATGGAACCAAGTGATCATATATTTTTGACATAGATGAAAATGGATGAAATATTCCCATAAAATAGGATTTATACAAGTGTAGGTGGGATTTTGAGATGTTAGCTCATAATTGTACCCTATTTTACCAATCTTAACCTTTCTGAGGGGACAAGAATTTACCAAGGTTACTATTCATAATGAAAAAATAAAAAAGGAAATATTAACTAAATTTGGACCTCATGATTTAAAATATAGAATATATTATTCATAATTAAATTTCTATAAGGGTAATACATTAATTTAATATAAAAACACAAAATGCAATGAAGAACAGTTTTTTAGAAAAATGACTTTTTAAGTATAAAAATATTATTATATGAAATTTAAAAATAAAATTGATTCAAATGAATTTAATTGTATTATTAATAATATATGAGAACTAATTTTATTTTTAAACCATTTGAAAATAAAATATAACTCTATAAATTCTTGAAACAATAAATACAATTTTCAATTTTTATTATAATTTTCACTATTCACGTGAAAATAAAATCTTTCAAAAAAATAAAAAAATTACTATAAGATAATTTTTACAAGATAAGTTAAAATATTATATCCTCTTTATGAAATAAAATTTATAAAATTTATAAAAATTTATTATAATATTCACTCACAGAAAGAAATTTTGTTTTTTGAAGAAATCATATTTTGAAAAATAAAATGTCTTTACTAAAACATTGATGCTTATTTCATAAGGATGTATAGATAAATTTTTATTTGTTAGATCCTTTATACATAAATATATTTATTAATTTTATTAATTTTATTTATACCTTATAATTCAATAGCTATATTATAACGATTATATTTAAATAATAATATATTGTGGTTTGTTTAAGCTCAATATTTCATGTTGTATTCGCTATCAAACATAATGTTATTTTAAAATATCAGGGTGTCACTTAGGTGAGAGGTTGAATGATATAAATAAATTAGATCTCTAATTAAGGTGTTTTCCCTAGTTTTAAGGGTAGGTTTATCATCCTCTTGACAAACCAACAAGTAGTTAAAGTTGATGATCACACCACTAGTTTGTTTTATTTTCTCAAACATACGATTGTTTATTTATTTATGAGATGAATTTTTATTTTATGTTTAAAAATGATGACATCAATAAGATTAAATAATAATAGTTATAAGAAAAAATAAAATAAATGGATTCATTGTAAATTATTTTATCATACTTGGTAGATTAATTATGTAAAATACACATAATATGAACAAACTTGTAAATGGATAAAATAAATAATATTTATATATAATATAAAAAATCTTCAAGGAAATATTAAGCCAGAAAAATCATTCCATTACATGATTTATAATGATACCATAGATCAAAGTGTTGGTCTATCCCTCATCAAGATACATCCATTTATTGGGGAGTTATGATGAAAATTTTTGGGTATCTTAACCATGTTATCATCAAGAGTATTTTACATAATAAAACATAGTGTATCTTGGATTCAATTGTTAAGTAAATATGAGCCTATGATTTTAAGATCATGGTGTCCACACAACGGATCATGAAACTATGAGTTAATATGGTTTTATAGACTACCTACCAATATACCTTTGAGTTATGTGGCCAAACCTTATTATGGGTTATCATAAGGGGAATATAGATCCTTTCTACTAGAATATCCATGTGAATAGATATTTAAAATATAATGGGGAGGGATATTATGATTTAAAAAAATAGTGGGATACTAATAGAATAAAATTTATTCCATCCCATTCAGTAATCAAGATAAAGTAATAAACCTTATTTTATTTTATTTCTGAAAAAAATGGAAATTAATAAAACCTCAAAATTATCAATTTGATTAATATTATGGAAATAAAATCTCTTGGACAATATGAACTTCCTTGAGTTATATAGGTTCTTTCACATTATACGATGCTAATACCAGAATTGTTTTTGAGCTAGACTCCCAAGTTTTTAAATATCCTTTTACGGTGGATAGTAAGAAGGAGCATAATGTCTTCTAGAAACTTGTAGATGATTAATTAGATGTCCAATTACTCATGATATCATTAATGAATAGTGGTATCTAGAAGTTTCAAAAATAAATTTATGTATACATCATGTTGTCCCACATCTAGGATATTTATTAGGAGAAAGCGAGGCATGAGAGATACAAGATATCCAAGGAACTATTTAAATGATTTTTTGGAAAAAGTTCAAAATCCAGACCCCATGCAGTCATAATTATTGACTAAATTAATAATTTGTAAATTCTATGATTTAAGTTACCTAAATAATTATGAACACACCATGATCACACATTTTTACCTTAGAGCTTTTCCAGTTTTAGTTTGAATTATAATATGAAAAATATTGAGAAGTTTCTCCCAAATCATTTGATTTTGAATTTAATGGTAAATAAGGACATGAATTATCAAATTCCTATTGTTTTTCTGGTGAATAATTTGAATGGAAAGGTTAAAATACATAATACTAATAACAAGCCTAATAAATCATTTCAATTCTCTACAAAGAGGAGGGGGATCAAGGGATAGACTGAGGAACAATACACATTATGTTTTTTATATGGAAAGAAGGGCCACTGAAAGTAGAACCACCCCATAGTGAATAATTAAGTGGAACCTTTAGGTGTATTTATTATTGAATGTAACCTCTATAATTCAAAAAATTGGGTATTATATATAGCATGTGATGCCCATTTTGTATCCAAATATAGAAACCAAATAGATTTATAAAGGTTTCTAGAGGTGAGGTGGAGGATTAAGTTACCAATGGAACAAAACCGGTTGTAGTAGCTATTGGAAACTACCACCTTACTTTGTTGACAATATTGGTTTTAGAATTAAAGAATTGTCATTATGTTTCCAATGTAACCAAAAAATATATATTCATGTTTAGTTTAGATATAGATGGATTTATTTTCAAATTTGAAAATAAGAGAAGATAATTTTATAAAGATAACATATGTTATAGAATGAAACATATTAATAATAGGATTTATTTACTAGAATATGAAAAGAAGTGTTAAAAATCAATAATGTTTCAAGAAAGGTATTTAGATTTTTTATAAGAAGAAACTGGAAAAACATTATCAAGAAGGGTATTTAGATTTTTTTTGCATTAAAACTAGTTTATATGTGTTAGTCTTGTTTTCAATGAAAAATGGGAAAGGATACATTTACTTGAAAGGCAAAAAGGGACATATAGATTTTTGAATTAGTTCATAAAGACATATGTGGACTATTTACAATTTAACCTTGGGGTTGATACTCTTAGTTCATAACTTTTAAAAATAAAACTAGTAGGTATGGATATGTTTAATTAATGAGGTATAAGTCTGATTCCTTTGAGAAATTTAAGGAATATAATAATTAATTAGAGAATCATCTTATTAAGAAGATAAATAAACCCTATTTAGACTATGGTTAGGAATATCTTAACCAAGAGTTAATTTATTATCTATGTGAGTTTGAGATTCTATCTTGGCTCACTCATCCTTATAAATCATGGAGGAATGGTTTCTATGAGAGGAAATACACAATGTTGTGCATGGAGAGATCAATGATGAGCTATGGGAGTCTCTCATTGTCCTTTTTGAGATATTCATTACAGACTATAGAATAAAAATTAAACCAAGTTTCAATTAAATAGGAAATTTGAATCCCATATGATTTATGGTGTATGAAGAAATTTGTTTTGTCAAATATATGATTGTGGGGATGTAAAACATATGTCAAGGACACTTATGGAAACAAACCGATATGCCAAGGCACAAAGTGTATCTTTATATGATATCTCTAGGAATAAATTTTGATATTATCTATAATAGCCCTTAGATAAAAAGGTAATAGTGGAAAGACATCCCATGTTACATGGGAAGGAGAAAATCTCCAAAAACGATAATTGGAGAATGATTAAATTTGATAAATTCAACGATCAAGATATATAGGAGTTGGAGTAATAATTAATTCCATAAGGCCCCATTGAAGTGGTTTTTCTAGAGACAAAAGTATTGAGTAGGAGCACTAAAGTGATTAGAGAACCAGAGAGATATGGTTTTCTTGTCACAAAGGATGGTTATTCCTTATTGTTTTATAATGATTAACCTCTATCCTATATGGAAGTCATAAGAAGATCAAACGTTGTAAGATAGAATGAAACCATGAATTATGTGATGGATTCCAAATATCAAAACGAAGTCAGGGTTCTAGTAGATCCTCCAATTGTTGTCAAGATTGTTGGATGAAAATAGGTATTAAAAAAATAGACATTAAATTTAAATCTTACACCTATAAAAAACTAGTTGCTAAAGTGTTTAATAAACATAAAAAAATAAATATAATTAAACCCTTTTCACTAGTTTTTATGCTTAAATAATTCTAAATTTTACTTTCCATAACAACTTACTATGATGATGAAATTTGTAAAATAAATGTAAAAATATCCTTCCTTAACGAAAACCTAATGAAGTATGTCTATATAAAACAACCAGAATGGTTTTTGACTCCAAGAGATGATAATTAGTTATGTAAGTTATAGAGATCGGTTTATGTGTTGAAGAAATAATCTAGATAATGGAACATTCATTTTGAAGAATCCATCAGAGATTTTTTTTATATAGAATCAATGTGAACCCCATGTTTATAAAAGGTTTAATGGGAGTGTAATCATTTTCTAAGTAGTATATCTTGATGATATATTACTGATGGGAACTGAGAAACTAGTCTTACATTCAGTTAATATGTGGTTGAAAAAATGATTCTCCATTAAATAATTAGGTGAATAAACCAATATTATAGGGATCAAGATAAATAATTATAGAACTAAGAGTCAGTTTTCACTAAGTTATGGTACACATATTAAAAAGAAACTAAAGTGATTTAGTATGGAATAGTCCATAAGGGGATTATTTATAATTCAAATAGTAAAGATATATCTAATAAAATTTTTCCTTAGACTAAATAATATATATATATAGTGATTAAAATCCATTACACGTTATTTATATGTTCTATTATGTATGTCATGATATGTACTTGGATTGAGGTTCCATATTCCATGACTATAGTAGGTAGATATCAAGAAGATTTAGGATAGAAGCATTTAAATATTACAAAGACTATCCCAAAGTATTTGAGGAATACTAATTATATGTTCTTTGTTTATAAATGATATAAAGAACTATTAATCATGGGAGATACAAATTATAGTTTCTAGACAGATCAAAATGATAAGAAATTTTACTCAAGATATTTCCCTAACATAATCAAAGAGTTCTAAACTGGAAGAGCTTAAAGTGGCTAGTGGTTTTTGATTTTATAGTAGAATTTGATTATATTGAGAATTCTAATACAACTACATAAGTAGTTTGGATATAAAACTTCATCCAAGAGATTTATGTGGTTCCTAACAGTAAATATTTTATCACATTATATTATGATAATACTTTAGTGGTTTTCCCAACCAAGGAGTCAATGTATCATCAATGATTGAATCATATACTTTATAAGTATCAAATATTAAAGATTTTTTCTCAAAGGAGTGTGGAAATAGTAATAAAAGTTTCAATTTAAGAGAACATGGAAGACTAGTTGACTAATATATTATCTCTGTTGAAGAATGAATATCAAGGAAGTTCAAGTGAACGAAAAGTTGTTATTAGTTTGATATAATACAAGTGGGAGTTTGTTAGAGTTAGTTCCCAAGAAAAAACTTACTTTTTAATTTCAATTAACAATATATTAAAATACTTGAATATTAATAAATATATTATAACATGATGAGTATTATTCTATATAACATTAATATGACAATGTATTTAGAGTGTTTTTAATACAGGAAGGTTATAACCATTTTCTTCTATAATGATAACCTTGAAGTGTTATGATAATATTCTTAAATATATTTCATATGGTATGGATAAAATTATATAACTAGGAATTATTTTTTTAGAATACCAGGTGTTGAGTTCTAATTAGAGAACATGGATTTGAATCATGAAATTTCACACTTGGTAATCTCTAAGAGAGGATATTAGAGGGACATACCTTCCAATATGAATTTCACATATTATATGTGTCATTAGATATTTATATATACATACATGTTTATTAGTTCTTAGAATTGTGATTAATATTAATATGTGTCATAAATAATGTACTTTTATTTATTGAAAAAATCATGATGAAATATGTTTGCATTGAGGTTGGATACGATGGGCGCATCATAAGTGATATGACATTAATGAATAGCCAGGAATGGATTTTCCCATTCTATTTTAATTTTAATGTATGAGTACCTCCATGTACATGGTGGTCGGTTGAAGAGTTCATTTTACGAACTCAAAGAAAGATATATCAAGCATAAAGGTTGATGACACAAGTATGAAACTTGCATGATGAGATATAAAAAAAGGATTATATTAAACACTGAGAATTTTTTTGTGGTTGTTGTCATTGAGACATTAATGAATTTATCTATAAGTGTATTGTCATGTTTCTTGGTCCTAATATGGGAATTAATGCCAAAATTATTATTCCCATTAATTAAGTGCATCTAGAACCTTAGTTAAATTTATTTTGAATTTAATATTAGAATAAATATTATTCTCAATATCTATGAATAATAATTATTCAGGTTATGTTGACAACATAAATTCAATCCCCAATTATTATAATTTTGTTGATATGGTGATTAATATTAAATGAAAATTTATTCAACAATAAGTAAATATAATACTTATTTATTTATTGAAAAAATAATATAGTGATATTTATTTATTAAATAAATATTTATTACTCAATGTTCGATATATGTTGAGGAGGATTGACGATTTGGGTTAGGTTTCTAGATAAAATGATATGTTTTATTTAATATCATTTAAGTAAATATTTATTTATTTATTTGATAAAAGATATTTAAATATCCGCGATTTATCACATGTAATGTAATATAATAATAATAATAATATTATTATTATATGTGGGGTTTATTTAGTATAAAGAAATTAGTTTTGGTCTTCTTAGAAATTACTAATAATATAAACATAATTATATAGTCTAACTTATATCATTTATATATTAGGATTAATTATTGTGAAAAATATATTATACGAAGAGAATTATGAAGACTAGAGAGAACTCTCTCAAGAACACTCTCAATAATAATAATCATCCATCCTCTTCCTCCCTCTCACGAATGAAATTCCTAGAGTGAATCCTTCAAGACTGATGCGATTTTGGTTGTAAGAAATGGTGAACAATAAAATATGTTTTGATTATCCATGATAGTATATAGAGATATAATGATGAAATTATGTGTTTTTGGAGAACATGTGGATACCATTAGATGGATTTTACTTTGGATCCTTTATTACAATGACAACACGAAAAAATATCAATAGAATCATAATGAAGAAATAATTATCTTGACTAAGTAATCATTTTTTCTAAATTAATTATAACTTATATATAAAAAAATCCTCTCTATGAATATTATAGATTTAGATTAATCTAGTTCTGAGGATTTAATATGAATTAATCGATGAAACACATTATTGGGTATGGTCCAGGCTAATTCCACTACGCCACAGAACATTATCCCTCGAGCACGATATATGAGATATTACTGGGTGGGAATCTTTTAATATGAGTGTTAATATATATATGTCATCAAAGGTCAGAATGTTTTATTAGAGTACACAAACTACTAAGCCAGAAAGAATTTGGGAGGATGAAAATAATGAAAATAGTGGGAATAATCCCAAATAATGCTAACACACTCAAGAGAAAAAGAGAAAAAGCTAGAAAAGGAAATGTAATGATCATCCTGAGGACTCCAAGAAGCAAGAAAATCCTCAACTTTGTTACCCTCACACCAAGTGTGAAGCACCTCCACCCATTCATTTAGAAGGAGATAATTTTTTGAATGTCGTAGATTAGGGTCCATGAGATAGAAAAATTCATATGTTGAGTGTTATGAATGGCTACAGAATTCGTTTTTACCAAATATATGCATAGATTCATATCAAATAATAGTTTAATACCTTTGAGAAATGCACAAGATTCCAGTATGAGGGAATCCCCACAATTTTAGGAAGTAGAGAAAGCTACGACAACTGAACCCCTAATGTTAAGTACCAAACCACCTCCCTATATGAGGCCATTTATTCAAGATCCATAAATGTTTAGTTTCAGTCCATTTCTAAGAGGAATCAATATGAATAATCTTATTTACATATTTAAACTTCTAACCAAAGGAAGGGAGGGTCTTTCAGCCATAATAATTCTCAAAGAATGATGTGGTTTCCCTTCTGGGTATGTGACATACTCAGATATATGTGACACTGGCCAAAGAAGTTATGGTCGATATTGAGTATCACATTAGAACCTGGGTATTGATGATGATTTATTTTTTATATGTAGTTGTTTATTTATTTTCCTGATCATTTTACATTTTTAATTCACTGTGTATGTTGGTTATGTCAGGTAAACATTTGTTTATGGATTACTAAGTTTTACCAATGTACTTCTTGGGAAGACAAGGAATATTTGTAACTATATAGACCTCATTGATTAAACTTTCAAGTTGGGTAGATGCATGGAGTTGGATATATGACCTGGATATCTTTGAAGGAGTTAGGATACATGAATAAGTGTGAAACTTATGAATTGGTGCTGGTTATTTCTTTTAGTTAAGTTTATTTAGTTTGGTAAATATTTGATCTACCCAAAATAGATCTTGTTGATGTCTGTAGGACTTGTGTTCTATTTAGATAGTTCATTTTAATATAGAATGTTATGTAATATTTATTTATAGTGTCCTTAAATGTGTTTTTTATTTATACTTTTGGGTATTTTGATCACTGATTATATGATATTTCTACTATTTATGTTGCTCTGATAAGAGGTTATAGTCTCCCAATGGTGTTACCTTAGATCCCAACTGCCAGTCAGTAGCCTCTAGTGCATTAGGAGGTGTGATTGAGTTTATATAACCCTCTCTTCTAGTTATTATAGGGTGAGCCACTATTTGGTCATTACAAGGTTCAATTAGATTATTTTTTTATTTAAATTTAAACTTACGATATTGTAGATAGGATATAGTATTGGTTGGAATGTGGGATGAAAGTTATGTTGTGTGCATGGCTAGTGGAGACATGAGTTGAAGTCTATACTACCAGGGAGTTGGGATTGATGTTCTTGGTTTTTAATGTTACACATGAGTTGATTATTTTTAATAAAGGTATTTCATGAGTTTTTTTATTTGTAGTTTTGAAAAGTTTCCCGGATTTAAGATAGTTATATGTTCATGCATCATTTTAAAAACACAGGTTCACACGATATGTTATTGATTGTGATGGGGAACATGAAATTTCAATCCTTTATGCTTTCAATAAAACCATTAAAAGTTCCATCTGACTAAGTGTATTAGAATTATGTTGACATAACACTGTATTCACCACATGATGTTTTCTTTGACTACATGCACAAGTAGAATCACAAGCATTAAATGTATAGGAAACACATAAAAATGATAAAATAAGAAGAAATAAAAAAAATTGTTTAACATGATTTATATGATGGATCCTACTCTCATGGATAAATTGAATAACTACTTACTTTTATTATAATCAAAATGTATATGTGATTACAAACTTATTACAAAAATAAAAATTATCCTCATCATTTATATATATATATATAAAATATTAGATTAAATCACACTTTTAACTAAAGGTCCCACATACTTATACACTAAGTGATAGTCGACCAAACTATTTAGACCTACTCCCTTGAATATCCATATTATAATGTATGACCACTTGAGCTTTATTACCAACCTAATTACCCTTATTTATTATCATTTAGACTTCCAGTGCTTCACAATATAACCCTCAGTAGATGTGATCTTTTGACGATCCCACTACCCATAGAGAAGTCCCACTACCACCTTCTATAAGATACAGCTAGCCCATCATCTAGTGTAAAACATTCCAATGATCATAATTTAGATGGATTAACTTTTAGTGAACTAGAGAAGACTTCACCTCCAAAAAATATTCCTCTTGAATTTTGTGTTATGTAACTTCAGTAACTCTCAATACGTAGAAAGAAATAATGATATATATTTTATTCTTATTTTAGTTTACCCAATCCCCATTAATGTATGATAGTAACTTAGGATTTCCTCATATATCACCTCAGTAAATATATCTTCTAGATTTGGATTCTTTATATCTTTTATAGATATATATCTTTATGATCCAAAAGTTTTTTGATGAAATGATACTTTAGGTAAATGTGATTCATCTAATCATGGGGAAAATTTTTTAGTTAAGTGAATTTTACTTTGGATATCACAGAAAAATATTACCCCTTCCTGACTCCTTCCATGATCTTTTAACAAAATTTTCAACCATATAATTTATTTATTAGATTTGGTTGTAGCTAAATTATAATTTTATATCTAAAAAGTGAAATAATTGATTGTAACTTTTATGGACATCTAGAAACCATTCCTTTTAAAATTAAACACAAAAAAGTTTTTATTTTCCTTGTATTTTCATCACTAGAAAAGTTTGTATCCCCAAACCCTTGTATTATTTCATCAATTATGAACCAAAAGGTTATATCTACCATTCCATTCAATGATGAAAGGATCCAATTCATAACCTCAGAATCCACTTTCCCCTGATTCACCATTTTCTGACTCACAAGTCCCACTAAATGGGAAATGTCTGTCAATGTGAAAACCATTTCATACATCAAACTTATAACTGCAGATCTATATGGATATTTACCCATGTACCTATTCTTAAATTCCATTATTGATTAATGTAACTTAGATAAATTTAAATGATTAGTAATATTGGTAAAGGGTTTCTTACTTATAGTCATCCTAAATCATTTGATTGTTTTTTTGATATAGTCTATCTAAGATAAAACCAATGTTATGGTTTTTATATCTCCCTCAAACTTCATCCGAACAATCTTCCTTTCCTATTCAAGAACTTTGTTGAGGCTTGCAAGGTGGGAAATTTTGAAAGGTATCAAAAATAAAGTCATTAGTTAAAATGTTTTTCAACAATATGAAAAGTGGAGAGGAATACGGTAAAGGGAAGAATTATGCATAACACATAAAATTATATTTAAACCACCGACAACATTGCGAGTCCATCATTTTCAAAGCATTAACATCAATCCAAAAATATCCTTCTCCAATTTTGAATTATCATTTATGGTTGGAAGGAATATTTTTATGGAATCTTATATAGTAGTTTCTATTTCCAAAATTTAGTAAATATAGGGTGGATGTAGATCACTTTGATCCCTTCACAAACCCCCTTCTCCTACATGGCATTGTCATTTATATAAGGAAGGAATATTTTTATGGACTCTTACACACAAGTTTAAAATTAAAAAAAGTTGGTAAAGGATGGTTGGACATATAATTATTTAATCCATTCATAATTACCTTTCTCTCATGCAGAATTGTCATTTGTGTTTGGAAATGATCTTTTGATTCCCTCCTACATATGAGTTTCGATTACCAAAACTTGGCGAAGTAAGGGTGGATATATAGTGGTTTGATTACTTAAAAAATAACATTCACCTTCATGAAATTTTTATTTTATTAATGGTGTAAATTTTTGGCCTCTTGCAAACCAATTTATTATCTTTTAGGTCAGAAGGTTTGTATTTTTATTCTATTTCATAATGCTATGTGGAACACCCATTTCTAATATAAGGCACCTCGCATAGTGAAAAATCATATATGGACCCCACGGTTCATGAAATACCATGTGGATCGCCATTTTGAGTTAGTGATTGACAATGAAATGCCTATAAATACATAATATTTACATAGAATGATACATGAGAAGATAAAATAGGAGGGGAGAATAGAAGAAAATGACCTTCAAATTCTAGAAACTCGAGACTCAAATCTACCTCTATATAGAACTATCAAGTAATTGGGTTATAAAAATGGGGAATAAAAAAATAATAACTAATTGGTAGTAATCAATAAAGGAATCCCTCTATAAAGGATTCACTTCTTGATTTAATTCCCCTGCAACTACTTTATAAAGGATTCTCCTCGCAATACCTTCATGAAGGATCAATTTACAAAAGAGACACCCTTTTCACACACCCCATTTCTTATAGAAAATATCCTATATGAAATTGGGTGTCATTAGGGTATTTTTTTAATCCCATCATAATGCGCTCATCCTATGTAGTTCTTGGATTCATAATATCCCCTTTACATAACATATAAAAAATCCTAATGGATTTCTATCACCAAGGTAAAACCGCCACCATGCCCTACTAATATGCATGAAAATAGAATGGTAGATTCTTATTTGAGTATATGGTTCAAGATGGTTTCAGATGATGAAATTATCAATGTGATAATGAACTTGAAGGGCCTCCTCATAGCTGTAAGCCCCACACAACCTTTTATTATAGCTCATTTCACACCATGTAATGTTCGAGCTGCATAATAATAAAATGAATAACATAATGTCCTCATAACATGAAGTTAAACTGAATATACAATTTCCTCAGCATAATAAATAAAAAAATATTATTCAATGAAATAAGTATAATATTCCCTATACAGTGGACATGATATTCCCCATATCATGAGTATGAGATAACTGTTCACTCCTAGGAAGAATCTATGTATAATCATTATCCAAATTTATTATATTATTTTATACAATGCAATTGATCTTATATTATCACTTCTTTCTTACACCAGACATGCCTCACACGGGCTTACATATTTAATATGATCATTTCATCTATATAATTAAAATTCCTTCAATTGGTTCTCCTATTCAAATTAATTCCCAAATTTATCTTTTCTTATGGGACTCTTATTAGGTGTAATCCACGTACAAACATTCATTATCACTCCTTTCGTGGAATGTAATTTACAAGATACAGGATGATAAAATGACCAACATAACATCCCTACAACATGATGTTAAAATGTGCAACCAACATCCTTAGAATAATACATAAAACTACAAGATTATCTAATGAAACAAGCATTGGATTCCTCATGTAACAAACACGATATTCATTATTTGATGAGCATGAGATGATTTTTCACTCACAAAAAACCTCAATGTATGATCCCCATATAAATTTAATTATATACTTTCCTGCAATGCCCTTGATATTACTCTAAATATTCTTTCTCACACTAAGCTTAGCTCATATGGCCTTAAATATTTAAATCGATCATGTCATTAGAAAAATTAAAATGACTTCAATTGGTCCTCCTATTAGGAATAAGTCCCAAATTTTTCATATTACATGGGACTCCTCCAAGATATAATACCCAAACATATCATCACTCGATTCATTGAACATGTCAAGTATATAAGGGGAAATCATGCATAAGTCCGGATCAGCCTTCTATATCTACCCCATTTATGAAATAGTAATCCTATTTGGGAAGAACCCACACATAATCCCCATTAGATCCCCTATTGTTTACTCCAACACAATACATCTGACCTTATATCTCTTATTTCTCACAGTAAGCATAAATCACATGGAATCAGAGGTTTAATTAACCTTTCTATTAGATAACTAATATGCATTGTATTAATCACCTCATAATAAAAATTTGATGACTTTGGGATTCCTAGCACACATCCTCACCACATGATATTAAGCTACATAGAGGGGTCCCATCACACAACCTTAAACTATGTACCCTAAAATATGTGGACTTTGATTACTATTATGTAGAACCCGTAGTTTGAAATATGTAACATTTATTTATGGATTTATATATATATAAAGTGGTTTTAAATTTTTTTGGAGAGTTTGGATGGTTTTTAGGAAGATTTTGGGGATTTTCTAAGGGTGTAGGTTTGATCATGATTAGTGAAAACTATGTAGAATCTCATGTATACCGTGGAACATGAGACAGTAGGATTTTGCATGGTCGGTGCATGATTTTTCTAGAAATGATAGTCAACCATGTGGGGAACCCTTTGGGATAGTATCATTTTAAAAATTAGCTCATAGTTTTACTAACCATGCTAGCTAACTATGCAAAACATTAAAAAGGGGTTTTAAAAAATGATGGGGGATCGAGATTAAACCTAGAAACCCCATTTTTCCTCCCTTATGAACCCAACTCAGTATTTCTTCAACTCATGGGTTATAGAGTGCCTCCCGGTAATTTTGGAAGCGTATAAAGGGGGTTACAAGGTACTTTGAAGGTGATTCTACCTCGATAAGTCTTCTTTCTTGATTGTTTCATGGTTTTACTTATATCTAGTTTCCTCTCTCTCCCGGTTTCCTAGATTTACTTCCATTGAATCTAGATATAGGGTAGTTTCTACCCATAATGATTATATTTTGGATTTTTATGTTAGTGAAAGGGATCTATGGTGATTTTTTGGACATTTCACATGGATTTGGTGTGCGGTTGTGTGGCGGGTCAATTTTTCCAAACCTTAAGGTTTTCGACTTCAATATCAACTCTATTTTGATTAAAATAAAAGGATTAATTTCAAATTAATTTTTTTCTCTTGAAATTTATTGTGAATGTGATGTGTGAAGCTTGATCGAAACCCATTGTGTGATGATTTGTGGATTTTGGGAGAAATGGGTTATTATTGTGAAATACACTTTATTGTTGGATTTTAAAATGTTGATCATAAAATCAGTTTTCAGTTATGGTGTATGGAAATGGTTTTTGAAAATGGTTTTCAATTAAATTTTTTTAAACTAAAATATGGGTTATAATGGATAATGGATTATGATTTTTTCTAATAAATGGGTGATTTACTACAGTAGTTTTGGATTTTTGGTGGAATTATGGATTTTTAATGGATTGTTTGGTTTTTTAATTGTTGGGTAGTATGGATTGACATGTGTTGGTTGTTATGAATTGGTAATTATTGATTTTCATGATTTTTTAATTTTGGTAAATACTTTTTAATTTATTTTTGTCTTAAATGGTAAAGCATAGGTGGGAATGGATAGATTGTGGGAATAATGTACCGCTATAAAAATGTGATTGATAATGGACGTGAAGGACCACCATCAAGGATATGTGGGCTTGAAGTACTACTAAAAAGGAATAAGGGTGGAAAATATTGGATGTGGAGCTCCACCATTATTGGTACACTGATTTTGGGGGCATGAAACTTGTGAATATGCTTGGAATGTGCATGCGACCATGCAAGGGAAATTGTGTTATTCCAATATGTGTAGGGAAAATGTTTGATGACATGTTTGGTTGCCTACCTTTATATTGTGCTAATTTAGGTAAAATGGTTTGGTAAGGGTGTGTTTGGTTTTTTTTGAATTTGTTTCCTTATTTCATGGTTTTATATAAATTGTTTATAAAAATGTGAAAAAAGTACTATCCTAGTGGTGTGTGTAGGGAAGTCATTTGAGGAAAGCCTACTAAGTATTATTACTCCCCTCATGCTTTAGCATTTTAGTGCTTTTTCCAGATGTTTTATTTTGGGATATAGGTAAAGGTAAGAAATCTCATTTCCTTAGTGGTTCATCGTGATGCTTGGGCAGTTTTGTGGTGCTTGGAGTATGGACTTTGGTGTAGATATATGGAGTTGTGTCCTTAATTCTTTGGGTTTTTTGTTTTCAGACTTACTATTGGTACTCTAATAATGGTATTGTGAAGGTTTTGTCTTTTTTAGTATTTAGAAAATGTCGATTTGAAATACATTCTTGACATGGATCATGTAGTAGTTTTGGTATTGTAAATTTTTGTTGTTGTTTTTATTTCAAAGAGAAAACTCAACTACTGCAAAACAGGCCTTTACCTACACTAGAAATGGCCTTTATCAGTGCAAGAAAAGTGTAGAATACATGAGTGATATTAAAATCCATGGCCATTTATGAGGGATAAAAAATCACTGAAAAAGAACTTTTGTCAGCACTTATAGAAGCACTAATAAATTGTACCTTTATTATCAATTTTAAAAGCACTAAAAAACATGTCCTTTATTAGCACTTGTAAAAGAGTTGAAAAATGTATCCTTTATTAGTGTTTTTAAATGTACTAATAAATGGGTCATTCTGCAGTGTGGTGCAACAACACACTACAACACCAATCCAATGTGCTCTAACAACACACTACAACATGAGAAACTCACCAAATATCAATAAAAAACTCATAATTCAAAATTTAAATGAAATGAAATTTACAACACAAATACAAGAAAAAACACTATATTATATACAATTAAAATATTGATTTATACAATTACATAAATACAAATTCTTTCATATATTCAAAAACAATAATGTTCATTTTTATTTTAATCCTAACCTCAACTCATTTTGTTTTTAAAAAAACCACCCATGATCGTGAAAAATAATTCACTTATATATGAAAAAAATTCTTATGTTAGTAATAATATAAAGAAATAAATTAATAGAAAGTGTTAATTTTAGTTAATTTGATGTCATTTTAAATGAAAAGACACACTTATAGTTATACCGGCCACACCACTCTTCAGATTGAGGTGAGAATGATTCAAACATGTCAAAAATGATTTGTGGACCGTTCTACTAAAGTATCAAAAAAATATGATTGTTTTTTCTTGATTTTGAGTACATCAGATGTATTTTTTATTAAAATGACATTTTAATCTATAAACACACAATTTTTACTCATTATGATCACATCATGTGTCAATTTCATGTGAAACTGATTCATACACATCATAAATTACTTATGAATAGTTTTCATTAATTATCAAGAAAATACGAGCTTGTTTGATTAGTTTTAAATGAGAGAAAAATTTTGAACTAAAATTTTGATTTTAAACTAATAACAGACACTTTGACTCACACCAGGAACATTGTGTATCATATTGATGGGAAACTGATTCCTAAATACCCATAATTACATATGGATCATTTTCATAAAGTATCGCAACAATTAGAATACATTTTCTTGGTTTTGAGTAGGTAAATTGTCTATCTTACTAAAATTGATGTCAATTTTAAATAAAAATTATCACTTTGAGTCATACCGGTCACACCCTAGGTTAGATTGAGGTGTAGTTGATTTCAAAAAATCTCATATGAGATATGTATATTTTTCATAAATTATCAAAACAATAAAAATGTGTTTTCTCGATTTTGAGTATGTCAGCTGTTTTTTTCTTCTAAAATTTCATTTTAAAATGAAAAAACACACTTTGACTCACTCTGATCACATTATGTATTAGTTTTATATGAGACCAATTTCTAATTGTCACAAAATAATTATGAATATATATCCTAAATTTTCATGAAAACATGAGAATGTTTGATCAGTTTTTAGTGAGTGACACTTTTTGATCTAAAATGTCAATTTTAAACTAATAATAGAAACTTTGAGTCATACTAGGAACATCAGGTATCAAATTGAGTGGTGTTTCATCCCTAAACATAGAAAATTACTTATAGATCATTTCCATAAAGTATCAAAACAATATGAATGAATTTTATCAGTTTTGATTTGGCCAGATGTCTATTTTAATAAAAATGATTTACAATTTTAAATAAAAATACATTCTTAGAGTCATACCAGTCACACCATGCATTGTATTCTGGTGAAAATAATTCATTTAAGTGTAACATTACTTATGGATTGTTTTCTTAAATTATAAAAACAATATGATTTTTTTTGTTTGGTTTTGAGAAGTCCAACTGTCCTTTTTACGAAAATTGATGTCAATTTTAAATAAATATGAACATAGTGTCATACCAGTCACAACATGCATCAAATTGAGGTGAATATGATTCCTACATGTTCCAAATGCCTTATAGAATTTTTTCATAAATTTTCAAAACAATCTAAATGTTTTTGATCAGTTTTGAGTAAGTGACTTGTGTTTTTAACTAAAAGGGAATTTTAAACATGGAATATGAACTTTGACTCATAAAGATCACACCATATATCAGTTTAATGTGAGATTGATTCATATATATAAGAAATAATTTATGAATCGAATCCCAAAATTATCAAGAAAATATGAGAATTTTTTCTTGGTTTTCATTAAGTGGCAGTTTTTAAATTAAAATGCAAAATTTAAACTGATAAGAGACACATTGAGTCATATTGGGAACATTGTGTATCAGATTGAGGTGCGACTAATTCTAACATTTCAAAAATGACTTATGCAATGTTTTCATAATGTTTCAAAACAATTTGAAAATGTTTCATTGGTTTTGATCCTTTCTGCTGTATATTATACTAAAATTAATGTCAATTTGAAATAAAAATAAGTAGTTGGAGTCATATCCATCACACCATGTGTCAGATGGAGTTGCGGTTGATTCCTACACATCCCAAAGTCTAAAAAAATCCTGACTGTTAATGTTACCAGGATATCAATTGAGTTTATTTGTTAAACTATCAACACTAGATGACCATCTTCGAACAAACCACCTCTACTAAAAAAAGAATCCACATATATAAGAAAAAAATTATTAAATGAGTAATACTAAAAAGAAATAAATTATACATAAATATGAAATAATAAATTTTTTATATGGATAGATATTTTAATATGGAAAAATCATGATTACCTCTATGATTGAGCAGTGGAGGGAACTTGAAGGAAAGCGATAAATGTAAACATTGAAGGGGTGAAAGGTTTTGAGGGATAAGAAGTCTGTGGAATATTTGGTATAGAAAGGTATGAAATATGGACAAACCTCTCCAACTCAAACAAAATAATGATATAGAAGATGAAAATATCTTTAATATCTTAGTAGAACAATAAAAGATACTGAGAACTAATATTCTGATATTGATAATAATTTCCATGCATTTATCTTCTCAGTTAAAAACAGAGGCATTACTTGTAGAATCAAAACACCCAGTTGGTATCTCAAATTTTCTCTATCATGTATATAATCAGTATTCTAATGATAATTATATGAAAAAAAAGATCGGTGATCATTATATAGTAGTTTGATATATAATTTATACCAAAAAGGCTTTATAATAGAATATATTAGTAAACTTTCTCATGATGAATCCCATCTTATGAATCAAAACAATGCATACTAAACAACCCGATGAAGTTTTATTTTTTGTTTAATAAAAAAAATAGAGATGCACTTTGATGATTATTCTAGAATCCCAAAAAATTATGGAAAACCCAAAACTCAACAAAGTAGTTTTGGAAATAATTCTCATTTATCTAGTAAAATTAGTTAGACCCTCTTTTATAATGTTAAAAGGTTGCATTAATAAAGAAATAGATTGATAATACCTCATTGTTTATTTGGAATTGGCCTTGAAAATACAAATATTCAACCTGAATATCAAGTGTGATTTAGAGTTGGTGATCAAGTAGATTAATGGTGAACAAACTATTAAAAAAGTGGAATTGATTCCTTATTTGATTATGTGTGATGGTTGATACTATAAATCAATTTTCTATTTACATTATTCCATATATTATGTTTAGAAAATTCTTACGTATATGTATTGGATAATGTAAGAAACTCTTTGGTAGATCCATACTAGAATGAAACATTTATCAAAAGTTCACACCATATGGTAGTATCTATATTAAACGGTGATGAAATGGAAATGATCGATGTGATAACTGCCACATCTAAGAAATGAGTTACAATTGTCACTAAATTATATAATTATTAAATGGATTATACCCTTACTAGACTACCTATAATATGTAATTATTCCTACAGATCAATCCAAGAAATAATAGATTCGATGATGGACCATAAACTTCATCCTTTACAATGACCCAAATGGGTATAAACTTCTATACAAATGAGGTTTTTATGGATTCATCCTTAAATGTATTAAAGGTTGAGAGAACCTTAATGTTATGCTGGGAGTCCATATAGGCACTTTTGGTTCTCATAAATCCATAACCAAGATCTCCTATTATGATCAAGATGATTGGATATTTTTTTTGTAAATGGCATAGAACTGTGTATAATATACCATGAAATTTCATTCCTACCAAATACATGATTATATTATCCATCAAACCCAATGTTTCTTCACACCACTAAATATTCTTGTCTCTTCACCATCTAGTGAATATATTTCTAAGGGGTATATCCCCCAACAACAACCAAGTTGTTGAAGTATATCTTTACTGCCACTAATTTCTTCTCAAAGTGTGGTGAGGAAATATTATTCAACAAATTCTGGACAAAGGCTATCATCATAATTGTGAAGAAAAATATAATTACCAAATATGGTGTCCCTTATAAGATATTGATGAAAATGGTACACAAAAAAGCTATATTAGAAATATAAAATTCAGTATAACCACTCATCCTGCAACCATGTAGAGAAAAATGGATTGATCGTGTCTTTAAAAAAGAATCTATATAATATACTATAGGCTATAGTGGATTTAGATAATAAGACTTGGCCTTAAAAACTTTGGCATGATTTGTGGCCTATCTCACTATAACTAGTACTTCCATGAATGCGATCCCATATTCTCTTATATACATGATAGAGATTGTTTCTCCATTGAGGTCCATCCACCAACACTTCACATTGTCTTATATAACAAGTTATATAAAGATAAAAAATCTCAAAATTAGCGGGATGATTTGGAATGGTTTGTTGAGAACAAGCTATGCACTATCCATAATTAGGAAGTTCATCAAAACCAAGTTTTATGAGATTTAAATAAGAAAGTTCATCTTTTTTCAATCCTCTAATGGGAGTTGGTATTGGTTCCCATAACTCTGATAATATCAGGAAAGAAGCCTGTAAATCTCAAACGAAGGATGGAAGGACCTTAAGTTATACACATGGCCTACTCTAACAGAGATTATACTATAGAAACCATAGATGAAGAGTTGATCACACCACCGAAACAATTCAAGGTTTTTCAATAAGTAATTTTTATAATTTTTATATCGGTTAATCCATCATAACTTTTAGATGGTGTAAAAATACAAGACAAACTTCATAGTTATAGGACTTTAAACTATATAGCATATCATCCTCACTTTATGATGTTAATTTACATGGTTTTTGTCCTATGGACATGATGTAAAACTACATGCCAATGTCTTTACCATGTGACATTATTTTATATGGTTACCCTCCGCACTTCAAGATGTTAAAATATATATTAAAAATCTGAATCAAATTAAATTAAACTATGTGGAAACCTGTGTATCATGGATTCAAAATATTGTAACATGTTTTGAAAGCACACCCTTCATGTACACTTATATGTTGTAGGTTATTCTAAAATTTCATCTCGTTTATCACACTAATTATGTGAGTCTAGAGGTCTTGATTGATCAAACCATTTAGAATATCTTGGATCACCACAACCAAATATGGAAGGAAAAAGTGTCTATATTTTATGACCTAAAATTTCTTAGAGCAGCCCGTTATACATGGCCTAATTTCCCTATATAAGAGCAAAATATATGTAGGAATCCTTGGTGAACTATGTACCTAGGACTAAAGGATATCAATGAACAAGTCCTTTTAGATGTTCTATATCTACACATGGATATTCTTTCTAATAACTACACATTTCTTGATTCATGAGTAATTTAGGATACATAGTGATAATAAGAACCATTATATTATTCCCACCCATGAGTTAGATAAAAATTTCCCCTTTACCAATATATGAATTTAATTTTTTCATGGAATTTATCTTCAATAACTATGGGTGGCTTGAATCTTATTCTAACAAGATACGTAGTGATGGAAAGATCTTTGATCTTAGGTCCCATCTCAAACTCCCGCAACAAAATTACCCTCCCATTTTTGTCAATTATTTGAGCCAGGTTAATATAGGGAGGTATTTTTATAATGACATGTGGCTTGATTCCTATTTCAATAGGATACATAGTGATGCCATGGTCTCTGATTCTTGGTACAACCATAAATCCATAAACCAAAGTTACCTCCTCCCATACACATTGGTGTTTCCAGTGAAGACTCGTTTTTGAAATTTTATTCGGAAATGAGAGAATATTAAAATTAACCCATCCTAGAATTAGTGATATATCTATAGTCTTATGATATAATAAAATATCCATATTTTTTGATAATTTCATTTGATTATTTATCAAATAAAGTTAATTAACCCAACTCAGGGGCCACCCTGAATAAATTTAAACTTCTCAGGGTGTCCCTCTATAGCAGCCTAATTTCCCTATATAAGATCTAGATCCATGTGAGGGAACCTAGCGTAGGTTTAATATCTAAAGAAACACCAAGATAAAATTCCACCTAATCAGTGATTTATCCTTATTTTTGGATCACCCCTTCCAAATAAGGACTATGTATGGATTTATTCTTGATACAAATACGAACCACATATTCAAAACCCAACAACAAGTCCTCACTCATTTCCACCCATTATAAGGAAACCATGTCAGAAACGTTATGACAAAACTTAGTCTATAATATTATTATTATCTATTTTAAATTTTTTTTTATAAATTACACTTCTTTCTTGAAGTGTATTGTATTAACATAAACCTTTATTTGACCATAAAAAATGATCACATTAAACTCCAAAGGATTCTTCTACTTGACTATGATTATTATTCCCCCAATATGGATCATTATATGTGCCCATGGTATGACCCGTCAACTAGAGGAATCATTATATTACGGACGAAGACCCTCTAATATCCAAACACCTTCGTAACATCATAGTGGAACCCATATTTTGAATACAGTCTATGGCATCCCTTATATATGTACTTCACTTCACTACTCCTGATCCAAGAACCTTATGTTGTGATTTATGACTTCACCAATTCCTATTTAAAATGTGTTAGGACTTTCTTAGTTTGTGGGCCCCATTTGGGTTGTTATTAACATTCTTCAAGCCTACAAATCATGACCATAAACTCTATGCACCCCTTTAAGACAATATATAGTTGAATTAGGCCATCCATTAACATGGGTTTGACATTTTTCTTTTAACACAAAATGGATTTTCTTAACTACTTTTGGTCCCAGATCTATGAACTTTAACTATGCGAACCACTTCTATGAGATAGTCTATACCGAAATTAGGATCTCCTTTCACATCAGATTATTACATCACCCTTTTCATATAGGTTTTCCTACTTCACATGTGATTAAAGAAACATGATCATAAAATCATCATTTGTGGGTTAAATATATATGAACTTTATATATATATCCTCAATGGACTAGATCATATGAGATTAAACTGCAGGTGAAAATGATATAAAACTTATTTGGATGGAAGACTGTAAAAGTAATCCCAAAGAAAAGTTAAGTCTCAACTCCCTAAATCTCTCATTTTTTAGGCTTAGGTAACATTAGAGTAAAAATTTAAAACACCCAAAGATTGTAGGGTCCATTGTATGGCTTTGAAAAAATGAAACCCGTGCTCGTTATAACCACTAGTTCAGAAAAAAAATTAGAGTGGTGAGGCATCATATCTATTTTTCTCGATTATGTGGTCTATACATGAGTTAATTCAACTCTAAAGGAACCATATTCTTGACTATACATACTATGTCCCTAATATTTCTTTGTATAATAAACCCTCAAATTGATTTTCAAAAAGAGTTATATTTTTTCTGAAGAAGAGAATCATTATTGGTAGTGATGAAAGAGTAAGAGTTCCCATACATCATCCATTAACATAACCTTTACTAATTCAAGCTTCCCTCATATCATGTTAAAATCTTTCATGTGCTCTTCACTTGTCTTCATTTTCATAATGAAAATCTGAATAAACTTCTTATCATGAACAATTTTTTCAAAGATGTAGGCTTATGATACATTTATAACAACACCTTTAGTACTTCTGATGTATTTTTTATTTTCATAGATATTAAAGAGAGTATTCTATTCCAGAGACATACTCACTAGTTATAGTCACTTTATATCCAAGACCTCCCATTCTTATTTATCTATCATCACTTACTTCACTCTAGATAATAGATCTTATAAGTCCATCTGAATCATATGATCTTCAATATGCATCTTTAGGAATAAAAAATACATTTTATATAACCTAAAACTCTAACCCTTCTATATTATAACATCATTGTACCAATTTATTAACTTCCACTGAATTCAATGACCATCAAGTAAGAGAGAACCTATGATTCTTGAACCTTATTCTTTGATAACACTTTTTAGAGAACATGAAACTTTGACCCTTCGTGCTTTTGATAAAACCATAAAAAAATACCTCAAAATAAGTGTTACATAAGTAGGTAGACATAACACCCTACTCACAACTTGAAGCTTTCAAGTATCCTAGAAAATATTCAAGGAACCAGAAATAAATTAAAACCATAACACAGAAAGAAATAATTGAACATGGAGTTTAGCATGATTTTTGTGACGTGTCCCACATGCACTAGTGAAAATCATATATTGTTGCTTTTATTATAACTATAAGGGACATGTGATTTCATATAGATTTCAAAAAAACAAGTAATATTTATTAACTTTATAGATCTCTGATAAAGGTTAGATTGAATCACACTTTCCACTAAAGGTAACAAATACTTATATACTAAGTGAAAACCATTCAAACGAGTAAAATTCACTCCCATAAAAACATGGATGCTAAATCATGACCACCTATGATTGATTAACAATCTGATGAAATTTCATCATTTCTGAACTTCTATAATTCTAGTGCTTTAGTTACAACCATCAGTAGATGTGAAATTCCAATGATTCTACTTCCCATGGAGTATTTCTACTACCAGTATTTTCACATTACATACTATCCATCATTTAGTGAATAAAATTATGATGAGCATAATTTTGACATATGAACTTATATTAAACTAAAATATACTTCACCTCCCAACAGATTTTGTGTGATTTTGACATTGGTTCAAGAAAAATATAAATAAAAAGGAGATGAAAAAGAAAAACAAGATAGTTTCATTTACATAAAGTTTCAAAAACATCATATATAGTGTTTATTATATATATTATTTGTGTCATTATACTTAAAGAAATCACATGGGTATTTCTATTTATGAAAAATAAAATGGTTTCAAAATATTAAAAGTTTCAAAAATAACTTATTATGGATTTTCCAAGATAACTTATTGGTGGAATTTAACTAAACCAAACCATGGTTATGACCTGGTTGATATAAATTTTCATAAGGGGATTCCACAAACATATATATATATATATATATATATATGTATATATATATATGTATATATATATATGCACATGTACGAGATTGTTACCTTTGGGAGGGTATTCTTTCATATAGATGTCTGAAGAGGATTAGTTTTATATATTGGGTAGTTGACTTGAGTATGAGATTCCTTATATGTGTGTGTCTATATATATATATATATATATATATTAGAACTATAAAATAGGTGTATTAGTATATGAGTTTCCTTGTGATATTTATATGGGAGAGTGGATGACACTCCATGAGTTAGATCTTATATGGATGTGACCTATATGCTGTATGAGAGCGACTAGGGATGTTTATATGTGCATTTAGATATTGGAGATCTAAGTGTTGTTATTGAGTAATAGGATGCTTTATTACTATTAATAGATATGGATTATGATATATTAGGGTAACCTAAGATAGAGGGGTTAGATTAAGCCTATGAGTTCCTTTAGAGAATGATGGAATATGTTTATGAATTATGTTTGAAATGAAAAAACAAGAAGTGATGTTGAGTTTATTGTATAGGCATGGAGATAGCTCAAATAGTATATTGTTATGAGAGAATGGGTACTGATTATAATGGGATAATTCTAACATAAATAAAAGGCATGTCTATTTATTTAGGTTCGTGATCATCTGTTCAAAGTTTTGTGACTCATGAGAGTGTGATTTCGGTTGTGCAATTGGGAAATACCTGAGTGTACACCTTTTGAATTTAGATAACACTATGGTTAATAGTGGATGAGAACCTGTTAGAGGATTCATGGAGGACCACTCTACCTAGTAATATGAGAGTGACTGTTAACATTTATTTTAGAAAAATATTTGAATCACAAGATATAGTGTGCACTCGTTACTCATGGTGCCTATTTGGTGTGTATATTAGTTAAAAGTCTTGTGTGGGTCAAAGATTGGTGGATTTGATAAGCTTTATATGGAAATTAGGCCCATGGTTTTTATGAGAATATGATATTACCTCTATGATAGATTTTGATTTTTGTATATATGGAAGTACCATGGTATGGTTGATCTAAGATTTGTGTTTGATAGGTGTTCCCAAGGATGGGATGAGTGAGCCTTAGAAGGATAAATATGTGTGTGATGATGAAATTTTTAAGCATTATTCTCGTAGAGTTTTGAATGGGAATCAATATAGTAGGGATCAAACAATTATCTATTATAGTTCATGGCCTTCATTATGGATAATTTTTAGTGATCATTGTGGATGAAGTTCCTTGGGATATTGGGATGGGTAACGAACAATTTTTTTGTGTTGGCGCTCACATTTGAGTGGGATGACCATGTTTAGTCATAATGTTTTGGTAATGGATGGGGTGTGTAATTTAAAGATTGGGTGGTTTGGCTCATAATGGAAAAAATATGGATACTACTATTGTAGTGAGAATTGAATTTGTAATTGACGTATAACCCTCATTTTGGTATGATTTTGGTTGTGGTGTGACTAGTTGGTAGGAGGTCGAGATGAAAATAAGATTCTAGGGAGTCAGTGGATCTAATTTTATCTAGTTTCTTACTAAATAATATATTTTGGATTCTAATTCAGTTTCAAATACAGTTCTAATGTTGGCATTAGGACCAACATAGAGTTGAAGGGTTCTAAGAGTGAGTTTGAATCAAAATATGTCAGTGCTCATGGAAATAGTATAAAAACGAATGTGGGTGTTTAGATGATCTCATGAATCCTACAGGGAGTTGTGAAATCATGATTAGGAGAAGTGATAATGAATCAAAAAGTAATAATGAGTATTTTTGGGAAATTTATGATAATGGAGAACCAACAGATGTTTTGTCCTAAAATTGGGTTTGGTGAGGTGGAAACAACATAGTGCGTGTCAATAAACCACATAAAGTGAAATTTATATGGGAGATTCCTATGGTTTGGAGAACCATGTTCAAGAATCAACCATTATGAGTGGAGACATATAATATGGAGCATAATAAACATTAAGATGAATCTATTAGAGATACTTATTGTCTTGGGATAGAAAAGTGCCTCAAAGTGTTTTATCGATGTTGCTGATGGTGATAAGTATGTAACTTAGATCATAATGAATAATAATATTTGGTGGTTGGAGTTATGCAAGAAAAATATCATCCATTATTCAGGGATAGAGAATAATAAGATAGTGGGGAATTGAAAAATTAGGTAGGATGATATATATGTTTAAAGGACCACTAAAACATCTTATGAATTATAAGTTCTATTGTGGAATGTTTGTAGAAACCCTTATTGTTTTAAGTTATGAAATTTAGAGTAATTTTTTTTTGTTCTAAGGTAGGGGATGTTTTTGGGAATTGAGACTCCGATTAGAAATACGAGGGTTGGAAAAAATCAAAGATATGTTTTTGGATATGAATTGAGGCTCAAGAGGTGTTTTGAGTTCCCTAGAAAATTTCAGAGTGGGAACAACGTGAACCCTTTTCTATTTTTTTTCTATATAAAGATCATCACACTGTGAAAAGTGCAGGTCACTGTACAATGAGTGGCTAGTTTATGGACCATGACATAGCCAAGGTCATCACAGTGTGGATGCTATTGTGTAGGAGTAAACTACTTTCATGTAAGAGTTAGGGACTTTTCCAATTTTTGGTATAAGATAATGGTTTGTCTTGGGACTAGTTAGTGCCACAGCGTGGTGGGATTTTTGTGGATTTTTGGAAAAGGGAAATAACATTAAATATATGTTCCATTTCATGACCTAGATAAGTCATGTTGTGATGGTGATACTTTTGAATGGGGTTAAGGACCCTTACAAATGGGGCTGAGGACCCTTAATTTTTTCCATTTCATTTTTTATAGAGGGGTATGGTTATTATTTTACCGTTTATTCCATGTTGAGATGTCCTGCCACAGTGGATATCATGGATGAGAACATGGATGCACCACAACATGAATATGGGAGTTCACACCTTATTATATTAAGTATATTCCAAGAAGGATGTATCATGCTGTGACTGAGAGGGGTCACTCGGTAATGGAGATGGTGTGGGGGATTGTCCCTCTCTCTAGTGCTAGCCACATCATGCCCATGAGAGGTCACTTTGCGATGGTATTTGGACAAGGGTTGAGCTCTTTACTTGGAAATATTTCATTGTGATTCTTATAGTACATATTTTAATAGAGAAAAATTGGTGTGTCAGTCCCTTAGTGTGGGGGTATTTTTATCATGACCTAGAAGGGTCACACTGTGACCTGACCTTTTTCATATTTATTAACATGGGTAGAAAAGTCCTTTTAGGGTTGTCTCCCTTTAATTTATGTTAAAATTGGGTGCTATGGAGTTCTATTTTTCTATTATATCTTCCCATATTAATTACCTATTAAATACCCCTTGGAGAGGGATAATTGTTTGATGATTACATAGCGATTTGATGTATGATTATTCCCTTCTTCCCTATATTTATTCTTCCCCTATGATAGCCTGGTATTTTGGTATCTTTGGGTTAGATATTTGATGATGTTTCCACTAGATCATGGTGTAATTGAGTGGGAGAAATGGGGATTTTCATGTGATGAATAAAATATGTCTCGAAAGGATGAACACAAGTATTTTCTCACCATTTTTCTAAAGGCACATCACCAACCTTATTTATTTAGGATGTGTAATTGAATTGGATAAAATTTGTGAGTGACTGGGTTACAGATGATAGGGATATAATTCATGGGTTTAATCAGAGTATGAAATATTATATTTGTTCATTTTTTCTTATTATTTCATCACCTTGATGATACTTGGTGAGTTTTTATGTGATTATTACTCTAGGATTTTAATTGAATAATTACATATAAATTGATATAATTAGTTATATGGATGTTAAGGACTATGATAGAAGCTTAGGTGATGATATGATTCTATAATGTTCAAGGAAAAACATAGTTGCGGATTTTCAAGGCATTACGAAGATGGCAACTTCATGTTTGTGGTAGGTGGTCCCAAAATATATCACTAATATTTTGACATGTTTCTATGAGAATGTGATATACTGTTTGACATATTTTTTATGGTCGACCATATATTTAAATGATAACATTTCCCATAAAATTTATATATATAGCATGGAAGTGTCAACAGACATGATGGACACTTGAACAAAAGCATGAAGCCTCAACTTTCGATGGCTGAGGGCTTGATTGTGTTCCACGAGATACATGATCCCTAGAGGGGTATAAATGAGATTGATGAATCTTAGTGGACCTCATGAGATATTACCTTAGTAATATTCATATCAGAGAGGGTTGTTTTAACATATTGAGATTATTTTAAAATAGAATATAATGCTTAATGTTTTACACCACATGAAATACCAAGCTTAAAACAAACTATGATATACTATTAAAATATTATTATTTAAAAACGATCGTTACAAAGAAGCCATTTTTTGGAGGGTATAACTTGGAGTAACCAAATTATAAAATATATTTATAAAATTTTTCTTTAATAAAAATTTACTAATTAATTTAAAGGAAATAATAACTCTATTTTGAATAAGATCATATGAGATTAAAGAATATATTTTTTAGAAAACTAATTTATATGTCTAAATATTTTTTATTAATATAAATTATGTTAATAAAAATAGTTTAATCTTTTTAATTAAATTCATAGATAATATATTTAATAAAATAAATTATAATTTATATAATGTTGGTTACTAGATAGAGAATGGGTATAAATTCATTTTATATTTAAAAAATACATTTTCATCAAAAATATGTTTTATTTCATTTTGTGAAAATATATTATGATTAATTTATACCAATTTTAGAAATTTAATTTGATAAAATAATAAATTTTTTCCAATTTATTATGTCAAAATAATCTTAATATACATTTTGGGGATTTTTCTGAAAAGAATTATTTTGGGTAAATATTGAAGAATACTGATTTGAAAAAAACTTTCATTTCATTTTTTAAATCAAGTAATTTAAAAATCTGTAAATTTTATGATTTATTTTTAAATTAAAATAAGACCAATTTTATTTTTAAAATCCTAATTAATTCTATATGAATTATCATTATATTTTATTTTAGCATAAGTTTATTTTTAGGTTTTAAAATAATTTTTTCCTGAAAAAATGATTTTCATTGCATTATGAATTCTTATATTAAATTTTTTTTCCAATTCTAATTTTTTTTATAAATATATTCCATATTTTGAATCATCATGTATAAATCTAGTAATGAGGATAACTTTAGTTTTTGTCATTGTGAATAGTAAGGTTAGTAAAAATGTTGTAAACACGGTAAAAGAGTAAAAATGGTTAATTAATGTTAAATAAGGTCACACAATATTACATTTATCCTTATTAGATGAAATTATTTCAATATTTATCACCTTATATGAGAAAATATATCAATTTTCTTCCATTGGTTTTGGATAATAACCTTTATATTATTTTTAGTTGAGAGTAATTATAAAATTCCACTCTCTCTCACTTATTATGTTTTTATGATAAAGATATAGATAAAAATAATATATTAATGAATATAGATGAAAAAATTGTTTAATAATAAATAAATTTCTTAAATTAAAGTTTTTTAAATTTTTAGTGTTGGCATAATTACGTTGAATGCTTATGAAATGTCAACACAATGTTAATGGAAGCCATAGAAAAAAGCAAGTAAATTATTTAAAAATACATAAAAAGTAATTTTATTTTAATGAATTATGGAATTACATTATTTTATAAACTAATTATAAAATATAAGTGATATTGAAATATTTTATATTCTAATTTGATTTTTTTCTCGATGCCTTTAAAATTAAACATTGTGAATATTATTAAAAATGACTTTAAATGGTTTTTGATTTTTAAAAATAATTTATTAATATTCAAAAATAATATAATAAATAAATTTGTTGGAAAATTTTATACTATATCATTAATGTACAAGTTATGTGACACTTTGAACTTTTAAAATTACTTTCATGACCCTTGGAGATTGAAACTTTTGTTACCATGATTAAGGTTAAAAGTGTTAACAGAGGGGTTAAACTAACAGATAAATTTAAAAATGAAATTTAAACTTGTATACATTTTATTTATGGAATATAATTATACCTTATATTAATTATATTTTAATATAAGGATCTTTTGATCCATTTTACATGAGTTAGACAGAAATTATATGTTAATTTTTCTTGTATTTACAAAATTACCACTCACTTCACTTATAAAAGAGAAACCTCCTATGCTCTATTCTCAATACTAATTGAGACACTTAGAATGAAAAATACTAAATAATAACTTCCCAACATACCTACCCACATCTAATATTTCCCATTGTCACCCCAATACCACTTCAAAAATGTATATGGTGTAAGACAAAATAGGTTACCAAAAGAAGAGGTATATGTTCTTACAAATATTTTTCAAGTTATTTATTATTAAACCTCCTAAAAATATGAAATAAGTATCTTAGAATAATAATATATGTATAATATACATACTGATATGTTTTTATGTTAATTTTACATGTATTTTTTATCTTATTTTCATCGTATTGAAAATTAAAACATCACTCGTGCGTACGTATGACATACCCTCTCCAAGTTGTGATGTAATTCATTTTTCATCAACAATTTAATTTAATGGTTTTAAAGATATAAATAATTAATATATATGATACTAATAATATAATTATGATTCTATAAATTTAATATATCATATATCTTCTTACCCTTATATCTTTTGGAAAATGATATAGTCATTAATTTGTATGTGTGTACTACCACCTCCATAAAGCAATGATATGTTTTTTCTACTTCATCAATGAATATAAGATTATAAAATTTTATATAATGGAAAAAATATATTCATAAAATTATTAGTATTTTAGAAAATATGGAGAGTTTCATAACACCTTTAACCATGGTTAATATACCAAAGTAATTTTGGAGAAATTGTCCGAACAACCATACACAGTAAACATATACATAGACAATTCTATTATTGGATTCTAAATGATTATAAAAAAAACCTACATAATGAAACATAGATTAAAAATATTTTTAATAAAGTATTTATGAAATTTTAATTTATTATTTGTTAAGATATAATGCATCTGACCATGAAGGAATCCAATGTATGTGTTTTTCATCTCAAATTCATTCTATAGAGACTTTGGTTATATTATAAACCTAATTTATTTTATAGGGTGTATATACTTCCCATTTGACATATTATATAATTAATTACTCTTTATTAATTGTATTTTAAGTTTTAATTCTTGTTTTATCTTTCAATAGTTTTTATTCAAATGTTATTAAAGTTATAAATTTTTATTTAATAATATTACTATTATTAAATATTTTTCATGGTTAAATTTATGTTGGAATAATTATATTATCTTTATATTCTTAAAACCCAAAACTTTTCTTCAAATTTAGTTATTTGTAGGGTTCCTAGTTTTTCATCATACTTTTACTCTCTTTGGAACTTAAATACTGAAAGAATGTTTAAGAAAATCTAACCTTATTTATATTTTTTCATTCATAAATATTTGTCTTCCATAACCATTTTCTTCAATTTTTTATGAATTTTTTTACATAGTTTAAAATGAATGTTAATGTTATTTTCATAAAACCTTTTAATTTATTTATATTGTTTTAAAATTAAAATTTTCATGTTTTCAAAACAAATCATTTTTTTAAAAAAGTGTAAAAAGGATGTTCATTTTATCATATAAGATGTGAAAAATGTTTCCCATATCCATGACCAATATTATATATTTATATTGATCCATAAGTTTCTATGATATTTTAATGAAATTAATTTTACCATTATTTTAAGATTTTTTATTTTTTATGTTAAAATAAAAATGTATTAATTTTTAAAAGGATGAAAGGAATCTTGGAAATAGTTTATAAATTCATTCTTATAAAAAAGTTAAAAAAATTTAAGGAATAATATTTTTAACGTTTTACCCCCATTTTCTTCTCTAATTCTCAAAATATTTCCCTTTAATTGAATGATTAATTTATAATGAATATATAGTGTTTTATCATCCTTTATATATTTATGGATTGTAGATTTTATACGATCATTCACCTTTGTGATCATGTTCTCTATCAAAATTTATTATTCATCAGACAGTATGCTTCTAATTTATGTGCATATTTTTAGTAACATGGATATATTAAATATTTTCTTAATAATATACCATTTCAATATATGGTGTTAATTGAGGGAATATTTTTTATTTTATTTAATAGGGAAATATTTATGTTTTTTATTCTCGATTTAATATTGATATTTATTGGTTTATAAGGAATAATAATTATGTATTATATTGATCATTAAATATTTGAGGAATTAATTAGACATAGGTTTGTAATGTGTGGATTCTAGTTATAGATATCCCCTTGATGCAATGACAAGTCTCATAAGAAGAAATTGGTTTTCATGATGTATAGTCCAAGGAAATAAGATCATTCATAATAGTTGGGTACTTTTTATATACCAACCAAGATAATGAAAGTTTCTTATATAAGTCCTTTACTATAATATTCATGATTACTTGATTGAGGTCATGATTTTAAGATCATAAATGTTTGACAATATGTATTTCCTTCATTAAAATTATAGTTATTATTATCTATGTGATTGTTTTCTATTTTAGGAATTTATTTTTTATCTTAAGTTGTTGATTAAATGTAATATGTATAGATTATTTACTTTTACATATTATTATGACTTATCTAGTCATGATAGATTTCACTATATTATTTCCCTTAACAAGGATTTGATATCCCCCTTTATTATGTTTTCCTTTCCTTAAGATATAAGGAAGGAATCTTTGAATGAACTTTAAGGATGAAATAATTTTTTATGCTATGTTTCATTTTTTTAATGTAATATAGAAATAATTTATGTATTTAGTCTCCCAAGACTGATAAAATTATTGATAATTTATGGCAGAATACCTTTTATATTATACTAATGTGATAAAGTAAACACCGAATCTGGGTTAATGGAGTTATTTTTCTATAGTAGTAATCAATGGAATATTAGTAGGACCTATAAAATGATATTTTAGAAAAACATAGTTTGCATGAAAATTAAGATAATACCTTATAATGTTTTATAATTTTCAGTGATTTTTATGTTATATATTAATATTCATGATGTTGTGAGATAATTATGTGTGTCCTATTTTTTAGTGTCTTATAGTAGAATAAATAGAAATAATTTCCATACTCATAGCCAATGTAGGGATAACACTTATATGAAAGAAAAATATAGTGGGTGTTACCTGTTGTTACATGGTGCAATGCACCTATATTAGATCTCTTTAAATGATATAAGACCATGTACTTTAATGATACGAATAATATATTGGTATCAGAGTTACACTTCAAGTCCCATGAAATGATTTTTCTGAATTTGGGAATTAATAAAAATGAAAATGTTATTTTGATAGTATACTATTTAAAAAAATATACATATGAATAATGTTCATTTATTGAAAAAAATAAGTAGGATTAGAATATAGAGGGAATGTAATAGAAAACCCCTAAGGTGTTTTCATTTGAGAAATATGTTCCTTGAGAAAACAACAAAATATAGAAAGGAAATTCCTTAATTTAAAATGAAATTAAGAGGACAATGTTTTTGAGTATGAAGAAAACACTATAAGATTATAAATGCATGATATGAACTGCATATGTAATCTTAAAAGTAATATTAAACATTTCTTTGATGGACTTAAGCAGATCCTCCATAGGGCACTAGATATTCAAAAGTTTTATCATATGATGATATAATTTAAAGAACCATTTGGATAGAGAAATAATTTTCCAAGTCATATATCTTCAAAGGAAATTAAGAGAATAAAAAAATGGGCACCAAGGAAAAAATGGGGAAAATGACAATAATGAAAGGTTATAAATCCAAACATATAATAATTATGGAAGTAAACATACTATTAAATTATTAATGAAAACATGATTTCGTTGTAAGTGTGACGATTAAGTCCATCTGGATAATGAATGCATGAGATATAAATAGGTCCTTAATATTCTGTTATTTTAAAATAATAAGATCATGAACTATTCATTCTAATTCCCTATGAATCAATGATTTATATAATAATTTTTTTATAGTATTTATTGATGTTATATTGATAAACTATAAAAGAGACAAATAGAATGAGAATCACTTGAGAATTATTCTTGGGACTCTTAGAGGAAAGAATATGTTTGAGAAATTTAATATATGTATCTCTTAGATTTAGAATGTTTCTTTTCGTGGAAATATTTTCTCCAAGGATGAAATATTTTGTGATGTTTCTAATACTAGGTACACATTGACCATCATATATAAACTTTACGTTAAGTATTTGTTTTTAAGTAACGATAATTATAGTAAATTTGTTTAAATATATGATTATGTTATATCCAAATTTAGTCTAACATATTCTGAAGAGTTTTAGGGTTTGATGATTAATATTGATCCTTGGGTACAATTATTGAGATTTTTAGATTACTCTTTAATTTAATTGTTCAATTTATTGAATATATTTTTAGATATTCTAAACATTTTTTATTTTAGTTAGTGGATATAAATGAGAGGAATAAAAGGTCATTAATAACTTCATAAAATAGAGAGAACTATCCTCTAATTAGTATCAAAATCAATTAAATTTTCATTTTAGTACTTCAATAAAAAAAATTCTTCTTTTTTCATTCATCATTTTGAATATGAGGTGAATCAGATGTTGAAATCTGATAGAAACAAAACTAGTAAATGAAATCAAATAGGTCTATTTTCTTATAATTTCGCATGAAATTAAAGATAAATATATCATGTTTTGGGTGGAAATTATCACATAACTATAAAGGTATTATTTTAGAAACATATTAAAATGTACAGGTCTTATAATTGAACACATATTTTTCAAGAAATATTTATTTACAAAATAATATGTTTCCTAATATTTACCTAGAAATTAATGTTAATGATAAAGGATAAATATGATTTTGTTACTATTTCATGATAAATTTATTTTGAGAGAATAAAGTTTAAATTTAAAGGATGAAATTTATTTTAGGGGGGGTGATGTGACACCCTGATATTTTAGTTTTAAAATAATGTTATGTTTAATTGTTTACAAGACACACAATACCAAGCCTAAAATGAACTACGATATACTATTTAAATATGATTACTATAACCTAACCATTAGTTTTGTAGATTTTAATGGTATTAACCACAATATTTAATATATGTATAAATTTTATCCTTAATACATATATAATAATTAATTTATAAGAAATAAGAACTCAATTTTGAATAATATTATATAAGATTAAAATTGATATTTTTACAAAACTGATTCATATGTACAAAGAATTTTTATTAATAAAAATTTAATTAAACACTATATGTGAATTATTTTAATGAAATATATAGGAAATAGTTTTAACAAAATAAATTAAAACTGAAATAATCAATCTTATTAGATAGGTAATGGGTATAAATTCATTTTATACTTCAAACATAAATTTTCATTAAAAATGGTTGTTATTGTTTTTTATATAAAGAGATTGTGAATAATTTATACCATGTATTGGAATTTTATTTGATAAAATGGAAATAATTTTAAAAAATAATCATGTCAAAATAATATTGAGATAATTTTTTTGGGATTTTTCTAAGAAGAATGATTTTGTCTGAATAGTGAAAAATTACAATTTTGTAAAAATTGAAATTTATTTTCATTAAATATATTTAATTAAATGTCTAAATATATTTGGATTTGTTTTTAAAGTAATATTAAGACCATTTTATTTAACATAATCTAATTAATTATATCAGAATCATTGTTATATGTTATTTTGATATAATTTTTAGGCTGGAAAACACATTTTTTGGAAAAAAGATTTCATTGCGTATAGTATTATTATATTAAAATTATTTTCTCCCACTTATACCAATTTCAAATTTAAAAATATATTTTAGATATTTAATTAGGTGGAAAAAATTTATTAATGTGATTAGTTTTATTTTTGGTCATTTCGAATAGTAACCTTATAAAAAATGTTTCCACTACGGTAAAAAGTGTAAAGGGTGTTAATTAAAGTAATAATTAAGTGATAAGGTCAAAATATCTTACTTTTATCCTTATGGGATGATATTATTTCAAATATTACGACCTCGTATTTTAAAATATGTTAATAGTTTCCATTTTTGTTTGATAATGGACTTTAAATTTTTTTAAGGCAAGAGTAATTATAAAATTTCACACTCACCCAAGTATTATGTTTTCATGATATGGATTTATATAATAATGATATATGAATTAATATAAATGATTTAATTTATTAATACTAAACTATATTTTTAATATTAATTTATTTTTAATTTTTAGTGATGGTATAATTACCTTGAGTTGTTATGAAACGCCGACACAATTCTTGTGCAAGTAGAAGAAAAAAAAATTAAATTATTTTTAAAAACTCTAAAAGTAATATTATTTGAATCAATTATGTATTTACATAATTTATTAAATAATTAAATTTTATAAGTGATATTTAAATGGTTAATATTATAATTCCACTGTTTCCTGATGTCTTTAAACTTAAGCTTTGTGAATAGTTATTAAAACATATTTAAATGGTTTTAAATGTATAAAAATTATTCTTTAAATCATTAAATAATAAAAAAGTACTATAATAATAAAATTTTATGGTAAAGTACCTATGATATCTTGAATGTACCATTTATGTGACTTTGTCTTAGTTCTTATTTGTCTTCAATAAGTCAATATGTGCTGGTGGATGAAGTGTTGATGCTTGGAAAATTATTATGGATTCATGTAATGGTATTTCATATGAAACTATTGAATAATTATATTTTCAATAAATTTAATGATCGGTGAAGTGATATTAGCTTCTAAGACTTCTTCCATTGATGAAACATTTTTTAATACAATATGAATAGTAGGAATTCCATGAAAAATAAAAGAAATTTCTTGAATATGATTTAATAAAAGACCATGCAATTATATTTTCATGATGAAGACTTTTTGGTAATGGTTGGGCCCCTATATAAGGCCTATAGGGTTCCGTTGTTCATATATAAGTAAGGCTTGTCCTTTTCGGTATGCATTACAAGTGTGATAGGTGATGATCCCCAATAGCTAGCTTGAATAGTGGGGAAATGATTTTATTATAAAGAGGAGAACTATTGCTTCATATTTTCAACAAGGAACATAAAATTATACATGCTATTCATCCATAATTTAAGGATACACAAATAATTATGGTTATCCGATGGAGATGATCTGACATATATGTTGAATCCCAAAAACTTCTTATTTAAATATTCCTTTTATCTTCAACTTCCTGACAGGGCTACTGTCTGCTTGAGATTATGAAAACCATATATATTGTGATATCAAGTTATGAAATTGATATCATTTTGATCACTCTGAGTACATTATTGTAATAATTATCTTGCATTCATTCCATGTTTTGAAGAAGTATTTGACCATGGTTAACTGATGTTGTCACAAGATGGAATCTTGTAATGATATTAAGATCACATGATAGAATTTAGACAATCACTGTGACATTGCAAGATGTTCATGGTTCATGTGATAGTAGAGAGGCTTCCATGAGTCATGGAGAATCTTAGACTTACAAATATTATAAATTCTTGAGATATAATGAGATACTTAGGCATTTGACGAGTCATCTATAATTCTTTAAAAATAATAGAAAAACTACATATATAAACTGAGGCTCATATGAGAGTTAATTTAGCTATGTTTTGAGTAATTGAGTGAATCTAACGAAATAGAGGAGACCATGTGATTCATTCACAAGAGGGAGAAGATCCCACATGATCCTCTCTCATGCAAATGGAATCTATGAGATAATGAGGTCTCACAAAGTGTTTGATACAGAACCCGAATACACAACCAATTTCATTTGAATGACCTATTGCATATCAAAAAGGTGTTTGGGAAGGAACCCATAGACAATCAGATGGTCATGTGAAGGCCTTTCACGGAGTAAATTTTACATTATATTACCTCATCATGTAAAATAAGCGATTCATTCGTAAGCCGAACTTTGACTATATGAAGTTGGAGAAGATAAATCTTGTGAAATATTCATATAAAGGAGGAGAATTATTCATGATCCTTTCTTAGATTTACCTAGAAGAATTTTCTTAAAGGAGTAGAGTTCACATGAACCCTTCTGAGTTATGAGAAATGATCTTTTGAAAATCCTCACATGCTAATCATGCAAGCCATACACCCTATGTACCACATTTATTAACTGAAAAGGTTTGGAAGAAAAAACCAAGTGGTAATTTAAAAGGGTTCTTGGGGAATTTTGTGATCATGTGACCATATAAACATTAACATATCATGTGCTTCCCTTGAGGTAGTTAATTCATGCATGAATTGGATATATAGTTCAATAATTAATGTAAATTATAAGAAGTTTTGATGATATAAAGCAAGAAGATAATGACAATATCAAATCCAAATCTTTTCAAGAATCTTTAGAAAGTGATAATTTTCTAGTACAATTATATTGAAGACTAAAATAAATGATCTTCATTAATTATCGCAGGAGAAGTCAATATTCCGAAGGGATTTATCTTGTGTTTTTTATGTTCATTTTTCTTTTAGGTAGCGTGAATCTATTATTCCAGTGGGAATTTGGAAATAATAGTTTGATTCTAGGTAGTTGAATAATTGTATGTTATAACCAATGGTGTTGTTTATGGATAATCTTTAATTGGGTTGTCTAAACATTGATAGTAAGGAGTAGGTTCACATTGAGGTAGAACCTTGTAAAACTTTTGTGTACATGTTCTATTTAATTTTAATCTATTTGATAATGGTTATATAATCACAAGATTAGATTATATCCTAACATGTCACATGAGGTTAATTTCAAAATAAAGAAAAAGTTTAAAGCCACCATTGATTCAACCCCCCACCTCAATGGTGTAACATATCATTGGGAAGTCAAATAGTATTAGATCTATGTTCCCTCTATCATTATCCACTATGTATTGAAGATGGATAAACTAAATTTTTTCAATAGTATGAGTGTTTTTACTTTCGATGGAAATAACTATCACAGTTGAAAAAATAAGATGTTTCCTTAAATTCTATCTCTTGGACTTGAAGTTAAACATGAAAATATTGTATAATTCCAACATTTCATTGAATATTATCTTAGGTATTTTTCTAATAAGATAAATATTGAAGTTTATGGAGAATCTCAAATTTCCATTTCACATATCATTTAGAAAATGATTACATGAAGGTTATGGGACTCAAAAATGATAATGAAATTTAGGATATATATGAAAGAATTTACGAAGGAAATGTAAAATAAAGGGAGGCTAAATTGAAAATTTATAAGAGAAAATTTGAATACATAAATATGGTTTATGAATAAAACATTGATGAATAATTTACAAGAGTCAATGGAATTTTTAGTAATATACAGGGTTTTGGAGAAAAACTAGATGATTCGACTATTTTTGAAAAACTAATGAGAAATTTTCCAGATAGGTTTGATCCTAAAGTATATTCTTTATAAGAAAGATATTATATTATACTCAATTAATTACATAATATTATCATTTAATATGACATTAAAAATATCCAAATATTCTAGAAAAAGATCAAAGATAAGATGTATTTTCTGTCGATGATAAATCTCAAAATTAGAGATGATGAAATTTCAGAATCAAGTGAATTTGATGATGAAGATAAATATGAAGATTATAACAGTATCATTTCACTTTTATAAAAAAGATTCAATATTATAAATTTTAAGGTAAAATGTAAATTACCTCAAAGGTGTTACAACTATAATTAAATTGGACACTTTGTAGTAAATTTTCCTAAGATAATGATTGTGGAACATGATATAGATGATGAGAAACCATAGAAAAAGTATTGGAGGAAGATATCAAAATAAAAAACCAGGTTTTATGGAAGAAAGGTAAAATTATTTAAAAGTAAAAGAATAAGTCTAGTGAGAAAATAGAGGAATATGACACCAAATCTTGTATCCAATCAGAATATAAAACTAATTTCATGGATCATGTGGAAAAGGGGTTGACTCATTTTCCATTGAAGATAATTAAAGTGAATAAATATGGATATAGAACATGTTGATGAATGAATTATATTCCCATATTTATAAAAATACAAAACTCTAGAAGGAAAAGATATTATAGTTAAAAGAAAAATAAAGCACATTTGAGGTAAAGGAAGAATATTTAAATAAATAGATTATTTACATTAAAGAAATAAAAAGGCACCAATTGAAAGTGTCTGAAATGGAAAATATGGTAAAATAACTTAAAAAAACTAGTTATCAAAGATAAATAATTGTATAAGACTCTGTTTAAATTTATTAAACCATAAAATATCTTGAAAAGTATTAGAGAATATTTCAGCAAGGCAATTGAAGTCAAGGTAGATTCATCACAAATTTGTGAAAAGAGGGGTTTAAAAATCATGTTAATTTAGAACTCAATGAATATAATAACAAATTTGTTATTTATAATAATGTAGGCCAAAAAATAAATTCTAGATAAGTATGGAGAATGAAGACTAGTGAGAAATCATCTTTTATTTCATAGTAAGAAATAAATTCATCAAGAATATCTTTTCTACCAAATTCGAGACACTATGAGTATATGGAATGAAAATATCAACAACCTTGAAGATGGGGATATTATTAGTTAATAATATCAAGGTTTAGAGAAAACTTCTAGTGTTTTGGAGTTTTTGGGAAGCAAACACACTTATGATGGTATAACATGTACCTACCATAGATGATACATTAACCAAGGAAGATCTTCTTTGATAAAATAATAGAAAAATTTCAATGTACTAAAGTTTTTAATAGGAATTCATCCTATATTAAAAAAAAACAAATTTGACTATTTAGAAGAAATATGTGTCATATGTAATCAACAAGGCTATATTTAAAAAAATTACATGATTATTCCTCCTGAATAGTAATCCAATGATTATAAAGATAAGGGAGTTCAAAAATGAGCTAATGAAAACAATGCTTCAATAGAATTTCTTTAAAAGATAATAAAAAAACAAAGTCATGGATTCTTGAAGGTGTATGTTCATGACACATGACTGGTGAATCAAAAATTCTAAGAAACAATGTGAATCATGAAGGAGGATTAATAAACTTTGAGAATGATTTCTCCCTAAAAATCAAGGTAGTTAGAAAAGAAGATATTGAATCCAAAAAAATGAAGTATAATAATGTTTTATTTTTTGAAGGGATGTAGAATAATTTTATTAGTGTCAGCCAAATTTGTGATGATGTACATGAGGTTTTGTTTAAAAAGTATTCAAGTATCATCAAAAACACAAATTATGGAATAAATACAAATCAAGGGAAAATAACCAATGTTAATCTTTTTCAAATTACTGATTCTACCATTTCTTATTACTTGAGTTCCAAATATGAAAGTAACTTATGGAATAAAAGTCATGGAATCATTTTTCCGGGAAGTATACGTAAAATTTTAAAGAAATTTATTGTGTGATATTTGACCATGATAAAGAGTGAATAATTAAATCCATGAAACCCATGAAAAGGGAAAATTGGTTCAATGTTCACACTAAGGGGTGGATATTATATCTTCTTGAACCCTTGAACTTATTCAAACTAAATTATGTAGTCCAAAGAGAGAAAATTATATTAGAGTTCAGTTGAATAATTTTATGTTGATCTAAAAGAAGTTAGAGGAAAATGAAAGTGTGAAAAGAACTTAGGAGGAAATTTTAGAAGAAGATATTTCTTCATATAAAAATATAGAGATAGGATAATTGAAAGGATTTTACATTTGATTCTTTTGAAATTTATCTTTCCAAACATAGAAACAAGCACCACTATAGAAGACCATATACTCTATAACAAAATGGGGTAGCTAAATGAAAGAATTTAAGCATAGTATAGATGGAATGGACTATGTTAGCTTCCAAGTATTTATAAGGATAATATATATGTACCACTATACATTTATAGAACACATGTATACTGAGACACAAAACACAAAACAGAACATATAAAATGTGTTACAAGAAAAATCCATTTGTTAAACACTTTAGAGTTTTTGTAATCCCTTGCATTATAAATATCGTGAACATTAATCTAGGAAAATTTGAATAAAAATATAAGTAAATCATTTTCATGGGTTGTCCATCTAATTTCACAGGATATAGATGATATTTTGTAGAAAATTATATGCAAATGGAACTTTATTTTTTGGAGAGTGATGTGTCAGTTGGTAAAGAAAGAAACAAAATTCAATGATACTAAGAATTACTGAGGTAAAATATGGAGAAGCTACACATGATTCTGCACAAATTATTTGGATGATAGTGTAGTTAGAATATTTAATGATTAAAATTGAGAAACCGCACAAAATTTATTGTGATAATAAAACTGCCATAGGGTTATATAAATTTCTATTTCAAAATTTATGATCCAAGAATATTGATACCTGCTGTCACTTTAACAATAAAAAGTTGAAATGATGATATATCAAGATAGATTTTATTTCAACAAAATATTAAGTTGTAGAAATTTTTACTAAGCTATGTCAAGAGAGAGTTTTTTGGAACTCAAGCTGAAACTTCACATTCAACCTTCTTTGATCACATGAAGAATACTAAAAGTTTTCTCCTTATCCCTATTCTTTTATATGTCATGAGTAAACATTCATGAAATTTAAGGATAAGTGTTATTCATCATGGACTTCATTAAGTTCAATGATGATAAAAATGAGTGCATCTATTGAGGGGGAGATTTCATGAGCCGAGGATGATAAAAAGTGGGATATATATTCATTTCACTTGGTCTTTGAAATGTTTTTGTTGAAGTGTGTGGGGTATTTATCATTTCATTGATGAATCTGATTATTTTTAACCCCTAAAATAATAATTGATATTTTTTAGCATGATATCACATGCATGGTTTTCATGAATTGTTTAGAAATTATGGTCATATCTATCTAGTTTTCTACAACAATTTACCCCATGTTTACTATGAGTTGATTAACTAAATTATCATTTAAAATATAACTATGTGATTTTATTCCTCTCTTAGAAGTGTTCATGAAATTATATTTACAAGGAGAAGAAATTTTGTTGAGAAAGAAAATGAATTTAGAAGATCCCACACACCCTTTTCATTTTCTTGATAATAAATGGGAGAAATTAATCACCACATATTGAATTGAATGATATATGATGATATTAAAAATAAAATATAAAGGGGTATATTTTTTATATTAGGTTTCATCTATTGTTAATAAGTCAGCATGTGTTGTTGGAAGATGTGCTGATGCTTGGAAAATTGTTTTGGATTCATGTAATGGAATTAGATTTGTGAGGCATGACAAAATATCTTTATTAAAACTCAGATGATTAGTGAAGTGATATTAATTTCCAAGACATATTTCATTGATAACACATTTTTTACTATAATAATAATAATATGAACTCTATGAAAAATAAATTGAATTTCATGAAGATGATTTAATAGAAGACTATGAAATTATATTTTCATGATGAAGGATATTTAGTAATGGTTGTCTTGGAATATATGATAGAATTGGATTGAGGAATTTATTTTTGAGGAAGGCTTAGAATTAAATTTATATGATTAGATTATTTATGAGAACATATGAGAAGGAATCATATTAAATATAAGACTAACCCATTGATTCCCCCATGGGATAGACCTTAACCACTCAAAGGGGGACTCGAGGGTTCAACCCTTATAGGAGAGCCTACCCCAAGAGGCATCATGGTAGCCTTTAGGGTTGTGTATAATCCCTGATTGGGTTCGTGTATAATGAATGTAAGAGTGGTCACATGTAAGTGTGGTTGGGACCTTATATAGGGCCCAAAGGGTGTCGATGGACCTATGTAGGTGAGGCACACCCCGTGTGGTATGCAATGAAAGTGTGACATGTGCTGATCCCTTTTAGATAGCTCAAATAGTGGGCGGACACTAATTTTATTATAAAATGGAGCACTTATTCATTATATTTTTGATGTGGGATGTATGTAACCACATATAGTTCATAAATACTTTAATGATACACAAATAATGTTGGTCTTCTGATGTATATGGTCCGAGATGTCCATTGAATCATGTGTAGTTATTATTCAAATATATGTTTCATCTTCAGCCTCTCAATGAGGCTACTATTTGTATGAGCTCATGACAACCGACCATCATGTGTTATCAAGTTAAGACAATGAGGAAAATCCAACCACACCAAGAACGTGAATTCAATCATTATATTCCATGTATACCATGATTCAAAGAAGGATTTAGCTATGGTTAAGTGATGATATCACATGATGGTTTCATGTGATGATGCTAATATCTTACAAGAGTAGGGTGATGATCAATGATGCATTGCATGATGGAATTGAGACAATCTGCATGACATCGTGTGATGGTCATGGATAAAGGGATAGTAGAGAGAAAACAATGAGGTTTTCACCAGAATATGAACATGTCTTTGATCACAATATGACCCATATTTTTTAGGAATTATCATTTGAATTATTTTTTATTAACAAGAGTATTTACATCAAGCCATCACTTGATCAACAAAGTGATCATGTGAAGATATCATACTGTTCACGTGATCATTCTAGCGAAGCATGGAGAGATGAAAATTTTGTCCATTAAAAATGAATAAGATATGATATGATAATTGGGAATTTAATGATTCCTAGGCATGCCTTAATAATCATAGAAACAACACCAAAATAAACTAAGTCTCTTTTAAGGGTTAATTTAATTAGATTTTTGAGTAATCATGTTAAGTTCTCAAAACACAGGAGATCGTGTGGATCATTCACCCAATGGAGAAGATCCCGTAAGATCCCATTTCATGTAAAGGGTATCCATGAGCTTACTAGGCCCCACATAGAGTTTGATATAGAACCAACAAACACAACCAGTGTCACATAAAGAACTTCTTACATAAAACCAATTGCCTATGTGAAGGTGTTTAAAAAGGAACCCACAAACAGTCACATGGTCACATGAAGACCTTTTGTGAAGTAAAATTAACATCATGTGATCTAATCATATTAAATATATAAATCCTTTGAAAGAATCAATTTTATTATGAGAAGGGAAGAGATATTCTGTAAAATATTCATGTGAAGGAGGATTATTACACATGATCTTTCCTATATTTCATGAAAATAATGTGCTTAAATGATAATAGTTTTAATGAAACCATCTTGATCACACAAAGGGATCTTTTTACTATCTTTTCTTGAAACTCATTGAATAAATACACCCAATATACCATATTTATTAAATTAAAAATGTTTGGAATACAAAATAAATTGGAAATTCAAAATGGTACATGTGATCATGTGATCAAAATACCTTTGAAAGATCATGCACTTTACATGAGGTAGTGAATTGTAGCATGAAGTGGACAGATAATGCAAGAAAAATTATGAATTATTAGATGTTTTTAAATAGTGATCAAGAATATAGTGTATAATATCAAATATAATTATTGTTAGGAATATTGATAAGGTGAGAATTTTCTAATAATTTACATTTAAGGGTCAAAAGAAAGATCTTCATCAATAGATGTAGGAGTAAGAACTATTCAAAAAGGTCATTTATTGGGTTTTTTGTGTTCATTTATGTTTAGGAAATGTGAAGATGTTGTTCTAGTGGGACTCTATAAATCATAGTTTGATTCTGTGAAATTGAAGAATTGTATGGCGTAACCACTTGTGATTATTATAGAGAATTCTTGATCGGATTGTCTAACAAATCACATTAATTATTAGTCTCACATTGATACTAAATCTTTTAAGAAATTTTTTTCCTATGCTATTTAATTTTACTTCATTCAGGAAATGTTGTGCAATCGCAAGAGTGGAACAGATCCTAATAGGTCAATAAATGTTAATTTCAAAAAAAAAAAGAAAAACTTGTAGAAACCACTACTGATTCAACCCACCTTCTTAGTGGGGTAACATTTACCTAGTAAATTTAATGAATCACTTTGAATTTTTAATATTACTTTCATGACCCTTAGAGATTGATTTTTTCACCAAAATTAATGCTATAAGGGTTAGTGAGGGGGATAAACTAAAAGATAACGTTCATAAATCCACATAAACTTGTATAAATTTTATTGGTTAAATTTAATTCTACCTTATCCCCCTTTTATTATAATATACAACCCTTTGTATCCATTTTAAATGAGTTAGTAGAATATTATATATAAACATTTCAAGTATTTAAAAGATTTCCACCCACCTCACCTATAAAAGGAAATCTCATATCTTCTTTTCTCCACATTACATGAGCTCGTAATATATAATATTCCCTACCAAATTACCTTCTAAACACCCCTCCCCACATCCTATTGGTTCCATTATTACCAAAATACCACTCCAAGAATTCTTAAGGCATAATCCAAAAGGATATTACCAAAATAATAATTATATGTTCTTACTAATATTTTTCAATTTCCTTTATTTTTTTCCATAATCAAAATATTCAATAACTATATTAACATAATAAGACAATTATATTCACTATAATAATATGGTTTTATGTAAATGGAACATCCATTTTCCATATCCATTCTATCTTATGTAAAATAAAAACATTTATTGTTTGTACGTGCAACCTACCTTCTCCATGTAGTGATGTAATTTATATTTCATCACCAATTTACATGGATACTTATAAATATGAAATTAATAAATATATATATGATAATTATTATATAATTATGATTATAAAAATATTATATTTCATCCACCTTTTTACCTCTCTATCTATTGGATAATTATAACATCGTTCATGTGTACGCATGGACTACCAACTCCACGAAGAAATGTGGTTAGTTTTTTTTATTACGAGCATGCAAGGATGATTCAAAAATTATATATAATTAAAAAAATATATTAATTACATTATTGAAATTAAATAAATTATGTAAACATTTCATAAAACCTTTAACCATGGTCAATATAGAGAAGTAATTTTTGAGAAATATATCGAACAACCATACATAGTCAAAGTAAAGATGAAATATTCAGGGAATGGATTACAAAAAAAATTATAAAAGGATATCAAATAAATAATTATAGATAAAAATGTTTCTTAATAAATTATTTATTAAATTTAAATTGATTATTCAAGTGAATATAATTTGTGTGGGAATGTAGTTATCCATGGTAAAATTTTTTCATCTCAATTTCATTCCATGGAGGCCTATGTTATATTATGAAACTAATTTATTTTATGTGGTATATATAATTACATTTTGATATATTATATCATGATTTAATATTTGTTTTGTGGTATTTGAATTTCCAAGTCATGTTTACTCTTTTAAGGGGTTTTGATTCAAAATTTTTTAAATCAGTAAAGGTTTATTTAATAATTTTACACTTATTAAGGATTGTTCCAATTTAAATTTATGTTGGAATAATTATAATCTATTTCAATTATTAAAATGGATCAATTTTATAATATTCTTGTTATTTATTGGGTTTCTATGTTTTTATTCCTAAATTTTATTTCTTTGAAACTCAATGATCAAAAAATGTTCTTAAATAAAACAAACTGTATTTATCTTTTTCTGCATGAAATATTTTTCTTCTATATCCTTATTATTTAAGTTTTTTAAAGAAGGTTTTATAAAATTTTAATAGAATGGTAAAGGTATTTTTTAATACCTTTGAATTTAATTACAAATATTTAAAAGGAATATTTTTAATTTTTTCTAAAGAAGTCATTTTTGACTTTTTATAAAAGTATGAAAATAATATTTTTTTAATATATATAGTGTGAATGTATTTTCCTACCACAACCAAAATTATTCACAATTTATATTCCGCTATAGGTTTCAATGGGGTTTTAAAGAAAATATTTTTTCAAATATTATATGAATTTTTATTTCTTTATGTTAAAATAAAAATGAATTATTTTCTAAAAGGGTGAAAAGAATTTTGGAAATTATTTATAACATTGTTTTTACAATAAAGTTACAAAATATTTATGGAAAGTTATTTTTAATTTTTTTTCCATTTACCCTATAATTCCAAAAAATAATTTCCTATATTTCAGACATTCATTTCTGATGATTTTATGCTCTTCTATCATATTCTACTAATTTATGGAATATACCTTATTTTGTGATCATTCACTTTCTTGTGATCATGTTATCTATCTATCTATATTATTCATGGTACATTATTTTTCTCTGTCATTAACATATTTTTAGTATCATGGATATATTAAGTATTGTATTAATGTTATACCATTTTAATATATAGTGTTCATTAAAGTAACCTTATTTTTTTATTTGATGGGGACATGTTGATGTTTCGTATTCTGGATTCAATGAAAATATTTATTTATTGATAAAGAATATTAATTATAAATTATATTGATCATTAAATAAATGATAATTGTATTGTACATATGCATGTGACTAGTGTGGATTAGCTATAGATATCCCCTCAAATAATTGACATGTCTCATGATACAAAATGAGTTAGCATGATATATAGGTTGAGGCTATAAAACCCTATCATAATAGTTGGGTAATTTTTTTATAACGACCCATATAATAAAAGTTTGTTATCCAAGTAATTGAATATAATATTCATGATGTCTTGGATGAGGATTTGTTGGTAAGAACTTGAATATATGAAAATATACATTTCCTTCATTACATTTTTATTCATTATTATCCGTGTGACTATTTTATTTTCTAAGGATACATTTTAAAGAAAATGTTATTGATTAAATAGAATATGTATTTATTATTCACTCTTCCATATTGTTATTCCATATATACTCATGATATCTTCCACCGTACATTTTCCACTTACTGAAAATTTAATCTCACCCTTTATTATGTTTTCCTTTCCCATAAGATATGAAGAAGTAATCTTTAAATGATATTCGAGGATGCAATAAATTTTTTCAGGCTATGATTTATTTTTCCTTTTTAATATGGAAATAATGTATCTATCTAAGCTCTCCAGAATAATAAATTGATTGATACATTATGGTTCAGTACCTTGTATATTTTACTAATGTAATAAAGTAAATATCAGATCATGTTTATTAAAGTTTGGGTTACTACAATGATAAACATGAAAAGGTTGGGCTAAGGGAATGCTAGGTTGAAATATGATATATATTAGATCCATTTTCCTTTATAAATATGTGTTGGAATATGATTGAGGGTGCCTCAATGAGGATTTTTCATAGTCTAAGTGAGAGAACTAACCTAGATCATCCTAGTAAGGGAGGTGGATGTTACACCACTCCATTGTCTTTAATTCATATGGATTTACCAATGTGACCGGTTAGACTGTGATGTGATAATTTTAATGTTGAAGGATGATATTCCATTAACATGATGAGATTGACATAGGAGTTGGGGATGTGAGATAGAATCCATATAGGATTTTTGGACAAATATGTGACATAGGGAACAACAGTGGGTGCCCAGTCTTTTACTTACCCTAGTGAGGGTATGTATTGGGAGTCTTTAATAGTGATAATATACTGTATCTATTGTGTCAATAATAGGATATTATCTTGATATAAAAACCTAGGAAATATTTTAGGAGTTTGGGTGAGAGGCAGACCCATGTGGGGAAGATATTGTATGAGATATTTTTGAGGTCGACCACTTTTTCTCCTGATGCTATATGAGATATTTTTGGGTGGGAATCTTTTCCCAAGAGTGTGATATATGAGATATTGTTTGGTGAGACATATTTTCCGGAGTGTGATATCTGAGATATTTATTGGTGAGGACCTTTCCCACTGAGAGTTATATATGAGATATTTATATGTGGGACAACATTACCTCGAGTGTGAGATAATATATGTTTTTGGTTGGACCACCTTTCCCCAAAGTGTTATATAAGACATATTTTTGGGTGGGTCACATTCCCCCTCAAGTGTGATATATAAGACATTTCCAGGGGGACCACTTTCCCCAAAGATTGATATATGAGATATTTATGAGTGGGTCTATTTTCTCCCAAGAATTAATTTGAGAGAGAGAGAGTGAGTGATTAGTGTATAGGAAATGGTCTCCTATTATGGGTATATGACATTCATAGAGACATCTAACACTGGATAAAGAAAGTTTGGTCAATCTAGGGTATCACCTTAGAAACCATGTATCGAATATGATTTTTTTGAATTATATTATTTATTTATTTTCCTCGGAATATCATATTTTCAATACACTAGTAAAACTAGAGGCACTACTATAGGTACCATACTAAGTTATACTTACACTATCCTTAGGTTACTATAGAACTTTGGTACCCAAGATGACCTCGTTGGTTGAAATTTCATATTAGTTAGAGGCCCAAAGATAGAGCGACAAGTTGGATAGCTTGGATGGGGTCAAGATATAGGATTGGGTGTAGGTCTTGGGACTAGGTGGTTATTATTTACTTTTTTTATTTCTTTTATTTTAGGAAGTTTATAATATTTTTATGGGATATCTTGTTAATGTTCTCCTAACATGTGTTCCATTTAGATAGAGTGATATTGAAGAAAATTTTTGATTTTTGATTTTATATTTTTCTGTTATTTATTAAAAACTATTATTTTGTAAAAAAATGTTTTTTTCTTCAGGACTGGATGCTCTTCATGAGAATAAGTTTTTTAGAAAGTAGAATTTTAATGATTTTTTAACCCAAACAAAATGGTTTTTAAGAAAGTTGGTTTCTGGATATAGATTATCAGACCAATTAGAACCAGATCCAGAAGAATTTAGAAAGATAAAGTTACTGATTATATGCACCGTCGGTCTTAGAATCATTGACATGATGTTCAAGATATATAAAAAACATTCTTTTTTAAAAATTCAGTAAATGTAGTGAAAGAATGTCAGAATATAAATGAATCATGATAAGTATTTTTCAATGTAATTAGGAGTTAGAATGTTTTTAAACATTCTAAACCTTATGTTAGATGATGTTATAAGGATATCAATAGTTATAAACATAGTGATAGAGACATGATACAAGAAGGTGTTTGTGTTTGAAAAATTATGAGTTCATCAATGTGAAGAACCATGAGAAGATGAATATGTTGGTTTTTAGTCAGAATGATAAATCAAATATATAGATCATCATATTCATAAGAATAAGAGGCACAATTTTAATATTACTAGAAGTTTTCATTTTCCATAATTAGATAAATAAAGATATTGCTATATGTATCAGTACATTAGCTGTTTCGTGACACTGATCAATTAGACTGAATATATGATGGAAAATAAATTAGGCTATCTAAGAGAAGTAAAATAAATCAGACTAACTTAGAGAAGAAAAGTCAATCAGAATTACTATGATAAAGAAACTCAATCAGTTTGACTTTGAGAAAAAATTTCAATAGTACTAAATATGATAAGGAAAGTAAATAATAATGACTATGGGAAGGAAATTAAATCAGAAAAAAAATGATAAGGAAAGGACATCAGACTGACTCTGAGAAGGAAATCCAATTGGACAATCTCTAAGACGAAAGGTCAATCAGACTGTCTTTGATGAACAATTTTTATCGTAATGAGCTATGAATGTTCCATATTAATGAGATATAGAAGTACCATCACAATAAGATAAATAATTTCCATTATAATGAGCTAAGGAAGTTCCATCATACTGAAGAAAAGTTGGGATGTTTTATAAGGATGAATATTAAGAAGTCATAATATGATTTAATAAGGTTATAGAAGATTTTATGTGGTCAAACACGATGTTAATATATGAGTGAATTTTATAGGTTTTTTAATTTATTGTAAGCAAGAAAAGTATTTCATTTTCTTGAATTTTCCAATGTAGGATACTTATAAATAGATGTATTGTAAATTTTTAATTGACATCCTTTTCATGTGTGTCAAAGGTGGAAAAAATTAGAGTTGGAGTCATAGTTATTTTTTAGATAGAGATCTTGTTAGAAGAATAGACAACAAAATGTTTTCTTACTAGATAGAGGAATATTGTACTGAGGAAGATTTAACTAAATAATTGAGTAGATATTGAGAATATATTCATCATACTATGTCTATTGGACCCATCCCAATTGAAATTATAGACTTTTACCCAGCCACATCAGACTAAGGTTCCAGATAGATATTTTGTGTAGAATATAAAACAAAGTCTTTATACTTTTGATACAGTTCATTTAAAAAACAATGGAAAACTAATAGGATTCAGTATAATCAATATTATTAGGATATATAAGGTGTATAACGGGATTTGGAATAAGTTTTATTCACTTATTAATGAGAGTAAATTTCCATATACCCTCAAGAGTGGATATTGTAAGGATATAGGTCGTCACAGTATTGAAGAACCTTGTAAATATCACGGGATATAGTCGATTTCCTACTTTTAATGCCTGACTTTATACTAAGAGATGATAAGAAAACAAACATTAATATGTTTCATGGGTTTTGTTTTTTTTTAAATTATTTAAACTTATAAATGTTATTAACTTATTAAACCCTATTCCTTCTCAATTGTTATTTGATCCTTTGGAACTTGAATTGGTGTCATAGCCAAGATCCCTTGTTGAATCTTTATTGTTGACAATATTAAATTTCTTAATAGTATATAAATTCTTACATTTTATAGAAAAAATAATTATATATATAAAAATAGGACGATTCCTTATCTCATATATACTATCTTAGAAGTTATTGATGTTGCTACAATTGGTTTTACACCTATCGAGAAAGATGGTCCTTCGACTATTGGTGAAAAATAAATATTGATTCTAATAGAAAGGATATAAATTGTATCCTTATGTCTCTATCAAAAAATACTATTAAGGTGATGGGTCTCAAAAATTCAAAGAGTATATGGGACAAGCTGGAAATTATTTTCAAAGGGAATACTAAAGTGGAGGAAGTAAAAATAAAAATATGGAGTAATAAGTTTGAAGACTTAATAATAAGAGATAGAGAAACTATTAATGAATATTTCACCAGAGTAAATAATGTTTTTTGATACCTAAAAGGTTTTTGATATTTTTTGTATGACTATACATACAATATCACAGAAACAAATGAAAACCGTTTTGGATAGGTTCGATTTAAAAAAAATTAGAAGATAAATTTGATTTATCTCTTGATGAATTGTATAAATGTATTATTTCTTATGAAATAAGAAAATATATAATGTTAAAAATTAATATAAAAGATGAAATGGATTTTAAAGATACGAGAAAGATTAAAATTCAAGATGTTTAAGATTCTAATCCTTGTGATTCATAGGATAAATAGAATAATGAGTTGAATGATATAATCGCATCTCTTATAACAAAGAACTATTGTAGAGGAAGAGGAAATTATAGAGGTAAACTTCTAATCAATTGTTTTGAGTGTGGTAGAATTGGACACTTTTCTATGAATTTCCCTAAGAATAATGTTGAGGAATATCAAGATTATTATGCTGAAAAACCTCATTGGAATAAGTGGAAAAATGTTTTAAAGAAGAAAATCCATCCCAAAAATATAAGAAGAAGTGTAATCGGAAAAAAATAAGTATACTGATTAAGAAATCAAAATCAGAATCAACTGAAAACAATTCTATAGAAGATGAATGTTTAGAAAAGGTTCAAACATTAATTTCAAAATTTGAGAAAATAAAAGACTCCTCAAATATTGGAGAAGAAGTAGGTAAATAATCTTGAAGAGAATATCATCTTAGAATATAACTTCTTGCATTCCCTAATAAAATCAAGTCACTTAAGAATGAAATCATAATGATAAATAAATATAATGGAAGAGTTATTGAATGTAAAAAATATGTTTTCAAGCAAGAAAAAGAAAAAATCCAGGAGATTTAAAGTTACAAAATGATAATTGATGAATAGAGAAAGATAGGCTAAGTCCTTAGTAAGAGGTTGTTATTTAAAGAAGATAAAGTTAACAAGATTTAATAAAATATCCTTAAGTCCAAAATTAAATTGAGCAATATAAATGAAAACTTCAAAAAATCCTTGGAAGTAGAAATTGAGACTTCAAAAGTTGTTGAGAAATCTCAAATTAAGAATTATATGAAATTCCCACCCTCCAAAAATAATGTTTCATATTCTTTTTCAATTATTTTTGTGATAATAAAAGTATTGAAAAATTTTGGGTGGAGAAAGGATGTGAGAAACATACCATAACAAAAAAATCTGAAAACTCAGCTAGAAGAATAGATGGTCCATGCCCAGAGTATGTTAGAGTAGAAAGAAGTTATCATACTCAACAAATTTTTTATATAGAATGATCCCAATTCAATATAAAATCATTCTTTTATGGTTTTTTTGGTCCTCTATAATCTATGAGAATAAGTCTTATAATTTATGTTATAACATATCACTATTTAGAATGTTTTAACATAGAGAATGAAACGGTGAAAGAAGAATGTGTAACTTTCCAAACCTATAGGATGTTAGAAAAGAAAAATTTCAATATGTGAGAAAAATTCCAACAAATAATCAATTTTATTATATTAAATAGGATTTTGGAATATGTGATCAGTATGGTCATCATACCGAAGCTGTATGAAACCACTTTAAAAAAAGATTCTTATTCTAGAAAAGAAAAGGATGATAGAAGTAATATAGTTGAGGAAAGAGCATTTATTGTAAAGACATATTTTAAAGAATGTAAAAAAGGAAAAACTTGGATACTTTATAGTGGTTGTTCATCAAAAAAAACATGTGATTTGAACATATTGAAAAATATTAAAAATCATGATGGAGGTGTTGTTACCTTTAGAAATAATAGTTCTTTAAAAATAAGATTAATCAGAATAGTTGAAATTGATGCAAAAAAATTAAAATATAAGGATGTTTTATTTTTTGATAGACTATCATATAACTTACTTAGTGTATGTAAAATTTTGATGATGAAAAAGAAGTTTTTTTAGAAATTATTCTTATATCATTATAATTTTGAATGATGGAAAAGTTATTAGAAAAGGAAAAAAGAACTAGTGGGAATCTCTTTAAAATTGTAGAATTTAACAACTCTTATTATGTAAGTTTTGAAGATGAGAAAATTTGTGGTAGAGGAGAATTTTAAATATTTGGAAGAAAAGTATAAAAACTTTGTAAAGATGATGTTGTATAAAAATTCATAGAATTTAAAATTAGAGAAAAATATTTTTGTGCTAATTTTATAAAAGTATTATAACTTATAAAATTCATAAGAATGTATAAATTTAGTTTAATAGACTTCTAGAACATATTCATTATTATTTAGGTGGGCCTATGAGATATAAATAAAAAATATGTCATTTTTTACTTTACCACTTTTATTTATGATTTCACTTAGACGACAAATATCATGTTGATGAAACAAAAGTCAAATCCTATAGAAAGTTTCAAAGATTTCAGAAGAGAGGTTGAGATATAAATGGGGGTTTATAAAAAGAAGTTGAGAAAAGATAATTGTATAAAATTCACATATAATAAGTTTGAAAATTATTTGAGAAATTATAGAATAAAACATCAATACAGTGCTCTCTATACACCGAAAAAATGGATTAGTAGAAAGAAATAATATAAGTGTTGTGTAAATGGGAAGAAACATATTACCAAAATACAAAATTTAAAATTTTTATTAGAGAGAAGCTATTATTACTATTTTACATGTTCAAAATAGATTTTTGTTGAGTTTATAATCCAAAATAACTCCATATGAGATGGGGTATAACAAAATACCTTCATTGTAATACTTCACGGTTTTTTAAATTCAATGTTTATTAAAAATTAAAAATCTAGATCTTGGAAAGTTTGATGAGAAAGATGAAGAATAAATATTTTTGGGTTATTTACCCAATAAATCAACGTCAATTTTTTTGATCAAACATTTAAAAAATTTGGTGGATTCATATTATGTGAATGTTATTGAAAATCAAACAAAATTTGTCAAGAATTCTGGGAAGGATAAACTAATGGTTTCCAATGAAAGTGATAATGATACAAAATAGATGTAACAAGATTCTGAACAATCATGTGTTGAGGAAAGTGATGATAGAAAATAAATTTTTAGATTTTCTACTTTGAAAAATCTTGTTGATACCAAAAAAATCATTAGGAATCTAAAGCCTCTAGTTTAGACTAGAATAACATTGTGATTATAGAATTATACTTCACTTAACTCAAAAGTTGAACAAAATTCAGTTTTAGAAACTATTCAACACAACGAATGTGTGGATGATATGATTGAAGAGTTGGATCATATTGTGAAAAATGAAAATGGGAACTTTTATCATCTATTAATGTTAAACATATTTTCGGAACAAAATGGTTTTACAAAAAAAAATTTATTGAACATGGAGATGTTTTAAGAAATAAATAATTTTTTTTAAAGGTTATGCACATGTGGAAGGTCTAGATTTTGAAGATTCTTTTCCCTAGTTGTAATATAATAAACTATTAGAATGTTTCTTTCAATGGATGCACATTGAAATTACAATGTTTATCAGATGTATGTAAAGTTATATTTCTTAAATCGTGAGATTTAGGAAGAAGTTTAAATAGAAAAAACTTGTGGTTTTATAATTGATAATGTTGAAAAAAGTGTTTATAGATTTAATAAAGCCTTATATGGGTTGAAACAAGCCCTAAGTTCTTAGTATTTAAAACTTGATTGTTTTTTGAGAATGTCGAATTTTTATAAAGGAAAGGTTTACAAAAACTTATATGTGAAAAAATTTAACTCTATCGCACTAATTGTTATCATGTATGTGGATGATATAATTTTTTATTGGGATAATGAAAAACTTTCCAAAGAATTTAATGAGAAACTGAAGAATAATTCTGAAATTTCACTGATGGTATAATTAATTGTATTCCCTATATTATAATTCTAATAAAAATTAATGTACATTTTCTTATCTCATGAAATATTTTCTAGGGAATTGTTAAATAAGTTTGGGATGGAAGAATCCAAAGAAGTTTCTCCTCTTTTTTCAGTTAGAAAAAAGTTAAATAATGATGAATTTAGCAAAAACGTGAATTACAATGAATTTTCGAAGATGATAGGAAGTTTTATTTATCTCAAAACCTCTAAGATTGATATTGTTTATGATATGAATTTGTGTGCTGGATATCAAAGGGAACTGAAATAGTATTATATGTTTGTAGCAATGAGAGGTCTAATATATGTTAAAAGAATAACTTCACATAGGATTTTATAAAAAAGAAGTTGTAGTATTGACTTTCATGGTTATATTGATGCTGATTGGGATGTATATTATAATTATAGAAAATAAAATTATGGAGGAACATTTTTCTTGGGTGAATATGGTGTGAGTTAGCATAGTAAGAAACAAATTTTAGTAACTTTGAGTAGAGTAGAATAATAATACGTTGTAACTCCTTAGACTAGCAATCAAATGCTCTGGATGAAATTTCAATTGGATGATTTGAAAGAAATATTTTCTACACTATTAAAGATACATTGTGATAATCAGAGTGCAATTTATATTTCTAAAATATCTGTCCAACTATCAAGATCAAAACACATTGTTATAAAATTTCACTTCATACAAGAGAAACATGCTACTGGAGATTTGTTTTTGGATGTATATCTCAACGAAGTATGAAATTGATGATATATTTAAAAAATAACTTCTAAGAGAAAGGTTTGTTGAATTGAGACCACAACTTCATGTTCATTCTACTCAAATGACTTCCTAAACTGTATAAGTAATTCCCCCACCATGTTTTGGGTTATTTTTACAAAAGGAGATAGAATGTACCTCCTTTTTACTTTGTAATAAGTTTTTACTTATCATTAATTAATGAATATAAAGGCATGGTTATTAGATAATGGAGGAGATAAAAATCAAAGGGAAAGAAAAAGAAAAGTGAGAAAATATAAATGTGAGGGGAGTTTATCTTTACATGGATGAAAATAATTCTTATCATATAAGGATTTAATTCCTTAAAAAATAACATTATCCAGTATTATGGTGTTAGGAAACTCTCTTCTCATAAAGGATATGTTTTGATAAAAGTTGAAAACTTTGAGTTGTTAAAAAATAATTATGAAAACTTATGAGTGTTATAAAAATGATGATTTGTAAAGGTTATTTATTAAAGTTTCCAAATAAATCCAAAGGGGTATATTTAATAGCAATTGTGATGATTTTTTTAACAAAGTTTTTTATTTTCTGACATATTATCTTTTGTAAAATTATGTTTTTATCTTCAAGATCAGACCTAGTTCATTAGAATGAGTTTTTGTTAGAATGTGGAAGGTTGTTGAATGTCTGAACCCAAACACAATGGTTTCTAATTTTTTTTCTTAGAGTCAGAGTATCAGATCGAGTATAACAAGACACAGAATATGTTAGAAAGATAAATATTTTGATTGGACACACCATCAGTCTCAGAATCATCAACATTTTATTAAAGATATATCTGACACATTGTTTGTTAGAAAGTCAGTAGATGAAGTAAAATAAAGTAAGAATATTGATGAATCCTAATAAATAATTTTCAAGGGAATAAGGAGTTTTAAAGTTAATAAACTTTCTAAACATAAAGTCATAAGATGCTATGATGATCTCAAAAGTTATCAATATCATGAGAGAGACATGATACAAGCATGAATTTGCGTTTGAAGGGTTATGATTTAATCAGTGTGAATAAATGTTAGAAGTTTACGATCCTAGTATTTAGTCAGACCAAAAAAAATTCAAATAATCATATATAAAAATATTAGATGTGAAATAATTGATTGCTGGAAGTTTTCATTTTCCATACATAGAGAAATAAAGAAGTTACTATTGTTAGTAGTCCATCAATTTTTGTGTGCCATCAATCAATCAGACCAACTTTGAGAAGAGAAATAAATCATACGAACACTAAGAATGAAAATAAATTAGACTAACTTAGAGAAGGAAAGTCAATCAGATTGAATATGAGAGGGATATTCAATCAGAATTAATATGAGAAGAAAAGTTAATTAGAATAAATATGAGAATTTAATTCAATAAGACTAACTCTAAGAAGTAAAGTTAATTATATCAACTCTTAGAAGGAATGTCAATTATACTAACTCTGATAAGTAATGTCAATTAGACTGACTCTAATAAGTAAGTTACATCATAATGAGCTGTGGAAGTTACATCATAATGAGATGAGTACGTTCTGTCATAATGAGTTGAGGAAGTTCCATCATACTAAATAAACATTAGGAAGTTTGATTAGTTTTATTATTAAGAAGACTCAATATGATTCAAGAAGGTCCTAAAATATTTTAGGTGTTCAAACATGAAGATTAAATATGAGTAAATTTTAGTAGTTTTAGAATTTGAGTAAGAGATAAATTTTTTTAGTCTCTCACCTTTTCCATTTTGGGATGCCTATAAATAGATGCATGATACATTCTTACTCTACAACTTCTTCACAAGTATAAATGGTGGAGCACAATAGAGTTTGCATCAATGTTCTTTTTTAGGTAGAGATCTTGTTAGAAGATTGAACAGTTGAATGTTTTCTTATCAGACTGTGCAAGATTATACTGTGGAATATCAGATTGAAAAACTAATCATATTTTGAGAATAGATTCATTGTACAAAGTTTATCAGAACTAGTCCCATAAAATTGAGAGAAACGAAGCCATCCACATCAGTTTATGGTTCTAGATAGTGATTTTGTAGAGTAGATTTAAAAATGTCTTTATGCTTTTGTTGTGAATAAATTCTTTGTAAGAAAAATTTATAAACTGACATGAGTTAGTAGAATCATTCTTTTCGAGAGATAGAATGCGTATAATGGGATTTGGAAATTGTTGTACTCACATATTCGTTATAGTGAATTTCTAAAGACCCATTAGAGTGGTTATTCTAAGGATATAGGTTCACACACTGAGGTCAAATATTATAAATATCATATGAATTACTTGCTTCCTATTTTTACATGCATTAGTTTTTAATAAAAGATGAAAAGTATATGAAATTTCATAGGTTTTAGGGATTATGTTTTTAAAGGTATTGAAACTTATAAAAGTTAAAAATTGATTCAACCCCCCACTTAGTTGTTATTCGATCCTTTGGAACTTAATATATAATATTTATCTTTATTGGATTTATCCATATTATTTATTTATCCTTTTGGGTATTATGATGGATAATTGCATGATATTTTCACATTTCATTATACTATGATATAAGTGTATATTCTCTCCATGGTAACACCTTAGACCATTATTTCTTGTTATTAGCCTTTAGCGTATGGGGAGGCAAGCTTGAGGTCACGTAACCCTTTGGTTTAATTACTATAGAGTGAGGCTGGATGAGGGTGTTATATCTATGTTCATATGTATATATATTTGTTATTAATTAAATTCACCTTACCTACTTATATAGATATATAGGTGTGAATGTATACACATGTATACATTTATATAGAAATGTATAATAAATAATTTTAAAATAGTTATATATTTTTATGTTTTATGCCAATTTTTTATGTAAAAAATACATAGTAATAATTTAAAAAACTATACTCTAATTTTTTTGATAAAATCTATATCTGTATATGAGAAAAACAAAGTTCAAAATAACATATCCTATATGGGGTTATAATTAATCACCTTGATATCACTATCATATCAGTGATAACAAATTTAAATTTTGAAATCAATTGAAAATAAAATATTAACTCATTTTTTATTAATGTAGAAATGTTATGATAGAGGATAGAGAATATGGGTTAGTGAGAGACTGACCGACTCTCCACTGAGGATATTTTACATATTGATGATAAAATATTAAAATTTTTGAAAAAATGAGATATATCGAATATAGAGGAAAATGATCCACTAAACATATCCAATTAATCATATGCTGATAGCCTCATGACTAATATGGTTGCTCAATCACACACCAATTAAAACTCTCTAAAATTAGGTAACACGTAATGATCCTAAAAAATACGCTTTTTTATTTTATCTATTCCATACTAAACTAGTTCCCTATGGTATTGTAGTCTTCATATTTGATATTAGTGTTCCCAAAAACTCACATCCATGGAAAACTATCTTTTAAATAAAACCTATTAAATAAAAAATAACATAAAAGGAATATATCGTTAAGAATATTCATTTCAAATAAACACATTGTTTTTATAAATTCGTATTTAATACACAATGGAGTAAAATATCAGTATCTTTTTCATTAATTATAGTCATCAATTGAATAATTTTTAAAATCAAACATTTTAATCAACTTTGATCTCATCCTTGGACCTATCGCTTTTAATTCCTTTATAATTAGAGTATTAAAAACATGTTTACCCTTTATTATCGTATTATTCATTGATATTTCATGTAATAATTGCATCATGTAATACATATTTCATCCAAAAACTATATAGTTCCTTAATTAAATTTTTCACAAGTTAATGAGGTGAATCATAGAATAGTTGATTCTGATGATTAAATAGGTTGACCCATAAGCACATGTTTTGAATTAAAAGTCATATTCAATAAATTTATAATAGAAATAATAAAAAGGGGTGATGAGAATCTATGTACTAGGTGTAAACCTACAAAATATTGTATTCATGAACTAGATGAATGGATTTACCAAACCAAGAGTTAATAACCATATTTCTCACTTTCACATAGAGTGGATTACGCATATAGGGGGAATAAATGAATGAAACATACATAACTCTTAGTACATGTAATGTAATGATTAAACACCAATACATAATTTGAAAAGATATCAAAATACATCCTTAATTCATAAAAATAAAGATTAATACCATCCTAATATTCTATAATAGTATTAATGTAGGGTAAATGAGTTTACACCTTCGATGGTGTTGTGTGGCGACAATACATGTGATAGGGTTCACTCCTCTACAATCCCATTTTTTCAAGGGACATTATCATACCTTCAATTATTAGTGTAAGCATAATTATCACCTTTTACTCACTCCCAAAATATAATTATATGATGACATTTTGTTTATTCTTAATACCTTTTATTGAGTTTCATAATTTTTTCAATCAATCATACTCACCAAACATCTATTCACTAGAAAATAGAATATGCATTATGATTTAGGTGATAAAATCTCAACTTAGAAATTAAAATAGTTCAATCAATGGAAAAATAAACCAAAATAAAGTACCATATTCAAAAAACTTAATATAGTCTGATAAGATAATTATATATGGAAATTAAGAACCTAGAATAAAAAGGCTTAGTGATCACACTAGGAAATTTGAACATCTCGACTAAACAATTGATTCTCTCATTTAGATTTTACTCACTCCAATAAAGTCTTCTTTGGTGTGGAATCAAATCCCACCTGAAGCTAGTGTTCTCCTCGAGTTCATTGGGAGACCCACCTTTTTCTTCATTTATGACTCTTTTCTCTTTATAAAGGTTCCATAGAATTAACCCAAGATCCTATTATTCACGATCTCTACAAATATATATTAAAATCTCGTATCAGCTCCATGTAGTCACCTTTATCCTTTACCTTCCACTTAAGTGAATCTATTTATATTCATGCACACTTCTTAGCTCGGAATCATTGACCATGTAGATACGGGGGTATCATTTCCTAATTTGGTGATACAAATGCTATAGGGAAAATTTCTCATTATGAATTTCCTCCACAAAGACTTGAGATGATTTTAGTGACACCCTTTTAACCTCTCAACCCTTCTCATTCATTCCATAAACCTCATGGATGTATGATGGGCTATGAATTGAAATAGTTTCCATGGATGACGTAGTTGTTACTATAATTGATGAAATACTTAAAAATTAATATTTCATATAATATGATATTTATATATCATACAAATTGATGGTGTGATGGATAAGTTTCTCGATATTTGTATATTTTGATTATGGGATGTTGTATTCAATGTAATTAAATTATTTTTTATTGTGGATAGTGATATGAGGATGCCGCTACCTATGTTAGAATCACATGTTATAATATGGGTGTGCTATATGTATTGAAATTATTTTCCAATTGATTCCAGGCCACCTCTCCATCATGTGATATTTACAATGGGGCATTGTAGCTACCAAAATGCATCTTTTGGAACTATAGATCCCATAATAGAAAAAATTACCATGTATGAATGATGATATGGTGATATCATATGGAGATAAGAATTCTTGTCTTATTATATACATCAATCATATTATTTTGTAACACCACATTACCTTTCTATCAGGTATGTTTTGATCTTTGTTTTTGGTTTCCCTTTATTGTCAGGAGAGTATTTTTGGCCTCCAATTTTGAGGATACCTGTAATGAAAAGTCACAGATTCATTGAATCTTTAGAATTTCCCCATGATTTTGTACTATTTTTTTGGCCAATTACATGACATGTAGTATGGTTTATCAATGTATATTGTTGGTTGGACACAACCCATGAGTTGATTACATAGTGTGATATTTTACTCATCATGTAAGGGATAAACATCGTGAAATGTGAAATCTAGTTTTTAAATAAAAGGAAACACATTTTTTAGTGTAACTCAAAATGAAAGGGATTCATAATGTGTAAAATATTACACAACACGTAATTCCATGATATCTAGTTTTTAGGGTGTTGTGTGGGTGTTTGAGGGATCACTTGTGTTTTCATCCTCCTCAACTCAACCAAAGATCTTACCCTAGGAATTTTTGGGTGTCTTCCTTCCTTCTAGATAAATTCTTTCAATGATTGATAAGCAAGGTTTGGTGCTTCATATTTCTAAGTAATCTTTCTTCTTTGGTTTTCTCTCTCATTGGTGGTTTCATCAATGTTTTTTATAGGGATTGGTAATTGGATGGGGTTTTCTATAATCCCTTTTCAATTATTTGGTCATTCCTTATATTCTAAAGGTAGCTCATGTGGTTTTTAATACCCATTATCAAAGGCAATTAGGTTTTCCACACTCTTGAGGTAGGTGGATATCTACAAATGTTCTAATTTGCTGAAGTTTCTATTATTCTTGTTGGTTCCTTGAGATTTGAAATGGAAAGACATGTATTAACAATGAAATAGGAATGGGTTAATTTTTAAAGTGTATTTCTCTTGAAAATAGAATTGCATTGATTTTAAATGAATTTTTTTTCAAACTCTGAATCAAATTGATTTGGATTTGAATTTGTTTTATAAAATTGTTTGCATAGTTTTTAAAATAAAAATTAACAAAAACTGTATAGTGGGATCCTTTAATACGTCGAGATAGAGAAAGAGGAAGCATTAGTGTGTGCGACACCACTAGGAGGTAACCTCTTATATGTTGATGGTCCATGGAAGGACTCAATGTTAGTATGCATCTTACTTTTTTACCCATTTGGAATTGTGAGTTTCTAGTATGTATTGTCCCATAAGTTAGATCCCATTTAGTAGGTCAATTGTTCTATATAGTTGTTTATTATGTGATAGTTTATTTCAAAGATATTAGCTCAAATGTTTATTTACTTTTCAGTATCATTACATTATTTATTTATATATTTGGTAGTTATAGCTTGCAGTTTGTGGAGTAACTAAAGGATTTTTTTAAAAATGATTTCATATTTAATTTTTTACAAAAATAATTGTGAATTATTTTGTTTTAAAGCTTAGAATTGTGCATTCTTATCATTATAACTTGTATATATTATGTTGGTTTTATCTTATTGGACCTTATTTCTCACATCCTACTTCTTAATGTTATAGGATATAAACGTTTTTAGGGATCCAAATAAAGGAAAGTGCATAATGTTGTGATGAATGTTTTCTATTTTGGTTGTTTTTCATTTTGGGATAGTTTGGTGTTGAAACTTGGTCACATATGGACTATATTTTAAGACATGTCATGTTTTTATGGTTTAAATGATTTGTCTTAGATGTATATTTCATATTTTTCTCATATTACTCTATATGTAGGTATTTTTTTACTATTCAAGACTTGTTTTAATTTTTATGTTTTAAACCACCCCATAAAGGGTTATATTAGGTGACTGGTCTAGTTGGTCTAGGTTAGTCTATTATAATTTGTTATTACAGGGGTTACTTAGCATGAAGTGTGTCAGCACATCCTGATTTGTTTTTGTGTTTTGGGTATATAGGAGTGGGGTCATCATAATTGAAACTGTAGGTGTAGAAAAGGGGCTTGGGCATCTCACTCCCGTTACTAAATCAGAGTTACCATGGGTGGTTAGAAAATTTTCACTAAGTCCAAGAACAAGGGTTTAAGATCAGTTGATTTAATTGTATGAGATGTTTATTTAATTCATCATATCTACAGTGTCTGAGGACTTAGTGTGTGTAAGGTTTCTTGAATAAACTACGCGAGAATTTTATTTTGATAGACCACTTTATTTCAAAGGTGTTGGAATTTTGTTGTTGAATTTATAAATTATTTTAATTATTCTTGCTATAAATCATGGTCTTGGATTCATTTTTTTTATTTCAAAGGTTTTGGGAATTTTCTTATGGAAAATATTTTATTTTCTTGTGTTTAGATGTCAATGCCTCCTAGAAGATCTCTTACAAATACAATAAGGGAATCTGTGAGGTAGGATTCACAGGAGGGTCCTCCAGTGGAAACTTCTACGGTTGAAGCAGTGATCCATACCATTCAGAATATGGGGTTAGTAGGCATAGTGAACTCGGAATGGGTAGTGGATCATGATTCATAATTTATCAAGAAGTGTCCACCTATCTACCATAGTGACAAAGGAACACAAGAGTCATAAGAGTGGCTTGAAATTATTGAGAGGACCTTAACCTTTTTTTAGAATCCTAAGGATTATCAGGTGGGTTTTTCCATGTATATGCTTGATAAACTATGAAAAGGATAGTGAGATTTTATAGTGCAAGATAAGATACAAGAAGGTATTACCTAGGATTCATTCAAGAGTATATTTAATTAGATATTTTATCCTGAGAATTTACACGAGGAAAAGGCCCCAGAGTTCCTAACATTTGAGTAGGGGGGACATACCATTATGGAGTACTACACCACTTATCTGAGTTGGTGCATATGGAACCGGAGCTTGTCACCAATGATTACATGAAGGCTCAAAGGTCCAATATGGGGTGAGGGCTAATGTTCGGTCAATGATTGTTATTTTCTTCCTTCTAAAAATTGCGTATGGAGTTGATAAAGGTAATTTGGATGAGAAAGACATATCTATGAGGACATTATTGGGCAGATCTTTATCGGGTGAAACAATTAGATATGGTGCTTCTTCTGACCAGAAAAGGAAGCACATGAGTGAGAAGTTTTCTGTAGGACCAGTTTTAGGAGATTTTCTAGGGAGACAACAAGTTATTTTCTACCAATGTGGGAGGAGTCTTTATACCGTTTTCAATGTATACAGTGTCCTAAAACCTATCATAATTGAGGGAGATCTATCCATTTTAAGTGTTTATGTGATAAGATAGCCTAAATAAGTAAGACGGAATCCAATTTCACAAATTTTTTATCAGTTCATGTTGATGTGTCTAAGGGTGGTGGGTTTGATTCTTAGGACTAGGGGGATGTCCAAGTGGATATGTATGAAAAAATTTATATAGATGAGTGTGTACCATAGGAATCAGATGTAGGGATAGCTATTGTTGGAGGTATAGTGTTTATTTAATATTCTATAGTTTTATCTTTGTTTGATATAGGTGATAATTATTCTTTTATATCTTCAAATGTGATTGACATGTTTCTCTTGCATTCAATGATCATGTTGTTTCTTTTGGATCTTTCCACAAATTTGGTTAAGACATCCGAATAATGTTTCAAATGTCCAATGTGTTGGGTGTTGATCATGGAATTTGAGGTGGTTTGAGATTTCTTAGTGCTTGATCATGAAATCATTGAATTGATCATCAACATGGAATAGATGGTTAGCGTAAAATCCTAGATAGACTATTACCATCTTTAGGTATAGTTCTTATCTACTAATGGGGTCACTCAAATTTTCTAGGGTGAGTGGGAATCAAGAATGGTAAGGGTAGATCTGATTGTTCCTTATTCTGATTTAATCTCATTATAGTTATTAGAAATGTTTCTTGTTGTAGTTAACCCATGCTTGGGTGGTTTTCCACCTTCATTGTGTTTTCATACCCCGAGGTCTTTCTGGATGATTTTTTTGGCTTGCTGCATGATAGCGAGGTATTAACACATAAAATTGATTTAGATTTTAAAGTTTATTTATAGTATAGTGTAGACCCTAGGTCATATCTGAATGATATTTGGTGGTTTAAAGAGTGTATGTTTTAAAAAAAGTTAAAGGAGGGGGGGGGGAGTTGCAAAACAGTTTTAAAAATAAAATAACTTAATTAAAGATTTTAATAGTTGAAAAAGGATGGTAGTTTTTTGTATTTATAAGATAAAGAGGTAATTTCAAGTTCACTACACATATTAGGTAGTTCATTGCTCTGAATATTTCACATGTTTTAATGGAATTCTTTGGTTCGGGGTTATCAAAATATTGGTTCCCCTATTTCCTCTTAAAATTATGCAACAAGAACCAACCCTTAACAAAATAATTATGTTTTCAAAGTTTGGTTTTAATGCATAGAAAAACGGCTATAAAATAATCATAGGATACTATGTATGTGTGAGAGATATAGGATTCTTGTCTTTTTCAATTTCAACAACCCAATATTCCCACTTAAAACTCAACCCAATCAGTATTTAAATGAATAATGTTTGACTTAATTAAGCCAAAGAAATGATTTCATAGGAGAGGAATGTTAAGATAAAACATACGATAAATAATTCACACCAAATTTTAAAAATAACAAGTAGGATAAAATGTATTATATCTCTCTTACAATTATATTTAGCTTCCAATAAATGGTCATCCCCTATTTATCTATCCATTTATAGGAGGAGGAGGCACTTGTGGAAGTTCAACTTCATCGTTGACCCCATATGTGGATAGGCCCCCAAAAACTAATTAGATGAGTAGAGGAATCCTTTGGGTATCTAAAATGATAGATATTTTATCCATGGACTAAATTACATATGGGGTTCCTAAGGATCCAATTTATAGGCAAATTAGGTGTTTGTTTTGGGCACCTGGATTTAGAGAAATCACTTATCCCATTGGTTTAGGTGACTAACCAATCTTATACTTCTTTTGAAAAAACATCAAAGTCTTTTCCCCATCTATAAGATATCTCCACAAAAACATTTGACATTATTTGGAGTTCTATAGCTCAAGATATTGTCAAAAAACAAAACCTACCTTTTTGACTTCATGAAAATTCGGTTTCGTGGATAAATTGGTTTAGTTAGACCCCTTAATGGACGAATTGAGATTGAGTGTCTTTAGAGGATTCGTTTGACAAATATTTTTTTATCATATCAAAAAATTAATTCCCAATTATATAAAATTTCAAGTTAAATGTGTTATTTATTCCACATGTGTGCTTGGAATCCTACACAGTTTGACCCATTTTTCTTAAACATCATCTTGGGCCCTGCAAATTACATACACCTATAATGAAATCATAAAAAAAGTGGAATGTCATTTTCTAACAGTGATAAAAATTAAATAATTGAATCAAACTTGAAGTTAAATTTGTTATTATATTTTGAAATTACAATATAAAATCATTTCAATATTGTAGTGTAAGGGTGAAATAAAATAGTGAATCGCATTCTGATCACACCCCAAATCCTACACATTTTCCCTCTAAGGAAATGTAACATTTCCAAAAATTATTCATAGGGATATTACCAACTTCATGATGATTTAAAATTGAAATTTTAATTCTTTATGGAAATGTGATCAAAGAAAAAAACACACCAAGGAGTTATTTTCGGTGATCATGGAAAAAGATGCCTCATAATTTGCATCAGAATGAAATTCCAAGAGATAAATGATATCATTCTATTAAAATATTTTAAAAGTAAACTATTCCACTAAATCTCCACATGTGTGTGTGAAAACCATTTCATGTCAATATTTTTATTTTCTTTACAGTAAATATAGATTATTTTAAAATTTGTTTCCTATAGGATTCTTTCCACCGAACCTGCCTTACATCCTTTGCAATCAAATTTAAATACCCACTCACTTAAGAATTCATAGAAGTCAAAACGTAATCTCCTCACCTTGATAACACCATATTTTGTACATTTTATCACTCCCCTCAATATTTAATTATTTTTCTGGTTTTCTTTTAATGTTTTTTGTTCTTTTTTAGGGTGTATAATAGTCAAATGATAGGTACACATGCATTGGTCTATCTAGTATAGTAATGAAATATATTTGATATAGAATGGAAATATAGAAAAATAATTCAGGAAAGGAGAGAGACATTAACCAGACATATATTTACCTTCTATTAAGTAATACATATTCACACTTCATGGTTGGGTGTAAAGACATATGGAGATATTCAGTGAAACAGTATTCCCATATACTACTCACATAAAGGGTACCATTATTTTCAGAGTTTTGGAAAAGATAAAAGAATTAATATCATTAATAAAAAACAAATTTAAAAGAAAAATTTACACTGAAATGCTAAATTTATTCCAAAACACACATTCAATTAGTGAATATTTATTAAATACATAAGCAAATTGAAATATGGAAAATCCTCAAGAATTGTCAATAATTTCAATAATTAAGTGGGAAATGAAAATTCAAATTTCAGAAAAAAAGTGAGGTGGGGAAATTTTGGGGAGGTAATAATACTATTCAAGAAGCAAAAAAAGATAAAAAGAAGAAAGATGATTAAAATTCATAACCAGCCCTAGAATATACCCACCTAAACCTTGAGTATTTAGTTTCCTCACTAAATAAAAAAGAATATGGGAAGGAAGGATTAAGCCTGGTCGGTGACATTTGTATGTTGTTTCTAGAACTTGGAGTTCCTCTATTGGGGACTCTATAATGGCTTCATTAAATTTATCCATCCGCTTCCCATTGATATTGAAGGTTTATCTTGTTTATTTATTTAGAACCTAAAGAAAACTAAATAGATAAACATTAGAAATAGTCTATGAGACAAACTAGTGGTTATGAAGATTACCTAGATTCAATTTCATCTTTTCATTGAAAAGGAGGACCTTCTTCCAGATGCGGAATTGATAGTGAAGGATGAGGTGATCATGGGAATCCTTTGTTTGTTCCCTATAAATGTATGAGTTCTCATATGAATCAATAAACATATCATTAAACTCCTCAATTTTCAAATTTATTTGAGAAACTTTACTAGAAATATTAGAATTGATTTTTTTAATGGCCCAGTAGGCCCGGTTCTCTATCTCAATAGGGATGTGACAACTCTTTCAAAAAACTTGCAGATATGGTGACATGCCAATATGATTTTTAAAGGTAGTAGGGTAATACCATAATCAATCATCGAGTCTAAAACACTAATATTTTCTATTGGGTTGAACCATTTTTTTGAAAATTTATTTTACCTCTCTAATTGAAACCTTGTCTGGACCATTGGTTTGTTGTTGATATGTCGTAGAAGCTTGATGATTGACCCCGTGTCGATGAAAAAGTGATTCCATTTTTTAGTTGTAAAAATGAGAACCCTTGTCACTGATGATAAATCTAGGTAATATAAACATAAATAAAACATGGGCTCTCAAAAATTGCACAACTTTATTGGAATCATCAGTCCTTGTGGATCATACCTCTTCCCATTTTGACACATAATCAAATACCATAATAATGTACAAGTTTCCAATAGAATTGGGAAATTATCACTAAACTTTTTTTTCATACATTAACATTACATATTTTTTGCATAATACATAAAAAAATTATATAAATATATGCCCACATATAGTATTAGTTTAGTTCTTTTGGATACGTGGAAGAAAAATCATATAGCTCAATGAAAGATCTTTAATGTTTCCCACAAATATCATCCACCTCAATAATTATAATTAAAATCCTTTGTTTATAACCTAGGGAAAGGAAACAAAATAATGAAGTTAGATAAAATTCTTAAAAAGTTTAAATATAGGAAATGCGTATGCATATCATGAAAATAAAGGTATAGGAACATGATCATGATCATTGGAAGATCATACCATGCATATCAAAGATCATAAAGATAAACCATGGAAAAAATATTTGCACTTTATAAGACATGAATTATAAGTAAATCAATATTATAATCTATAAAATAATAACATTGGAATAAGATAAGGAATGGGGGAATACACATAAAAATATAACAATGTGAACTTGTATAAGTAGAAAAAGGTTCACATGTTAAGTTAATGACATAAAATCAGGCCCTATCATAGATATATGGACATGAAACCATCTCCAAGCATAATTTTTTAAACATGAAATTAGGTTTATGCATAAAATTGTGAAGATGAAATAAATTTCACACATAGAATTTTGAACATATAACAAGGTCCACTCATAAAATTTTAAAAATAAAATAAGGTTCACTCATAATATTGTGAAAATTTAATCAGGTTTACACATAAACATATGGACATGAAACTAGGTCCATGGATAAAATTTTGAATATGTAACCAAGTTCATGTATAGCATTTATAATCACAATTCATCCATAATTACCCAATTATTTGGAGGGAGATATAGGCCCCACCAGTCACATAATAAAATCATTCATACAAGTTCCAAAAAAACATGCATCATTTCATGACCCATAAAAGGATATGGTTTTTATAAACATAAAATCATAACCCATGAAATGAGATTGGTATCATTACCATTTCATCACATCATAACCTATATAAAATAAATATTTTTTTTAACAATTTTATCAATTCATAACCCGTGAAAAGAATCACATTTCATAAACATATAACCCCTGAAAGAGAAATATGATTCATAAATATCATGCTATCAAAACATAAACTATTCCTAAAAGGTTATTAATTAAACCTTTTGATCATTTCCTATAAGGTAATGAGTAACATCAAAATATTTCATCTTAAATGGAAAATAACTGGGAAATATATTTTGAAAACATTTCTAGGGGAAAATATACTTTCTTCTTTGAAAAAGTACCTTTAAAACATAAAAACCATTTGAAAAACATATTCATGAAAAAATTGAAATAATATAAACAATTATTTGAAAACGTTTTGGAAAAATTTTTCTTTGAAAACATATAAATAGAGCTTGAAAACATTTTGAATTTTTTTATATAATACTTCAGAGACTTATAAATAAGGATAAAAAACAATTTAAAACAAATTTACCTTAAAACATATAAAAGACATTGAAAACATCTTGAAATAAATTTCTTTGAATATTACCATTAAAAACATTTTCATAAAAATTATCATTTTCATAATGTAAAGGAAGAATCATATAAATGATGGTGGGTAAATCTGTACATTCCATATGAGGTAAAAATAATATTCCTTTTCACAGTAAAAATGTTAGAAAAATACCTTGTTTAGAAAGTGAAAATAATATTCTATTGAAATAATAAGTAAAGGAAAAAAAGGATAAAAACTATTTTTTAAATAGTTTATTAGAATATTATAATATTCTTGGAAACCACTATTTATAACACAGGGTTTTAAAGGAATACAAATTTCAAACCGAAGAGAGGGTAAAGTCGGTCTTTCTGAAAAACATTTTATTAAATATCATATATACCAAAGAGTGTAAAAGAGTTACCAATACATAAATAAATCATGAATAAATATAAGAGAAGAAAATTTAATAATGTTCTTGATAGTTTGACAATAATATTTCATTAATGTAAGCATAAACATATACAGTCTCGAAACATGATGAGATTGTTTTCAATAAACTCTCACCAGATGGTAACTTTGAACCATACTACCCATAAAAGTAAATTTATATTAAAATACCATTTAAAGAAAAAATAATCAGGATATAACATTTCAAAGGCATTATATAGACCTCATGGGAAAATATAGGTACATAACATGGCATGTGTCTCAATGAAGGGAATTTGAGAAAAACATACTTTACCAATTTGGTAACTTATGAAACATAAATACCATGAAGTAAAATCATAAAATAGATATGTAAATACAAATAATTTTAAGTATAAAAATTATATTTTATATCCATGGGTAGTATACACTTCACACAAAAGAAATGGGTGGTGAATAAAGCATTTATCTCATAGAAATAAAAAGATAGAAGAAATTCCATCACCTTGTATCTTGAATCTAGTTATACTCATTGAAACATAATGTATAATAAATATAAATTTATTATAAATCTATAAAATAACCATATTATTAATTATAATATCATAAATTGTTTGATTATGTCTTTATATTACCTGCATATTAACAATTATATGTTAAAGTTTCACTTTGGGTAATATCTGTTTTGTTTTTCACATGTGTCATAATTTGCTATATCTTTAGTACTTATTCATATATCAAAATTTACAAAATGTAATACATAATTAAAATATAATTTATATTAATTATATTTTAGTTATAATAATCTATATAATATATAATTACAAAATAAAATACAACATTCATGGAAACAGTAGAACGTACGTTTGCATGAAGGCTATTTCTGTTTCATTATCCTGTTTTTAGGAAAGAATGTAAAGAATATATATATATTTATATGTATCATTATTAAATTAGTTTTATTATATATTATATATTCAATAAACCCATATTTAATACTTTCCATGTAGTGTATAATCAAATCAAATCTCTTTGATGGGTATTAGTCCACACTTACCCAAATGAAATTATTATATTTACAAAAAATGGAAAGTGAAAAACAACATGTGTTTTAAAAGGAATAAAGAAGATTAAATACATAAAAAATATAATATATTAAATATATAAATAATTTTTCCATCATATTTTCTACCATGATAGAAATTAAAGGAAAAATAAACAATCATCACTTAATGAGGTGGTAGTTCTCAGTACACATAAACAATATGTTTATTTCCCATTAGATGGATGTGTGTATAATTAAAGGTAAAATACATAACAAAAAACATACTAGTATATTTAATATACTATTTTTGTTAAAAAATCATGGAATAAATAAAGTGGAGGGGTGGATTAGTAAAATAAAATAAATGAGCTTGAGAAAAGACTGTACCTCTTAATCGGGTAACTCATTTTGGTTTGTGCCAAAAGGCTTCCTTGGATTTTGTTATTACCTTGTTGAGGCATATAGGGGTAAGTGAAGGATGTTGGGAGATTTTTTGGTAATATTTTTGGTGATAAATGGGGATTGATAGGTGTGAATAAGTGGGGGGAGAGGATGTCTTTTTATAGTGGAGGTGGAGTGACACTCTTGTAATATTTTGAAAAGGGAATCTCATACATGTTTTTCAAATGTCAAGTGGATCTAGTAATAGAAAAATATGATAAAAGGGAGGAAATTGTAGATATATGGACTGAAAATAACTCTTTTACAAGTTTCTTAGTCATTTTGAGGGTTAAATATATGATTTAGTAATTAGTTAATTTTAATTTTACCTTAATCGGTGTAATTAATTTTTATTACTTTCACTAATTGTTTTGGTAAAAAAATATGTTGAAAATATTAGAAATTATAAATTATTTTGATTAAAAATATTGAATCCATTTTTCTAAATTTTAATCACATAATTGGTATAAATTCATTTAAATTTAATCCCGCTGACGGGCCGACACTATGAGTTTTTGAAGTAAAAACATCCAAAATTTTGCTAAGTTTATATATCAAATTTCAATGTTTAATTGGTGAAAATGTACTAAATTGGATTAATTGATTAAAATTTCTTATATTTAAACATTTGAACCAAATTAAAATGTAATTTAACTTTATAAATAAATTATATTAAAAATCATTTTTGACCTAAAATTCATTATTTTTCACTATTCATTAAAAAAGATTAAAAATTAAGAAAAATACCAAATATTTAACCTAACATAATTATTATTATCCTATTTTAAATATTAAGTTTAATATAACTATTAATTATATTAAAGTTATAAAAATTTGATTTATAAAGGGATCCCCATTAAAAAGAGATAGAAGTGCCTTAATAAAAAATATAGGATTTTAAGCATAAAATTGGAATTGTTCTTATCTTATGTCTATAAAATATATTGGATAAATATAAAAAATAATTTATTTAATATATATCATATATATAACATTAATGTCAATTAATAAAAGAAATTAATTTAATTTAATAGGGTAAAACAGTTGTGTGGATATAAAAATATTTTCCTTTAGATTTAATCGGTTTTCATATTCATTTATAATTAATTTGGATCAAAATTAAATCATTTTATATTTGTGTAAAACATATATTTTCATAAGTTATTAAACCCTTTTCATAGCAACTTATTTAAAATCTAAGTTATAATATAGTTTTATACAGTAAAACTCAATTTTATGTGCTATGCACGCCATCGAGGAAAGTCATTATTGTGTGCCACACAAGCTATCCTTGGTCATACATGTAGAGAAAGATAATATTTATGTTTCATTTTGTTCATTATTAACATGGTGTTACATAAAAAATAATACTATCATAGTTATTTAATATAAAATAAATTATTTTCTATTTTTCTTGAAATGAAATATATCAAAAAGATTAAATTAATTTAAAAAATAATAATTCAAAATATCTAAGGGTGTTACATTCTACCCCACTATAAATGAATTTCACTATAAAAATTAGTATGGGTTATCAAAGTTCTAATACTTTTAATTTATTTTACCATAAACCCAACATCGTTAAATTGAAAACTAAAAATTACTTCAAAAAAATAAAGTTAGATCCATAATGGTTACCTAGAGTAACAAATACCATGGTTTCCATGTAGGAGATCATAGGTGGAAATTGAAAACATGGAAATGGAAGATAAATATAACCATCATGTTATGATGGATAGATATAGATAATACTATCTAGATAAAGTTAACAATTGTAAATCTATAAATTTGTAATGACCTAAAGGACAATCTCATCCATCAGAAACAAACGTACTAGGATATTTTTTTTCATTTCAACATCATTTTTCCTAAATTTGAATAATATTCATGAAAATAAATAATTAAATGTTTTCAAAAAAACCTCTACACTTATTGTTCCTTGATCCACTTCAACTATTTCTCAAAAAATGAATTATATTTTTTTCATTCATGAAGAACTTATAGATAATGAGATCTATGGAATTCCATCCCATTATTCATTAGTTATCTTAAAAATATTTGTTTGAAAAAACAATCAAATATACATAAATACTTATATAGGTATATATTACTTAAACTTACAGACTTCATATAAAGCATAACTTAAACTTTCAAAAAATGGTTAACCTTATAACCCTTCCAAAAGATGAAAAAAAAATATTAAAAAAATCATGAAATTAGTTTAACATTGATCCCCCATATATCACAAAGTACCACTTGGTTGTCACATTCCAAACATTTGAATACCCTCATCGTAAAGCCTCTTGAAAGAAGGTAATTAACTGAACTACCATTAATCCTTTTAAAAACATTCTTGCTTCCATATTCTAATGATTATGAGATACATTATTTAAATCCAAGAAGTTTCAAACTAAATCCTTGATGACACATACCAATGATTCAATAATAAGTTTTAGGGTAATCCATACCATCCAATTTACTTATTCATATCCAACATATCTTTATCCAAACATCATTATCTCAACATCAGGCACTAATTAAGAGAATATTTCCCTTAATTGAAATATCAAATTTCCATGAAACCAAATTTCTATGCTTTTATCACCATTAAATATGGGTTTTTAACCATAATGAAATCTTATACTAAAAACACATACATATTTCATGAATTATATGACACAATATTTGAATTCTATAGTATAAATACTTTATTCATCTAACCTTATTCATAAACCATTATACTGGATTTATCAACTTATTCCTTAATACATATTTCCTAGAATATGAAATATGAATCATATCTTAAGGTTCCTGAACCTCAATATAATCATTTTTCTTATGTTTAATATAAACATTACCATAAGATCATCACATACCTTTCACATGTTGTTTGAGTCCTCTCTATCTTCATAAGTATAACCTATACTCATACCACATTGCTGATTTGCTTTATGATATTTTCACATCGAAAATTTAATTTTCTAATACCCATACATATGAAAAATTTAATGTTAACCACGTTCCTTATAATTATCACATTTAACTAAAATTAGAAATAATATCCTGAGAAACATTTATTATAATGGGATGCCATATAATCTTGAAAAAATATTTATCTAATGCCTATATTATAGATCATACTTATTTAATATACAACACCTAAAATTTATCCAAGATTATTCATTTCCAACTTATATTTAAATACTATATGATGGTTCATAGAGAGTTTAGTGAATTCCAAAATCAAATCCCCTGGGAGTGTCAAACCAAGTGTATATCAAGACCCATTTTGTGTACCAAATTACCCCAAGTCAGGCCTAAGACATCTTGTCAGATTTTTTTACCCCTAGGTACATATGTGCTAGCGCCAAATCCACTTGTAGTATTCAGACATAGATTTATTACTAGGAAACCACTCACTCTATCCTTAACAAAATTATAGGACATTTTCCTAAATGTTAAATCGTCCTTATATTTATCCTTGGAGACATCCATATATATAAAATTTGAAATATACCTTGGCATCTTACATAAGTTTTCTCATCCAATTTTACAAAGGTTAACTAAATGTTTTCTCAAATAACCCTTGTTTTTCATATATTTACAATACATATCTTTTGTGTAATACTTAAAAAATTATACAAACAGAAACCCAAATACTGTAATAGTTTAGTTCCTTTAGATTTTTGGACCAAAAATATTCAAGTAAAGTGAAATATATTCTATTTTTTCCAAAATATATATTACCCATTAGTAATTATTATTAAAAAACATTCTTCAATACCTAGGAAAAAACATAATAAAGGGGGGATATTAAATGATAAGTAAGAGTAGATAAAGAAAATGTGTATGCATATTATGAACATAGGGGTAGAATTATGGGATCATGATCAATATAAGATCATACCCTATATATCAATGATCATAAACATAAATCACAGAATAAAGTTTTTTAGATCATAATACACGAATAATAACGAAATCAAGATCATATGGCATAAAATAATAACAAAGGAATAAAACATGGAATTGTGGAATATAAATCAACGTAAAGCATAGTTAACATGTATATATAGAAATATGTTCACTTTTTATGTTAAGGTGCTGAAATCAGGCCATTTCATATATTTATTGACATAAAACTAGGTCCACACATAATGTTGTGAATATGAAATCAGGTTCACATATAACATTGTTAACATGAAATCATGTTCACTCATATGATTGTGAACATATAATAAGGTTCACTCATAATATTGTGAACATGTAATCGGGTTCATGCTTAAACTTAAGCACATGTGACCAGGTCAATTCATAACATTATAAACATGTAATAAGGTTCACGAAAAACAATTAATCTCATGATTCATCCAACATTATCCAATGAATTTGAGGGAGATATAGGTCCCACCCCTCACATAATAAAATCATACATACATGTGCCACAAAAAATATTCATATCATGACCCTTGAAAAGCGATGGGTTTTATAAAAATCAAATCATAACCCATAAAATGAAATGGGTATCATTAAAATTTCATCACATCATAAACTATGGAAAATATATGGGTTTCATAACCATTTAATCAAATAATAACCCTAAAAATGAAGCAGGTTTCCTAAACATATATCACATGAAAGAGAAATAGGTTTCATAAACATCATGAAGTCAAAACATAAACCATTCATGAAATTATATTAATAGATCCTTTGTGTCATTTCTTAGAAGGGAATGTGTAACATTAAAATATTTCATCTTTGATGGAAAATAGCTTGGAAAGATATTTTTAAAATATTTCTTGAGGAAAATATGTATTCATCTTAGAAAAAGTATCTTTAAAACATAAAAACCTTTTCAAAGCCATTTTCTTGAATGTTAACATGAAAGCATATAAATAAAACCTTGAAATTTTTTTGGATACTTTTTTCTTTTAATATATAAATAGAGGTTAATTTTTTTTGAAAAGCACTTCTTTGAAAATACTTTGTAAAAATAAAAATAAGGCTTGAAAATAATTCGAAAACCACTTTCCTTGAAAACATATAAAGTAGATTGATTTTTTTATGAAAAATATTTCTTTGAAAATTAATTTTAAAAAAAATTCATAAAAATTAACCTTTTTAACATGTAAATTATGCTTCATAGAAATGCTGACGGGTAAATCCGTATATGTTGTATGAGGTAAAAAATATTCCCTTTTCATTATAAAAAGGTAATAAAAATGATCTGTGTAGAATTCGAAAAGATGATTCCTTTTAAAACATTGGTAAAATAAAAAATGGGTAAAATTTATTTTAAATATTATAGGATAATATTAAAATATTCTTGGAAACCCATTTTTAGAAAACATGGTTTTTAAGGAACATAGTTTTCACACTGAATATAGCGTAAAGTCAGTTTTATGAAAAACACACGACTAAATATCATATGTACCAAAGAGTAAAAAATTTGTACCAATACATGAATAAGCCATGAAAATAATAATATTATAATTTATTTCAGGAATGTTCTTGTGAGGTGGATCATAAGATTAAATTAATGGAAGCTTAAACAAGTACAATCTTGAAAACTGATGAGATTGTTTTCAATAAACTCTTACCACTTGGTAAATTTGAACCATAATCCAAATGAAATTATATTAAGCTTAAAATAACATGTAAAGAATTATATTCATGATATAATATTTTAATGTTAGTATATACATCTCATGAAAAAATATAGGCACATAACATGACATTTGTCTCAAAGAAATAAAATTGAGACAAATTACTTTACCAATTTGGTAAATTTTGAAACATAAATCCCATAACATAAAAATCATTAAATGTCATTGAAAATACCCGTTATATTAATTATTAAAGTCATATATTACATATATGTGAAGTATACACACTACACAAAAATAATGGGTGGTGAATAATGCATGTATGACATGAAAATAAAATGTGAGATGAAATTCCATCACCTTATTCCTTGGCTCTCATTGTACTCATTAAAAATCATGTATAATAAATATAAATTTATTATAAATATATAAAATAACCATATTACTACTTTTAATTCCATATATGGTTTTATTATGGCTTTATATTACCTGCTTGTGAGCAATTCTATGTTAAGGTTTCACTTTGGGTAATATTCGCTTTGTTTTTTTGCATGTGTCTTAATTTTTTATATCTTTGGTATTTATACATATATCATAATTTCCATAATGTAAACCATGATTTAAATATAATTTATATTCTAGATATTTATATTATAAAAATCTGTAGAATATAGAATTAGGAAACAGAATACACTCTTCATGGAGATGGTAGGTCGTACGTATGAATGAACCCTATTTTCTTTTTAATTGTCGTGTTGAAATAAAGAAGGTAAAAGAAATATATGTATATATATAATTATTAAAGTAAATTTATTATATAATATATATGATATATATTAACTAAATCATTTCTTAATAAATTCCAAGTAGTGTATGAATGAATCACATCACTTTGAGGGGGCGGTAGTCCACACTTTATCAAACAAAATTATTATATTTACACCAAATGAAAATTAGAAAGATATGTATTGTAAAAGGAATAAATAATATAAAAGACATAATAAATATAATATTTTACATATATAAATGTTTTTTAAATAATAATTTCCACCATGAGAGGATGTAAAGGAAAACTAAACATTCATTACTTAGTGATGCAGTAGTTAACCATATAGATAAATAGTATGTTTGTTACACATTAGATGGATGTGTGTGTAAGTGTAGGATGAAACCTTATCATAAAAACATCCTACTAAATTTATGATATTTATTTTTTTATACAGTAATTAAATAATTATATTTGTGGGGGTGGAGAATCCAAATAAAATAATGGAGCTTGAGAAAAGATGTCACCTCGAAATCGGGTTATTTCTTTTGGTTTGTGCTGAAAGGATACATTTGATTGATTTATGCTCAAAGAGATGCTTATATGAGGAAGTTAGGGCTTCTTGGAGATTATTGGAGAATATTTTTTGTGATCCAAGTGTCTTGAGAGGTGTGAAGATGTGGGAGGAGAGAATAGATTTTTATAGTTGAGGAGGTGTGGCACACTTGTATTATTTTGAAAAAGGAATTCCATACATGTTTTCACATGTCATGTGGATCCAATAATTAAAACAATTATATAAAATTGAATATATGGTCTAAATATGTCTAGAAAAATCTTCTTTTAAAAGTTTCTAGGTCATTTTGAGTCTTAAATGTAAGGTTTAGTCCTTAGTTAGGCTTAATTTTACATTAATCGATGTAATTAATTTTAATTACATTCACTAATATTTTTTTTGTCAAAAACTAATTTGAACATATTAGAAATTAGAAATTATTATTATTAAAAATATATAATTAATGTTTCAAAATTCCAATTACAGAAGTAGAATAAATTAATTGAAATTTAATTCCACTTACGGGACGACAATGCATGTTGCTAAAGTAAAAACATCCAAAAGATTACTATGTTTTAATATCAAGTTTCAATGTAAAATTATTTACAATGATATAAATTGGATTAATAAATAAAAATATTATCTAAATAAACTTTTAAATAAATATAAAATTTAATTTAACCATATAAATAAATTATATTAAAAAGCATCTTTGAACTAAAAATCAGTATTTTTCACTATTCATTTAAAAATGAAACTTCATGGAAAAATAAAAAACATTTAAACTAACCTAATTATTATCTCCAACTTTTAAATATGAAATTTTCTTTACTTATAAAATCTATAAAATTTCCAAAAATTGTATTTAAAATGGTTTCTCTATTAAAAGGTGGTAAAAATGCCTTAATTAAAAAATAGGTTTTTAAGCATAAAATTGGGTTTATTCTTTACTTATGTCTACAAAATATATTGGCTAAATATAAGAAAAATTAATATATAAAATATATATAACATTAATATCACTTAATAATGGAAATTAATTTAATTTAATAACGTAAAATAATTTTTTGGATATAAAAATATTTTCTCATATATTCAATCTGGTTTCATATTCATTCCTAATTAATTTGTTACTGATGAATTCATTTTAAATTTGTTTAAACCATATATTTTCATAATTTAGTTATCCCTTTTTGTTAGGTCCACAAGGCTGAATACTCTGAGAGGGGGGGTGAATCAGGGTATGACTAATTTAAAATTAATGCATGTTCTGATCTTGTTTCGCTATTAAGAAAAACACTATTCTCTCTATTTCCTGTTGCACAAAGTAAACAGAAAGTAAAGCATGCACATGACACAACAGTTTTACTTGGTTCACCTCAAAGGGCTACGTCCAAGGAGCATACGCCGACAAGTTTCCGATCATACCAATTCCACTAAACTCCACTAGCTGTGGATTACAATGTTCGGGCTAGATCACTTCTATGCCCAGGCTCACTGCCTTTACAATGTTTAGGGTCAGCTCACTGCTTCCCCAAGGGTCACTCCCTGTTTCTCTCTCTCTGGATCACTGCCAGTGGAGAGGATCCCCTTCTATATCTTCCTTTACTCACTGCTCTTGGAAGAAATCCACTCACAGTTTAGAGACCTGTAGGTCTCTTCATTTTCATGAAGGAATACATCTTCCTCTATAAGTAGATGATCTGTTGAAGCCCAATTTTCACCCGTAGATGAATATCTCTTTGCACTGAAGGTATCGGGAAAACTTCAAGCTTCCATGCAGCCCGAAAATCACTGCTGGAAATAAACCTCACTTGGCGTGCAAGTCAACCTCGGCGCGCAAGTATCAGTGCGCAAGTCAAAACGGGCGCGCAAGTCCTCCTCAGACACTTGCGCGACTCAAGATTCCTCAACTCCAAACTTGCGCGACTCACTTTCTTTTACGTCCAATCCAACATTGGCGTGTAACTCCACACTGGCGCACAACTTCAAACATGGGCACTCAACTATCACCCTGCCGCGGAAGTCCCACCTGAGCGACCACACACACCACTTGCGTGACCAACACACATGCAAGACGGGAGCTCTGATTTCTCAAAGTGTTGAACTCCGGTTATAAATGAAGAGGGGTGGTCCAGTATTTATAGGCAATCTGACCACCCTGCGTTACGGTGTGCAAGTCAACCCTCGGTGCGCAAGTCTCAACGCGCAGGTCTCTTCCCCTGCAAGTCACTTGCGCGATCTACTACCAAACTTGCGCGAACCTCTTTCCTTTTCCATATTTTGATCTTCTAATCTTGAAAACCCATAGGAGCACAAATTCTCAAACTTCCAAGGCATCGGCGTGCAAGTATCTTTCACGGCGCGCAAGTCACCTGCGCGACCTCACCAAAACTTGTGCGAACCTTATCCCTTTGCCATATTTTGATGATCTGATCATGAAAAACATATGGCGTGCAAGTTTCCAAGCTTTCATGTACACGGTGCACAAGTCCCTTTGCCAAAAACCACTTTTATTCATTCATCGATTTTCAATCCCAAAAATTTATTTTCAGGCCCAAAAATTTGGCAAACACTAGAAAACGGCGCCAGCTTGTATCTGTTCTTTTGTACTGCCTCCAGATCATCCATTCCATTATCGGCGTTCTTGAATCAAACATGGATCGTTGACCTCAGCTCTTGAACTCGACATTCCATCATTAAATCCTCTTTTTCAACAAATTTGTATGTCATTGTTTTTCTTTGTCAACAATCACCACTCAGATGTCCACTTTGTCAACAAACACAATCACCTAAAAAATGCTTCAATGACGCCTTGAGGGATTTTTTCCCAAAAACCTCCCCCTTTGGGTTTGTTGAAAACTCTTTTATGGAAAGATACATTGTTAATTCTTTAGCCACCATTTTCCTTTGGCGATTCTGATAGCGATCAAGGATTTACTTAACATATACTCTAATCCCACATGAGCAATGCTCGGCGTGAGAAACAAGAGTAAATGAAAAGTTCATCAATGAATCACTTCATCTCTAACATCCACTATTAACACAAAACTGATACGAATTTTTACTAAATTGATACCAATTGTTGAAGGACTTGTTGGAAGGACAATGTTTGGTTTTGAAATATTCTCACCACTTTCCAACACCACTCTTCTTCTTTTATCACGATCCTCAATTGTCGTGGTGTCTATCCTTTGATCGATCACTTCTGGCATCGTCAGATTTCATACGCTCCCCCTTCTTGCTCGCAGCTTCAACACCTATTTAGCTTCAGAACCTCTTTAGTCCTATTTCCTGTGTTTTCCAAGCTAATCTCTAGCTAAGCATATTCAACTAGCTTCAACTCCCCCTATTTGGCTGATCCACCTGTTAGTTTCTCCCCATATCATTCATGATATATCAAATCTCCTCATTGTCTCCCCGTTGAACAATCACTATTTTCTCCCCCTTTGTCAACGAACCCAAAGGACGCTCATTTGTAGTCTGTAACATAGTAGATAACACATATCATCACATTAGGGAAAACACATCATACCTCGGGAAGAGGGGGTGGGGGTGTTCCACATCCACACTATTTCAAGTGCGGGGAATCGACTGAACTCCCAGAGTCAGTCGATGCCTCTCAAAAGCTTTCTTGGGTAAGGCCTTTGTCAGAAAGTCTGCAACCCGGAGCTCTATAGGCACACACTCCAACTTCACGATTCCCTGCTCAACCTTCTCCTTGATAAAATGATACTTTATCTCAATGTGCTTTTTCCTTGAATGATGGATGGGATTTTTGCTAAGATTTATAGAACTTTAGTTGTCGCACTGGATTCTGATCGGAGACTTCACTTCAACTCCCATATCTTCAAGCTACTGCTTCATCCACAATAACTGTGTCCATGCTTGAGTGGCCGCAATATACTCAGCTTCTGCAGTGCTCAATGAAATGCAATCTTTATTCTTGCTTATCCAAGAAATACACAATCCAACAAGATAGAATGCACCACCTGATGATGATTTTCTATCATCTACTAAACCGGACTAGTCTGCATCAGTATATCCCAATAACTCTGTTTTAGATTTGTTATTATATGTCAATCTGAAATCCACTCTGCCCTGGATGTACAGAAGTATTCTTTTCACTGTGAGCATGTGGCTTTCCTTGGGATTACTCTGATATCTCGCTGCTTGGCATGTGGTGAAAACAATATCAGGCCTTATTGCGGTTAAGTACAACAGACTTCCAATGATTTTCCTGTATTCTGTGATATTAACTGCCTTGTCATCCTCATCTTTTGATAATTTCATCCGGGTAGCAACCAGAGTCTTCATCTCCTTGGAATTTTCAATTCCAAACCTTCTTAGGACCTCCTTGGCATATTTAGATTGAGAAATGAATGTTCCATTCCTTCCTTGTGTCACCTGTAGACCAAGGAAAAACGTTAGCTCTCCAATCATTGACATTTCAAACTCATTTTTCTCGAATTTGGAAAACTGTCTGCACTGAGCATCATCTGATCCGCCAAATATTATGTCATCGACATAAACCAACACCATAATCCTTTGATTACTGTCATTACTGAAATAGAGTTTGTAATCAACTCCTCCACGCTGAAAACCAAGCTTCTTCAAGTACTGATAAAGCCTTGACACTACATGAAAACTGTCGCTAAACGGAATTTTTCTTTTAATTTCTTTTTAATTTTTTTTAATTTTATTCAAGGATTAGCGGCGGTTTTTTAAAAAACAGCCGTGAAATAGTGGCGGTTTCGGTAAAACCGCCACGAAATGAAATGAAAAAAATAAAAAATCACAAGAAACCCCGAAATCACTAAAATGACAATAACTTTTGATCGGGGCATCCGTTGAAGCACCACGACAAGTCAAATCGAAGCTCATGAAGAGATCTAGAGGCAAGTATAATCAAAACCGTGAGACGGTCTAAGGTGTGGAAGATATTAGAGTTATAATAAAGTTGAAAAAAGTTCTCCAACTTCAAATGACCATAACTTTCGCTCCGGGTGTCCGTTTGGGCTCTACCACATATCAAATCGAAGCCAGCGAAGAGAGCTACGCACCAGATCGACACAAGCAAGCTTATGTCGTGTTTTTAGACCCCACAAACCCATGAGAAGGCCTATAAAACCCTGTTTCTGTCACCGGTGTCCCGTCTAAATTGTCTTCAAACAGACCTAACTTTTGATCCGCGTGTCAGTTCGGCCTCCTCCACCTGCCAGATCATAGCTCGTTTCATGAGATTTAGTTTGACTGGTCGCGACGCCCACATGCACTCCTAGATCATACGTTATGGACTTTTTTGTGGGTATCGTGTTTGTTAGGTTTTTCAATGCCTCGTTTCTAGCACCTATCCTTGTCAGCTTTTTTTTAAATGGTCATAACTTTTGATCCGCCTGTCCATTCGGACTCTTTCACCTTTCAGGTCGAATATCGTTTTAGGATCTTTGATTTGATAGGTCGCAGATCTAAAACGGACTCTCGGATCATAAGTTATCTCTGTTAATGTGAGTCCAATGTTTTTGTCTCTTTATGACTATTTTGACGGGTTTTAACGGTAGCTCCATTTATTACTGTTCATTTGGGTTTCCATGACTTGTTATCTTTATCAATGGTTTTTTATGGGTTATTATGATGATTATTTTGAATTATTAAGAAGTTTTCCAGAGTTGTCATAAGTTTTCATGCGTTCTCATTCTTTCAAATGCCTTATTCTTCATATGCTTCTCCATCCTTTTTCATGCATTTTCATGATTTTTCATCCCTTATCACGTCTTTTCATACCTTTTCATGTGTTTCCTTTATTATTTATTATATATAATATACTTTAATTTATTTATTAGTTATTAGTTATTAGTTATTATTTATTATTTAGTATTTATTATTTATTATTTATATTTATTTATTATTTATTATTTATATTTATTTATTATTTATATTTATTTATTATTTATTATTTATTATTTATATTTATTTATTATTTATTATTTATTATTTATTATTTATTATTTATATTTATTATTTATATTTATTTATTATTTATTATTTATATTTATTTATTATTTATTATTTATTAATTATATTTATTTATTATTTATTATTTATTATTTATTTTTTATTTTTTATATTTATTTATTAGTTATTATTTATCAGTTATTATTCATATTTATTTATTATTTATTATTTAATTATTATTTATTATTTATATTTATTTATTATTTATTATTTATATTTATTTATTAATTATATTTATTTATTATTTATATTTATTTATTATTTATATTTATTTATATTTATTATTTACTATTTATTATTTATTATTTATTATTTATTATTTATTATTTATATTTATTTATTTAATATTTAATATTTAATATTTATTATGTATTATGCATTTATTATTTATATTTAATTATTATTTGTTATTTATATTTATTTATAATTTATAATTTATTATTTATTATTTATTATTTATTACTCCTTATTAATTATTTATTATTTATTATTTATTATTTATTATTTATTATTTATTATTATTGAGCTTATATCTATTATTTATGTATTATTTGTTTTTTCAATTAATATATATAAGTATATTAAATTCTGTTTATTAACCACATGACGAGCTTGGTGGAGTGGTAATGTATTTGGAAAATATGCAAGAGGTTAGGGGTTCAAATCTCACCAAACGCAGAATTTATTTATATTGCATGGGCATGCATGTGCATGTGCATGTGCATGGGATGTACATGCATGGATAAATAAAGTAAATAAAATAATATGAAATAAATAAATAAATAAAATAAATAAAATAAATAAATACAAAAAATTAATAAATAAAATAAATAAATACGAAAAATAAATAAAATAAATAAAATAAATAAAATAAATAAATAAAATAAATAAAATAAATAAAATAAATAAATAAAATAAATAAAATAAATAAATAAAGTAAATAAAATAAATAAATAAATAAATAAAATAAAATAAATAAAATAAAATAAATAAATAAAATAAATAAATAAATAAATAAATAAATAAAATAAGTAAAATAAATAAAATACATAAATAAAATACATAAATAAAATAAATATATAAAATAAATTAAATAAATAAATAAATAAATATGAAAAATAAATAAATAAAATAAATACGAAATAAATAAATAAATATATAAATAAATATATTAAATTAAAAATTAAAAAAATTAAAAAAAACCGCTGCTAAAAAACCGCCGCGAAACGTTCTGCGACGGTTCTGAGAACCGCGGCGAATAGTTTCTCGACGCACGATTTCGTGGCAGTTTTTCAAAACCGCCACAAATCGACTTAGCAGCGGTTAAAACCGCCGTGAAATGAAAAAAAACCGCCGCTAAATGCCTTTTTTGTCGTAGTGTGAGTACCATGCTCTTGGTGCTTGTTTCAGCCCATACAATGCCTTCTTCAGCCTTCAAACTTTGTTCTCATCATCACGAATGAGAAAACTATCTGGTTGTTCAATGTACACCTCCTCTTCCAGAACTCCATTCAAGAATGCAGATTTCACATCCATCTCGAACACTTTGAATTTTTTTTGCACTGCTATGGCCAAAAATAATCTGATTGTCTCTAGCCTTGCAACTGGTGAAAATGTCTCATCAACATCTATTCCCTCTATCTGGGAGTATCCCTTGCACACTAGTCGTGATTCGTTCCGAATAACTGTGCCATCTTCATTCATCTTGTTGCGGTAGACCCATTTAGTCCCGATGACATTCTTGTCTGCTGGCCTCGAAACAATCTCCCAGGTTTTGTTCTTCTCAATCTGATCAAGCTCTTCATCCATAGCCAGAACCCAGTTTTCATCTTCAGCTGCATCGGAAAAACATTTCGGCTCCACCTGAGACAAAAATGATGTTTGTTGTAATGATTTCATCCTTCAAGTCTGAACTGGAGCTGTCTGATCACCAATGATATTCTGCCTATCAATTTCAGCTCGACTCTTTGGATTCCTTGCAGACACAGACTTGACACTTTCTTGTTCATCATCAGTATCTTCTTCTGAGTCAGCCTCTGCCACTTCTGCTCCCCCTATGTTGCATACCTCATCATCACTTTCATCCAGGAACTGTTCACTGGATCGTTGAGTATTCTGTTCATTTTCAACTATAGTGACATCATTGCTCTCAACAATTTTTCCCAACCTTTTGTTGAAACATTTATATGCTTTGTTTTTCCTTGAGTAGCCATGGAATATCCCTTCATCTCCTCGTGCCTCAAACATCCTGTGATTTTCTTTGTTGAGAATGAAACACTTACTTCCAAAGATTCGAAAGTATTTCAATGTTGGTTTCTTTCCGTACCACAGTTCATACAGGGTCTTCTATTGCTTCAGACACAACAGAGACCTGTTTGAAACATAGACCGATGTCAAAACGGATTCCTTCCAAAATTTCTCTTGTAGGTCCTTATCAATAAGAATTGTTCTGGACATGTTGTTGATGATCCAATTTCTCCTATCAACCACTCCATTCTGTTGGGGAGTTCTTACTGATGAAACTTGATGCCTTATCCCTTGTTTCTCGAGATAGTTTTCGACCTGACTGTTTGTGAATTCCATGCCGTTATCAGTACAAAACTTCAGAATTTTCTGCCCAAGCATCTTTTCTGATTCTCTTCTATACTACTTTATACAACTGGACAACTCTGTCTTATGGTTAATGATGAATACCCAAGACATTCTACTATAATCATCAATAAAAAGAACATAGTACCTTTTCCCATTTATAGCTCGTGGTGAAATAGGTCCACATACATCAGCATGTACCAATTCGAGCACTCTAGATGATTTCTGTTCCTTTGGACTGTATGTTTTTCTGATGATCTTCCCTTGTTGAAAACAATCACACGTATGAGTACGATCACGTGATAGTTTGGGAAGGTCTCTAGTGGCATCACACTTTACCAGATCTTCCATGGATTGTTGACATAGATCGCCAAGTCGCTTATGCCACAACTGGTTTTCTTCTTCTTTGGATAAAAAGCACGAATCTTCTTCCCCGCCTACCAGGTAAATATTTCCCTTTGTTTGTTTTCCCTGTAGAATGACTGCTCCATCATTTCCTTTGACAATACACGTCTTCTTTGTAAATAAGATAGAGTGCCCAGAGTCACATAGTTGACTGACTCTATGCAAGTTATGACTTAGACCCTCTACTACCAAGACATCAGCACGTCTCATTTCTTGGCCCCCAAACATGGCTTTTCTTGAGCCAACAATCTTCAGGCCTTCATCATTTCCAAATTTGAAAACTCCTTCTTTGTCATATTTTATGCCTATAACCAGATCCTTGTTGCCTGTCATGTGAGATGTACAACAACTATCAAGAATCCACACACCATGCTTTAAGGGAAATTTCAGCAACTACGGCCTTCTCAATTTTCTTCTTCTTGGTCCATACATTTTCTTTCATACTCGGCATGGATTGAGGCTTCTGTTCTTTCTCAGAGTATGATGGACTAGCTTCATCTTGCAGAGCTACAAATCTGTTCTGAACTTTTAACTCCCTTGTCGGTTTATTTATCTGCTGCTTGCGAACATTTTGATTCTTCTTTGGAAAATTTTTCTGAATGGTCAAAGTACAGTACCTAGCCATGTGTCCAAAACCTCCGCACCAGAAACAGTGTCCTTTGAAATATGTTCTGGAAATCCATTCTCTGTTTGGCTTCCATCTCTATTCCCGTTCCCTTCTATATCTCTTGGCTATGGAACAAACATACTGTGAATGTCCCATTTTCCCATAGAAATAACATCTGATATAGGATGCATTCCTTCGTGATACTTCAGCACTACGATTTTCCCTTTGGGATCTCTGGATATTATGATTCTATTTTGTGCCCAAATCATCCTTCAATTTCGGGACGGTTTCTTGTTGTCTGACTACAATTGTCACAGATTTTTGTTCCGGATTCAGCCATGAAATGACCTTAACATCTGAGCTCAATTGCTGCTTCTTCCCTGCTGAACTACTAGGCTCCTCTTTCATCTTCTCTTTCTTCTGAATGGTCTACTTTTTTGATATCACATTGGGGGTCAAGAGTTTTTCTTGATCCTTAATTTTTTGTCACAGACTGAACACTTCTTCTTCAAGATCTTTGATACGTCTGACCTGCTCCTTTCCTGTGTTAGTCAAACAATCAATTTCCTTCTTTTGTTCCTCAATTTTAAGCTTATTCTCAACAATATTTTCGGAGCTCTCTAGTGTTGAGGATTTTAGTCTTTCAATTTCTTCTAACAGCTCAGACTTTTATTCATCCTGTTGTTTCATATAGAGTTTGAAATCACGAACCACTTTACTGGCTTTCTTCGTTTTAGCTCTCCAAATGTCTATCTCCTCAAGAGCTGCTTCCAATTCAGTTTCCATATCAACTCTCCCTTCAATTTATTCTTCTTCTTCAGTGTCAGCTTCTTCTTTTTTCTGAGAACTACCAACAATCTCCACCAAGGCATTTACCCCACGATCTCTGCAATTTTTTATTTCCTCAACTTCGTCATCCTCAAACTCATCTGAACTTTCAAATTCTTGTGAAAGAAGATTCTTTTTCTTGAATAAATTTCTCTTGAATTGCTTCTTCCCTTTCACAAATGCTGAAGTCTTCTTCTTGGGAATTTCAACTTCATCATCATCATCATCTTGAAACTTCTTGGGGAATATTGCTGCAAGATGAACAATCTTTCCACATCGAAAGCATACTAGTGGAAGTTTACCTTTAAACTTTCCTCTTCCTCTTTGCAGATTTGAAGAAAGGAATGACATCACATCATCTGTCTCTTCTTCTTCATTAGAATCTTCAATGGTGAGCTTCTTCATGGCCTTGAATGCCACCTCTTTGGATTTACCCTTTTCCACAGTCTCATTATCATTGTTTCTCATTTCATATGCAACAAGAGTGCTGTGAGGGTTATCCAATGTCAGTTCTTTTGGGTCTTTATCTTCCAAAATAGAAACTTTCGGATTGAACCGAGGTGGATGTTTTCTCAATATGCGCTTCAAAATTTTTATATCTTCGATAATTTCTCCAAGACCCTGCATGTCTTCTACCACAGCATTTACCCTGTCAAAGAATGCATCAACAGACTCATTCGGGTTCATTCTAAGATCTTCATACTTGTTCCACAACACTTGCAGCTTTGCCTCTCTCACATTTGTATCCCCTTCATATATATTCAAAATATTTTCCCACATAGAATGTGACGTTTTTCATGACATCACCTTTGTATAAATGGGATTGGAGAGGGCTCCCCCTAAGGCATTGATTGCTTTGGAATCGGCATCCAACTCTCTATGGTCATCTTCTGATAAGGCACCACTATCAATATCAGCTGTGATACCATGCATAGCTGCTCAAAACACATCCATTCCCAAAGATCGGAAATAGTGTTGCATTCGATTCATCCATATCTGAAAATTACATCCGTCAAATATCGGAATCCCTTTATGATTAGTGACCTCCATTGAGAGAAGAACAACTTTCAACCTTTCCCTCTCATACCAATTGTTTGGTCCACAAGGCTGAATACCCTGAGAGGGGGGGGGGGGGGGTGAATTAGGGTATGACTAATTTAAAATTAATGCCCGTTCTGATCTTGTTTCGCTATTAAGAAAAACACTCTTCTCTCTCTTTCCTATTGGACAAAGTAAACAGATAGTAAAGCATCTACAGGACACAACAGTTTTACTTGGTTCACCGCAAAGGGCTACGTCCAAGGAGCATACGCTGACAAGTTTCTGATCGTACCAATTCCACTAAACTTCACTAGATGTGGATTACAATGTTCGGGCTAGATCACTTCTATACCCAGGGTCACTGCCTTTATAATGTTTAGGGTTAGCTCACTGCTTCCCCAAGGGTCACTCCCTGTTTCTCTCTCTCTGTCTCACTGCCGGTGGAGAGGATCACCTTCTATCTCTTCCTTTACTCACTGCTCTTGGAAGGAATCCACTCACAGTTTATAGACCTATAGGTCCCTTCATTTGAATGAATAAATGCATCTTCCTCTGTAAGTAGATGCTCTGTTGAAGCCCAATTTTCACCCGTAGATGAATATCTCTTTGCACCGAAGGTATCGGGCAAACCTCCAGCTTCCACGCAACCTGAAAATCACTACTAGAAATAAAACTTACTTGGCACGCATGTATCATCACGCAACTCACAACGAGCACACAAGTCCTCCTCAGACTCTTGTGGGACTCAAGCTTCCTCAACTCCAAACCTGCGCGACTCACTTCCTTTTACTCCCAATCCGATATTGGCGCGTAACTCTACACTGGTGCGCAACTTCAAACAGTGGTGCTCAACTATCACCCTGACGCGCAAGTCCCACATGCGCGACCACACACACCACTTGCGCGACCACCACACCTGCGTGAAGGGAGCTCTGATTTCTCAAAGTGTTGAACTTCGGTTATAAATGAAGATGGGTGGTCCAATATTTATAAGAAATCTGACCACCCTGCGCGACGGCGCGCAAGTCAACCCTCGACGTGCAAGTCTCAGCGCGCAGGTCTATTCCCCTGCAAGTCACGTGCGTGACCTACTTCCAAACTTGTGTGAACCTCTTTCCTTTGCCATATTTTGATCTTCTAATCTTGAAAACCCATAGGCGCGCAAGTTCTCAACGTTCCAAGGAATCGGCGCGCAAGTATCTTTCACGCCGCGCAAGTCACATGTGCGACCTCACCAAAACTTGCGCAAACCTTATCCCTTTGCTATATTTTGATTATCTGATCTTGAAAAACATATGGCGTGCATGTTTCCAAGCCTTCATGTACATGTCATGCAAGTCCCTTTGCCAAAAACTACTTTTCTTCATTTGTCGATTTTCAAGCCCAAAAATTTGGCAAACACTGGAAAACGACGCCTCCTTGAATCTGTTCTTTTGTACCACGTCCAGATCATCCATTCCATTATCGACGTTCTTGAATCAAACATGGATCGTTGACCTAAGCTCTTGAACTCGACATTCCATCATTAAATCCTCTATGTCAAAAAAATTTTATGTCATTATTTTTCTTTGTCAACAATCACCACTCAGATGTCTACGTTGTCAACAAACACAATCACCTCAAAAATTCTTCAATGATGCCTTGAGGGATTTTTTCCAACACTTTTCATAAATACTAATTTAATATCAAGGTTATTATATATCATTATTTGGTAAAACTCGGTATCTTATGTAACATAAGCCATCGAGGAAAGTTATTATTGTGTGTAACCCAAGCTATCCTCGATGTTCCGTGTAGAGAACGCTAAGATTTATGTTGTTTGTAGTGCAATATTAACATTTCTTATCATATAATTTAATACAATAATAGTGCATTAATATAAAATAAACTACTTTTAGTGTTGTGTGAAAAGAAAAATATCAAAAATATTAAATTAATTTGAAAACAAAATTCACAAAATCTCAGGGTATTACTGAAATGTCCCCATAATGTTAATGACCCAAACATAGAAAATATAATGTAAGATCAAGGGTTGTTTTGTAATTTCATTTATTTATGATACATTCCTCATCCATTGACAATGAGGACATACATTTCAAAAAATATGGGCATATAGAAACACTGTTGGCCAAAATATGCTAGAATCAAGAAGCATGTGAGTTTTCCATTGAGGAGAAAAGTGGACCCAATAAAAAAGATTGTGGAAGAACCAAAGGATAGAATGAAACTCACTATTAGAAATACAACTCCTAAGGACTTGACCACTACATGTACACCAAAGGTATGGGTCATCCCAAATATACAAACATGAATCATGTTTCAGACGACCAAATTGGTTTTTGTTGAAATCAATAGGAATGGAATATGATACCAAATAATTTACAATTTCAGAATACCAAGGAATATAATATTACCTAAAATAAAATTTATCATTATAAAACATGTCATTTATGGGAACATAGGGGTACAATTCAATGTCTAAGGAAGTAAGGATCCTAATGATATGGTGAGCCACCACATTCTATGCCCCCTTTTACCACTAATTTCAAAATTATATTCTTAAAGGAGGAGAATCCGGTGAATGAGCCATGGTTTGGATTCTGATTTCTTAAGGAGATACTAGAGGGTTTCATTCTCTAATAACATAATGATTTTGGAAGCTAAAAAGTGGGACTTAAATTTATCACAGGAAAATACTATGTCAAGAAGTTATTTTCAGTTGTGGTGTGGTTTTCTAGGGAATGGTCTAGTGTGTATGAGGCATACACTATGAAAAGTGGATCTCGATCGAATCATTACAATAATAATTCCCCAACTGCATAGTTATAGGCCTAAAACATGATATCAAATGATAAATCCCACCAAAGTGGATAGATTACTTAGGGTTATGTGAGACTCCATTTCAATTTGTTAAAGGATTCCTCACAATTTTTATCAAATAAATACACTATTTCATTTTAGATTAATCAAGAGAGTGAGAGTGAAATATTACTAAAGTAATGAATTAAACGATGATAAAATAATGCATGACCTAATAAATATCAACATCACACACATTTTTAATGAATGGTAGTGAATAAAGGACATCCACTTTTTATTTATCTACTTGGATAAAATCCTCATAAATGGAATGTCCATGTATTATAACTTTTCAAACCATGAAACAAAATTTCTACTAATTCAATACAATTTTATTTTCAATGTAGAGATGTAGGAAATAATGAAGACTACTCAAACACTGATCCAAATAAGGGTCATACATAGTGAATAATCCATGAATACTTCCACGAAATTCTCTAGGTAATATAAACAATACTATCCATGCATCACTAGAAAGTACCATGAGCATTTCACATACCAAATGGGATCCTCCTAGTGGAAAATGTTCCGAAGGGGCATGTGATGGTTGTCTTTTTGTAATTATTGGGGGAAATATGGATTTTAAGGTATCTATAATACCCATCAAGAAAATAGTATTTAGAATTATCTTTTATCCCCTTTAGCATCTGTTCAATGAATTACAATAGGAAATGTACCTTCATAGTGTATTGGTTTAGTTGATGATAGTCTATACAAACACACTAACTATTCTTCACACATGTTGGAACAAATTCATTTTTTTTATTTTTTATTACCATTAGAGTTTTTTTAAGGATTAAATGCATTGTACTAACCGATTTCCTTTCATAGATGAAGTAAATTATTTAAGTAGCCAATAATATTTTTACCACCTTTTTAACAACATCTTGGTGGTTTGGTTTTGGTCAATGTTGTGCCTGAATCACTGGTTTAGACTCGTCATTTAAAAATATATGATGTGTGAAAATTGATGGGATAATACCAATAATTTTAGTAATGGTCCATACCAATACTTTTTTATATTCTCTCAAAATTTCAAACAGTATTCATTCATTCTCTTGAAGGAGTTAACTAGAAATGATGATAGGCCTATTGTTTCTATTCTCAATATATGACCATTTCATGTTTTTTAGGTAGTGGTTTATGTTTTAATTTAGGTGGATTTCAGATTTATAGTAGTGAATGTGAAATTTAAAGGTCAATTATCTCATATAGATACTCAATAGAAACATACTTATATGATGAATGAACTTTGACAATATTATAAGTATCATCAATGGTCATGGGATTCTTAGTTCTCTAGAAATGATCAATAAAAATCATTCTTGAAATTTTTATAAACTGGTACAAAATTCATTGCATGAATCATTACCTATTATTTATATCAATTATTAAAACATAAAAAGGGGATCTAGGGAAATAATTGATGTTTTTACAGGGGAAGGGAGTACATTAATTGAATTAACTGAAAGTAAGGAATATTCTTTTGAGGGATTCTTTATAGAATCAAGGATGTTTAAGTGGAAACTTTCACCACTAAAATCCATCGATAATGTACCATTTTGAACATTAATTATGGTTTTGGAAGTGTTCATGAATGTCCTCCCCAATATTATTGGGGCATTTTCATTTATCCTGTCATGTTCTATATAAAAATCAGCAGGAAAAATTAACATTTTCACCCTCACAAGAACATCCTCTAACACACCATCTAGTTGTGTTTTACTCCAATTTTATAGTTGAACAAAAATTATTGTGGCATTTAGTTCCCCATACTGAAATTAAGAGAAAATGGAGTAAGGCATCACATTTTTAGAAGTACCCAAATCAAGCACAACATTGGAAAAGAAATACTCCCTTATGGTGCATGGAGTCAAGAATATTCTAGGATCATTGAATTCAATGGGAAGTGATGGATCTATCAAGGATGAGATATTCCTCCCCAATTTGACATTTTATCACCTTGATGTATCCTTTGGCGTGTACACATCTACTTTGGAAACATATCATATCTTACAATTTATGTCATAACACCAATCAAGGGGATGCTAACTTGCACTTTTTGGAATGTTTCTAGCATTTCATTATCAATTTATGTTTTATTTTATTTCCTTTTTTGGGTGGCTCTTTTAATAAATGGAATATTAACGGTTTTTCTTGGTGTCTCATCAAATTAAACTCTCTTTCCTTTGGTAGATATTTTATTAGGACATGGTTTTTCATCATTTATACCATTATTAGTGATTGAGATGATGGTTTACTCATGTGGGGATAATTTAATGAAGAGTTAATTTGGATTTTAAGTTGTATTACACTCCAAATGGATATGGAACAAACATTTCTCTTATCCCTAGGGTTGACTAGTGGTTGAAAGGGTTGTTTACCTGACCCATCACTTCATATTTCCCCCACCAAGTTGGCGAGTTGGCCTAATTGGGGTTTTATGTATTATATGGAATCTTTGGTGTTTTTTTGGAATTGGATTTTTTTTCAACCATTTTTTCCCCCATGTATTCTAGGAAAGTCTTAGGTTTCATAGGGGATTTCTAGAAAGTCCTTTGTAGTGGTTGGGTATTTCTAGGTGGTGGTGGTGGATGACTAATCTTCCCTGGTTAGTTCCATTATTGTGGGGGTTAGTTTTAATATCTAACTTGCCTATATAATTGGTTGTTATTCCGTACAAGGTTTTATGGATATTACGCTTCTTACCTAATGGATTTATTATAGGGGTGTCCTGGAAGGATTTCTTGAAAACTCTCATAAGGTTCTCTCATCTGAGGGCATTGGTCAGAATTGTGGGTGTCGGCAGAACGAGAACCACAATGGACGGGAGGAGTAGATTGGGAATTGCCGTAGGAAAGATAAATTTGTTGGATAAGGGTACTTACCTCTTCAAACATTGTTTCCACCTTATTCTCAAAATTTGAACTCTACACCTCATGGACACCTCAAATGGGTACACTGGACCTTGAAAAAAATTGTTGTGTATTCTATGCCATATTTTTAATTAACTTTCTCTTAAAAATTGAGATCTTATCCAATAGTTCACCACCTACAACAACATCAATAATTTTTAATTCAATAATAATTAAACATTTAAAAAACATAGTATTAAGAAATGATCACTTATTTGGTGATGTGGACAACATGAACATAACCACTGAAATAATTCTTACTATTCATGAAATTCTTCCCATTGTGAGTGTCTTATCCAAAAAAATTCATTCCTTATTGTTTTAGTTATAGATACTAGTAAATTAATTTTATGAAAAAGTCATTTCATGCCCACCATGCCTCTAAGAGGATAATTAACATAATAAAACCAAATTTTTGTAGTATATTATAGTGAAAAAGGTAATTCCCTATGATTTACATGTTATTAATCCACATTATATAGTTTTAATTTAGAAAAAAGAGTATAAAATTCTTTTAGGTGGTTATCTAGATCTTCTCCTATGAGTCCATGTAATCTTGGCATTAAGTGAGTTAAACCAGATTTAATTTCTAGATTTAGTGCCTTGACTTCTATTTTAATGTATACAGGATTGAAATCTATATCAAGAGAGGTTAGTTATTTTAATGTACTGTTATTTTCATCCATATAATGAATTTTTATTTCAGTTTTGATGTTGGTTTTATTAGAATAGGAAGTACCGAGAAGAGTTCCAATTTTTTGTGTTTCCTCCTTCAAGGGATCATTCAGTGATTCTTAGTGTCGATAACGCAAGATCCTCTTTGGTTTGTGTTTGAATGGAATTATTTACTTTTAAGATTATCATGTCATGGACATGGAATACAAAAATAATAGTTTAATAATTAACTTAAAAAAATTAATTAAGAAAATAAAAGAACAAATAATTACAAAAATACCCAATTTTGTTTATTTAAATTCAGACAAAAATAGTTCTCCAAAAAATGACACAAAAATGTGGATGTTTTATCAGGAAATGTAAAATTGATTAATATTTTAACGTTTATTTATATTATAGGGTATACCATAGGTTGTCTCCCATGGTGCATTGTAGGATTAAAGGGTGTATTTCTAAAATAAAATCACTAAAAAGGGGGGTGGTCTTGAAAATAGTTAAAAATTAACTTATTTAATTGAAGAGATTAATAGGTTAAAAAAGAAATTATTTTATATTTATGAGAGAAAGAGTTTATTTTATGTTCACTGCATATATTGGATAGTTTATTGTTCTGAAAATTTCAAATGGCTTAATGGAATACTTGGGTTGAGGGTTATCAAGATCTTGATTCCCCTATTTCCTCTTAAAACAATATACAAAGAACCAACCCATAACACAATTATCATGTTGTCATTATGTGGATATAAAGAACAGAAAAAGGAATACCAAATAATACTAAAATCTTATTTACGCGTGATATAAAGAGTATTCATTTATTTTCCAACCAGAACAACCCAAAATTCCAACTTAAAAATGAACATAATCGGTATTTAAATGAAAAATGATTCAATTAATTAAAACAAAAAATTAATTTAAAGGAGAATCATGTTAAGATAAAAAATAAGTGAAATAATTCACACACAAATTACACCGAACTTGTAGAATAAAAATTTCCAGAACTCCCTCTAAAGTATGTGTAACTTCTTCTAAATGAACATCCACCATTTAACAAGCCATCGAGAGGAGGATGTGGATTGGGTAAAACTTTATGTTCATCCTTAACCCTCTTTGAGGATTGGTACATCTATAAATTATTAGATTAGTAGAGTAATCCTTTGGGTCACGAAAATTTTAGATCTTTTCTCCCCATTTGAAATTAAAAATGGGGTGCTCAAGTTGCAAATTTATAGGCAACATGGGAGGTGGTTTTGGGAACCCAAATTTAGAGAAACCATTGTGCCCATGGTTTTAGGTGACCAAACAGTCTTATCCTATTTTTAAAAATACATTAAATTTGTTTCCCCACCTCTTTAATATCTCCAATAATAATTTGGAATCATTTGGAATCATATAACTCTAAATATTGGGAAAATATTGAACCTAACTTTTCACTTCATGTAGATTTGGTTTCCTAGATAGATAAGTTCGATTGGCCCCCTTAATGGAATAATTGGGATTGAGTATATTTATATGATTTGTATCCCACCTAATTTCGGATTGTCACAACCCATCCAAGAGGGGCATGTGCAGTGAATACCCCCATGACCACCTCTAATAGGCCAGGGGCTGGTGACTAGCACCGAGAAGGAATATCCAAACAAATGGAGGTATTTTCCTAAGTAACATTACGCACACACACTTCTACAAGACCCAAATTATGAAATGTAAAAGCACTAAGTAAACAATACATGAAACCCACTATATTGTAGGTTCTAGGTGCAATGGAAGCATGGGGGGATGGTGTTGAACTTTTATTTTTTCTATATTCAATGAACAATCAGGGATATATGAGATGATGAACACCATGACCCACATAATTGTATCAAATAACTAGTAAAAAGGTATATAAACCCAAAACCAAATGATAATATAAACATATTTTGTTTAAAATTAAGTAAATTAAATAAGAATTCCTTCCAAGGTGATTTTTTCTTTGATGATGTGTTCGACCATAGATCTGTAGGTGTATTGTAATTGCATTGTAGAGATCAAGGGAATATATCCTCTGATAGTGATCCACATGTGTTACAAATATCCTTAGAGGTTTCTAAATAAGTTTACCGGTGCTATCACAGATGATCATTGTGCTTGTTTAGTCTACCATCGATTTCCTTGAGAACCGCTTCCAAAGTGTTCTCCTAGATCCAATAGAGGAGGATCTCTCTAACTCTTGAGGGTTTTTTTGGATTGGAATGGACTCTCCAGGCATCATATATTTTTCCCTTATTCATTGTACATAACAAAATAGTCATATCATAGCTTTCCCTTGGATAATTAATACAATAATATAACTAGGCATTTATTTGACTAGGTTAATAATAAATAATCTTCAAAAGTGCCTTTATTTATTTCATTAATCATTGAAAACCCCACATAGAAAATAATAAAAACAATATTATTATTTCTTGGAATGTTCTTTACTTGCATGTTATAATTAAATACTATTTAATAAAATAATATTAATGAATATTATTTCTCAATGAACCATTAACCGTAGTCCGCTAATCCTCCTCCATATTTATTAATTATTCCGCTCACGATATATTCTCTTGAATTACTAGGGACAGAATAAATGAAATCAAGAATACATGAAAAATTATTAAACCATGATTAGTAATAATATTTATTCAACTGTTACATAACAAATTATTTGACTAATACACCAGATACAATTATTATGTTACCCTCTAGGCCCCATTCTCAATGGCATTAGGCGAACCTTCCAAAAATCCAAGGTGATCATCTAGTAACATGTCAAAGAACCCATAGAGAAATAATTTAATAATAAAATAGAATGTCACCTCATTGGAATAATTATCATGTAATATAATCCCTCCATCGCAATATCTCTAATTGAGCTGGTTGAATGTCAGTGCCATCAACCTAAATGCTCAATATCTCTTACTTTGACTTTCTAATAATAGAACATGCCTATTGATCACCATGAGCATAGATTTATTTAGGCTATATACTTTCCATCAAAGGACCTGAGTTATTATGTTATGTTAATGAAAATCAGGGATAAATCCTTTCTCATATTATCCATTAATGCAATATTAATCATGACACACCCAACATATCCTACCTCACTGCAAACATCTATCATCACTGTTTTTATCAATAAATCCAAATGTGCGACTCATAATATCAATTAATAATAATTGTAAAGTCTAAGGACCAATACACACATACTTGAATAGGAATATCCAATGATACTTATAAATGTGGGTTTCTTAATGTCGAGTCTCATTATCATAATATTCTACTAGATATCACCAAGGGTGTAGACCATGAGAAGGTGCCTCAAAGTCTTCTGAGTCTCCACCCCTGATATCCTGTATCGTTTTTTCCCTCAAATGTTATCATCCAGCTATAGAACATATATTCTATAATAGTGTCATGGATCTTCCGGGTTCTCATCATAGTAGGGATCCTCTTTGAACTTTTAGTGTAACAGTTACTCTTAGGAAATTATAACATAGAATGTCACACTGAAGAAAAGTCATGATGTGATAATGAATTTATTAATATTCAAAAACATGAATATAAGTTATCCTAAAGTAGAAAAGAAGTTGGTTCTATGACACTAACTCTAACAGGCTTTCACTTGAACTAGAGACAACTATTAATAACATTTAATCCACTAACTCTCACATGATACTCATGCTTTTGCTAAGATAATATTTTAGTCAAGGGGTTTTCCATGTTCTCTTATTTGGATACTATGGTCAATGACACATCACCCCGTTGATAAAAATCCCTTAAGAGGTGATACTTTGAGAGTATGTAATTTTTCTGTTGATGTGGCCTTGTATATTTTTCAGGATCAAACACTATAGGATTATCACAATAAAATGTGATAGGTTCTTTACTACTAGGTACCACATCCCGATCCCAGAAAAAGTTACAAATCTAGATGTATTCCTTGGATACATCAGAAGATTATATGTACTTGGAATCTTCTATAGAATTAGTTATAACTGGATTCCTTGAACTCTTTCAACTCACATCTCCTCTGTTGAGACAAAAAACATATATTCATTGTGACTATAGATCATTTTGATCTGTCTATAAACTAGCATCAACATAACCTCTGACGAAAATCTCCTCATCTCCTCCATACACTAGGAACATATCCTTAGTTATTCTCAAATACATAAAGATAAAATTTATAGAAGTCCAATACTGTTCTCCTGGATCTTATTAATATTTTCATATCATGCTTAATGAATATACAACATCAAATCTAGTATATAACATGGCATATATGATTGATCCTATCACCGAAGCTTATGAGATCTTACTCATTCTATATTTCTCCTATTGTTCCTTAGGACATATTTTCTAAGTACGATGTAAACCATGTGACACCGGTACCAATCCTGTAAAACCCCGAGATTTTATGAGATATATTCATTTTAATTTCTTTGATGTCATATATTATACACTACTCCATGATTATTTTGTACTATATGCAACACCGTATTAGCTTGCAGTATACACAACACTATTCTGGGTCGTGTTACACACAATTTCAACTCCGTTTTGTGGAAATTATTCTACGCAACATTAAGTACAGATTTTGTTGAATGTATAAATGAAATAAGTTTTGATTATGTTATACTCAACACCAAACATAGCTTTCACTACACACAAACCTGACTTGGCTGGAATGACATTTTAATTCGGTTCGGTGATACAGGACTAGAACGAGGAGTGAACTCAATTCAGTAAGGAACTTTGTCCACTATGATGGTCTTGGAAGCAATGACTTGTCTACTATGGAAATCATATCATGTGCTTAATGTTTTTCCACAATTACATGTTCTAATCCCATGCTATACTGTCATGATTGATGTTTCATTATGATCTATGCCTTATATACTATCATGTTTAATGTCATTGCCCATGATTTTGATGTTTAAACTTTATGTTCATGTTTTTAATTTCAAATTTATATGGGTTGTTTTATTTCCTCTATGCTTACCCTTACTGAGCATTTGAGCTCACCCTTTTTATGTTTTCTTTTCCCCTAGGATATAAAAGAAGGTTTTAGGTAGGAAAAAACAAGAAGATCTTTATGGGTGATGTTGAAGATCTTTCACCAGGATTAGAAGATTATGTTCTAAGTTTCCAAAGACACTAAACTAATATAGTCTTTGGGTGTTTTTTTGTAATGTATAAAGTATTCATCAAAATTAATGTAATTTTCATGTACGTCAAGCTTTGGGTCTCTACAGTTGATATCAAAGAAAAGGTTTAGTTAACCTTTGGAATCTATGATGCGAAAACTTTAGTGAAATCCCTAGAGATATTTCTATGGTAGGTATAGGGATGTCTCTAAGTTTTAGTATACGTATAGGTTATAGTCCTAGAATTATGGTAACGATCTTAGAATTAAACCTAAGATGTTTTATATTTAAGGTACTCCCCCTTTATTATGTTGTTTTCCTAGCATGATTTTTTCCTCTCACACCATTCTTTTTGGGTTTTATAAAATGTCTGGAAACAGGAAGATTCACGATAATAGAGAACATGATGAAAAATGGAATGATATTCTTCATGAGAAACCAAATGAAATGAGATTTGGAAGTCCAAACATCATTATTATTCCTAATCAGAAATCTCATAATATGATCAATAATCTCAACTTTGGTAAGTATCCCAACTCAGCTAATAAGAGAAAATGGTGTTTCATGATGATCATAGAGGAAAGAAAGTTCAATTCCCCTCATGTAAATCATCTAGGAAGAGGCATAAGGGGGAATGTTTAAAAGGAACTAGAGGATTCTTTAGGTTTGGAAAAGAAGGACACAATTCTAGTAATTGCAAAGAAAAAGGTTTAGTTAACACCATGGACAAGAATAATGGTATTGATAAGACATCAACAATGGTTAAATGTTTTAAATGTTGAATTTATAGGAATTATGTAAACCAATTACCTAAGGTAATGTCTCATGAATAGAATCATCATGGTCATATGAGTTGTATTTATATTGATCATGATGAAGAGACTACAAATGATATGTGATATGAAAGAATTATTTAAGCTCGGTCAATGGTTTAAGAAGGTAGTGGAATGATTTATGCTTATCAAGAGTTTTGTTGTATAGGTAATGGTACTATAGAATAAAGACACAAATAAGGATTATTACACTATTCTTTTTCCTAAAGTATTTGAAGGTATATGTTGAATGGTACTGGTAACCATGAAAGGTTATTCAAATATTTTTGGAAAGTAAATGATATGCGCATAATGAAGGGATAAGGAGATATTGAGATGTTTGATAGTATTAATGATCTCTTGAATGATATAAGGACAATGTGATATCATGGTTGGAGTATGTAAATTTTTTTGGGATTTTGGTATGTGGGAAGATTTAACTTTTGAAAGAATTCATTTTTTTCACTAAGGTTCTTTGGTAATTTATGTTCCAAGAGAATACATGATTAAGGTATTCACATGTTTGGAATGAAACCAACAAGATATATCGTATGATAAATGATGGTATTCACATGATTGGTTGATGACATTTCTAGTAATTGTTTCCTTTATACTACGTGCTTGGATATATGTATTTTGGATAAGCCTAATGATTTGAAATGGATGAAGTTGAAAATTAGATAGTATTGTTTAAGGATTGAACTTTTTTTTCGATATTATTTCTCGAATGTTATAATAGTATAGTTTTAGAAAAAGGAAAACCTACAGGATGGGCTAAAACATGTCGAATCTGACAAGGTTTCAGTAATCGAACCCACAACTGAAATGTGACATGCCTTTATCACCTACCACTAGCCTACAGGAAGACCATGGTTAGAAGAAACTAGTTTTATGTTTTAAAGAGGTATGATAGATGAAGTATAAGTCCATTTTTGGAACCATATATGATTAATCTCACCATAATATGGACTTATGTATATAAAATTTTCTAACCTTATGTTTGAGATAGATGGAATGACCTATCATTATATCACATGATCTACTAAAACATTACAGAAGACAAATTCAACTTCATTTCTTTAAGAGATGAAGTGTAAATTGTCCAAGGAAAAAACAATAGTAAGATTGTACCAAAATCAAGTAAGTATTTATTTTAATTCAAAAATTATTCAACATTAGGGAAATGATCTTAGAAACAAAAAATGTTGTCCTAGTTCTCTCATATATGATGAATCAGATGGTACCTTAGATCATCACAAATTTATGTCTTTGTGATTGTTGCCTTTTTCGAAGCCATGTTCTCTACCACTCTTCATCTAAACATGAAGGTTAGATTTCTCTTCTATATCCATATTTTCACCTATATTCTCCTATATGTAAACCTAGTGATGAGTTAATTTTGGTATCTGTTATGTTTCTAACATTCCTTTTTCAAATGATGATTTACTATTCCTTTTTACGATGTGTGTTTCTATGAATAAAACTTTCAATTAGTAAATGATTTATAACCCCGATGAATTTCAAGGGAGAAATTCATTTTGAGGGGATAGAATGTAACACTCTGAAATTTTATGAGATATATTATTTTTAATTTCATTGATGTCTTCTATTATACACTACACCGGGATTGGATTGTACTATATACAACACCGTATTATCTTGCAGTATACACAACACTATTCTTGGATCGTGTTACACACAATTTCAAGTTTGTTTTGTGGAAATTATTCTGCGCAACATTAAGAATATATTTTTTTACTGTATAAATGAAATAAGTTTTGATTTTGTTATATACAAAACCAAGAAGAGATTTCACTACATGCAGCCCTGACTTGGCTTGCATTACACACAATCAATACCTTCCTCGATAGCATGTGTAGTACGCAATACCATGTTTCATTAAACAGCGATATGTTTTTCAAATATTATATAAACTAGCCGTTATGAATAGTAATAACCACTTTCTAAAATTTTAAAAATTTTATCTTTCAAAATGGACTTCATTTTTGGATTCGGAATATCGAAATTAATCTAGGGTATTTTTTTGGTATTTTTCTGAAAACTTTCAATTTTTGATGAATAGTGAAAAAACTGAGTTATTATTTAAAACCAAATTTTTATTTAAATAATTATTTATTTTATTTAAACTTATTTTAGGTCAAAATAGGTATAAAATACCTATATAAGTTCAATATAATTCATTAGAGTCATTTTATAATAATTTTAGATATATAAATATTTTATTGAACTTTTCAACGTCTTTTACGCACCTCCTACGAGCATTTGCAAATTTACATGAAACAAAATCTTACCACTTCGGTGAGTTGAATTTCAAAAATACAAGAGAAAAATTTAATATCAGTGAGTAAAATGTGGTTTAATAAGATAAAAATAATTTTTGGTGAATAGTAAATTTTTACTTTTGTTTACCACGGTTAAAAGTAAATTGGTTAATTAAAGTTTAAAATGATATTATAATTACCCTAACACATTTACTAATTCTTTATGATAAGTGTAATTTGGCAAAAAAAAAGTTACTAATAAAATATTACCCTTTAGGTCCACTTGGATTAGATTAGTGCATTTGTTATTATTTTATTTAAAGAAGAGTAAAAATTGTTAAAATCAATGTTTAATAAGTAAAAAATTTTAATATAAGGTTATACCAAGGATAAATTCGACTATAAATAATCATTAGAAAGATAAAAATATTTCCTACATAATTATATTTTATTTTTATTTTTTAGGCATTATATAATTTAATTTATTTATGACACATTGATGATGCAGTAATTAGCTTATTAATGAAATATTAACATAATTGATATTATAAATACCCAAATAAATGTACTTTGAGACTCTTTATGAGTTACACTAATTTTATATGTTAATATAACATATTAGGGCTGGTTATATGAATTTTATTCAATTTAATAATGCAATTATGAATTTAGAGAAAACAAAATACCAAATAGTGTCAAAATTGACATAAAAGGATTTTTAAAACAAATATTATATAATTAATTTATATAATGGTCTTAAAAATATTGGGTTTAGAGAAAGTATTTATATAATAATATATATGATATTAATGAACCAATTGGGGTTCTATTGGCTGTTTATAGTATGTTTATTAACCATATAGTCTAAGAATATAAGAAGACACGGTAAAAGTTAAATTATTTAACTTAGAGTTAAATCTATAAGATAAGGTTAAAATGGTAACCTAAACTTGTCTAAAACTTATTGGTTGAGATTTTTTCGACCCATACATATCCTAGCCTCAAGATAATTCACTTTTGAGCCATTATAAACTGAAAATGAATTTATTATAAAATAATATTTTAAGTTTTTCCTAAGGTGACCCTCACCCCTCTTATAAAAGGGCACCTCCTCCCTCTCCTCTTCACACAAATTTTAGCCTTAAATCTCATCCAACCACTGACAATTTCACTTCTAAACTTCCATAGAAACCTTATAGAGGTCCTGGGATTCTTAAAAGACCAGTTTTAGTGCCCTAAGAGGAGGTTAAGAGGAGGTGCGTCGAAGAAGAGGTAATCTCTTCTACCGATTCTCTCAAGTTTATTTATTCTTCTACTTCCTCTTCTTTAGTTGTTTCATTATAAAGTAATTACATCAGTAAAACTAATATACCTATATGTTATTATAAATATTATACAACCCCATTTCACCTTCTATCCATCCTATGGAAAATGAAATCACAGCGCGTGCGTACGTACGGAATACCGTCTCCACGCCGTGGTGTAATCTGTTTTTTCACCACCACCTTACTTGGATGTGTATAATGGTGTAAATAATAAATATATATGGTTATTATAACATCATAATTATTCTGACATATTATATCATCCGTTCCAATTCCATTCAATTATAATGGGAACGATATCATTGCTCGTGCGTACGTACGGACTACCGTCTCCACGAACGCGATGAGATTCATTTTCCATGATTAACCACTCAAGTATGATTATAAAATATATATAATAAATAATAATTAATTATATCACATAATAATGATACTGAATTTATGTACATATATGTTTCATTTACTTAATTCTATTCAATTTAACAAGGAAACGAAAACAGCGTTCATGCGTACGTACGGCCTACCGTCTCCATGAACGGTGTATTTCACTCCATTTATCAATCTATCATATATATTTATATGATCAATATATATTATATATAAATCATGGTTTACATTCTTGAATTATGTAAATAATGATATAAGTAAGAACAACAAGTTGAAACACTTACGATAAATGAAACGATTTTACCCAAAACATTGCTTTAACATGGAATTTACAAAAGAACGGGTAATATAAAGTCATAAGTGAACCATATATGATATCATAACAATGAATATGATTATTTAATAAGTAAATGAAATTATTTAAATCATTATACAGGAGGTTCAGATACGTATGAAGCATATCGGACCTAAGGCAAGGGATAACTATTCCAATCTCGTTCTTATCCGGGATTGTTATTCGTAAGTATTTACTAGGGTTATTGTTATCATCCATTTCCATGTTTTCTTAAAATGTTTTCATGTAATTTTAATGTCTTTTTTTACCCATTTTGACTTTTACCACATGTTATGGAAGGAATCTTTCTTTTTTTTACCATATGAGGAACTTTTTGACTTTTCTGACAAACATACGAGGAGAATGTTTTTTTAAATTATACAGCATGATTGGATTTTAATGGTTTTATAATGCATTATTTTCATGAAGATTACTCTACAATATTTCATGAATATTTTCAACAAAATCCTTTTATTTTAAAATTTCTTGGTATTTTGTGAAAAGAAAATGATTTTGAAGAAGATAGGATATTTTCCTGAAGAATTCATTTCAAGTGTTTTATCAAAACCACTTTCCATATAAGATGACATTATTTCATATGTGTATGTTTCAAGTATAATATCTCTATGATTTACATGGTTTCACATTTCTTATGATGAAATGATATCCGTTTGTTTTATATGGATTATGTTATGATGGGATGATGTTTATGAAACCTATTTTATTGTTTGGGTTATGATGAATGATTTATGTTTATGTTGTTGCATACGTAAGAATGATTTCATTATGAGATGGGTGGGACCTATATCTCCATCCAATGCATTGGGTAAAGATGTATATCTCATGAGATAGACATGGCTAGAATGACAGGTTAATCCAGTTCAGTGATATAGGACTGGAACGAGGAGTGAACTCGATTCAGTAAGGGAATTTGTCCACTATGATGGTATTGGAAGCAATGCCTTGGCTATTATGGAAATAATATCATGTGGTTAATGGTTTATCATAATTACATGTTCTAATCCCATGATATACTATCATGATTAATGTTTCATTATGATCTATTCCTTACACACTACCATGTTTAATGTCATTGCTCAGGATTTTGATGTTTAAACTATATGTTCATGTTTTTAAGTTCAAATGTATATCGGTTGATTTATTTTATCCATTCTTACCCTTACTGAGCATTTGAGCTCACCCTTTTTATGTTTTATTTTTCCCCAAGATATAAAGGAAGGTTTTAGGTAGGAAAAAAACAAGAAGATCTTTATGTGAGATGTTGAAGATCATTCACCATGATTAGAAGATTATGTTCCGAGTTTATAAAGACACTAAACTAATACAGTCTTTGGGAATTTGTTTTGTAATGTATTAAGTATTCCTCAAAATTAATGTAATGTCCATGTATGTCAAGCTTTGGGTCTATACAGTTGGTATCAAAGCGAAGGTTTAGTTAACCGTTGGAAACTAGGATGCGAAAAAATTTAGTGAAATCCCTAGAGATATTTCTATGGTATGTATAGGGATGTCTCTTAGTTTAAGTATACATATAGGTTATAGTCCTCGAATTATGGTAATGATCTTAGTATTAAACCTAATATGTTATATATTGAAGGTACTCCCCCTTTATTATGTTGTTTTCCTAGCATGTTTTTTGCCTCTCACACTTTTCTTTTTGGGTTTTAGAAAATGGGTAGAAACAGGAAGATTCACGATAATGGAGGATATGATGGAAAATGGAATGATATTCTTCATGAGAAACCAAATGAAATGAGATTTGGAAGTCCAAAAATTGTTATTATGAAAAATCAGACATCTCATAATATGATCAATAATCTCAACTTTGGTAAGTATCCCAACTCAACTAATAAGAGAAAGATGGTTTTTCATGATGATCATAGAGGAAAGAAAGTTCAATTCCCCTAATGTAAATCATGTGGGAAGAGGCATCAGGGAGAATGTTTAAAAGGAACTGGAAGATTCTTTGGGTGTGGAAAAGAAAGACACAATGCCAGTAATTTCAAAGAAAAAGGTTTAGTTAAAACCACTGACAAGAATAATGGTATTTCTAAGACATCAGCAATGGCTAAATGTTTTAAATGTGGAATGTATAGGAATTATGAAAACCAATGACCTAAGGGAAGGTCTCATGAATAAAATCATCATGGTCGTATGAGTGGTATTTATTTTGATGATGATGAAGAGACTACAAATGATATGTGAGATTAAATAATTGTTGAAGCCCTGTCAATGGTTTAAGAAGGTAGTGGAATGATTTATGTTTATCAAGAGTTTTATTGTATAGGTAATGGTACTATGGAATAAAGACACATCTAAGGATTGTTACACTATTGTTTTTACTAAAGTATTTGAAGGTATATGTTGAATGGTACTAGTAACCTTGAAAGGTTATTTAGATATTTTTGGAAAGTAGATGACATGCGCGTAATGAAGGTATATGGAGATAATGAGAGGTTTGATAGTATTAATGATCGCTTGACTGATATAAGGACAATGTGATATCATGGTTAGAGTATGTAGAAATTTTGGGATTTTGGTATGTGGGAAGAGTTATCTTTTGAAAGAATTTATTTTTTCACTAAGGTTCTATGGTAATTTATGTTTCAAGAGAATACATGATTAAGGTATCCACATGTTTGGAATGAAACCAACAAGATATATCGTATGATAAATGATGGTATTCACATGCTTGGTTGATGAAATTTCTAGTAATTGTATCCTTTATACTACGAGCTATGATATAAGTATTTTGGATAATCCTAATGATTTGAAATGGATTATGTTGAAAATTATATAGTATTGTTTTAGGATAGAACTTTTTTTGATATTATTTCTGGAATGTTATAATAGTGTAGTTTTAGAAAAAGGACAACCTGTAGGATGTGCTATAACATGTTGCGTCAGATAAGGTTATAGTAATCAAACCCAGAACTGAAGTGCGATAGGCCTTTATCGCCTACAACTGGCCTACAGGGAGTCCATGGTTAGAAGAAACTAGTTTTATTTTATTAATAGGTATGATATATGAATTATAAGTCCATTTTTGGAACCATATATGATTAATCTCACCATAAGAAGGACTTATGTATATAACTTTTTGTAACCTTATGTTTGAAACAGATGGAAGGACCTATCATTATATTGCATGATCTACTTACACTTTACAGAAGACAAATTCAACTTCATTTCTTTACGAGATGAAGTGGAAATTGTTCAAGGACCAAACAATAGTAAGATTGTACCAAAATCAAGTATGTATTTATTTTAATTCAAAAAATCTTCAACATTAGGGAAATGATCTTGAAAACCAAAAAATTTTTCCTAGTGCCCTCATATCTGATGAATCTAATGGTACCTTAGATCATCACAGATATATGGTTTTGTGATTGTTGGTTTTTTCATAGCCATGTTCTCTACCACTCTTCATCTAAACATGATGGTTAGATTTCTCTTCCATATCAATATTTTCACCTATATTCTCCTATGTGGAAACCCAGTGATGAGTTACTTTGGGTATCTGTTATGTTTCTAACATTCTTTTTTCAAATGATGATTTAGTATTCCTTTTTACGACGTGGGTTTCTATGAATGAAACTTTCAAGTAGTAAACGATTTATAACCCCAATGAATTTTGATAGCGAAATTAATTTTAAGGCGGGTAGAATGTAAAACTATGATATTTTATGAGATATATTATTTTTAATTTCTTTGATGTCTTCTATTATACACTACATCGGGATTGGCTTGCACTATACGAAACACCGTATTTGCTTGTATTATACACAACACTATTCTTGGATCGTGTTATACATAATTTCATGTTTGATTTGTGCAAATTATTCTGTGCAACATTAAGTATAGATTTTGTTTAATGTATAAATTAAATAAGTTTTGGTTATTTAATACGCAACACCAAGAAAATCTTTCACTACACACAGCCCTTACTTGGCTTGCATTACACGCAATCAAGACCTTCCTCAATAGTGTGTGTAGTAAGAAATACCGGGTTTCACTAAACAACGATATGTTTTTCAAATATTATATAAACTAGCCGTTATGAATAGTAATACCCACTTTCTGAAATTTTTTAAATTTTATCTTTCAAAATGGACTTCATTTTTGGATTCTGAATATCGAAATTAACCTAGGGTTATTTTTTGGTATTTTTCTAAAAACATTTAATTTTTGATGAATAGTAAAAAAACTGAGTTATAGTTTACAACTGAATTTTTATTTTCATAATTATTTATTTTATTTAAATTTATTTTAGATAAAAATAGATACACAATGCCTATATAAGTTCAATTTAATTCATTAGAGTCATTTTATAACAATTTTAGATATATAAAAATTTTATTGAACTTTTCACCATCTTTTACGCACCTCCTAGGAGCATTTGAAGATTTACATGAAAATTAATTTTATCGCTTCTGTGAGTTTAATTTCAAAAATACGATAGGAAAATTTAATATCAATGAGTAAAATGTGGTTCAATAAGATAAAAATAATTTTTTTATGAATAGTAAATTTTTACTTTTATTTACCACGGTTAAAAGTAAATTGGGTAATTAAGGTTAAAAATGATATTATTATTACCCTAACACATGTCCTAATTCTATTGGATAAGTTTAATTCGGCCAAAAAATCCTTAGGAATAAATATTACCCTTTAGGTCCACTTTGATTAGATTAGGACATTTATTATTATTTTATTTAAAGAAGAGTAAAAATTGTTAAAATCAATGTTTAATAAGTAAACATTTTTAATATAGTGTTATACATAAGATAAATTCAACTATAAATAATCATTAGAAAGATAAAATAATTTACTACATAATTATATTTTATGTATATTTTTTAGACATTAAATAATTTAATTTATTTATGACAAATTGATGATGCATTAATTACCTTATTAATGAAATATTAACATAATTGATATTATAAATACCCAAATAAATGTAATTTGAGACTTTTTTTGAATTAAACTAATTTTCTAAATTAATATAACATATTAGGGTTTTTTAGATGAATTTTGTTTCAAAGTAATAACGATGTTATGATTTTAGAGAAAACAAAATACCAAATATTGTCCAAATTGACATAAAAGAGTTTTTAAAACAAATATTATATTATTAATTGATAAAATGGTCCTAAAAATCTACGTTTTGTCCAAAAGACTTATATACTAATATATATGACATTAATGAACCAATTTGGGTTCGATTGACAGTTTATAGTGAGTTTATTAACCATATAGTGTAAGAATACCAGAAGACACGGTAAAAGTTAAATTATTTAACTTAGAGTTAAATCTAAATAATAAGGTTAAAAACTTAACCTAAACTTGTCTAAAACCTATTTTTTGAGAGTCTTTCGACCCATTTATACCCTATACTCTAAATAAGTCACTTTGGAGCCATTATAAACCAAATATGAATTTATTATAAAATAATATTTTATGTTTTTTCTAAGGTACCCCTCACCCCTCTTATAAAAAGGCACCTCCTCCCTCTCCTCTTCACACAAATCTGTGCCTTCAAGCTCGGCCAAAACCTACCCATTTTCCTTCTACACTTCCATAAAAACATACTAGAGGTCCTGGTCTTCTTCAAAGACCAAATTTAGCACGCTAAGATGAGTTTGAGAGAAGGTGCTCGAAGAAGAGGTAATCTATTCTACTGATTATTTCAAGTTTATTTATTCTTCTACTTCCTATTCCATAGTTGTTTAATTATAAAGTAATGAAATTAGTATAAATATTATACTAATATTTTATTATAAATATTAAACAACCTCATTTCACCTTCTATCCATCCTACAGAAAATGAAATCACCACACGTGCATACGTACGGAATACTGTCTCCACGCCATGGTGTAATCTGTTTTTCCACCACGACCTTAAATGGATGTCAATAATATTGTAAAGAATAACTATATATGGTTATTATAACATCATAATTATTCTGAGAAATTATATCATCCACTCCAATTCCATTCAATAATTATGGGAATGATATCGTCGCTCGTGCGTACGTATGGACTACCGTCTCCACGAACGCGATAGGATTCATTTTCCATGATTAACCATTCAAGTATGATTATAATGTATATATAATAAATAATCTTGAAATATGTTACATAATAATAATACGGGATTTATGTACATATATTTTTCATTTACTTAATTCCATTCAATTCAATAAGGAAACGAAAACAGCCTTCATGTGTACGTACGGCCTACCGTCTCCATGAACGGTGTATTTCATTCTGTTTATCAATCTATCATATATAATTATATTATGAATATATATTATATATAAATCATGTTTTACATTCTAGAATTAAGTAAATCAGGATATAATTAAGAACAACAAGTCGAAACACATATGATAAATGAAATGATTTTACCCAAAATGCTATATTGACATGGAATTTACAAAATAACGGGTAATATAATGTCTTAATCTAACCATATATGATATAATAAAAATGAATATGATTCTATAATAAGTCAATTAAATTATTTAAATCATTATACAAGAGGTTCAGATACGTATGAAGCATATCAGACCTAAAGTAAGGGATAAATATTCCAATCTCGTTCTTATCTAATATTGTTGTTCGTAAGTATTTACTGGGGTTATTGTTATAGTCCATTTCCATGTTTTCTAAACAAAATTCATGTATGTTTAATTTCCTTTTTACAAATTTTTTACTTTTAAAACATGTTATGGAAGGAATATTTCTTTTTCTACCATACAAGGAACTTTTTTGACTTTTCCGACAAAAGTACGAGGAGAATGCTTTTTTAACTTATACGATATGAATGAATTTTTATGATTTTATAACACCTTATTTTCATGAAGATTACTCTACAAGATTTCATGAATATTTTCAACAAAATCATTTTCATTTAAAATTTCATTGTATTTTGCGAAAAGAAAATGATTTTGAAGAAGAAATGATATTTTCCTCAAGAATTCATTTCCAGTGTTTTATCAAAACCATTTTCCATATAAGATTACATTATTTCATATGTGTATGTTTCTAGTATAATGTCTCTATGATTTACATTGTTTCAGTTTTCTTATGATGAAATGATATCCATTTGTTTTATATGGATTATGTTATGATGGGATGATGTTTATGAAACCCATTTTATTCTTTGTGTTACGATGAATGATTTATGTTTATGTTGTGGCACATGTAAGAATGATTTTATTATGACATGGGTGGGACCAATATCTCCCTCCAATTCATTGGGTAAAGATTTATATCTCATGAGATAGACATGGCTGTAACGACAGATTAATCCAGCTCATTGATACAGGACCGGAACGAGGAGTGAACTCGATTCAGTAAGGGACTTTGTCCACTATGATAGTCTTGGAAGCAATTACATGGCTACTATGGAAATCATATCATGTGCTTAATGGTTTTACAAAATTTTCATTTTTTATTCCCATGCTATATTATCATGATATATGTTCCTTTATTATCTGTGCCTTACGTAATACCATGTTTAATGTCATTGATCAAGATTTTGATGTTTAAACTTTATGTTCATGTTATTAAGTTCAAATGTATATGAGTTGTTTTATTTTCTCCATGGTTACCCTTACTGAGGATTTGAGATCACCATTTTTATGTTTTATTTTCCCCCAGGATATAAAGGAAGGTTTTAGGTAGGAAAAAAATAAGATCTTTATGGGATATGTTGAAGATCATTCACCACGATTAGAATATTATGTTCCGGGTTTCCAAAGACACTAAACTAATATGGTATTTGGTAATTTGTTTTTTAATGTATTAAGTATTTCACAAAAGTAATTTAATGTCCATGTACGTCAAGCTTTGGGTATCTACAAATCCCCTCTACAATTTTTCTATAATAAATCTCTTTAGTATTTAATTAATATATGTACATGGGATTAGTCGAAGAAGCCTCTTGGATCTATGATAAATTATATTTATCCCTAGAATATAGGCTATTTATATGAATTCCTTCATGGGGAAGAACTTGATCAACTAGTCCATAACAGATTGTCAGACTGGTATGTCATTTCCAATAAGTAATATGTCATAAACATATACTATCGGGATAACGACCACATTTCCACTATACATTTTGTAAATACATGGATCAAATTAATTTTTAGTGAAACCAAATTATTTTACATATTAATCAAATCAAATATTCTAGGACCTAGATTCTTTCTTCAATTCATAAATGGATCTCTGAAACATGAAAATACTTTTGGCATCACCTGCTGTTATAATCCCCTCTGGTTGTTTCATAAATACATCTTTCCAAATGATCACATTAAGGAATGTAGTTTTGATATACATCTTATAAATCTCATATTCATGGTAAAATTATATGTAAAATATGATTTTGATGGATTTAAACATGGAAACTGGAGAAAAGGATTCAGCGTATTTAATTCTTTGACACTGTTTAAACCCTTTAGAAACTATCTTTGATTTATAGATACTTACTTTACCTTTCATGTCCAGTTTTCTCTTGAATACCCATTTACACCCAACAAGATTTACATCAACAAGAACATTGCCAAGAACCCAAACATGGTTCTAATACATGGAATCCATCTCATAATTCATAGCTTCTAGCCATCTTCCAGCTTTTGATCTCTCTACTACCTCTTTATAAGAGCAAGGTTCATCATTATCCAACAATAATGAGTCACCATCCTCAGTGACTAGAAAACCATATCTCTCTAGTTCTTTAATCTATAATACACTCTCATTCAATACTTTTGTTTTAGGAACTACTTCTTCCATGGGGACCTGTGGAACTTATTCTTATACTAAATCTTGTGCATCTTGAGCATCAACTTCATCGAATTCAATATTGATCCTACTATCCTTTTTGAGAATGTTATCCCTATCAAGAAATATGGCTTTGTGTAAACAATTAATTTCTTATCTGAGGGGTTGTATAGGTAGTATCCATTTATTTCATTATAATACCCTATAAATACAAGATTGTTTCCTAAGAAAGATTTAATAAATTCGTCACATCTGCATACATGTGTATTAAATAAAATGGGTTTCCTTCCACTCTATAAATCAAAGGTAATTCCATTTTCTTCTTTAGTTAGTACTTGGTTTAATGTGTACGTCAGTGTATTTAGTTAGTACCCCAAAAAGGATAATGAATGATCTTTATGATTCATCCTCTACCTTACCATGTCAAACAATGTACAGTTCCTCCTTTCATTGACACCAATCCAATGTGGTGTATAATAAGGAGTTAGTTGATATATAATCCCTAAATCCTATAAAAAGTCGATGAACTCTTAGTTAAGATATTCTCCACCTTGATTTGATTGAAGAAAATTTATCTTTTTACCAAGTTGATTCTCTACTTAATTCTTGAATTCCAGAAAATTCTCAAAGGAATCATACTTATAACTCATCATGTAAATATATCCATATCTATTCAATTCATCAATAAAATTTATGAAGTAAGAATATCCACCTGTATCCTCTACAGGAAATGATCCACACAACTTAGTGTTTACCAATCTTATAAGCTCTACAGACCTTTCACCCTATCCAGAAAATGGTGGTTTGGTCATTTTACCTTGTAAACAAGTGTGAAATCTATCATGTGTTTTTAGATTATAAGAGTCTAAATATACATCTTGATATAGATTTGACAATAACTTCTCGTTGATGAGACCATGATGGTGATTCCACAACTAGGTGTTATATGAGTTGTGTGAACACGATTCATTATCTATTTCCAACCCTTGGTTTTCATAATTTAAAACATACAGACAATTATTTAAATGTTCCATACCATAAAAATGGTGTCCTTATAAAAGAAACAACTTTTATTTATGAACATAAAAAACCTATCTATATTTAAACAAGATATAGAAATTATGTTCTTAGAAATGTTTGGTACATAATAATAGTCACATAATACCAGAATAATCCCAGTTAGCAATGAAAGGTGTTAGTCAACAATGCCAAGAGAATCCAACCTCGAACCATTGGTAGCTCGCAGATCCACCTCTACTTTAGAAATGCTCCAAAATCTATTTGGTTCCTTTATTTGGATTTAGATGTGAGAGCCACAAGATGTATCTAATACCGTATGTGTATAAATTTAAAGATTTCACTTGAAAACGAACTCACCTTTTTCTTCCCATTGCATATGGTTGTAGTTCCTCTTTGAGTGACTAAACATGCCACATGAAAAACAATTGCCTCCTTTTCCTTTCCCTATATTTACATCTTCTTCTTATTGATCAGATAGTGCTCGGGGGCTTTATACTATTTAAAATTCTTGTACCCCCTTTCCTTGTCCTTCTTCTTCTTATTCACTGTAAGGACTGTAGTTTTATTACGCCCTATATCCTCATCCACTTGGATACTCAATGTCAAAAGTTCTGATAGACTCTTATAATTACTTCTCATAATATAATTCATATTAAATCTATAGAAGGACATGGGAAGTGATGAAAGTATGAGATCTATACGCAACTCATCTGGAAATTTAATCCCTATGATATCTAGACACTCAATGTAGCTGATAAGCTTGAATGTATGAGGCCCAACTGGCGTATACTATCCATGATTAGTCATGAAAAGAACATTAGAGATCTCATACCTCTTTTGTATCACCTTTTCTTGATAGAGATCTTGAAGGCCAGACATCATTCTATATGCATCTATTTCCTCATATTGCTTCAAGAGCTATTTGGACATGGATGATAGTATGAAGCACTGAACATATTTAGCATCCTTTAGATGTTTTCTATACAGAGAGAGATCTTCATCACTCACCTCATTTCCAGGCACAACTAGTAAAGTTTATTCTATCACATAAAGTTTCCATTCATGGTGAAGGATGAACTGTAGGTGCCTTTTCCTCTCCTAGAAATGAGTTCTGATGTGAAGGTTTTCCTTATCGAGTATGGATCACAATGATATGTTTGATTTCAGTTTTTATGTTGTTTTTGTAGATATTATTATCAGAATTTTAGTACTATATCTAATAATATTTAGGCAAATAATAAATATTATATTTATTAGTCTCCAACTGTTTTGTAAAAACCCAATATACCTCACCATTAGCTTTATAATATCATATTTCTTGGATGTTTTGGTGGAAAAGATTCATATTCCATTCTCAGTACCCTAACATTGGATGGTCAAAAAAATTGAAAGGTTTTAGGTGGGAATTACAAATTCGAACTATATTAACTCACAGTTCCTTGATCTGTTGAGTGGACTTCCCAATACTAAAATCATTAATTTATATTTCCTAAACCTTTGCCTCTTAGTTACTCCAAGTCTAACTTTGGATGTTAACCCTTGATGTCAACTAAGTTAAGTTAACCCAAAACCTCAAATTTGAATTCCTTGATAAATGAAAGCACCCCTACATTGGAGGGTCAAGCACTTTGAACTATGGTTCGATTCTAACCGAAGTAATAGAATGCTATACACACTAAATATTTTATTAAGGTATTTTATCCTTTATTCATAAATTTCCAATTATTATCTTTTCATATGCTTTTTTATATTAATAGGGATTACCAATGTGATTAACCACGTCTTTAGATAATATTAACGCATAATCTAGTTTATTTTAGATCCATCTTTTCATGCTTGTTAATTTATTCATTATGTGATCCCAAAAAAACATCCTTAATGAAATAACCATGAAACTGATAGAATTAAAATAAAGGATATGATCATGAGCTTATTCTAATGGTCAATTTATATAGAGGTTGATAAAATAACTACTGACCAAGGGGGAAAACACCTTGAAGCATTTATGGGTTGTGTTTATAGTTTTCCACTTGTCCACCTTTGTACCTCATTGAATTTTTTTCACTGTGGATCCTAACTTGAACCACCTCCACTATATTAAGAGATACATATATTACATATGCATTTACTCACACACAGGTGATGGGTAAAAGGGTGTTTTCATAAAAGAAACCACAGGAGCACACACTCTATATATTAATGAGGAAAGAAGGGACTCATGAATAAAACATAATTTAATAATAAATTAAAAAGAAACCAATCACATACAAAGGCCCGGTCTAGCTCATGATCATCCACATGCATGAAACTAATTAAAAATTTATTAAAACGAGCATTCAATTCTTAAATCCTTAATGTTTAAGATAAATTGTTCTCAAATTAATTAATTATTATCTTTAATTAATTAGTCATTTCTATCATAAAACTTTTTATTAATTTTATTGACATTATATACCATTATAATTTTACAAAAAATAATAAATTCATTTAAAATTAATTGTGTACATAACTTTTACCTTGAAGGTAACTCGGTGGATACCCGTCAAAAACTACCAACAAGTATTATAACTATATACACTTTATTCTTTGTGAAATATATCATGAACATAGAATAATAAATGTAATACACCTCATTCATGATGTTTAGATCTTGAATATTACACATATTTTAATAAAACACACACACACACACACACACACACACATATATATATATATCAAAGCCTATCAGATGGCGTGTCCTAGCTTTATGCCCACACACAAGTACATGTCTCATGGGTTACATAATATAATAACTTTTAAATCTGTGAAATTGGTAAAATACATAGTGTGTAGATCTGATCTACACAACATGTACATTCTTCATTTTGTATTCAAAGTACATTCCTAGGGACTCATTGTGTGAGGTGTACTTTGGAATTATTTGAGTACACAGTGTATTCAGTGGAAAACACACCTTGTTGACTCTATGTTTCCCAGTCTTAGATCAGGTTGGCCATGTATGGAATACTCGGACCAAACCTAACTCGAAAGAGACTACACATGGTGTCTAGTGGTCCACGTGGTGTTTAATCCCACAACTATGTGCCTATATATCCTTGTCAATATGCAGTGTAATAATTAACTACAACACAATTCATAAATGCACATGGATTGAGTAATTACCGAATTACTCTGGATACAATGAACACAACTAGATGGTGTGTAGATTCTACTACACGGTGTGTGCTACTTTGTTACCTGGACAAAACCCCTGGCACCATGGGATGAGTTCCTTGGTTTAATATTAATCATAAAATTAATCATTTATGTTAAATCAATGAGAAATGATAGAGGAATAAACATATCTCACCATTCAGACTAAAAATAACGATTAAAATTTATATAAAAAAAATTAAAATGTGTAAACAATTAAAGAATTATTTAAATAATTATAAAAAAATAATATTCTCCCATGGATACAACTTGTAGGTCTCTGGCGTAGTAGAAGCATGGGTTGGATGCTGACCAACTATGATTTTTCCATATTCAATGAACAATTCGGGGTCTATTCGATGATGATTACCATGATACACCAAATTGAATAAATGAAATAGGAAAAGTGATTAGAAACTCAGAACCAGGAGAGAGGATAAACATATTTTGTTTATAATTAATTTAATTAAATAAGAATTACCTCCAAGGTGATGGTTTCTTTGTTTATGTGTTCATCCATAGATATTTAGGTGTACCGTCGTTATGTTGTAGAGATCAAAGGTATATATCATCTAGTGGTGATCCACATGTGTTCCAAATATATCTATACATTTTTGAACGAGTCTCCGAGTGCTAAAATATAAGATCCTTGCACTTGCGATGTCTGCTTTTGACCACCTAGAGAACCGCTTCCAAAGCATTTTCCTTGATCCAATGGAAGAGGATCTCTATCATTATTTAGAGTGTTATTAGAGAGGGATAAAATCTATAGGCTTGAGATGATTATCTCCAGTTCATTGCATACAAAAAAAATCATCACATAGCTTTCCTTTGGATAATTAATTGAATAATATAACGTGATATTTATTTCAATAGGGTAATAATAAATAAGCTGCACAAGTGCTTTTATTTATTTCATTAATCCAATAGAAACCCCCATGTCAAATAATAATAGCAATATAATTATTTTATGACAACCACTTAACATTTTAGTTATAATTAAACATTATTTAATCAAATAATATTCAATAATATTATTTCTCACTAAAAAATTAACATCTGTATACCAATCATCAATGATATTTATTAATTATTCCACTCACAATATATTCTCTTGAAAACTAGTGATGGAATAAATGTGATCATGAATACATGAATAATTATCAAACAAAAACTAGAAATAATATTTGTTTTCATCTTGTTTAATAATAAATTGTTTAATTTATATACTGTATACACTTAGTGTGTGACCCTCTGAGCCCCTTTCTCAACAGTATTAGGTGAACCTACCTAATGTCCAAGGTTAGTATCCAACAACATTCCAAGGAACCCATAGAGAAATAAGTTAATTCCATAATGACATGTCATATAATATGAAAATTTTCCATGTAATATAATCACTTTATCACAATATCCATAATTGAGTAGTTTCCCTGTTAGTTCCATCAACCTATATGCTCAATATCTATTTGTTTGACATTCTGGAAATAGAACATTCCAATTGATCACTAGGACGATGGATTTATTTAGGCTATATCATTTCCATAAAAGGGCCTATGATATTATCTTCTATTAGAGAATAGAAGGAATAAATTATTTCTCTCATTATTCATTAATGCAATATTACTCGTGATGCACCCACCATATCCTAAATCACTATTAAAATCTGCCACTATGGTTTTAATCAATACATATAAGTGAGTGAATAATAATATTCATTAATAAAAATCTTATAGTCTAAGGACCAATATACACATACACTGTTAGGAACATCCAATGAAACTTATAAATGTTTATTTCCTTCTATCAGGTCATGTTCTCATAATATCATATTGGATATCACCAAGGGCGTACACCATAATAAGGTGCCTAAAAGTCCTATGAGTCTCCACCCCTGATAACCTGTATCATTTGTGTCCCTCAAATGGTATCATCTAGATATAGAACATATATTCCATAATAGTGTCATGGAATTCCCAGGTTCTCATCATAGTAGGGATCCTCTATAACCTTTTAGTGTTACTGGTACTCTGATGAAAATATCACATAACATTTTATGCATAAGAAAAATCATGATGTGATAATGAATTTATTAATATTCAAAAACTTGAATATAAGTTATCATAAAGTACAAAAGATGTTTTTTCTATGTAACTATCTCTTACATATATCCCACAACCAGAGTATAATAGTGAATATACTGGAAATTAAACAAGGTCAAAACACGCCAAACAAAAGAAGAGAGTCTATAGACACAAGTCCAACCTATAAAGTAAGAGGTTTTGGGTTTATCATCAGAAAAGTATCCAGAAAACCCCTCTGTCCATCCGGTCTCACATGGAATTGCTTAGTCTTGGTCTTCCGGGAATACTGTTGAAGTGTGGATCATCTGCACAAGACACAACACGTGCGAGAAAATCCCATGCATGGGTGAGTAAAACAATACTCAGTAGTACACCCTGAAATCACAAATGAATATCACAAAGGAAATACAGTGAAGAAATATGTTAAAGGAATACCACAAATGAAATTCCATGAAGGAATACGACAAAGGAAATACCATGATGTAATAACACCAAGGAATACCAAAAAGGAATACCATAATGGAATACAACCAAGGAATACCAGAAATGAATACAACAAATGAAATACCAAAAAGGAATACCACAAAAGAAATACTATAAGGAAATACCATGAAGGAATATGAAAAAATAATACCACAAAGGAATACCACAAAGGAATAACACCAAGGAATTCAACAAAGGTATAACACAAAGGAATTCATAGTCATCTTCACACAGATATATGTCCACAAAAATATATCTATAATATTTAGATATACTCAATTTAACATGACACACATTTTCAAAAATACACATAGTCCCCATAAGACACATAATCTCCATAATTTATATACTCTGTAAAAGAAAAATAGTATCCATAAGACACACAATATCCACAAGGCACACAGTCTCTATAAGACACATAATCTCCAGGTCACAACCAACCATATAAATATTTTCTCAAAGCGTACTCATTTTGGGAGAACTCACTCCTCAAGAAATTAGTTCATATTAACACTTCCACAAAAACCAACTTTTGATATCTCAAAATAATATTCTCATAGTAAGGGTCCCAATGCTACAAACGACTCATTAGGTGGACATTCGGTTGGATGTTTATGACCATTTGAATAATTCAGAAGGGGGTACACTAGGCCATGGATGGATCATGGTGGTTGACCACCCCACATGGTCAACCACCCTACGACAGCTCAGTTGACTTCAATGGCCAATGTGGCCTGGTCCAGATACCCAGGTCTGACCTGGTCCATCGAGTCGACCCGGCCCACTTCTGCTAGGCCTGATACACCTCACCGGCCCGACCCATTATACCGGCTTGACCCTATCACATGACCTAGTCCAGTCGATGGGTAGTTCTGGCTCTTGTGGTTTCCCACAATGGCCCTCTCCGGTCCATACCCCCACCATGTCTCACTTCTTCCACATCCCATATGAAGACAGATGCTAGCGTGCTGCTGTGCACCGTTGTGCACTGTCGACGCCCTTCCTTCTGCAGTCTTTCATAATTCCTATGGTTCTCCAATATCTAAATAAAAAAACACCTCTATGATATTTAGGTCCCCAGATACCCTGATCTAAAAACTGTTTCATATTTCCTCCAATCCTAGGGTCTGATTGTGTTCTTTCCGCCTGAAAAATCGAGCTACGATCACAGAGATCCAACAACAAGGAATGCCAAGAACTAGGAGAGAAAAAGCACAATAATGCCTTAATAATGAACCTTGGACTTATTTCCTATCAACCTCAATTATTTCTCATTATAAGGATAAATTAAGAGGATAAACTAATCTTATGATAATTACACAACAATAATCCATCCTACAACAATGATTGGACTGCAGATCAATCGATTTATGGATTGAACCACATTCATCATGGAAATAAAGAACGATTAAATCAAGTAGAAACAACCTCCATACATGAAATATAGATCATTAAATATTACATATTTATTTCCATTGGTGATCTATTAAGAACGATCTGTGATCCTATTTTTTTCATCACTACTGAGAGAATTCTCTAAGGATTATTTCTAGAGCCTCCAGGGAATTTCCAGGTTTATGAGCCTAACTATGGGTCCCTTACTAGGTCATTATTTAAAATAAATATCATCAATGTATCGAATTAATATTAAAATAAAATAAACTCAACGTTTTTTTACTCATTAAAACATCAAAATACTATTTTTTATAGCCAACTGGAATTGGTTGATGTTAGGCCTCACATAGGGAAACGCCACATTAAGAACTCAATGGGTGTCTCATATTTCTATTTTGACTCACTGTTTATGAGTTATTTGGATTTTAAATTAAAATAATTTTATTTAATAATTTTATTTATGGTTATTTCCTTAGTGAATTTTTCTTCAGATGACCCACGCCGACCAAATTTAGGTCGTGCCTAGGTTAAATTTTCCATTATGAGCTCAACGGTTCCCTCATATTTTTGATCTGAGAACCCATTTAAATGATATTCCGGTTTTTCTATAAATCTGCATGAACGTGCTATAAAAAATATAGCAATTTTCAAGTAATTGTTTGAATGAAATCAGGCCTTGGAATTGCACACCATCATAGCACCAAGTCTTGGAATTTTCCAAAATAATTTTTAAAAATTAAATCAGAAAAGTCCAAGTCATCACATTATCCCCACCTTAGGGATTTACATATCTAAAAAAACATGGGATACTCAAACAAATTAGGGTACTAAGCATGAATTTGAACTTCCCACTACCATATTCTCTACTGGTGATTTCTTCATTCCCCTCATATACACACCAATAGAATCAAACACCCATGAAGGGTCCTCTACTACTGTTCATCGATCTCCATAGGGTACTCTACAAAGGTCTCCCAATCCTCAATGTCTATATTTCCCTAGTCAATGACATGTGATGGTTCATTCATGAACCTCCTTAGATATAACATGTGGAAGGCATCATGTACCCTCTCTAGCTATAGTGGTAGATCCAAGTGGATACCACCTCGATTACTCTACATAGTATTAGGAAAGGTAGAATGAACCTCAGAGATATCTTGATGCCTTGACCAAATCTCCATAAACCGCATCAAGGTGAGACCAGAAGGAATACATGGTATCCTTACTCAAACTCCAAAGGCCTCTATCTTCTGTCATTATAATACTTTTGATGGCTCTCTGCAAAATTTATTTTCTTCTCGGTGATCTAAACCTACTTTGTAGTCACCTGCACCAACTCTGATCCCATGACAACTTACATTACTGGGTCCATCCAGCAAAGCGGTGACCTTCAAGGTTTCCCATATAAGGCCTTGAATGGTGCCATACCGATGTTTGAATGGTAGATTTTGTTGTATGCAAACTCCACTAGGGGTAGGTTATCCTCCCAACTACTAGAAAAATCTAACATGAAAGACCATAACTTGTCCTCTAGAACTTATATGGTCTGCTCTGTCTGACCGACTGTCTATGGGGGAAACACTGTGCTCAAGTACAACGGAGTCCCAAACACCTCTTACAATACCTTCCACAATCAAGATGTAAATATATGATCAAAATCTGAGACTATCGTCGATGGAACTCCATGGAGATGAACTATCTCCTACACGTAGTGGTGTCCAAATCTCTTAACTGAACTATTCTCATGAATAGCTAGAAAGTGGTCTGAATTGGTGAGTCGGTTAACGATCACCCAGATAGTATTGTGTACCCTGGAACCATATGGAAAAAAATCCATGAAGTCCATCAATATCCCATCCCACCTCCATTTTGAAACCTCAAGGGGATGAGTCAAACCTGCTGGAACCTAGTGCTCGGCCTTCACCTTAAAAAATGTGGCATCTAGAAACAAACATTTCAACTCCCTTATTCATCACTAACCACCAAAACTGATGTTGGAAGTACTGGTACATCTTCACCACACCTAGATGTACTGCCAAAGAGTATATATGGAACTCCCTCATAACCACTTCCGAAAACACAATAGGTACTACTGTGTGCCCTATGAAAAGAATGATGTTCTCCCTAACTTTTGAATATCTATCCGGGGAATACCATGTGGACATCTGAGCATGTAACGTCTCACAGTCAGTATCCCCAAGATGTGCCTCCCTAACTCACTATAAGAGTACATGGGTAAAAATCATCAATTGAAGATAAGATAATTCATCCCCATCCAAAATGGATATCTATAATGAGGCTAACTACTCTGATTCCCCGTTCAGCAACTGTGAGATGGATCTCCTGTTGAGAGCATGTACTACCACGTTTCCCTTACCAGGAGTAGAGAAAATATAAAAGTCATAGTCCTAGAATAATTTCATCCATATCCTATGTCTCATGTTTATATCATTTTAAAATAACATATACTTGAGACTCTTGTGGTCAAATTAAAGATAAATTGCTCACCCATGTGGTAGTTTCGCAAAATCTTCCAAATAACGACTACCGCTGCTAACTCAAGATCATGGGTTGTGTAGTTCTTCTCATGTGGTCTCAACTAGTGTGAAACATAAGAAATCATAAATTAACTCTACATAAAGACACAACCAAGCCCAGTCCTTGATGCATCATAGAATACTACATACTCAATACCATCCTCTAGCAATCTCAAGATAAGAGCGTTCGTCAATTTATGCCTCAACCGCAAAAACATATCTGGGCAATTTTCTATCCACACAAAAAGCTATCACATTAATATAAATATTACAAGGATGCTTCCACTCTATAAAATGAGGGTAAAACCCTGCAATAGTACCCAGCCAAAGTAAGGAGTCTTCGCACCTCGGTAACACTCTTGGGTGGCTCCCAAGAATGCACTGACTCAATACTTTCTTGATCCACTACAACTACTACCTTTGAAGTGACGTGTCCAAGAAAACAGACTTCCCAAATCCATAACTCACACATCAAGATATTTATTTAAGTATGGTAATCTTGAAGTGTGTCTAGGACCATCCTCAATTGTCTCATGTTCTCCTCTCTAGATACCGAGTACACTAGGATGTCATCAATGAAGACCACCATGAAACGGTCTAAGTAAGGCAGAAATATATAGTTTATGAGTCCCATGAACACTGATGGGGTGTTATTTATTACAAAATGAAACACCATGTAATCATAGTGTCTGTAATGACATCTGAAGTTTGTCTTTGATATATAGTCATCTCGTACTCATAGACAGTGATAGACAGACATTAGGTCAATCTTCGAGAACCATTACCCCCTTTTAACTGATCAATGATTCCATCGATACCTAGTAGTGGATTCATATTATTCATGATCAAATGTTTTAGGAAATATAATTCCACACATTACCTCTAGAACTCATCTTCTTTCATGGAAAAACAAAATGAGGCTACCTAGGGTGAAACACAGGGTCTCACGAATCCCTTCATCTGCAAGTCCCCCTACTACACCCTATGATCAAAAAGCTCTTCATAAGAAATCCTATATGTAGGTGTAGATATTGGTGTCTTCCCAGTGTATAGATCAATTAAAATGTCTACCTCTCTATGAGGAGGTAATCTTGTAATATCCTTAAGAAATATGTCCTCATACACTACCAGCATTGCATGAAATAATGGCCTCAAATCATCTACTGCCCAGAGGGTTAGGATAGACAAAAGATGAGGGATCGACTGTACACTCTTATGTGTAAGTCTATCCTTTGCTTCCTACATTTCATTTTAACTAGAAAAAGAAAATATGGTTACATCACTACAGACACACAACACTCTGTGCCTAAAATAGTCAATGCTAGTATGAACTGTGGATAACCAGTCCATATCGAGAATGATGTCGTAAGGCCTTGATGCTGCTACCAAGAGATCCTAAACGAAACACTCACTTCCAAGAGTAAGTTCACAATATTTTCAATAGTTTTTTATCATTAAATATCTTCTCGTAGGTTTCATTAAGCATAAGGGTCGAGTCAACGGTTCAACTAGAATCTCTGAGTTTTGAACAAGGTTCATGGTGGGAAAAGAATGAATTATAGCTGTGTCTATCAAAACTGTAGCTAAGGTAAAAAAAATAAATAGATCCTACCTCTAATCATCCTTGGATCCCCGAGGTCATAATAATCCATCACCTATAGATTTCCTTATTTCAATCCACCAGCAACCTAAGTCTATTGTGGACCACTTAGGGATGGTGGTGTTAATAGATCGAACATCCAACCACCTCCTATCACCCTACCTTATCCCCTTCCACATCAACCAACCTACATACCACCCTTATCCTATCTGTTACTATGCCTCGGTGTCCCCTTGACCATCTCTTGATCGACTGTATAATGGGTCAAGAAATATCATCACAGATGCTCCCAACCACCGCATGAGTAATATAGCCTTTCCCCCACCTAACCTGAGATGTCCTTAGAGTCCCACACCACTGATCACATGTCTTGTGATAATCTCTCAAAGAACATTACCTAATTAAATTCCTATGACTCTTTTTGGCTATATACTATAGAGGTATCATCTACCTAGAACCTATTGGTAGCTCCCACTATCGATGTGTGCTCTGCTAGAAAGATCTATACTAGCAAGGCTCGCTTAAATACCCCATCATAAGTTGGAATTCTAAGGGATATCATGGATTCCATAATACCTTGATATAAGACCTACACAAGGGATTGATCCCTAAATAATGGGTCTCATCCCATATCCATGGAGTAGCATGAAAGATCGGTAAATCTCGTTGAATACTGCGCAACAGTCTAACTGCCCTACTGCAGATGCAGAAGCTCTTATATATGGACCGATTGTAATGTGGCCAGAAAGAACACATCTCTAAAGAGACAATAAAATTATTCACAAGGGAGATTCATACCATCCTATTTCTGGGTAACTAAGCTCTGTCATTTCCCCACAGATCCCTGAAAAAGACTCATGGAAAGGACTTACATCTATTCAAAAGGTGTCCTATCAAGGCGGATGACATTGGTAACTACCTCCAGATATCCTCTATGGCCTGGGGGTTTGACTCACTATAAAATCTAGAAGGTTTCTACCTCTAAAAGTCATGAAATATGCTCAGTCTATGTGCATCATCAACAGTTAATGCTCGTAGTAGTTGTTGCTTGACAGGTGGTGGTATATCTGGAAAACCACTTGGAGGTGATATCTTAGGTACATTTCCCTGTACCGATTCCTCATCACAAGGTGGATCATCCTTATGATCATGAAGTGCAATCCTGGATGGATGTCAGTGTGGATGCATCCTATAATGAAACTAGATTCACCACAACCAATAGAGTATATCTAGAGAACTGACTCAAGAATGACATGGAAGACACAGCCCATTCCTTTATGATGCATGCACAATAAGTTTCCCGGGAACAACTGTTTTAATGTACTAAGTCGAAAATCAGGTGCCCATATTTCTAGTGTATTGATACCTCAACTTTCACACCAACACTAGATTCCCTCACCCAAAATCTGAACTCGAAACAATTAACACTCTTACCCCAACCCAACCACATAGAATCTTAGTCCTAATGTAGAACTAACCACCTATGATACCACTCGGTCATGACCCATACTATAGGGGCCTATTACTTGACTACCTCAATCCCACCTCCAATAGGTCAGGGGTAGGTGAGTAGCACTGAGTATTCATACCCCACAAATGGGTGGTTTTTTTTGAGTACCTATAGGCACACAAACATCTCCAAGACACAAATTCTAAATGTAAAAGAACTAAGTAAACAACGAATGTAAACAATTATATCCCACAACTAGAGTACAAAAGTGAAAGTAAAATAAATAAAACAGGGCCAAAAAAATCCCACCAAAAGAAGAGTGTATTCAGCTACAAGTCCTACCTATAATGTATGGGGTAATCAGAATATCATTGAAAAATCTTATAGAACACACCTCAACCTATACAGTGTCACAAGGTTCCACTTAGTCTAGGTATTCATAGAAATCCATTTAATATTAAATCATTTTAAGAAGATATGATATGTGCGAGCAAAGCCCATACAGGGGTCAGTAAAACAATACTCAGTAGCACACTCTGAAACCAAAAAGGAATACCTCAAAGTAAATTCCACAAAAGAAATACCATGAAGGAATAACACAAAGGAAATGCCAAGAACGAATATCACTATGGAATACCCCAAAGTAATACCACAAAAAAATACAACTATGGATTGCCACAAAGGAATACCACAAAGGAAACACCATGAAGAAATTCTAGAAAAGAAATACCACAAAGGAATACCACCATGGAATACCACCAAGAAATAACACAAAGGAATACCACAATGGAATACCACCAAGGAATACAAAAAAGGAATAACACAAAGTAATGAATATTTATATACACATAGATATAAGTCTATATAAAATATATCAAGATCATCCAGATATAATAAATCCAATATGACACAAAGTATCAAAAAGACACATGGTCTCTATAAGACATAGAGTCTCCATAAGACACACAGCCTCCATAATACACACACTCTCCTTAAGACACACAATCTCTATAAGACACAAAATATCAAGGTCGTAGCCAACCACAAAAATTTTTACTCCAAGCATGCTCGTTCTGGGAGAAATCACTTCTAAAGACATTAGGTCATTTACACATAACCAGAAAAACCCACTTAGGATATCTCTAAATGACCATATCATCGTAAAGGTCCTAACACCATAAAAGGATTATCAACTAGATGTCTGGTTTAAAATTTATGGCTTTTTGACAATTTCAGAAGGGGTTTCACTAGGTTGTGGACTGACCATGGCGGTCGACTGCCCTTGTGGTCGATCACCCAGTAGAATCTTGAGCTTCCATAATGGTCGATGATGCCCCCAACTGTGGCTGCTTCATGATAGTTCAGTGGACCATGGACCAGTCTATCTTCATGGGTCCATCCAGGTCCACTTGGTTGACCCGACCAACTTGGTCCAGCCTGCTCTGACTGGGACCAACCCACCTTGCTAGCCTCACCCATCATACCGACCCTGACAGAGTTTTCTTTTTTTGGTAGGTTCAGCTCATGTGGCCACCCACGCTAACTGTCGCTGGTCCACATGACCCCTCACTCTCCCCCGCCTTATCATGAGGTCACCGGCTGCATCTTTGGAATTTCTGTATTCTGCAGCTGTCACCTCCAACGTTGGCCGCCAGTGCCCTTCATTATGTGGTCCCCCATTATTCTTACTGTGATCCAATCTCCAAAATAAAAAACACCACTATGAACCTTAGGACCTGAGCTACTCTGATCTAACCTCTGTTTCTTCTTACCTCCAATCTAGGGGGTTCGATCGTGATCAGAGCCTCCCACCATGTCGAGCCATGATGGTGAGGATACAATAGTGAATAATACCAAGAATGGGGGATATAAATCACAAGAACGCCCCAAAGAAAAAACCATGGACTTTTTCTTGTCGACCGTGATTTATTCTCATAGGATTATAAACTAAAAGGATAAACTAATATCATGTTAATCCTGTAACAATAACCCATCCCGAAACAACGAATGTACCACAGATCAATCTGTTTATAGATTGATCCATATTCATCGGGGAAATATAGAATGGGGAAATCACAATGAATCAACTTCCCTACATGGGATATTGATCATTTAATGTTGAGGATTTATTTCCATTGGCAATCTGTTAGGAAAGATCTCCAATGACAGTGTCTATCGTAGCTGTAGAGATAATTCTATAAGGATTCACTCCAGTGCCTCTTGGGAATTTTTAGGGTTATTATCTTAACCCTGGGCCCATTCCTAGATCTTTATTCAAAATAAACTGCATCACTGCATTGATGAAACATTAAAATAAAATAAACTTATAGTTTATTCTATTCATTAAAATGTCTATAAACTATTTTTTACACCTGACCTGTGCCTAATGATGTTAGGCATTGCCTATGGAAGACCCCACATTACTATCTAAATAGTGGTATCATATTTTAAATTAGAGTCAATTTTTATGAGTTAATTGGATTGTACAATAAAATATATTTTTATTTAACTATTTTATTTACAGTTACATCCATGGTGTATTTTTCTCCAAATCACCCACACCGACCAAAATTAAGTCGAACCTATGGTAAATCTTCCATTATGAGCTCAGTGATGCCCTTAGATTTCGGATGTGGGAATCTATTTAAAATATATTCTACTTTTTTAGTAAATCCACGCATATGTGTTATTAAAAACTTAACAATTTTCAATGAATTTTTCCAAACACACCCATGCGTAGAATTACACATTGTCTTAATGCCTGGTCTTTTAATTTTTCCCGATAATTTTGAATAATAAAATAAGGAAAAATTAAATTCATGAAATAGATCATATAAAAAAATTCCATCTTAATTGGGTGAAAATATTAGCTATAGTGTGTGTTTAAGTCCACATGTGTGCTTGGAAGCTTTCATAGTTTGGCCCATTTTCTTCAACTTCATCCTTGACCCACTAAATCACATCCATCTATAATGAAAACATCAAAACATGTTAAATATCCCTTTTTACCTATGAGAAAAATTAAATAATTGAATCTTGCATGAAATTAAATTTGTAATTTTATTTGGAATTTACAATACAAAATATTTTTAATACTATTGTATAAGGGTGAAACAAAATATAGAATTACAGTGTGATTACCACCACAAAGAGAGGTCCGGATTACTATTGAATTGTTTCCAAGAATGATGAACATTTCTAATAAATCATATCTAATGTTACCTTATAAGTCATTGGAACTTAAATTCCATCTTGAGGACCTAGATTTGAAATAATTTATTCATCCTAGCATGTCATTGTGGGATTTTTCTCTTCTCTTTTCTATGTAGGTAGATGAAAGTCAATAACATTGTATTGGATATCTAAATTTGAATAGTTTTATCATTAATAATAAGATTCCTTTAACCTAAATTGATAATATAATTGATCAGCTAAGAGGGTATCATTGGTTTTATAATATTTAATTGTGGTCAGGTTACCACCAGTTGAGAGTCTGAGAAGAGGATATACCCAACACAACATTTCAGAGTTGATATGGGAATTTTGAGTTTCTGTTTATGCCATTCAGACTCTCTAATTATCCTACTATATTAATGGATTTGATGAACTAAATATTTTATTCATTCATGGACACTTTTATGTTTCATTCATATATGATATATTTAGTTTACTTCATGTCAAAGGATGAGCACAAAGACTATTTGGATATCATTCTTAAAACCTTGAGGGAACATCATCAATATGCCATGATTTACATGTGTGAGTTTTGGAACTAGGAAGTGAATTTTCTAGGGTATGTGATATTTGATAGGGGAATTATAGATGATCTTGAGAAGGTAAAAGTAGGTATATCTTGGGAGAAACCCATAAAGGTATTTGAGATCCAAAGCTTCTTGGGTTTGGAATGTTACTGTTGAAGTTTTTCTCAAGACTTATCAAAAATCACATCTTATATGATAAATTTAAACCATAATGGTATTAAAACTGAATGAAGTCAAAAGTGTTAGAGACATTTTGAGGACCCAAATATGAGGTTAACTTCAAAACGTTTCTTGATTATTCTAGAACTAGGTTTTGGTTATGATGATTTCTATGATGCTTCTAGTATGGGGTTGGGATGTGTCTTAATGTAGGGGAAATAGGTTGTGGAATATAGATAACTCTAATTACTCCTTTATAAAGAGAAATACCCTACCATGATATTTATTTGGTAGCTATTATGGATTCACTAAAAACATGGCATCACTATCAATTTAGAGATAGGATTATGGTATATTCTAATCACAAAACCATGATATATATTTTCACTTAGAATGATCTGCACATGAGACAAATGGGATGGGTTGAGTACCTTCAGACCATAGATTTTAATATCATACATACCATTAGGAAAGGGAACGTGGTTGATGATGTGTTGATCATAAAATTACTGACCAAAGCTGTGAATGAATTAGTTGAGTAGTGGTATTTGATTTGTTTATTTACAGAGATGAGCTTTGGAGTAGAGGAGGTTGGCAGATGGGTGTTCTTGGCTTTGAAAAAATATGACCCGTCTTTTGATGAGCTTGTTTGACTTGAGCAGACAATAGAAATCAAGAGGTGACTCTTAAGAGAATTACTAAATGGTGGGGGGACCTCAGACGACTTGTCTTGGTCTCCCAATGGGGAATTATGCTTTCATGGAAGGTTAGTTGTTCTGTTTTCTATGAAGAAGAAGTCGTTAGAAAGAAGACACAATTTATTTTGTTCGGTGCACCCTAGGGATACAAATAAGTACCAAGATTTGAGATGATGGTATTGGTGGCTGGGGAAGAGGTGATTAGTTGCAGTTTTTTTATTGTGATTTCTCACTCATCAAAGAGTTAATTTAGATTACCAAAGACAAACATGTTTGATGAAAACATTACACATTACAGTATGGATATGGGATGCTATTTACATGTATTTATTCATTATATTAACATGGAATCCTAGTGGGAAGGATGTGATTTGTGTGATTGTTTACTGAATCCCTAAATTAGATCATTTAATTCCAATAAATGAGATGAATACGGTCAAACAACTTGGGGACTAGTATGTCCAAGAGATTGTAAAGCTTCATGGGGTTAACTTTATAGTTGTTTCTGATGGAAAATTAAGGTTCACATATAGGTTCATGAAATTTTTTCAGGAGGAAATGGGTTTCCAGTTGAGGTTGAGAATGACTTATCATCCAAAGATTGATGGAATGATAGGGAGGGTTAACTAGGTTCTTGAGTATATGCTCCGGGATTGTGTTCTTGATCTCAATGGATATTAGGATAAACCTTTTCCTCTAGTTTATTTTTCTTATAAAAATTGTTCTCAAACGTTTATCAATATGGATCCTTTTGAGGATTTTTATGGGTGACCATGTCGATCTCCCTTATGCTAGGAAGAGTTGGGAGTGTGGTCCTTAGTTTGGTTGAGCATTTTTTAGGAGACAGTAGATGTCATATAGTTGATCCAAAAGAATTTTATCATGAAATAGAGTAATCATAAATATTTTTTGGACTATCTTCACCGGCCACTGGAGTTTGAGGTTTGTGATTAGGGATTTCAAAGAGTTTCACCTTGCTTGGTAAATCATTAGTTAGGTAAGATGATTAAATTGGCATCGAGGTTTGCTAGACCCTTTGAGATCATTGAGGGACTAGGGATGGTGTAATATTTTTTTTGTTACAATCTTGGTTGAATTCTATACACGACATGTTTCATGTTTCCCAGTTGAAGAGGTATATACAAGATCCTACCTATGTGTTTTGATGAGAGGATGTTGTTCTTGATCCCGATACCACATTGTTTGAAAAACAAGTTCAGATAATAGATCTCCGAGGTTAATGTATTATATGATAAAGAAATTCCTCTGGTCTAGGTACTGTGGTAGTACTGATAGGATCGACATGACCTGTGGGATAGAGTCATTAATGAGGCAACAGTTGTGGATCCAAGATCTTGATCTATTTCAAGGGAAGTAAATTTTCTATAGTGGGGAGGTCATAACAACAAATTTATTTTCTATTAGGTATGTTCTTATCCTCATTTTTTGTTTCCCTTTTTCATTGGGATTGTATTTTCAGCCCTAAATTTGGAGGACACCTATAATGGTGAAGTTGCAGATTTTTTGGATCTTCATATTTTCCTTGGGTTTTTCTACTATTCATGGGGTATTTAAACGATGTGTAGTATGGTTTCATGAGATAAAATACCAGCCATACTCATCCTATGAGTTAATTTCACAACATTAGTTTTTTACATTTCATGTAAGGGTTACACATACTTTAATTTGAAATCCAATTTTTAATTGAAAAGGTATCGCATTTTTTAGTGTAACTAAAAATTAAAGGGACTCATGAAATATAAAAGATAAAGAACCATGTAATTCCCTGAGTTCCATGTTTTATGGTGTCGTATGAGTGTTGGGATCACATGGGTTTTCAGCCCCCAAACTCCACCAGAGTTCTTACCCTATGCATTTTTGGGTGTCATCCTTATATCCATATCAATTCATTAAGTGATTGATCAGCAGTGCTAGACTGTCAATATTTTTGGGTAATCCTTATTATTTGGTTCTCTTTCTCAATAGTGGTTGCATCACTTTTTTTATAGATATTGGTAACTTAATGGTATTTTTTTATCAAATATTTTTTAGTCTTTGGTTGTGCCTTGTATTCTAGAGGTAGATCTTGTGGTTTCCAATCCCCATTATCGATGTAATTTATGTTTTCAATTCTCCTATGTTTGGGAAAACTATAAAATATTTCTATTTTTTTTAATTTCTTATTGTTACTTTTGATTCCTTGAGATTCGAAATATAATTTCATGTGTTAAAATTAAAAGGGGAATGGGTTCATGTATTAAAGGGGGTTTTCCTTAAAAAGGAAATTTCCGTGATTTTAAATGGAAAATGTATTTTCAAACCATGATGTAGATTTTCTTGGCATTGAATTTTTTTATAAAACATGTGAGCATTGTTTTTAAAATAGAAATTGAAAAACATTGCACAACAAGAACCTTAGGTACATTGAGATGGGGACATAGGTAGACTTAGTGTGTGTGAAACCACTAAGAGGTTACCTCTTATATGTCAATGGTTTATGGAGGGTGTTAGAGTTAGTTCATATCCATTATTATTCTTTTTTTCTCTTCTGAGTGTATAGTACATATTTTACCATATGCTAGAGCCTAAATGGTAGGGGAATTATTGTTTCTGGCTATTTATTACATGATAATTTATTTCAAAGATATTTTCTCACATGTATATTAATTTTTCAATATCTTTACCTAAAATTTTTATGGATTTGGTAGTTATAGAATTAAATTTGTTTAAATTTCAAATACTATATGAAAAAGGATTTTAAATTTAATTTTTTATAAAACTAATTGTAAAACTATTTTGTTTTGAAGAATAGACTTGTGCATTATTTTTATTAGAATTTGTATTGATTCTTTTGGTGGTATCATACTCAAACTTATTACTCACACCCTACTTCTACACATGGGTGGCTATATACATTGTATTTCCATTTTCAAGTAATATAAAGTGGATACATTAGTGATACCATTTTTATCTTTATGTTGATATTTGTTTCGGGATAGCTTAGAGGTGTCTCTTAGTCACATAGGGAGTTGTTATCTAGACTTGTCATGTTTTAATGGTCTAGAAAACATGGATTAGTTATATATTTAGTTTATTTTCCTCATATTACTTCATTTGTATGTATTTTCTTCATAATCAAGACTTGTTTTGTTTTCTCTATTTTACCTCACCCCGTAATGAAAAAGATTGGGTGACCAGTCTGGTGGGCCCAGGTTGTCCTGTTACATATGTGGCATGCCAAATTACTAGGTTTCCATTAATAACCCCAGTCAAAATCATGTATTCTTACCAGGAAATATGTATCACAAATAGTTATGTGCAAATGTCATTCTGCTTCAATTTCCTTATATCCAGTGACATGGAATTTTCACTTCCCATGATATCTATTTTCCTTCAGTAGTGGTGTATCCTGACTTGTAATTTCTTTATTTCATAGGATATGATAGACATGAATCTTCTACAGCCCACATGATTTTTCATCCTCTATCAAATTTTTAATCCCTTCCAAAATTACTTTAAATAAATAAGTAAGAAAATAAATAATCAATATATAATATGGTTAATGTAATTAATATATAAATTAAGTAATTGATAATAATTAAATTAATGAATTATAAATATTAAAAACATAATATACAAAGGTAAAACATATTTATTTGACTATATAAAATGTTTTTAAAAAATAATGAGTCAATTTAAATCCAAAAATGAAGAAACTTAGTAAAGTAAATGGGATTTTAGTATAAAATCAGAAAAAAATAAATGACGTAAATGATAAGAAAAATTGGTATAAAATATATAACTAGTCCAGTGATAATTGAAAAATATGATTGAAAAAATAAAAATATACACTCAATCACTTTTTTACATGTATATTTCTTCATTGAATAGCATAATTAAAATGGGAAGAAATAACTTGATTGAGATTATAATTAAAATTAGATGAATCCAAAAAAATAATTTCATTATTGGTGAATGAAATACCCAAATATGCATGTCATATCACGGTTTTATAATCAGTCGCTACTTTAAGAATAAAAATTGGGGATCAAGAATTTCCAATTTATTTTCAGACTCATGTTACATGATAATTTTACATTTTTAATGTATAAAATCAAATCTACCTAACTGTACCTGAAAACAACATTTTGAAAAATATAAAGTAAACTTTTTATATAATTATCATTAGGTGATCAAAGGTATCATGTTAGAAACATCTCAAATATATCATGAATAGTTCTATTTAAAGATTCAATTGTCATTGACCTATGAATTTTATCATATTAATTGGTACTATTTTCTATGAGTTTATATACCAACATACAAAACACATATGTTAATTTCTATATAGTTGATACTCCATGCATGAGAAGATTATCAATTCATTTTTCAAAATTAGTGATCAAGGGATTTAATTACAAAAAAATATGAAAAGTAATACTTTATAACATAAAATGTCATCTATAAAACAATGATTCATTTTATCATGGATTAATAGAAAATAATCATAAAACCAGATGTGATCCATAGCCTCACAATAATTATTGATTACTATGTTCCCCGAGTAAGATTTTCCATATGAAAGTTGGTCACTGTGTTAATTTTAATATTATGTTACCAACAAACTATCTACTAGACCCATTTCCTAGTCACATGAAGATATAAATGAATTGAAAATATTACATTATACATAAAAATATCTTCAACCAATTTATACAACTAAAATAGTCAAATAATTATAAAATCAATAAATTTAATAATATTATGAATTAAAATAATGATATATACCTCATGGGGTAAAAATAAATTCTAAAAAACTTTTCATTCCTTCTATAACCCCCTGAATCAAACATATCACAATCCTTAAGGACTAAATCCACCAACACCTTGGTGACACAACCTTAAATATAGAGGGAGTATGAATCTAATTATCTAATCATACTCGAATATTCCCTCATAGATCAACACTCAATAGAAGGACCCTCCCAATAACTTTGTGAGAATCCCCAAACCCCTCTAAATATGAGTTTTTATCTATCCCATCATAATTTAATAAGGTTCCCAAATCAGTGTAATTATTCCAAAATATCATTAGTTACTTAATCACCAGATCACTTATCAGTATTCGGGATTTCTATGTGATTAAACATATATTCCCAAATTTAAATAACCTATAATTACCCCTATATCAAAGACCACATAAACCCAAATGGTTACCAATACTTTTAAACATACTCCCAAAAAATGTTAAATCATTCTTCCTAAAATAACATTTTCACATGTTAAAATTAAGGGTTACCTATTTTTATAAAATCTACGAAAAATAAATAAATATCTCCAATGTAAAAAAACTATGTTTTTTTTGAATAAAATAATTTTATTTGATATCATGTGTTATCTATGATGCACAATTTACCTTTCATTGCACGCAACACCTAGTTTACCTCGTGTTTTGCATGATGTTATGATTTAAAAAAACATGATATATTATTAATATTATGATTTAAACCCAACCATTATAACCTAGCCATTAGAATTTGAGATATAAATAGTAATAATTAGTTTTTTAATATTAATTATATGGTTTATATAAAAAAATCTTATTGATAAAAATTAATTAATTTTTAGAAATGTCTTTATATGTTTCGAACATACCATATCACAAAAAATGCACTTATTACATTTTGTGAAAAAGATAAAAAAAGTAATTTTTCCAAATTTTAGAAAATTAATTTTAACAAAGTGGAATTAATATATATAATCTAAATGTCAATATTATCATTGAGTTATTTTTGATAATTTTTTGAACAGATAATTTTTTAGTGAATAGTGAAAAATACTTGTTTTTATTAAGAATTTTCTGCACGTTTATAACATAAAAAAATTTAAAAATTATTTTAATGTTGTATTAAAAGTAAAATTAGTTCAATTTTATAAATTTATTAATCTAATTTTTGTCATAGTAATCAATTAAATATTGAATTTTAATATTTAAACATTCTCTATTTATGAAATTGTTTCTTTAAAATCCCGCATTTTCATCTCATCTACACGTTTAATTATAAATAAAATTTTACCACTTATATGATTTGAATTTATAAAAATTAATTCCATATTTTGGATCCTAATTTTTATTATCTCATAAGGTCAAATTAAATTTTTTTCATACTGAATAGTAATAACAATACAAATTATTTACTATAGTTAATATAAAAACTAGTTTATCGGTGTTTAATCTATAAGGATAAGCATTAACAATGACCCAAATTTTTTCCACCACCAATTTTATTGACATATTTTAACTTTTTAACATTTAAATTATTATAATTACTAATTTTGGAGATTTTTGGAATATGAAAAATGTGGTTACTCATTATTCATTTTAAAAATACCATGTGTATCTTCTCAACCACTTATAAAATGACACCCTCTCTCCTCCCCTTTTAAAACATTTGAAACCAATTGGTTCATCCAATACCTAACAAAATACATTCCTTAATCAACTAATCAGATCCTAGAAACATAATTTTGATCACAAATAGGAATTAGTTTAGTGGAAACTGAATGATGTTACATGAAGAAGATGTTGCGTTCTTCAACAAGCACTTTTATTTTATTAATTCCGCCACTTACTTAAAATACTATGAAACCATGATAATATAATAAATTTAGTATAATAAATATACTAAGATATTATTATGCTATTTCCATGACCTATATCCATATAATCTTCCCTCAAATGGGAAATGATAACTTCGCTTGTGTGTACGACAGAGTATCACATCACAATACGTTGTGTCATGTTTTCTATAAACACCTATAATAGTTGGGTATGATGATAAATATAATGTATATGTATGATATTTTTAACCTAGATATACATATAGAAATATATTATCATATATAAAATTTTTCCTTCCATTTTCTGGCTGATATGATAACATTGATCATGTGTATAGTGGATCACCGCCTCACAAAGAAATGTGGTTCGTTTTTTGACTATCATATTACATGGAATGTAATAAGGGATATATTTAATTAAAATATATGATATATATGAAATATAAATGATTATATAATGTTAATATATTATTTATCTTTGATTCACTTCATCCATCGAGAAAATGGAAACAATGTTCATGCGTATGTATAACCTACCGTTTCCTTGAAAGTTATATTTAATTTCAATATATAACTTTTATGGATTAATATAAATACCTATATATTGAATATATATAATATTTATATCATAGTTAAAATTATAGATATTACGGAACCGTGATCCATGTAAGAGGTTTAAAAATAACAAATCAAAACATTCGTGAAAACTGACGCACTTATTACGAGAAACGTAATTTTAACAATGAATTGTTAATAAAATATTTTTAAATGGGTATAAGTAAATAATATATGATATAATATATATAATTATGGTCTTTTAATAGATATATAATAAATTTATATTTATTTTAAATGAGTCTAGATCACTTTTGAGGCAACAAGAACTTATAGTAAGGAATTTCTAGTCTCTCTTTTAATTCCGGGAGATATATGACATAATGAAAACTTATTTATATTGTGTGGTGTATATAATTATAATTTAAAATATTATATCATGAACATATATGTTTTAATGATATTTAAATTTCTATTTTATTTTATTATTTAATGATTCTTATAATTCAATATTACAAAAGTGGTAAGGGTTTTACGATATAATCTCATTGTCTATTGGTATTTTTTATGATTATGTTTTCAAGGATGAAATATTATTATCAATATCTCAAGAAACTCATGAATTTTATTCTTCTATAGTAATTTCATTATATTACATGTTTCTCATTATTTCCCCCTCTTTTTATACTCTAGAGTTCAAAATATTGTTTTTGAGAAAAATCATTTTTATTTCTCTATTAGGTCGAAAATAATTTTTCTTCTAAACCATATTTTCTTGAAAAATTGAATAATGTTTTTAACATTATAAACATGATTCATTAAATTAATTCCTTACCATGTTTTACTTTTTAAATACATTTTATAAAGGAATATTCATGTTTTCCATTTACTGAAAATGTGAAATGAGTCTTTGTTTTAATGTGTATAAAATTCTATGACATCCTGACCACTCAATGTTTTAAGAATCCTATAGAAGTTACAATTTTTTTTCAATGAAACTTTTTTACAAAGTACTTATTTATTTTTTTTTTAAAATAAAATTTTAAAGAAGGATTATTTTCCTCAAGAAATTTTTTAAATGATATTTAAGGAATACATTATAGGTTTCCGATGTTACTTTCAATTAAAAGGATTTCCAAAATGTTTAATGATTTATTTATTTTCAAAGAGGAAATAATATTTTCCTTGAGAAATTTTCTTAGAGATCCTTCAAAATCATTTTCCATCTAAGATAATATCTTTTAATGCATCTTAATATTTAATATGAATACGATCAAATGATACGATATTTATTTTTTCTCTGGATGATTTATGTTTTTGATGACATGATTTTTATGAAACGACTTATTTTTTTTGCATAGGTTATTCTATGATGAAATGATTAATTTTTTTTTCGGATCTACATGTTATTATATGATGAAATGTTTTATGGAATCCATTTATCTATTGATTATGATATGATTAATGTTTATGAAACACATTCCTTTTAATGGATTTTGATATAATGATTGTTTTATGATCTTGTGCCACTTATATTAATGATTTTAATTATGGGATTCTTGGGACTAATATATCCCTCCAATGAATTGGGAAAACTTTGAAATATCATGAGTAAAATAGGAATGGAATGAGGAGTGAACCCATTTTTGTAAGGAAGTATTTCCACTATGATAGTCTTGGGAGTGAACATCGACTACTATGATGGTTTAGGGAGTAAACCCATTCCACTATGACAACCTTGGAATTTATCTTTGATTACTATGATTTTTTTTATTCTTATATGTAAGACAAAAATATATGCCTTATACAAATATTATGTTATCAGGGATAATTTTATTTAATTCAATTATGATTCTAGTCTTATAAACTTCCATGATTTATTTCATCACTCAAGATTATGATATATGATATGTAGGGTTTAATTTTAAAATGTTATTCTAATGTTCTTATACTATTATGCTCATAATATATTGATATATGCCTTGATTAACTTACCATACTTCTGAGATCAACCTTTATTATGTTTCCTTTCACCATGTTATAATGAAATGTATTATGTACAATATTTATAATAATGATTATAGTTATAAATAACATAGTAATAGATGATGTAGATCACTTATATACCATTTGTTTATGTGTCAAAGTTTCTAAAATCACTATATAAAATGATTATATCATGGATAATTGTGTTATGTAATGAATATTCCTATATTAATATTTAATATATATATATATATATATTATATGTTTTGGTATTTACAGTTGGTATTAGAGAAATGTGTAGTCAAAATTTAGAAAATAGGATGAGAAAAAATTAGTGAGATATCTAAGTATATATCTAAGGATAAGTCTAAAGATGAAATTTTCCTAGAATTTTGGTAAAATATTAAGCTAATGGAATAAAATAAATTACATCCATTTGGGGATAGTATGAGTGGATATGGATTTGGAATAAAGATAACTTGGGTTAATAACTATAAAAATGGTTCATTTTCCTGGACCCAATCATCATTGGGTGCACGAAAATAGGTCTTGCTTTACACCTGATTTGACACTCTTGAGGGATATGATTTGGACATTTATAAAATCTCTAAAAACCATCATGAAGGATTTAAATAATGATGACTATGAATAAAATAGTATTAACCTATGGTTTTGTAGATTAAAATTATTTTTTCTTGATTTATACACCCTCTATGTTATTTTTCATGATTATGTGTTTCCATACTATGATTATTGTTTCTTACACTATGATTTTTAGGATTTAGTTAATAAATGTAACCTAATAGAAATATGTCAATGTAGACTATAGAATAAAATGAAATGATTTTCCTCTTGAGTAGTCATACCTTATGAGAGATGGAATGAAAAATATCACTTCTATGAACACAAAAATTTATCAACTGATGAATTATGTTGAACTTCCAAACAATAAAAGCAGGGAATAATGTTCCATTAAGTGCTTCCTAAATAAATTTCCACTTTCTTTCCGTGGTTCCATTTATTTTTTAGTTGTGTAGAAATGGAGAAGCAACAATAAAAATATATTTTTCATTCTCTAGTGTTCAAAATAGGAATATATAATTTTGGATTTCTATTATTTAGAAGGAGGAAATGATAAATGGTGGTATCTAATCTAAAATACAATAGAACATGATGAAATTTACTCCATAGAGTGGGATGAGTTTATGATATTGTTTTTTAATAAGTACATCGCTCTTATTCTTTGAATAGAAATAGAGAAATAATTACATAAGATAAAAAATGATGATGAATCTATTGGTAAAAATGAGGAAAATTTTAGATGACATACAATATATTGTTCTATAATTATAATCCAAACAGAAGTTACGATGGAATGATTCTTTAGTGGATTAAAATGATTTCATAAAAGGGTTTCATCCTTAAGGGAATTCATTATATGTGAAGAAATCATTTATTTATCTTAAAGAGGGAATTGAGATCATAGTTTTCTGTCAATATCATGGTTTTGACAAGAAAAAGAAGATGGAGTTCAAAAGAAAAACTAAAAACCATGGAGAGAAGAATATAACATTTCATTCATGCCTAATGTGTGGATGGACAAAAATATTAAATTATCTTAATAGTACTGGTAAATGATGTATGTGTAGAAGGTAAGGTCATTGGGAAATTTAATACATATGTGGTGGGAAGAAGTTAACTTTTGAAGTAAATAGAGAGAAATCTCCATAAGATTCACCAAACACACTCAACTATTTCATATGAAAAGAGTATGTAATTATGATAACCGTTTCCATAATCCAATGGTTGATGATGATGAACTATGTTAGTGACCTATTTAGCTGAGAGATAAAGGGAAATATCCTATGACTACTATTTTTGATGAATAGTATGATAACAACATGTTTAAAGGTAAATTTACAATCCCCTCTAGAACTACTAATGTCTTATTTTTCTTTGGATCTACGAATTATCTCATAATTTTAATATTTTATAAGTTTATCATGATTCTGCTGAAATGATTTGTTGTAAAATCTTCAGTGAAGACCCCAAATGGTATGATGACCACATATTAGATATATGATTCCTCCCTCATTGAAGTTTGTGATAATGTGCTTCCTAAAACAATTATCATTATTCCCCTATTTAAGGTAATGCTATCTTATGAATGAATTGAATTTATCTTCATAAAACTCACATTAATTTCAAAAGAAGGAAATCCACATTTGGTATTCCAAACAAACCTATGATCATTTATTTTTGTGCTGATAAATATAAACTTCTAATTGAAATAACATCCATTGTATGGTTTTTTTTTCAATTTAATAGTTTAATTTATCACATATGGTTGGGGAAAAAGTCAACATCGATGATATTTATATTATTCCTGAGTTTTTTATGCCTTTTCGGATGAGTTTCATATCCTACCAATAAAATGTGAAGTTGTGTTCTCAGTTGAACTCATAATTGGTTCCATTCTGATTAAAAAAACTACCTATATATTAGATAGAATTGAGTTATAGTAATTGAAAATAAATTTTCAAGGATCCTTTAAAATGGATTCAATCAGCAAATTGTTTCATCTTGGTGTATACCAATTCTTTTTGTCAAAAAAAGTTGTATTGATGAGAATATTCATTGATTATCAGGAGATGAAAAATATCCTGATCAATAATGTATATCCTTTACCTCATATTGAATACCTATTTGATAAACTGAATAGAGATTAATACTTTTATAGTATTTTCCATTATTCTAGATGTCCTTAATTTAGGGTTATGAATGAGGATATACCCAAGAAAAATTACCCACAAGGTATGAAAACTATGAATATATAGTGATTCTATTCAGTTTTACTATTACCCCACGACCTTCAAGTATTTAATGGATACAATCATTAAAGACTACCTTGACCAGTTTGTGCTAGTCTTTACAGACAATATTCTTACATATTCAAAGAGAAAGTAATAGAATCAGAATCACATGATAATTTTACTAAAGTCCCAAAAATAGAGAAAATATATAAAAAATTTACAATGTGTTAATTTTAGCTGTAAAAAGGATCAAATTTTGGGTAATATAATCTCAATATAGGGTATATTGGTAGATCCATAAAAGATGGAGGCTATTGAATATTGGCCGAAAACAACCATGGTGACTGAGATCCATATTTTTCTTGGTTTTTCAAGATATTACTAAAAGTTTGTGGATATTTATTAATGAGTATTTAAAAACCTCACCATTTTAACTCTAAAGGGGTCATTGTTCCTATGGAGAAATATGTGTTAGAACAATTTCAAGGGACTGAAGAGAAGATTAGTCGATGCACCTATGCTTACATTACCCTATAATGTAGAATGATTTGTATTTTACAATGATTTATCAAAGAAGGTATTAGGATTCATTATTATTCATAATTACATGGTTATAACAAATTCACCATGAAAATAGAATGATCACGACAAATATTACCCAAATCCTGAATTGAAGTTAGCTATAGCAGTTTTTTTATTAAAGATATTGAGTCATTATCATTACAAAGAAATGTGTGTTATATATTATGATTAAAAAATTAAATTAAATATTCACACAGAAGAATTTGAATATAATAGATTGAATATCGTTAGAGAAGATTAAAAATTATGACTACTAAAAACATTACCACCATTGAACATAGAATAAGGTGGATGATTCTTTGAGTTGAAAGGATTATATTATCTTATCCATGATGAGGATAAAAAAATTTCCAATATTTTTGGATTTTCAATGTTTGGATCTAGAAATCCAAAATGAAGGGGAGAAATTTTATCTTTATTAAATTAATTTTCATCCATCCTTATAAGTGATGATTAAAAAGGCCAAGAACAAAGATTCATATTTGTAAAAGAATTTTATAAATGCTCTTGAGTTTAACCATGATCATGATGGTATGACATGATTCAGAAACTGGGTATGTATTTCATCCATTATAGAATTAATTAAGGAGTTATTAAATGAATAAAATAGTTCCCCATCCATTATTCATCCTAAAATTATGAATATATATGGAGATCTGAAAGTGTATTTCTGGTGAGATTGTATGAAGAGAGATATTATATATTTTGTTTTTCAGTTCTTGGTATCTATATATGTTAAGTCTAAGAGAAATAATTATAATGATAATTTACATCCATTACCTATACCATAATCGAAATGGGGAAACATCACCATGTATTTTTTCATCAGGGTCCCAAAACAATATGTGGGGAATAATGTTTTATGAGTTACAGTCAATCACCTTACATATTAAATACAATTAATTACTATCAAAGAAGTTTTATCTCTTGTTTATATTTTTATTATATAAATTAATTATGTTTCAATATTACATGGAGTGATATATTATTTTATACTACATCAATATTTGAGGCTTACCTTGATGATCCGGTGAAGTCTTCAACGAGATATAGATTTAGAGTTATGTTTGAGTACTCCATATCATCCTCAGAAAGATGGTTAGTCTGAGAGAATTATTGAAACCCTAGAGGACATGTTGAGATATTTTTCTTGATGGTTTAAATATGGTTTTTATCAACACCTTACTCTTGTTGAGGTTTCATACAAAAATATTTTTCACTAAATTATTTAGATTCACCTTATGAATACCTATGTGTAATGAAGCATAGAACTCCAACATACTGAAACTAAGTTAGGGAAATAAAGATATTGGGGAAAATTAATATGAACAAATAGTATAAGAGTTGGATCCATTTAGTACACATCAAGGCAACATATATTTGGTAAAACATTATACTGACAGTCATCAGCATGATCTTAAATTTTATTTTGGGAACAAGGTAATTCTATAAATATATCCATGGAAGAATATTGTGAGGTTTGGAAAGAATGGAAAGTTAAACTCTAGATACATCATTTCTTTGGAGATTCTTGATCATATCAGGATAGTAGCTTATCATTTGGGACTACCATCAAATATCTCTCAACTTCATGATGTGTTCCTTGTATCTCTTCCAAGGATGTACATACCTGATCCTTAACATGTACTAAACACAAAGGGTATACCACTGGAGTTAGAAATTGTTTGTGGGAACAATCAATGGAGATTATGGATCATAGGGATAAATTTCTATAAAATAATATCACTCTACTAATAAATGTTGAGTCAATAAGGTTTTCCTTATGACTTTTCCATTCCTTCTTGTTTTGAAAATCACAAACACCTTATCTTTAAGAAAATTGCTTTTATAAGAAAATTTTTTTATAAGAAGATTTTCTTTTATAAGGAAAATTGCTTTTATAAGAAAAATTTCTTTTATAAGGAAAATTGCTTTTATAAGGAAAATCGCTTTTATAAGGAAAATCGATTTTGTAAGAAAAATTATCCTTATCATATTTTCATTCCTATTTTTCCTAAGTATAAGATTCAGATTCATTTCTATATTCTCGGAATTGTTTAAAATGTTGATATGAAGTATTCTGTTTTAGGATCTGAATTCTGGATAAGAAATGTAATAAAGTTTCACTCTGAAATTCTGGATAAGAACTGTAATAAAGTTTCACTCCGAATTCCAGATGAGAACTGTGATAAAGTTTCATTCTGAATTCCGAATACGAACTCTAATTAAGTTCTTCTCCAGATTCAGGATATGAATACTTATGAAGTTCGACATTGAATTCTCATTACGAATTCTAATGACGAATTCTAATTACGAATTCTTAAGATGAAATCTCATTATGAATTATGATGATGAATTCCCATTACGAATTCTGATGGGGAATTCTCACTATGAATTCTGATGACGAATTCTCATTCCGAATGCTCATTCCGAATTCTCATTCCAAATTCACCTATTAAACAGAATCTGATCATCTTTGTTTTATACACTCCGAATTTATTTAGACTCCAAAAATTATTTTGGTTAGAATCCAAACTTTCATTTTTCATATGCTTTTATAATTTGTTTACTCTTTAATATATATTTTTCACTCCAAAATTTTTAACTAAGACTTAAAACGATGTCGTACATTCTGTTACACTTGTTTTGTAATAAAACTATGTCGTGTATTCTGTTATGAACTAACCGTTGGTTAAGTTACACGTGTACAAGTCCCTCTGATTTTTAAGGAAAATATGACCATTGGAAAGGATGCCGAACTTACCTATAAATAAAAGCTCATTTGAAAGATCTTAGAGATGAAAGGCTGATTGATCTTTGACTCATGTGATTACATGCTTGAAGTAATTTCTAGAGAGTGAGAGTCTCTTATTAACTCTCAAAGCTTTGTGCGACTCCGAATGTTGGTGATTACATTCGAGGACTTCTGGGGATAGGAAGACAGAGATTTACAACACCTTGAAGTTGAGGGATTCCTTGCTGAGGAAGACAGAGGTTGCCAACTACCTTGAAGTTGAGGGCTTGTGGGGATAGAAAGACAGAGACCCCAATATTCTTATCGAGGGCTTACCCTGGTGTGGGTAAGACAGACTTTCTTGAAAGTATAAATCAAGGGACCTTTATCCAAGGTTGTTGGATACCCTTCTCTTTGGGTTAAAAGACTTATATCTTGTTACTTGTAGTTTTACTACTCGTTTATTTCCGCTATATTTTGTATTATAAGGAAAGTATAACTTTCTTATACTTCCATACTTGTACTCTGTTTCATTTAGATTCTATATGCTTTAAGGTAGAATCTCATATTGTAATCTTTTGTTAAGTTTCAATTTCTGGAACCATATTTCCGAAACCTACTTTCGGAATCTCTTTCCATGTTTTCATTTGGTATTAGAGGTGTTTTGAATTTTATTAGTTTAAAATTGTTAAACTTAGCCCTTTCCTCTTCTTAAGGAAACCACAGTTATTCCTAAATAACTTTAAAGGTTCCAAAGGAATTTTTAAAGTATACAATTCACCCCCCCTCTTGTAAATTTAGCATCTACATCACTATTTCGATCCTACAATTGGTATCAGAGCAGGTCTATGAAATACTTGTACTCACGTATATGTTTTTCTTGCTCACTTTCCCATTCCGAACTTTTCCATTCCGAATATTCTCATTCTGAACTTTGTTATTACGAATCTTTTTATACTAACATGTTTTTGTGCCGAAGGTTATTCTAAGTATGGCTGGAATTAATGTTGGTTCTATTGATAATCTAAATCCTACAAGACCACCAATATTTGATGGCAATGACTATGAGTATTGGAGAGATCGAATGAAGACTTTTGTTATTAATACTGGATTAGAAAATTTTGTTATGCTTACTGGAGATTATAAAATTCCTGATAAGGAAGTTAGAACTTTTACTAACCCGGAAAAGCAATAATATCAACTCAACTATAAGGTACGCAATACTCTACTTTGTTCAATGACCAGAAATATATATAGCCAAATTTCTTCTTGTGAGGCAGCTAATTGTATCTAGAAGAAGTTAGAGGTTACACACTTTGGAACTTCTAAGGTGATTGAGACTAGGAGAGCTATGCTTAGAGCTGAATATCATGGATTCAACTTTTCTTTATGGTGAACCAATTTGTAAAGTTCAACAGAGATTTATGAATATCATAAATAGTCTACAGTCTATGGGAGAAAAGTGCTTAGATGATGAAGCACTTGTGGATAATATAATTGATATCATGCCCAATGAGTGGGAATCCAAAAGAACTGCTATAGATGAGAACAGGAAGGTTACTCAAATTTCTCTTGATGAGTTATTTGGAAATCTTCTCCAACATGAAACCAGAATGAAAAGAGATGCTGACAACATCAAAAAGAAAAATGGAAATGGTACTGTTGATTTTACAACAACATCAAATCATATGAAAGCTAAGACTCCTGAGAGAGTAACTAGATCCAAGTCTAAGAAGATGATAGTTCAGTCATATTCTAGTGAGAGTGAAATATCTGAAAATGAATTAGCAAATCTTGCTCGAAGGATGAACAAGATAGCTGGCCAGAGAAATTTTCAATCCAAGTATAATAAAAAGGAAAGGAAAGATAAGAAAGATGGAGAAGTTACTTGTTATGAATGCAAGAGAGCTGGACATATTAGACCAGATTTCCCAATGTTCAAAAAGAAAGAAAGGAAAGAAAGGAATTCAGACAGGAATAGAAAGAAGTATTATAAAGCCAAAGCTAAGAATGTTCTTAAAGCTAATGATACCTGGAGTGCCAGTGGTGGTGACTCTTTAGATGAATCTTCTGATTACGAATCTTCAGAAAAGAAGAATCTTGGTCTTATAGCCAGATTACCTATTGATAATCATTATTTTATGGCTAAGGTACGAAATTCTGAATCACTGACCAATGTTTCTTTAAATTCTAAAGATATTAAGTTTTATAACTCTTCAGATAAAGAATCCTCTTCTGATGAAGAAAATACTTTACCTACTTATGAAGAAGTCTCTAGGATTGCTGAACTTCTTGAAATTGAGAATTCTAAACTCAATAAGAAACTTGATAAGGCAAACTCTAGGAATTCTATTCTTACAAAAGAAATATCAGATATTTATAAAGATCTTGACAAGAAAAAATACTGATTTTGAAAGTATTTCAAAAAATATCGAGGAATCATGTTCTGAGAAGAACAAACTTTCTAAATAATTAGAAAAAGTAATTTCTAAGAAAAATGTTTTCGAGCCTAGCTCTAGTTCTAAAACTAATTATTTTGAGGATAAAAACTTGGTTATAAAACTCAAGTTCGAAATTTTTTCCTTAAATAAGTGTTTATCAAACTTTACCCATGGTAAGGAAAATTTTGATAAAATGTATTCCCAAATACGACCTTTAAGAAATAAATCCGGATTTGGTTATACCCATGAAAAACCATTTTTCAGTAACAATTATTTTGTTCCTTAAAGTGACCCATTTTGTAATAAGTGTCAATGTGGTGGTCACTGGGCAAATAATTTTTCCTTAAACAAAATCCAATCTCTAGGATTTCACAAAGCTTATTTTTCTAAGAAGATGTGGGTACCTAAAATATTATTATCTGGAAATCTCGGATCCAAGCAAGTTTGGATACTGAAAGTCTAATTCTCTTCTTGATTTCAGGAAAATAAAGAGAGTGCCAGCAACAATACATGGTACATGGATAGTGGATGTTCCTGGCACATGACTGGTAAAAAAAGCTATTTTGAAAAGATTATCAAAACTAAAGGAGATATAATTCTTCAGTTTATCGGAACACAAGATCAACTTGCTGATATTTTCCCAAAATCTTTGCCTTATGATAGATTTGAATATATTAAACAGAAGTTAGGAATGATAACCATAAGGTAATCCTTCTTAATTAACTTTCTGTTGAAAAAGTCTCCTTACAGCAATAAAATCCTTTTCATAGGGGGAGTACATTTGATTATTAGATTAACAAAGTTTTTTAGAATTTGTTTTCAAACTTCTCGGAACTAAAATTCCAGAATGGAATTTCCAGAACTAAAATTTTCCAGAATGGATATTTTCATATAGAAAACCTCTGGAATTAAAATTTTCGTATTGAAAACTTCCGAAATAGTAAATTTCGTACTACTATTTTCGTAATGGGACTTTTTTACCGAATCTTTCAAAATGGGTTTTTCGTTTTCAAATTCTGTAATGAAATTTTCATACTGAGTTTTCCGTACTGAGTTTGTTTTCCATAATGAGTTTTGCGAACTATGTATTTTCATAATAATGATTTTTTGTAGTCTTTTTTATATTACCCATTACGAATAATCCTCCTAAGCCAATCTGAAAGGTATGATTTCCTTACTCAAGTTTTCGTAGTCATACTTTACTTGCTGGAATTTTCTTATATTTTGATTTCGGATTATAGTTTTCTTAATTATTTGTTTTAATAAAATCCACAAAATATCGGATTCAAGAGAATTGGTTTTCGACCGTCAGATCTGATCTTAACTTATCACAACCGTTCGATCAACCATGGAAGTTGAACCATTTTCTCATTGCTTATATAAAGGGAAAATCATATGGTTGTCCCACATCGATTTTCAAGCTCCAACGTCCCGAAGCTCTGCCTCTCCGTTTTAAAGCTGTTCCGAACATCAGATTTCTCAGTTCTGAACTTCTCATAGGTCTTCAGATCCGAATGTCTATGGAAGTAGCTTCTCAAGACATGTCTACGTCTAAGCCGATTTCGAAGTGGTTAGTATATAGAGAAAGGCTGGTTAATCCGGATTTCTTAAACAAGTATGACTCTCTTATTTCCAAGAATATTAAGCTAAATTGTTGGGAAGATGTTGCAGTGTCAAAACCTGGGAATCAAGATGAAGTGTATTCAGATTTTCGTATAGAGTTCTATGAGACAGTCTCCTTTATTAAGGAAGATGGAAGGGAGAAGTTGGCTTTTAAGTCTTATGGTAAGACTTATAAGCTTTCATATGCCAAGGAAACCAACTTGGTAGGGATGAATAATGAAGGTGAAGCTGAATTCATATCTCATGTGTTGCCGGATTCAAAAGGTAGCTTCGACAATGAAAAAGCTTTAGAAACTCTCGGACTGGTAGATGACAAGGCTCTGAATATTGCTTCTCTATGTACAAATTTCCGAATTCTAGAGTTATGGGTACAAGGCCTTATCGTACCGAGGAAGGGTGACAAAAATAGCTTGCAGAAGAGTGAGATCTACATCCTAGATTTTCTGATAAATTTGAGGAAGTTTAATTTGATGAAGCACATTCTTATCACTCTTGAGAATGTGAAGAAAGGGAATTTGAGAACTCAGATTATAATGTATCTAGAAATCCTCTAGAAGTTAATAGTTCGGTGCCTTGAGTCTTTCAAAGAGGCTTGCAAGTCTAAGCCAAGAGTTTGCAAGATTATTCTGGTGAGTGATGGTACACTTAAGAGGATGTATGTAGATTTTGACAAGAAGACTAGTCAGTTTGTTGATTCACCTGCTCAAGAAGAAACAGTTCCTAAAGTTGCTGATCCGAAATCCTCTATGTCGATAAGGAAGAGAAAGTTGAAAGAAGTTGAAGTAGAAGCACAGAATCCCAAGTCTAAGGAAGTTCATTCCGAACCTCCAAAACCAAAGAAGAAGAAATATTACCCAGATGAGGTTGTTGCTAAATGGAGGGAGATCAAAGAGAAGAGAGTTCAAGGGGAGCCTCAGATTGTCTTGGATCCTACGGAGGCTAAGGCCTTCAAGGAAAGAACTACGGATGAGATCGAAAAACAAGCAAAAGAAAAGAAGCTCAAGAAGAAGATTTCTGAGGCTGAGGTAGATCTGGCTTTGTTAAAGTTTAATGAGATGGTTTTAGCAAGCATTCTTGTTCCAAGATCTTTTTCAATGGAATCTCTTCCTGAGACTCCAAGAAGAAATTTCGTCGCTTCGGAAGAATCTGTTGCTAGGACTTCTGAGGAAATAGAGCAGATTGAGCAAGTAGAAGAAGAAGAAGTTGTTGCTGAAGGAAGTGGTGAAACCGGAGATGTGTTGAAACAAGTAAATGATTATAAGGGAACAACTTCAGAACATTTGTCGCTCCGAACCTCAGAAGCTGAGTCTTCTAAGCTAGTCACTCCAGCAATAGAAGAGGAGAAAGGATAAGAAGAAGTAGGTTATCATGCAGAGGAATAACAACTTCTACAAGATTTTTCTCAAATGGAGAATGTAGAGCTTGCTGCTCAGAAAGTTGCTGATGAGGAAGACAATATCGTTCAAGTATCTGATAGTGAAAAGAGAACTCCGGAATAGAATTCCATTCCGAAAAGATACAAGGGAAAGAAATTTCTTTCTGATACTCCAAGCTCAGTAGTGGTGAAGATAAAGGAAGTTGGCAGCTCTTCAAAGAGAAATCTTGACCTAGTTGTAGAAGAAAATTCTCCAAGCAGAGTCTCGGATTCGGGGTCATCTTCGTTTGGGAATGATTTTGTTGTTCAGTCTTTAAAGATGTTGGTAGGTTCTATTCTGACCTTCTCAAGCATTGATTCAAGATTCCAAATGCTTCAACATGCGTTGAATCAGAACTCGGACTCCGTATCTATGGTTATGGACAAGTGTGTTGAAATAGAGGCTCAGTTCAAAATGTTCTTTGTCGGCTATGAAGCCCACAAAAGATCGTGCAAGAGGATGACTAGCTAGTCGAGGAAGACTGTAGAAGAGATGAGGCTATTTGATGAATTTCAAGACAATGTTAAAGATGCTTTTGAGACTGAGGACAGGAAAATAAATGATCTGACTTCTTCCTTTGAAGAGAAGCTGACATATGAAAAGAAATTCCGGATTCAAGAAGTCAGAGATCTGAATGGGAAGCTGAATTCCATTTCTTAAAACTGGAAGTTTGAAAGGGATCATCGGATTGAGTTTGAAGAAAAGATGAAGGCTCAGGACGAAAAGCTTAAAGACCAGGAAGAAAAGCTTAAAGCTCAGGAAGAAAAGATTGAAGCTCAATCTGCAAGAATAGTGGTCTTAGAGAAGCAAGCTGAAGAAGATCATAAAGACTTAAAGAATATAAAGACTATTCTAAAAGGTCTCATGGCGAAGGAGAAAGTTCCCAAATAGACAGATCCGATCTTTTGTTGTACCTTAACTCTTTTGTTGTTGAAATTTTCAAACTTAATAGAAATTGTGCTTGTCCATTTTTTTGTTACTACTAATTTTTTAGGTACTTTATTATATTTCCCATTCCCTTGAATTATTTTTGAAAATCACAAAGGGCTAGAAGGAAAAGAACTCAAATGAAAGGGAAAAAGAATTTTAACAAAGGGTAAGAAAGAAAACAAACTCCAATAGAGTTTATCAAAGGGGGAGTTTCTCATTAAAGAAGAAATTCTTATTCGTAATGAAATATCATTCCGGAAATCTATAATACGGTCCTTAGAGTTTCAAAACCTAATGGGGAGTTAGTCGTATTCATCAATATCCTTAATTCAAAGGGAGATAAGCCTTAATGTTTTTCTTTCTTCTTAGAATTTCTTTTTCAAGGATGTTTGTGCTTTCCAAAAAGGGGGAGATTTTTGAGTCAATAAGGTTTTCCTTATGAATTTTCCATTCCTTCTTGTTTTGAAAATCACAAACACATTATCTTTAAGAAAATTGCTTTTATAAGAAAAATTGATTTTATAAGAAAAATTGCTTTTATAAGGAAAATTGCTTTTATAAGAAAAATTTCTTTTATAAGGAAAATTGCTTTTATAAGGAAAATCGCTTTTATAAGGAAAATTTCTTTTGTAAGAAAAATTATCCTTATCATATTTTCATTCATATTTTTCCTAAGTATAAGATTCAGATTTATTTCTATATTCTCGGAATTGTTTAAAACTTTGATATGAAGTATTCTGTTTTAGGATCCGAATTCTGGATAAGAACTGTAATAAAGTTTCACTCCAAAATTCTTGGATAAGAACTGTAATAAAGTTTCACTCCGAATTCCAGATGAGAACTGTGATAAAGTTTCATTCTGAATTCCGGATACGAACTCTAATTAAATTCTTCTCCATATTCAGGATACGAATCCTTATGAAGTTCGACATTGAATTCTCATTATGAATTATAATGACGAATTCTCATTACGAATTCTTAAGATGAATTCTCATTATGAATTCTGATGATGAATTCCCATTACGAATTCTGATGAGGAATTCTCACTACGAAATCTGATGATGAATTCTCATTCCGAATTCTCATTCCGAATTCACCTATTAAACAAAATCTGATCATCTTTGTTTAATACACTCTGAATTTATTTAGACTCTGAAAATTATTTTGGTTAGACTCCAAACAATCATTTTGCTTACGCTTTTCTAATTTGTTTACTCTTTAATATATATTTTTCACTCTAAACTTTTTAACTAAGACTTAAAATGATGTCGTACATTCTGTTACACTTGTTTTGTTATAAAATGATGTCGTGTATTCTGTTATGAACTAACCGTTGGTTAAGTTACACGTGTACAGGTCCCTCCGATTTTAAAGGAATATATGACCATTGGAAAGGAGGCCGACCTTTGAAAGAGCTCAGAGCTGAAAGGCTGACTGATCTTCGACTCATGTGATTACATGCTTGAAGTAATTTTTAGAGAGAGAGGCTCTTATTAACTCTCAAAGCTTTGTGCGACTCCGAATGTTGGTGATTACATTCGAGGACTTCCGGGGATAGGAAGACATAGGTTTCCAACACCTTGAAGTTGAGGGCTTCCTTGCTGAGGAAGACAGAGGTTTCCAACTACCTTGAAGTTGAGGGCTTGCGGGGATAACAAGACAGAGACTCCGATCTTTGTATCGAGGGATTACCCTGGTGTGGGTAAGACAGACTTTCTTGAAAGTATAAATCAAGGGACCTTTATCCAAGGTTGTTGGATACCCTTCTCTTTGGGTTAAAAGACTTATATCTTGTTACTTGTAGTTATACTACTCATTTATTTCCGCTACATTTTGTATTATAAGGAAAGTATAACTTTCTTATACTTACTTACTTGTACTCTGTTTCATTTAGATTCTACACGTTTTAAGGTAGAATCTCATATTGTAATCTTTTGTTAAGTTTCAATTTCCGGAACCATATTTCCGGAACCTACTTTCGGAATCTCTTTCCAAGTTTTCATTTGGTATTAGAGGTGTTGTGAATTTGCTTAGTTTAACTTTGTTAAACATAGCCCTTTCCTTTGCTTAAGGAAACAACAGTTATTATTAACTAACATTAAAGGTTCCAAAGGAATTTTTAAAGTATACAATTCACCCCCCTCTTGTAAATTGAGCATCTACATCACTATTTCGATCCTATAGTAAAAGTGTTTTAGAAAAATAACCCGTTTGAAGAAGATATGTGGGAACATGTGGAAATAGAGAGGAAGAAGTTACCTCATTTATTTCTATTAGAGTGAATAATTTAGAGGGTGAAATTCATTTTAAGGGGGTATAATTTAACACTAATTTTGTTTTTGAATTAATTTTTTTTCAATAAATTAAATTTTTGGGATATAAATTTTTTACACGCAATGCCGAATTTAGATTGCATTACAAGAAACACCGTGTTTTAACAAAATAAAATATACATTTTAAATATTATTATTTAAAAATGACCATTATAACATAACAGTTAAACTAAGTGATATGAATATTAATAACTAATTTTTAATTATTTTTTATAATAGTTTTACATAATGTAAACATATTGATAAAAAAGTACGTAATTTCTTGAAATGTCTTCATATATTTTGAACATACTATTTTAAAAAAATTGATTTTATTACCTTTTGTGAAAAATAATAAAGTTAATTTTAACTTATTTTAAAATATTTACTTAAAAAACATTATTAAAATATATAAGTAAAAATTATATTGGATTTAATTTTTTAGAATTTTCTGAAAAGTAAAATTTTTAGCGAATAATGAAAAATAACGTACTTTATTTAGAATTTCCTTTTTTGTTTATGATATTTAAAAAAAATAAAAATTATATGAATGTGGTTAAAAAATTAATATTATATAAATTATATATTTTTTAATCCAATTTAGTTCATTTTATTTAATATCATATTGGATTTAGATATTTAAACAATCTCTACTTATGAAAATGTTTCTTTGAAAACTAGCATTATCATCGCTTCTGTGGGTTTAATTTTGAATTAAATTACACCACATATATGAGATAAAATTGAAAAAAATATATTCCATATCTTGAATTAGAATACAATTTATTATATAATAAGGTCAAAATAATAATTTATCATAATTAATAGTAAACAAAGTAAAATTTATTTACCACGGTTAATGTAATAATTAGTTTACCAAGGGTTAAAATAAAAAGATAATGGTTAAAAATTACTAAATAATTTTCCAACAACCATTGGATGGACATATTTATACCATATTATCTAGGATGTTCAATAATTATCCATTTTTATCTTTTTTAAATATGAAAAAAGGTTACAATTTATTCCTTTCAAAATTACTTAGTGTGTCCTCTTCCCCACTTAAAAATGGCCACATCATATCCTCTATTATTCACAATTAAAAAACCCTTTTTATATTCCAATAACTACCCAAATCCTTTCCTTAGTTACCTCACATAATCCTAAATTCATTAATATAGTCATTTATCTAAACTAGGAAGGAAGTTTGTGCAAACCTATGGAGGTTACCCAAAGAAGAGGTAATGTTATTTAACGAGAGATTTTATTTTATTTCTTCCTGCACCTCATTATAATATTATCAAAACATGATAATATAATAACCAAAAGGTTTTAAATATAATTATATATTATTATTTCATGATTATTACTTACATCTGTTTCCTCTTCCCTCAAATGGGAAATGATAGCATCACTCGTGTGTATAGTAGACTACAACCTTGTGAACCGATGCGACATGTTTTTTTATCAAAACATCTCACAGTTGGGAATGATTATAGTTATAATGTATATGTTTGATATTTTTAACTCAAATATAATTATTTATATATATTTTAACACATATATCTTTTTTACATTCAATTTTGTGGGGGATACAATAATTTCAATCGTGTATACGACAGACTACCACCTCAAGAATCGATGTGATTCATTTTTCACTTAACTTTTACAAGGAAAGGGGTAAATTTAATAAATATTTGTGATATATAATAGATAAATATGATTATTTAAATTTAATATATTATTTCTGTTTATTTATCTTCATCCATTAAGATAATTGAATCATCATTGATGTGTACATACAACCTACCATCTCTATGAACAATGTATTTCATTTCCTATCTCTAACATTTATGGATTACTATAAATACATATTTAATTAATATATATGATATTTATATCATAGTTAAAATTCAGTATACTATGGAACCATGATAAAATTAAAAGGTCCTAAAATAAAAAAACAAAACATACTTGAAAATGAAGTAGTTATTACCTGAAACATAATTTTAACAACAAATTGTAATAAAATAGGTAATAAAATGGTATAATTACATCATAAATGATATGATATATAACATTATGATCATGTAATATATATATATATATAATTAATATTGGTTTATTATATAGAAGGATATATTACTTTCGAGTCAAGAGGAACACATGGTTAGAGATTGCTTTTCTATCTTTTATTTCTGGGAAACATATGCCATAACAACCCTTCATTTATTTTGTGTGGTGTATATACTACTATGTTTTTTCACTAATATCATCTTTCCTGGATATTTAATATTCAATTTTATGTTATTATTTTACAAGTATTATGATTAAAAATTAACAAGTAGTAAGGGTTTTATGATACAATCACATTATCCTTCATTATTGTTTTTTATTTTGTTTCCAATGATGAAATATTGTGGTCAAACTCTAAATAAAATGAAAAAATTTATTCTCCTTTATTTATGTCAGGATAATGTATGTTTTCCCTAAATTTTACTGTCTTTATGTTCTCAATAGTTCAATATATATATTATTTTAATGAAACACATATTTATTTATCTCTTAGGTTGAAAAAACATTTTTCTTCCAAAATAATGTTTTATAAAAATATTTTCCCAATTATTTGTAACATTATCCAAATTATTCAGTAAATACATATTCCCCATTTTTTAATTTATAATTTTTATCAAAAAGAATATTCACGCCATTTTAAAAATATGGCCCATTTGGATTTTTCAAAAAATATGAGATGAATTTTTTTCTTAACATGTATTGAATTTTTTGCAATCACAGCCCATTAGTGTTTTAAATATTTTTGTAAGTTTCAATGTTTATTTTTAGAGAAAAGGATTTAATTTTTTTTTGAATTTTACGTTATAAATGTTTATTTTTAACGAAATTTTGTCCCCTCAAGAAATGTTTTAAAGGATCATTAACTATTGATTTGTATGTTTCTAGGGTTATTTTCAAAGAAAAATATTTCAAATAAGATTTCTGTTTTAAAAGGTTTTTTCAAATTGGAATGCCTATTTTGAAAAATAAATGTTCCAAGTGATTTTAAAAATATTTTTCCATCTAATATGATATCCTTTGATGTAATTTAAGCTTTAATTGTTATATGATCTAATGATAACAACACTATTCTTTTTTCCAGATGGTTTGTGTTTTTGATGACATGAATATTATTAAACCTAATTCATTTTAAATGGGTAATTCTATGATGAAATGATGAAATTATTATGAAAACTATTTTTGTTTCATAGGTCATGAAATGAGGAAATTTTTTACGAACCCCATTTCATTTAATGGGTTAGGATATAATTAATGATTATGGAACCCATTTTATTTCATGGATTCTTATGTAATGAATGTTTTATGATCTTTTTAAACACATATTTGTTATTTTTATTTGGCGACGGGTGGTTCGTATATCTCACTTTAATGAATTTAGTAAAGATTGATATTTTTTGTGATAAATAAGACTGTAATGGGGAGAGAACCTTGTTTAGTAAGGAACATTCTCCAATATTTTAGTCTTGGAAGTGAACCTTGACTACTATGATAATTTAGGGTGTGAACCCATTCCAATATGATAGCCTTAGAAATTATACCTGACTACTATGGAAGGTATTCTCTATTCCTATATGTATGCCAAAAATATATGCCTTATTCCAATTTTATATTCTAAATGTTCATAGTCTATGATTCCATTATAATTCATGTATTAGGAACTATAAATATTTATTACATGACTCATGTTTATAATCTATGATATGCAGGGTATGGTTTTCAAATTAAATCATAATGTTCTTATACTATTATTCTCATTTTATGTTTTTTTCTCTCTTCTTTACCCTCACTAAGAATATATGTTCACCCATTTTAATTCTTTATTTACCCTGGTTATGATGAAAGGTATTTTTTATTATATTTATGAGAAGGGTGATAGTTATTAAAAACATGGGGTGATATAATGTAGTTCACTTATAGAGCAGTTATTTATGTGTCCATGTTTCTAAAGGCACTATAACTAAATGATTACAGTTTGTATCTTCATATAATGTAATGAATATTAATCTATAAATATGTGATATTTATATATATGTTTGGTTATTTACATATTAGGTACTTATAATACATAAAACATTAAAAGTCTATTTATAATTTTAAACTTATGATCATCCTTAAATATACCACTATAAGATACCTTTTTAAAACCCATATATTTTCACATCGATCATTGAAATTTTTTCATAATTAATTAACCATTATTTTCTATATCATTACTTAATATATCCTTCATGTAGAAAAAAATATGAATAATGTCCTCCAATTTATCAATTCCAAACCATAACCCAAAATATATACTGTACTTTTCACATGTGATTTTCAATTTCAACATCTTTAACTGTAATAGAATTAGGAATTAATAGAAATTTATCTATAAGGTATTTCAAATATAGATATTGAAATTTATATATAGGAAATTTATTTTCATAAACTTCATACTCCCCACATTTAAAAAATTCAATTAATACCTTAGGAATAAAATTATACCCTTTGTGGTGTTATTTGAACATTACCTTTTTCTTTTGAAGATTATTTATATATTCACTCTATTACCACATATAAAACATATTTCCATTATTTTAATACATTTCAACGGTTTCTTCTTCCCACATTCTTGACACTTATGATTTTGAATAATATTACCATTATGTTTTTTATCACATGAACTTCCATGGAACATCTTTTTATACTATTTGGTGTGTTAGGAAATGAACCTAGGTTTGTGTTACTAATCATAACCCATGACAGTTGGTTAAGAATAATGAAATGAGTTTTCACTACATATCCCATTCTATTTTGATTATCATTTTGACAATCACCCCCTTTTTCATCATATCCATTTCTAATTTGGTCCATGCTGGTTCCAGACATTTACTAAAATAATATTTAGTGTGAGTATATCAATAAAATACAAATGAACCATATAATGGGGAAAATATAGAGTAACATATCCTTATCCATGTCATCATTAATTAAACTCTATCAATTTATGAAAATTATCTATAATTATTCGGAATATACTAACTGATATGGTTAGAGAGGATAATTAACTTCCTCCCAAATAAAATCATGACCTCTAAATTTATCTAAATATTTTATTTCATATAAACTATAATGAACCAGCCATAAAAATTTACATAATCTTGATGTTTTAGTAAAATATTAACTTTTCTAAAATTTATTGATCTTTATAGTTTAATGTTATAGAGAATTTGGTCATTACTCATACATAACAAACCAATATATTACAAAGTGGACACTTTTACTCAGCTCTATTTTTCCTACAATTTAAAACTTAAAAAAACATGTTTTCTTCTGATAAAATATCTTCATGAATTTAAACATAAATTCGTATTTGTTCATACCCATCATTAAACACTATAATTTTTTTAAATGTGTGATGAGAATAAAAATATCTCCAAGGGTCATAAAAAGCAGAAATATGATAGTCTATTGAAAAATCATGAGAACCCAGGAAATGATTACCTTTATCAAAATATTCAGTGATCATATGAAATAAATAATAACTACATGAATAACATACAACTTTTTTTCAATGAAAACTATTAGAATATAATGTAATAAATTATAAATGTTTTTTAAGAAATATAGATTATCATATTAATAAACAGTGTTAAACTCATGTTAGAGATAACTAGATCTTAGTTAAATCTATAAGAGAAACCATTATATTTAAATCCTTAATTCTTACAGTGGAATAAAAATAACATTACCCAATGCATTAGACATATATATTTAGTATCACCCATCATATAATCCGAATTAGGATCACCAACCATATAATGTATGAAGATCCACCATAGTAATCCTTAATTACTATGTACCAAATCATAAATAAAACATTTTATTCTTGAAAATTTTCACAATAAAACCATTAATAACTATTTTGAACCCATATGAAAAAAACATAGTATACTGAAATACCCATTCATTTTTTGAATCTGATTAGCAAACATAGAAAAGTCATATAGGTGCCTTTGGACATCATATTTATAGAACCCATATAAGAACCCTTACACAATCCCCTAAAATTAGAATAACCATTATGGTTTATTTATAACATAATTCTATAAATAAAAAAATCATTACCAAATGCATTGGAGAGCTATATTAGGATCACCCATCATTATGAGCTATATCATAGACACCCATCGTAATGAGATATATCAGGATCATATGCCATCATAAAAGATTTCCATGGACCATAACATGAATGAAAATCATAAAATAATGCATTAAAATCATCAAACTCATAAAAATATCTTTTTAAACCAATAAGTAAAACATTTTTACATATAGATATATATCTTTAATTTAAAACCCCAATTTCAAAAATAAAAATCAAAAAACAAAGGGTGTATGTTTTTTATTTGAATAAAACAATAAATATTATCATGTAAGAAAAAAATCCAATAGAGTTTGCAACATAGGGAAAAGTCATTGACACCGTATATAGTAATATATATAATTCATTTTCTATTTTGTTACGAAAGTCAAAATGTTCAGTAAATAATTTCCTTTTGAAAACCATTGTAATAAATTAAAAAGTTTCCATTAATTTTTTTTATTATATTTAAAAATTAATTAATGAAATATTTTAAATAATATAGACAATGAAGAAAATTATTTAGAAAATAAATATTTAAAATAATTGAAAATGAGAACATTAAGGTAAAGTATCTATTACCTTGAGTCTGACTCCTCATGTACATTCTCTATCCTCCTGAATAACCAAATTACACCAATTACTGAATTTATGAAGAACCATTTTAATGTTTATAAATAATTTTAATTTATTTATTACCATCTAACATTCAATTACATAATCATTTGTGTTTATGTCTATGGTTTTGATTATATTTAGCTCGTATGTCAAAAATGACATTGGTATGTTGACTATGCTCAAAGAGGCAATTATTACACAATATCCAAAATAATAATCATAATTTAATTAGCTTTTTTGTAAATAAATTATATAATTCAAACAAACCATGATGTCTGGTTGTGAAAAATGAATTAGTTTTCATTCATGAAGATGATAGGTTGTACGTACACCCAACTAACGTTTCCATTTTGCAACAAAAATGATGGAATGAAGTTAAACATTATTTAATTTTTTAAAAATGATTATAATATCATAAATATTATATTATTTCTATAAATACACTTATATATACCATTTATGTGATGTGGAAATGAAACAAAAATCACATCGTTTCATGGAGGTGGAAATTCAAATGTACCCATGAATGATGTTATCACTTTTCAATGGATGGAAAGGTGATGCAAAAAACAATAATATATATTACAATAATTAAAATTATTTCATTTATATAATATATATATACACAAAAATTAAATCAATAATTTTAACACTTAATGAGAGTTAGTGATTGAAAAAAATTATATAGGTCTGTGAGGTGGTTTTCCACCATACACACGAATAATAGTTTTGTTTCCCATTTATTGGAACATGAGGTGGATATATGATATTAAATTAACATAAACACACACACATACAAGTATATATATATATATACATATCTATATGTGTGTGTAATATACTTATTTTAGGTATGTTTTATGGAGAGGTATTATAATAAATAAAACTAAAACATTCGGTTAAAAGATATACCTCTTATTTTGGAAAAATCCTTTTATATTCACCTTAAGCGCTTTATGGTTGGAATTTGGCCCAAAAAAAGATCCATAAAATTTGGTAATGAAGGTTATTATGGGATTGTGAATGTTCATTGGATAAAAAAAAGGCTTTGGATGTGTGATGAAAATAGGAGAGGATGCTCTCTTTTATATGTTGGAGGAGGGGCACTCTTCAAATTACATAGAGTATTAAATTAATATAAGTTAATTTTCTTAGAAAAAAAAATGAAAAAATTATATTTTTTAAATATAGAATAATTAATTTTGTAAATACTCACATTCAACACAATTTTTCCATGTTTGCATTATATTTTTACCTATATCACATTGTTTTAATCCCTCATTAACATTTTTAAAAATTACCATGATATCAACATTTTTTACACTTTATGGAAAAATAAAGTTACTATAAATGAAATATTTACCTATAAATAAACCATGATTGATATTTTCAACTATAACCCATTCAGTTGGTTAATCCTAAGATTTTTATGAATTTTAAATCACTATATAAAATATTATTTTTTATAAATATATCATTAATATCAATTTTGAAAGTATTCATATAATTTGAATTTAAAAATAATATGAGGTCAAATTAATTTTAATATAATCAATTTATATATCTGTAATATATTATATTGATTTATAAAATTAACGTGTCACTATAAATCAACCATAAAATATTTCTTTTACAGTTTTTAAAATTATTTATTTGATTTTTCTACTGCCTGCAGAAGCACTATATTGGGGACACATTACCATTTAAATTAATTATTTTATCACTAAAAATTAAAATTAAATTTAAATCATAAAAATAATTTCTCTTTTAAAAAACCATTTATAAATAAGCATATGTTAATTTTTATCCCGATCAAAAAAAATTATAGATATTAAAAGTAAGAGAGTTACATTTTTGACTTTGTATTTACTTAAAATAAAATATGTCATTTTCAAAGTATGAAATTTTAATATTTTTTATATAAATTATAATATTTTATTAGGATGGTTGATCCACACTCATAAAATAAACTAAATAAAAGTTTTATGGTTATGTTTAGTATTTATTGTTTTATTCTTGACCTTAATTATCGGATTTAAACTTACTGAGGTGAAAAATATTTTCTATAGTTACTATTAATAATGAAAAAAAATAAAAGGGAACTATTTACCCAATTGGGACCTCATAATTATAAAATATGAAATCAATTTTTAATCATTCAATATCTAAAAATGTATGAAATTAATTTTATATTAATACGTAAAACATAACAAAAACATTTGTAGATGAATGTGTTTTTATGCATAAAATGATCTTATACCAAAATAAGTTATAATGATTATTCTTATATAAATAATTCTATTATTTCTAATTAAATGAGAACTATATTTCTTTAAGATCAAATTTAACTTTTAAATTACCTCATTTAATGAAAATAAGCGATATTTTTACATTAATGTTACTATTAAATATTTACTGAAAAATTAATATATTCAAAAAAATAAGAAAGTTTCACCCTAATATTATTTTTATATGAAGATTTAAAAATTATATAACGGTTATGAAATATGGTTTTTAAAATTTATAGAAATTATTTATTATATTTCCTTATAAATATTAATAAAAATCATTTTTATTTTTTTGAAAAATAAAATAAATTTACTGAAAAATAGAATGCTTATTTCCTAAGAATTAATTGATGCATTAATATTGTGTTAGAACCCTTTATATATTCAATAATATGGTTAATTATATTCATATATTCTAATTTAATAACTTGGATTTAACATTAATATTTAAATATTAATATTTCACAGTTTTGTTATGCTCGGGGATGCATGTTATATTTGCTACTAAAAAAATAACTCGTTTAAAATATCAAGAATTTAATATTATAGCTCACATAATTAGGATAATATAAAGAATGTTTCAAAATTCATTCAAGGAGTCATAAAATAAAATACTTCGACCAAAAATAATCCTAGAAAAATCAAGAGAAACAATAAGAATTTGAAACGAAATAAATTATAAATCCACTATTATTTTTTTATAAATATAGGAAACTTTTCCTAATAAAATATGAGTGTCTTGGATTTAAATATCAAAGAGAAAAATTGAAGAAGGAAAAAAACATGAAATATTTTGTCAGACTTTGTATTTTCCCTGAAGAACTAGACTTCAATAATTATTCTTGATGTGATAAGGAGACAGATAACCTTTCTCAAACAATAAATTACCCTAAGAAAAAAATATTTAACGATTTTTAAAGACTATTTGTTTTTGTTCAACAACAGAATCGAGTAATGTTAGTAATAATTTTAATAATGGGTTTAAATAAAAATATTATTTTAGTTCATATTGTCATAAAACTATTGTAATAAAATTAACTGAATTATGTCATGAATTCAAAGATGACATGGAAATGATTTAGAAAAAGTATGAAAATACGACTAAGGATCATAATAAGTGTATAAAATTAAAGAAAAATGTTATTTCTAAAAATTCAAATTTGAAAATTCTATTTCAAATTATTATAAAGAAAAGATAAAATAATTTTTCTGAATGATGATTTATCAAAACTATAAAAATTGTGTAATAATTGGAAAAATCATGATTCCGGTACTAATGATAATTTTTTTGATGAATATGAAATTATTAAAGAAATTAAAATATGAAGCTCAATGTTGATATTGAATATTTGAAGGAAATATTATCAAAATTTAATATCAGAATTCAATATTTAGTTAAATTCACGATATTATATAAAACATCTATGTAAAAATCCAATAGAAGTTGTCTTGGTTATGATTCATGATTACATAAAATATATAAAATTAAGCTTATTAATGGTAAAAATGATGGTATCTCATATGTTAATTGAATTATATATAGAGTATTTAGACATTATTCTAATTATTTCCCTTTATAATTTATTTAACCTCATGGATATACTATTTCATAAATTTTGGAATCTTATTTTAATGTTAATAAGACAAACCCTTCTATAATATGTTTTCCTAATGGTTCTTCATAAAATCATATTAGACCAAAACTATTTGGCATTCCAAAGTAATCACCTTTATCTTATTTTTATAGATATCATGAATGTGAAATTTTTTTCATCATATGGTACATTTGAAATTTAACTAAATTCAATATATTTTTGGCTACTGAACAAGTGCTTGTTATTTTATTATTTGGATCCCAGGTATCTACCCTAAATATTTTATATGATTAATTCAACGAAAATTTCTTAATATTTTTAACATAATATTCATTTAAAATTAAACAAAATGTTTTCATGGCTTATTTTGGAAGTAAGAATTAATTAGTATGGATCTATTATTATTATTACTATTGATTAAGTAATGGGGAGATTTACTGTTCTATTATATTTCCATAGAGTTTTATACGATTAAAGTCTTGATGGAAAAATTTGTTTAAAATACGATGAAATATTTTTAAGGGGTGAATTTTTTTTCTAATTTTAATCTATTTAATAAATATATAAAAAGGGGATAATTTATAAAAAATATTTCTTAAAATATTATTTATTTATATAATTTCCCAAAAGGGTATAATTTTGGATATTTTTGTGTGTTAGATTTTGTTGTGTGTTTTTATAATTACAAACAATGTTTACCCTCTATCTTATGTTTGTTATTATTTTTATATTTCTCTTATTGATTGAATTTTTTGTCCTTTTACTATTTTATAGTTTCTTAATTTTTATTAAAAATAGGCACATAATATTTTCAAATTTTGATGACACGGTAAAATTATACCTTCCTTTAAAATTGTATATGATTCTATGATTTTTTTCAACTATTAAATTTATTACTATCATGCTATTATATTTACTCTTTATTTCTTTTAATGTTTTTTATTTAGAACCATAAAGCATGTATACATTTTAAACTCTTTCTTTTATGATAATACTACTTTCATGAATATATCTACCAGAATAAGCTCATTATTCGCATTCTATTGGGACTTATCTATTCATCGTCCATGAATTCACAAATCTCATTCTATAATGAAGAGTAGCTTCCATGTGAATGATATTTGTCTAACCATAGATGAGGAGTTATTCTTAGTAGTTCAATTATACCCTTGTGCATGTGGAACTTTGTTTCATGATCATCCTATATAAATCCTTCATATTCTTTACATGTTACCCATGGATTTTGTTCCCAACCTTCCTATGTTGAGTTTTCTATCTTTACAATATAGCCTTCCTCCAAAATCTTTTCACATAAAATTAGTCATGAAATATAGATAAGTATAAATGGGATGCACACTTTGCATTATCAAGTTCTCCATAGTGAATCATCCTTTCATATAGTTCTGTAGCCATGTTTAATAGTGTATCTATAGTATAAAAATACACATTACATTGAATCCTCTTATAAAAATTATTTCATATGACCATAATAAGAACAACCATGACTGTAACTCGAGACTATAGATTGCTACTATGGATTTTGGTTGTATTGTACCACCAAGTCCATGTTCTATTATTTTATATCTATGTAAAAAAATAAAATAATGTTTATAATTTTAAATTTTAATTATTATACTCTTTTGTTTGTTTTTTGGAAGTGAAATTTACTGAAACATTCTTTGAACTATTTTAATTAATTTCATTACTGAAAAATATGTTTCATTTATTTGTATGTTATTAAAAAAATTTATATATTTTAAAATTTTTATATCAAAAATGTAAAATTTTATTTATTTTTATGAGAATACTTATTTATATATCTCATATGTCAATTAATTTCTAAATTATTATTTATATTTAAAAAAAATATTTTATAGCTACTCAGTTTTGTTTTTTACTGCGTTTCATGATGTTTCATGAATTTGAATAATATTTCTGAATTTGAAATTTATTTATCATATGATAATTTTATGTTATATATTTGTCCAATTAAATTTTAAATATTTTGAATACATTATTTTGAATTATATTTGACCTATTATTAAGGATATTTTTTTAATTTATTAAATCATTTTTGAACAAAAATATTTATGATTATTTTGGAAACTAATTATTTCACATAGATAATTATTGTAATAATTTTTAAAAATGTTATTAATTTTTTAATTTATTTACCCATTGAATTTGATTGTTACAATTTTCTGTCACCTTTTAAAGGGATTTTGAGTAGGCTTGGAACATATCAAATTTTATTGGTAATATCTGTGACACATTTTCATTGCTTTGAGAATAAATAAGTAATCTAATATTGTGTTGTACAATTATATGAACTCTTGAACGATCATTTTTTATCTTCTTTACAAGATCTTAAGTGTTGAACTTACTCTTTTTCAAATACTATTTCTTTAATGAGATGAACATATCTATTAATTTAGAAATAATAATTTTGTTTATCATATTCATATTTTTTCTTTTTATCACAGTTTCTTATGTCTATAACATTACTTCCTATCTCTAACACCTATTCTAACACTTACTTATGATGATTTTATGTTCAAAAATATTATTTCTTTCACTATGTTATAAATCCTGGTTTTTAATTGCATGATCATTTGAGTTGTTACTATTCTATATTAAAGAAGTATGTAATTGGGTTTTGAACCCCCTTAAAAAATCCATTGTGCTATTGGAGTTTCCCCTCTACTATGTAGAATATGATTTTCGTAATCGGTTTATCATTCTCCTAAAAACATTAGTATATTGAACAACTTTTCTCTCACCGAGTAGAGTCGTATAAGAGTAGAATAGGTCAACTTTCGACCATACTACTATAAATATCTCATGTGTTCATTAAATTATTTTCCACTGCTAAATAACTTTTTTGATTGAATTTTATAATTATTGTATTTTGATAAAATGTTTATTCAGTATATTTACCCCTATATAAAATCCAGTATTGTTTTCTGTGGAATTATCAATGAATTTAATGCCCATACACAATTTGATTCAGTGCATATTTTCTTTCCAAAGGAAGGAGATCACGAGGACATTTCCAGAAACATATTAATCAATATGTTGGTTGAGAGTATCAGTGGTCAGGCTGAAGAAAACTTCTTTATATATTAGTTGTTTCCTATATTTCTCATATTAAATCATGGTACTTTTTTTAAATAAAAAAAGGCATATCCAGAGTTTATTTTCATCTAGGGAGGTGGATGGTGTTTAGGAGTTAGGATTGAACATCAAGGAGGCATCTTATATATCCTGTTAAAATAGGAACCAAAACCCATGCAGTTCAATTGAATGGGTAAGGGGAAATATGAAAATGTGTTAAAAAAATGGATTCCTATATATCCTTATAATAATAGGAATCAGACCCCAAGTAGTTTTGAATGGTTGTTAGGGATTACATTTAGAAGTTGGTCCACAATGGATGTACTTACATCATATTGATTGGGTGATCATTATAGATATCTAAGAACACATGACTCATGCTCAGTGGGAGAAAAAATAGTAAGTAATGGATTTGTAAAATTATATGAGAGAGTACCATCAGACTGGAAAATAGGGATTATGCACTGAAGCTACCCTATAATATTCATGTGTTGTGAAATGGGGGATAATAAAAAATATACCAAGGCTTTCCCACGAACTACCCTAAGATACCTAAAAACTTTTGTGGGTTTGTTGAGGGTTTGTTTTAGATATTTCATCTAATAGGAGGCCCATGTTTGGGAACTAATAGGAATATATTGACTCAAGGTATATTAATGAATTTATAGGGCTTACACCTTTGAGGATTCCATATTATCATTGTTCCAAGAAGAGAATCCATATTTGTACTCATGATGCATGATGAATCTAAAAGGAGGCATTTAGACTTAATGTGTTTTAAGGAATCCATGTGGATATATCTTGATATGTGGTGACCAGATAAGAAATCAATGTGGAAGAATATCAATAAGTGGAAATAGGATAAAACCAAAAGGATTTATCTTAACATAATGTGGTTAATGGAATGGATGGGGTTTATACCATGGAGGATAATTGTGTATGGACCCATTCCTCATCTGTTGATAAATGTGGAAGTTTTATCACACTCATATGAGAATTTTCCCCTTTGAAAGAAAACAATTATGGGGACAACACCAATGTTTATGCTCGTGTATCAAATATTTCATAATCCACTCATGGATGAGTAAGGATGATCAAAATCATATGACAATTTTCTCCCGAATCTAAAAAGATAAAGAGTTTACACCAAATTGTATTTATAAACCTAGAGGATATATAAAATCTAAGTGATCTATAGTGCATATGAATAGGTTCATCCATTGTGGTAACTTAGGGAAATAAATCAACTTGATATGTAAAATGATAAGCATGAGTAGTATCACACCTCAATGGATTTTATGAATCCATGAAGAGTATCTTGAATCATGGAAACTATGTGGGGAATATGCGTTAATGTTTCAAAGATGTAACTATCATGTTCTGTGACATAAGATATGGTAGGGATATATGGGTTTAATATCTTGAAAGATCTCTAGGAATGCCCCCCCTCATATGTAGCTAATTGGATTAGGAATGCAGATTATTAATATTGGGGATTAAACCCATTAAGATTCTCCAGTGGCTGTGGTTGGGTCCTACACCTAAGAAGGAGACCCATGAGGTAAACCTAGTAGAGTATCTCAACTATAGGAGTATATGAAATAGATGGGTTCCTAGGTATATGACATAAGAGAATTGGAGAATATCCCTATTATAGTGGCCATTAGGAAAGGGTCACCAATGTGGACTTCTTTAGGTGAGGGGATAACTAAGTATAATGTCAAAAAACTAAGGAAATTCACAAAAGTAAAGTGGGGATCCCTTGTGAAGGATTTCCAAGTGGGTGGCTTTGGAGAAGGGTCACCCAGGTGGGTCACCTAAGTGGTTCTACAAAACAAGGGTAAACAGTTTGATCGAATAGTTAGGTTCATGAGTTCTCTCACCATGATTTTTCCTTTGGGATTTCTCTTATCCTCTCCAAAGATATGGGGAGGGGATACATTTATTGAAAAACCTACGAACCTGGGCATGTGATATGGGTGATAAAATTACATAAAATGGGTGAAGAAGTTAAAATGACTTGTGCGAGATGGGTGATTGAGCTGCATGAGTGAATTTCATGGGAAATCAAATTACTTTATAAAAAAATTCCAACATCCCACAACCAAAAATTTTGATCACTAAGTCTGTTTGATTCCATTAATAGAAAAATAAAATAATGAGAAGTAAAATACACCCTTTGATAACTGTATATGACCAGGAATTATTTTTAAAAAAATTATTAGAAGACCCTCAAATTTTTAAGCTATATTCACCTTTTTATCAGCATTTTATGAAATCCCTAACCTACTCTCAAAGGGTGGTTCTCACCACCATACCACCAAATTTGGTAATCGTTCTATTGAATAACCATCCTTTAGTATGGGATATGTATTATGGTATATGTAAATCAAATATTCTTCTTCTTCATGCATGGTGATATATTTCTACTCGAACTCGACATGTGTTGTATAACAGATGATAATATCATAGGTCATCTAGAAATGTGCATGGAATGAATTTTTTTGATTCCAAAAACCATTATATTATATTAAATTATAAATATCTATTCAAGAACACTATAAAACTCTCATTAACCACTCATAGACACCTATAAACCATTCACCAAACATAAATATTCTATGACTGCGATACTTAAATTAATATATAAATACATATCAATAACTTCTATTCCTTATTGGATTTACTAAATTTCACCAACCCATTATTTTCATTTCACACAAACACATTCAATAAGGTTTAATCTAAAGAAAATGGGATTTACAACCAATTACCAATGTAAATATTATAAAAATGTATTATGAAAAGTGTAATTCAAAAGGATTTAAGATACAAGACTTGGTATAACTAGTTAAGCCTTATTGGTACTATACTTGTACAACCCATGTATTAATTCTCTTAAATGTCCACAAATAGTTTTACACCCACTGAGGAGACTAATAATACATAAAATTGATTTTCCAAACATAAAATCCATCTTTGAATTTGTATGGATATATCAATCCTAGATTGTTGTGACTTACTACTCCCTGCAGGATATATTATAATTATAAAATAAATAGTCAACTATTTTAGTGAATATAAAATAAATTTATTGGTTTTATCTTTTCAAACATATCATATGTCTATGAAATAATTCCTCCAACTATAAATTATTGATTTTAGAGTTCTTATGTCATCTTATATGCATCTAGAGCCTGTATTTCATTGATATAAATATTTCTCAAACTACCTCAAAATATAATTAATTTTCTAATATAATAATACTTGATTTTATCTAAAATTGTTCTATCATTGGGTTGTTATTACCCAAAAGGGTATAATAAAATTAAGATAGAAACTATTTCCGTTTAATTTGAAGTACATATATAACTTAATCCACCTTAAAAAAATAGTTCCAATTAAACAAGAGAGTTTGAAACATAATGGAAACCCATAATATTATAATTTATATGATATCCATATGTTAATTTAGTTGGCATATTCGTAATTTTTAAACTATAATTTGTGAATCATTCTAGAATGAAATTATAGAGGACTCGCAGTAGAAAGATGACTCATTATCGATCATCCTTGTACTACCATCACCACAATAAATTAATGCTTGTTTAGGAAAAGATTAATTATATATTTAATTGATTTATGATTACTTGGTCAATATATACAAGAGAAAGTCCACAAAAGGATCTTGTATCATATTACTAAGTGAATTCATTTTCTACATAAAAGTTATGAAATTTCTTATACGAATTGTTCTAAATATATAAAATTACCTATATTTTATCTAAATAGTAGTTCATGTGTTAAAGATAAACTATCTCTAGCATCATCATGTTTTACATTAATCTATAATGGGTTTTTTTCAAACAGTGATAAGTATGTCAAGATAATGTTTTATCATTACCATTAGTTTTATTTGACATTATTTTATCTCACCAAAATAGGGTATGAGTCTTATATTTTGTATTCATCATTATTTATCAATACTAGATTCAAGTGATTCAATTATAACTAGACATTAGTTTAATAAGAAATACCATAACAACATTCATTCCAATAATTAAATAATTCTTCATTGTGTCTAGTTGACACTTAGATAATGTTTTTGGTAATACCTTTAAAATAATAGTTTCTCAAGAATTTACCCACTTTAAAAAATGAAGTCACGTCCTCATCTTGGATGACATAAGAACCACCATTTCTCTCCATTCATAGAGTTATCCTTACACTTTTTAAGGCTTTTAAATTTTCATAGATTTCATAAATAGATAAAAAAATTATGTGAAAAGAAAAATATACATGAATCAGAATATACTGATCAATTATTTTCAATCCATTAAAATTCATGTTCTAGTTTCATTTCTTAAAAATGGGGAAGAATGTAGCCTCCTCTTCACTACACTACCTATAAATCTTCTATCTTTTTTAAAGACATTATAAATGATCCACTGACAAAGGAATCACCATTTCTGGTAATTGGGTTTTTGGAAATGTTTCTAAATTCTTTTATTATAAGAAATGAGGATCCATGTTCCCTTCAATCATTATCTGTATAAATGAATATGTTTCCATTTTTATGTAATAGGGAAAATATTGAACATGTGATTTGGGAATCCACCTTGGTGTAAGTCCCTTGATATTCCTCATTTTTCTAACTCATAAAACCAAATTATCTTATGATTCCACCATTATTCATCATCTATATACAAATGATAAATGGGTTCTTATATAGGAATCCACCCTGATGTAAGTCCCTTTGATATTCTAATATTTCATAGATCTATGTAAATATTCCTTTGGAGTGTTTATTATCTTTCCTCATCCATCAAATGGTTAATAATAAACTACACCATAAGGACTCTAATTCATATTTTAAACACAATACACATGACATCTTCTTCTGGCCTGAGCTCCAAACTATACTATTAATGAGACTTGTAATCAAATATCATGGTGACCTCTAGGTGTAATACCCACACAAGTTCAATCTTATGCACTCATTTGAGGTTTCCAATATTCTATTACCTCTTTTTTATCATATTTAGTGTGACCCATGTGGGTTTAGAGATTGTAAAATAATATTTCATTAGCATGAATATAATGACCAAATGTGTTCCCTTGTTTAGGTTTATGTCTGATTATATATTCTCTTCACATAAAGGGATATATTCCCAATTTGGATTCTCAAGTAATCCTTACATGCATAATTCCCACAAAAAACTTCTATTGTAGCACATTTTATGATGCAGACACCAATAATAGAAACTATGTGGACTCTTATTATTGTTTTCACTAGATACATTCCACACCACCTCAACGATCGAGACCAGTACCCAATTCTCAAATTCCCTCATATATGTCCTTATCTCATGACATTAAACCACATAGTATAGTATTATCATAATACATTAAACTATTTCCACTGAATTATATGGGTTTTCATTCATGTTATTACAAGATAAGTTAGATTCCTCCTAAAGGATCAATCTAAATTACAAAACACCAATCACCTATCTTGAAGAAGGAAAAATAAAAAGTTCCTAGTTATATGGAATTAAAGTAAATATATTCACTAATTGTTAGAAAATAATGTTATATAAGACAGGGAACCACTGTTACATACATGTATCATTAGTATAACCCTACTATGAATGTATAATGGTTCAACATATGATCTTTTTTCATGGGTAACCAATCCCATATCTGGGGATGATAAGGATTCATGAAAATATAATAAATATATAATAGAACCTTAGAGTATGAAATAATACCCCCAAAAGGGTGTGATGAGCACAAATTCCCATCCCCTAAACTAAATTGAGTTCCTAAGCATAGTTATCATGAAACACCGATGACAAACTACCTTTAGAAAGTGGTCCCGTGGCTTCTTTTATATGTGTTATCCATTTGGAGTTTCGATTAGAAACAATAATGGAGAACCTGATGTGAAAAGAAAAATAGAATGATAGTTACCACTAACTTTTTAGGGAAAAAATGTTGAACCATACATAAAAGTAATTAGAATTATAGTTACCTCAGATTTTTTCAGGAAACATAGAAATATGTTTTTTAATATTAAATTATATTTTAAAATGTATGGTTTTATTCCATAAAACATGTTTTTTAATATAAATTCTTTTTAAATATTCTAGGATACACTTAATTATAAATCATAAAAATGACATTTTTCACAAAAACAAATACATTTTTTGACTAAAATAATGTTTTTTAGAAAAACTAAAAAATTCATTCATTAAAAATTTTGATGTGAAAAAATCATAAATTAATTTTATTTTATAAAAATTAAATTCGAAAAATTTGAAATTTATCTTTTAAAATGTAATATGTGATATTAAAAACAACTTTTGTTTAAGATAAACCTTTTTAATATTCACTCATATTAATTATCTATATTATATAGAAAATTACTTTTAATGATTTTCCACCATAGTTTATATTATAGATTTATTAATAATTCAATTTTAATATTTCATGATTTTTTTACATTTGGTGTAGCATGTAACAAAATTTATCAAACCTGACATTATTTTTACATGGTCTAGAATTTTAGGACCCCGCATTCTCTCCCCTAAATAAATAATGTCCACAAAATTTTAATAATATCCTATGAACATAAATATATAATTTCATATAAATTATATATGAAAATCAAGATACAATTTATAGAGGGATATCAATCTTAAAAACTTAAAAAACTTGTATTTTTCTTCAGAATGTGTTTATCGCCAATATTGAGTTTTTCTCCAACTATTTGAGCTTTGAGTCTATCGTTATTCATTTTGAAGACCCATTTTTTATTTTATTTTTCTAGATGTTTTATATTATTAGCAATTTATTGATATAATATAATTGGTTAATATTAAACATATTTTAATTACCCTGATACTTTTTCTTATAAGTATATGGAGCCAATCCATTACAAAAATTTCATTTAATTTATCTAAAGGAAGGATAATAATATTTTTCACATGGAAAATTCCTTTAAACATGAATTTTGAATAAAATAATCAGAAAACTAGAATATTTATTTAATAATAAAATCGTTTTTGGTTATTTAATTATAATATAAAAATTCATAGATATAATAGAGTTATTATAATTAAATTACAAGAAGAAATATGAAAATCTAGATTTGAGGGTATGTGTACCTTAAATAACAAGATCCACCACAAGAGTAGTACTTAAAAAGGTAATCCATTTTCCTATAGTTAATAGAGGCTTGTGATTATCATAATCTTGGTTAGTACTTGTATTAGGTAATTTAATTTGAAATTCCTAATTTCCCCACACATAATACATTGAATTTTTAGAAGTACTTTAGGTTGAACTCTATTGAATTCAACCAATTTGACCATACTCTTCATTTACTTATGGATTTATAATATTATATGACACCCTCTTCCATATATAAAGAAACTTCTAGTCCCATTGAGGAAATTACCTTGGTTCTTCTTTCAATAGTTTCTACATATAAGAAATTGAACTTTTTTTATTTAATCATATTCATAGATTGATCTTTCAGGAGACACCATTCTTCTCCCTTTAGTGTGTTCAAGAATAAAAATATATTAAAAAGTTTAATCATATTTAATGATAGAATGTCTTTAATAATCACAAGGTTTCTCATTCAATCTTCAATTATTATGGGTTATTGATTGAGGAAATTTATAAATTTTCTCTCACACCCATGGTTTCTTATAGTTATCCCCATCACTGAAACAAAATGTATTCACACGAGTAGAGAAACATTTAAAATATATTTAAATCATATAAAAGGGATGACACCTTACATTTTTTTTCTTTTATATTTTCATGTTAGCCTATAGTTCCTTTAAATAAACATGTTCCAATATTTCTTTTAACTAGGTTACATTAAGTTGGATTATCTTATACTTATAAACCAAATCCCTCAATGTAACTAGGAAATCAATCCTTCATAATTGTTCATAAATGTAAAGTTATCAACTAAATCATATCTCATGGGAGTGGCTATCTAGGTATGTAGCTTTAGGCCCACTCATCATAGATTAGAGTGATAATAGAGTCAATGATCAACAAACCATTTTCAAGGTGGTTAACCCAATGATAACATGTTCCATATCCGCATCTAGATGTTATTATCTTTATTGGGGATCTATTTATTGGAAAACCACTTACTCAATAATTTACCAAAATTTTAGGACATCAACCTATACATAGATACATATATAGAGATTTCACTGAGGTTCTCTAACCTTAATATCAAAAGTAACTAATATATACTCCAAAAAATAACTCAAACATTCATTCATAAAAACTGTAGTGACCCATGCTAAACTTGACATAAATTACACATTAATCTAATGATTAGAGTACTAAATTTCAAAAAAGAATCACATAACCCAGGGACCCAAAGGTTTAATGTATTGGATATGATCTAAATAAAAACCACAATATATAATAATTTATCCATAATCAAAATCATATATACCCCCTTTTAGACATTCCATAATTTATAATTATCATTTTAACCTAGGGAAATGAAAACATAAGAAAAGGATGATATGGGATTATCATTATTGGAAAATATATCAATACTTCTTCCAGGGTTTTTTCATAGGAATATGAGAAAACATTAAAATTGGATAAATTTATTATCTAAAAGAATATTAAATAATAATAGTATCCATAATTCAATATAGAAGGAAATTTAATCTCATGTGAAAAAAATGTACCATGTAAAAAGTGTGTGGAATCATTATTTAAGGGGAATAATCAGAGGCAAAAGATTATAATATAAGAATACATCATAGGCATAATCATAGAAACCATATGTTAAGGCTAACCACCAAGACATTAAACACATATTAGGAAAGGGATAACCACACATATACCTTTTTGGTCTTGGGATAATCCACCCACATACCAATGGGCTTGGGATAAAACTTTATATGAGCCCCTTTTGTTTGGGATAAATCCTTATGTGTACCCTTTTTCATGAAATAAACCCTCATGTACACCCTTTTGATCTTAGGAGATGTAAACAATAAAATGCATTTAAGGGTGATATAGGACCCCATCCATCATTATATACACATATGTTTAACACATATAATAAATCATAAACATAAATTGATAAGACCATGGAAAATGAATGGGAATTTTAAAATTTATAGAAAAATCACATAATATAAACATAAAATATTTTAAGATATCATTAATATAATTTTTCAAAATATATCATATCATAATAAAATATTATATATTATCAAAACATTAATTCATGAGATATAATACTAAGAGGAAAAATAAAAGTGAAAATAAAAAAATCACAAAACCTATGAGACATTTTTATGAAAGGTTTATATAAAATAACATTAAAATTATTTTTTAGAATAGAAAGATAATAATTTCTAAAACCTTATTATAAATGCTTTCAAAAAAATATACATGAAAATATTTAAAATTTATAAAACAATTTTGAGTCAATGATAAAACATTTGATTTTCAAAGGATGTAAACCCATTTTATAATATTTTGAAATAATTTTATTTTAAAACCCAGGTCATAAAATGTTTAATAAATGTTTCTTTTTAAAAAAATTAATGAAGCGATTATGATAATCATATAAAATAATCCATATTATCTTTCCAAAAAAGAGAGGGGAACACTAACTGGTTGGAAGATATTGATATCGAAGAAAATATTCATTTTTAAGAATGAGAGATATTCTTACCAATGTCACAATTTTAGTTCATAATATATTTTTATCAAAGAAGTGGGTTATTAATTACAAGATGTATTTTCCTCATAAAATAAAAGGAAACACCATATAAAATATGGGAATAGTAGGATAAAATAAATCATGAAGATTTTTATTAAACTAAGAATGACTATGACTCAATGAATCAGAAATTTACTGATAATTAATTTTTAATTAGCCTAAACCCCCTTTTAAGGTAAAGAGGGAACCAAACATGACTTTACTGACATAAAACATTCAAAAAATCCCCCATGGTAAAGTTCCCAAGGATAAACAATGAAATCCAATAAAAAGATAAACCCTCCCTAGTATTAAACACATTAAGACAAGCTTTAAACATCATAATGCTGCTTGAGTAGATGTATCATGTAGGGCTACAGGGGTCTGGTTCAGATGTAAAATGTCATAACCTCTCAAAATTCCAAATCTAAATAGAATTAGACAATGAAAAATCCCTACTCTAAACCTCTTCTGGGTCATCCCTATAGGAGAACTACTTGCCTTTCCCCATGGATCACAGAACACCGTACCATAGTGAAAAACTCCTCAATATTCATTCCACACAAACAAAGGTATCAATGTCAAAACTTCAAAATATTTTCAAAATAGATCAATAAACAACATGTAGCCTTCCAAGGTCCTCCAAAATTAATAGAATCACAAAAACCATCAGGAAGGAATTAATTCCCACTACTGAAACCACTTCGCCACTGTAATGTCAGAGCAGAACAACCGGAAATCATGTACCCATATCAAAAAACAAACTAGAATCCCATCCAAACCGAAAAAAAAATTATAAATATCAATCAAGAAATTAAACAACAAAAACATTCACCAAAAAATCACCGGAATAATTTCCTCTTCATATCTGAAACGAAAAACCCATCGTCGCCTTCAAGAATGCTTATAGTGACCAGCTCCACACAACAAACCCACAACTAACGTAGAAATGTGGCGGTAACCTTCACTGTAGTGGCTGGAGACTCAAATAGTAGACCCTCACCGCACCGCAATGAGATCCTTGTCCATATCGAAGGGAAAGATGAGAAAATTCCAGAAAATTGTTAGATTCATTGATCTATTCAAGCCCATGGAGTCACACAATTTTACCATAGGAAGAGACCACATAGCACGAGGTCTCCTAGCCAAAGTGCTGAGGAGATGAATAGCCGATCCATAGTGGGGAAGAGAAAGGTGATGATGGGGGGGAACCAAACTCAGAGCCCCTTACAGGCTCATAGACACTCCATCCACCTAATATGTGAGTTTAGTGGATCTGTCAATTTATTTAGTGAATCAAAAATTTAGTTGATAAAAATACTATGAAATTGGTAAAAAAGGAATAAAATATTATTGATAGGAATATCGAGAGACAAAAATTATAATCTCATGAAATGGATGATATTTTGTATGACACCCCAGGTTTTTAAGAATTATATACTTTTTATAAATCATATGTTTATAATTATAAAATTTATATTATTTTTTATTTTTTAAGTAATTGAAATTGATTAGGAAATAAGTCACACACGATATTAATTGAAACTGATAACAAATTATTCATCCATAATTGAAAGGTTACCACAAAAGCACATAAAATGATGTATTATACACCATGTATTATTAACCACCATGGTCAAAATAAATCCAATAAAAATACATAAATCAATTAGTGAAAAACGAAATAAAATAATAAAATCATCATGATTATGAAATCCCTCAGATAAACATCAACCTTGAGGGTAACTAATAGCCAAATATACCAATAATTAGTAAGATCTCTATGAAATGGGAAAAAATTATAAAAAACACTAATATGAAATAAAAATTAACCTTGTGAAGAAAGGGCCGGATGAATGAATGATTTAGCAAGCATGTATATATATATTAATGAAACCTAGCATTTGAAAATAATTCCATCATAGATAGAGTCATTGTAAATATAATAATTATTCATATATTCAATAGGTGTTCTGAAGTCATGTATTGATAAATAATAAATTTAAAATAATATAACTGACAATGAAATAAAAATAATGATATTAGAATAATATATATATATATATATGCGTCATTTATAGATATTAATATTATTTTTAAAATATCATATAATAAAACATAAAAAAATATCTCTTGTAATATGAAGAATTCTCAGGTCTAGAAGTCTGTTTGGGAATGTCTGTCATTTTTTTGGTTACAAAATATCCTCATCTAGAAATATGAACTTGATCAATGACTTGGGTATTATAGATGGATCTCTACCCTTCATCGATCTTGGTATTCTTATATTCTAGGGAAGACCACATGCCCCTTATTTTATCATAATTCTATGTCAGGTAAGTAGATCACTGACCTCTTGGAAACGTAAATCCCTATCTTTAGCTGGATGAGATTATCTTGTAAGGAATTTAATTATTTCAAAACTTTTTTATTATTTCAGGGTCATGCTTGTCCCACCTCGATCATAAAAACCATCAACTCTCTAATGAGAAACATTGTTTGGAGTATGAGTATTCTTTAATGAAATATCATAACTATTTCATGGAAGAATTTATGTATGCTTATTACTCTTGGGGGTCCTAGAATAAAGAAATTAACTATCATTAATTAGCTTCTTTAGGTATAGTTCATATAAAATATTATCAACAATAGCATAGATTATTTATCATTTCTCAATCTCATATTTCTAAATAAGATGAATTTAGTGAAAACTTTCTATATGGAGTCATCAATTTGGCTAGGAATCAAAATTGTTTATCTAAAAATATTCAGTAATGATCATTGGATTGTTAACCATAATTCCTATTTCAGATTTTCATATGAAATTTGGGTGGGAATCCCTCTCATGTAAAGGCTCACATTTTCGAACCATGAAATTGATTTTAGTAGCTTTATTAGAAACCGAATTTCTTAACTGGATTCACTCCTATATGATATCATGTAGACTATATGAACTTATAATTTTATTAAGCATGGAGACATACTTTTTTGGGAACTAGATCTTAATGGGAAGCTTAACTCCAAAGTTTTATATTAGAACCTTGTTCGAGGATCTCCAAAATGTACTGGATATTTAAATAAAAAATAGAATCCCCCTTCTAGGTTTACTCTTCTTTGGAGGCATCATTTCAAAAAACTACATGTGGATGCCAATCTGCAGAAGGTTGGAATATCCCTATATTTTAGATGTGGTCTTTGTCACTAGAACTGAGAAGACATTAATCACTTTTTCTTTTCTTCCAATATGCCTCCTATTTTTGGCTTTCATTTATTTATTTATTTGGATTTTGAATTCCTAGTACAAATATGATGAGTGATTTTCTTCCAGCATTTTCTAACATCAATCTGCTGAAGCAGATGTCCTACATGTGTAAAGTTTCATTTGTGGAATTAGTGTATTCAATATAAAGGGGCTGGAACAAGGTGATTCATGAATAGGTTTACTTTAGTATCAATATATCATAGGCACAAATAGTAGCTATGGTCAAGACTTCAAATGAGATACTATCTTCATATTGCAACAATTTATTAGAGGAATTCCTAGTAATGCGAATCCTGAAGCTGCATGGTAACTATCCTCCTCCTCTTAATACTCTTTAGGTATTCTGGTATCCTCCATTCATAGGATGGAAAAAGTGTAACTTTGATGGATCCTCGAAGGGTAACCCAAGGCCAGCAAGCTATGGCTATATCCTCAGGGGATCCTTTGGTGATGTCATTTATTTGGATTTTGGGAATTGTGGAATGAAAACTATCTTGTAAGCAGAGGTATATGGACAAATTAATGTTGTCAAGACTACTAAGTAAAACAAATGGGACAATATATGGTTTGAATGTGATTCCACAACTATTTTACAAGCTGTCTGAACTGGGTAGGTACATCTCTCTTGGAAATTGATAGTGAATTGGGCTAACTACCTCGATCATCTCTCTTCTATGAGATAAATCATTACAAACATATATTGTGAAGAAAATTCCATCCCTAATGTGATGGAAAATAAAGGAGAAAATGAGGATGTTTTTTTTATTTCCTGATACACTTTTTAATGGGTTTTTGTCTTTATTACCAAAGGAAAAATATAAATTCCCTATATTCATACTGATTTAATCCTTTCTTTCTATTTATTTAAAAGCCTTGGAGAACACTTTTATAAAAGAACATTTTTTTTTCAAAGAACCATTTTTATGTATTTCATATCTTATACCAATATTTTTAATTGAATAAATTTAAAATATAATTATATAATAACTAATATATTAATATCTCTTCAATTAGAAATTGATATGAAATAATATTAAGAGAACTTAATGTTTAATGAAATTTCATTTTTAAATGAAAGAATTTTATTGTTGTATTTTTTTATTATCATTTAAATACTTAATTTTGGAATATAAATTAGAAAAATTTACCTATATTTTTGGATTTATGACTACAATGGTTTCATTGTATGATCTTTATTTTTAAAAAATATTTATTTTTTGTCAAAAGATAATTCTTTTCAGAAAATTATATGTTTTATGATTTATCATTATATAAGAGTATCCAAGAATATTAAAAAATAATATTAATGGTAAAATATTTATTTAAGGAATTGCATTATTCATTTTAAAAATTCTTTAAACTTATAAATATTATGTTCAACATTTTTAAAACTAAATTAAAATTTTACTTTAATAAAAACATTTTTCTGTCATTTCTTCTAATTAATAGTTTTGAATGTGAAATCCAGTTTTCTCTTACTTTGAAAGACACATACATTTTATTTTATTTATAATGGAAATATTTATGTCATAAAATAAGTATCTATAATAATCATATCATGTAAAAATGTTTTTAAACATAATAATACATTTTTCCTAAAAAACTATTTCTATATATTATTAGTGTTTTTAATGTAACATTTCAAACCATAAAAATTTTATTTGTTAAAATTGTTTAAAAATTTATATAAAATTGTATAAATAATGTAAAATTTATGATGTTTATTATTTTAATTAATATTAATTACCATGTTTAAAAACAAATTACTATGGTAAATATAAATTAGGTTAAAAGCTAGAAAGTTGAAAGAACAGGAAAAAAACACTCTAGGTTGCCACCAAAATGAGTTTAGGAGGATAATCCAAAATAAAATAAAACCTCCTATAACTTTTTACCTATTTGGATTCATTTAAATTTTAATAATAATATTAAATTTTAAAAAATGTATTGGTTATATCTTAAACAACCCTTCCCTTCACTTAGAAATGGGTAACACTTCCCCCACATCGACACCCATCTATCTATAGAATTTTTTCATCAAACTCTTCAAAATTAATAAAAATAAAAAACTACCCCTTATTAAAAATATTTTGGTCTCCATTATTTCTCATAAGTCCCTCATTTACTCAGATAATACAAAGTAAAATTCATGGACCCTCCATGAGTATTATCAACAACTTAGCTTTTATTATTAATAATATTTATTGAAATTTATTTCAGACACACGATATAGTTATATAATTATAATTTATATGTTTTAATGTTATTATATTAATTATATTATCATTATCTATTCATTTATCACATCAATTATGGAAAATAATTTTAGAGTTCATCCATAGATGCTCACTACCACCTCTATAAGAAATAAAAATAATTTTTCATCACCACAAATCATTGAGGGTTCAGAGAGTTAATTTTTTGAGGATATATGATATTTATTAAATGTTTAATATTCACTAAATTCAATAATATAGTTATTTGAAAACACACCCTTACTCATTAAATCATTATAATAGGTTACCATTTGGATTAATTTAAAGTCCATTATAAACAATGTTATAATGAGTATATCATAAATGAATATGGGATGTCATATAATAGGAATATATTTTAATAATTATGTATTTAATTTTTTTTACTCAGAAAAGTATTTTTTAATATTTAAAATATTTATTAATATATCAATATTCAATCATTAAACTCCTCAAAAACATATTCGTCATGACATATTTTTTTTGTAAGCCGTATTCATGTTGTTAACTTAATGAAAATGGGACTTCAATAATCATTGAAAAAAATGATTATTCTATATTGAATTATTTGTAATTATGAACTTGAAATAACTTGGTCAAAATCCAACCTATCTTCATGAGTATTGTAAAGATAATCAACTACAAGTTCTAACATCCCATCAAAAAAATAAGCGTTAACTTACTAATCTATTCATAATAAATTACAATAAATTTATTTTATAAAATATTAATATATATAAATAATAATATATAATATTATATCAATATATTTATATTTTTTAATGGATGTTATAGTGAATTAAACATTGTGGGAATAAAGGTATGCTTTTTAATATCAAAATTCCCCTCTACAAAACATATTTTTTTGTATTATGCACATTATTCCATTTATATGGTATTTTTATTTCATATTTTCAATGTTGTTTTAGTAAATATCTTCTAATATTTTTAATTTAATTGTAATTTAAATATCACTCTTTCAATTGATTTCTATTCAAATGTTCTTGATTTTCTAAAGGTTTTTTGGCTCAAATTTGAATCCCTTGCAACTTGATTATGATATAAACCATAATTTATTTTAAATGGGGTAAATACTACCCCACTATAATTTTAGTAATATAATTAGGTCACATTTCATGAAATTAAATGTTCATTTTAAATTTTTACATATCATTGGGTTTTGATTCAAAATATTTAAGGATGTAAGGGTTTTTATGACTTGAATATTTTCATTTGGTTATAATCACTCCAATTCATCTATTAACTTTCATGATTTACCTATTCTAACCAATTATGATGTTATTTTGTATTTTCACCTTATTTACTAGAAAATAATGTTTCACACCAAATTTTTCTTCCTTGATGAATATATTGTTTTATGAAAATGAAATTTTATTAAGGATAATTTCCATAACATTTAATAGATTTTTTATCCATGTGAATGTTTTTACATCCCACTAATATTATCCTTTAGTCAACTAAAAAAATATTTTTTTATTCCTAATATTCATTTTGTTCTTATATATTCCTTTTAAAATAATGTATTTGTTATCTATTTTTATGTTGTGGTATTTCAAAAATAGAGTATTTAAAAAAAGGGTTTCCATCATTTCAAAATAAAAATATTTTTCTTCCAATACGAATTTTTTGATTAACTTTATATAATTTTAAAGATATTTAAATTGTTCCTGATAATAAAAATTATTTATAAAGCATTATATTTCTTTTATCTAATTTTTTTATAAATTAATTTTGAATTGACATTTTATAAAAATATTTATAAGGTTTTGTGATGTATTTTCATTTTAACATCTATTTTAACCCATGTTTTATCTCTCATAGTGTGATGTTTTTATCATCCAATATATTTTATTCTGATATGATTCAATTTTGAATATTATATTTTTGATATCCTATGATATTTTTATTTTATTTTATGTGATATGTTTTGATGAGAAAACCCATTCTTTTTTCCACGGTTTAATTAAGATATATTTATGATTGGTATTGTGTTTCAGGTATATATATATATATGATGACATATGGGGTCCTATATCTCCCACAAAGGAATTAGTATATGTTTATATGTCTTGAGCTCAGAAGGTTACACTAGAGGATTTATCCCAAGATAATGGGTACATGGGAGGATTTATCCTCAGACAAAGGGCACATAGGAGGATTTATCTTAATCAATATTGTATACATGAGGATTTATCCCAATCTAAAGTGTACATGGGTAGATTTATCTAAAGTCAAAGGGGTGTGTGGGAGGTTTTATCCCATCCCCAATGGTGCACATGAGGATTATCCCATGACCAATAATGTACCCATGTTGTTAACCCTGGCCTATTATTTTTTGAATGTCATGGTGGGTAATATTGATATATGATTCTTATGGTTCTGTTAATGTGACACTCTTATGTCATAATCTTGTGTCTATGAATTTGATAGTTGACTAATGTTTAATGTTTCATGATTTAATAAACATTTTCCATGTTATATATTTTTTAAATTGAGATTACAAATCCTTCTATCATGTCTTATAAACAACTCTTATTATTCCATGTTATTTTTAATAATAAATTTACCCCCTTAAAATGTTTTCTAATATTCATATGATCTAACCCTTGGTGAAACATTGCTAAGGTTTTCCTTACCGAATGTTTGATCTTATACCGTTCTTGTGTTTTGTTTTCCCTTTGATATTATGATAAGTATAAATTTTTGAAAGTCTATAAAAGAGTATAGAGGAGCTTGATTATGGATAAATGACTATAGATAAAATTTATTTATATATCTAATCTTTAATCCCATAGACCATTATCTTTGTGGGTTGTGAGATTTCTTTTAAAACATGTATTATTTAAATCAGGGTGTCATGTATTATTTATATATTATTATCTTGGGTTGCTTTATTTTGTATTAGATAAAGGCTTAGTTTTTTGGTTATTATTTTAGTTACCTTTCTTGGTAAGATTTTAAAATCTTGATGAAAGACCAAGATATGCATCTATGTATGGGGTGATATCCAAAAAATTTGTGAAGTATTGATTAATGGGTTTTCTTATAAATATATCCTTGTATAGATATTGGAATGTAGATGTGGTTGGGGAACATCTATTCCATGGGATAATTTTCATGAATTGGGTTGTTTTAGTATTTAATTGATCGTTACTCAAATACATGATTAGTGGGCTTAAGAATACACACCTGGGTAGACACTCCATGGAGATATTCTTTTCTTGATCATATTCTCTTTATGAATAGTATTAAAGGGTTGATTTATTTGTTACATTTATAGATTAGGTTTAGAAGTATAATATAACCCAACTTAAAGTAACATATGACAGACTTAGATTTATATTGTTTGAACTAATGGAACTATAGGGAAACATGAAAATTTAATGGAATAAAACATTCTACAGCTGAATTAATTTTATGAATATGATAATTCCCATGTATTTTTAATTTTTAGTTACTCATTTAATAAATTTAGGGTTTAGTAATAGTTATAATTAGAAGGAACCATGGGTGTGAGGAATAATGCAAAAATAACCTCAATGAAAAATCCATCATAATGAGAGTTTGATTTAGAGTTATTATTTTTAGGACAACCCGACTATCATAAAATATGACTAAAAATGTGAACATTGTCTAAATATCAAACAAACCAAATAATATAAAGATATAGTATCATGAAATATGAAGTAAAACATGTGATAAAGGAAGGAATTTTTAATTTATATTATGTTAAAAAAATGAATGAATCACTAGGTAAATATTATCAAGTTTATTTGAGGATACATTACTTTTGGGAGTGGGGTAATCAAGCATCAAACTATAGAGGATAAAAGAAGAATCTAGTTTGCATGATTGATTTCTTTTCTAATATAGAATTTAAAATTCAATGTCTTATGTGTGAGGATCTTAGATATTATCTAAGTCAATTCTTTAATCTAATAACTAACCAAAATAATGAGCATCACAAAACTCTACTACCAAGAGAAAAATGGAATACCTATGAAATCACTAATTTAAATGTAGATCCTTATATTTAAAAAACAAATACCCCCAAATATAGAGTTATATGTTTATTATTATAATTTTATTCTAGAAACACTATTATATATCATAAATTCTATATGATCATGAAATTTACAATGAAATGATTTAATTTTCAATGTAATCTAATAGTGTATTATCATTTTATTTTAATTTGATGTTTATAAGAACTTACCGTGTTGAAATCTTATTATTATTTCTTAAATACATTTAATGAGATTTTAGTAATGGATTTATTCCCTACACTTAGAGGAATACTTTTATTGGGTATGGGAAAAATTATTTTTATTGTATAATATTTTATCAATTAACAAATGATAATACACTGCCTCTAGAAATAAATTTTAAAATATGGGTGTTCATATTGAACAACGATAGACTCTTGGCCCAAATAATTTGATAAAAACTCAATATTAAGGGTAATACTATTCATAAGAAATTTATATTTTTACCATGTTTATATGATTGATATATCTTTAGAAATTATATTTTGATTCAAGTCATTATCTATTTTCACTGTAATGGAATAATTAAAATTGTGAGGACATAATTTATTTAAGGGAGGAGAATGTTACATACTAGGTTTTTTGGAAGTATATTCCTTTTTTAAATCATATGTTTATAAGTATAAACAATTTTTTTTTTATTTTTTTAGAGGAATATTAATTTATTAGGAAGTAAGTCATAAAATTCATTAATTAAAACTAACATCACTTTATTCATTCAAAAGTTAAAGGTTGCCACAAAATTACATAAAACTAATTAATTCACGCTAAGGAATATTACACACGATTGATAAAATACATTCATTAAAAGTGAATAATTCCACAATGGATGATATATAAAAAACTATAAAATATTTACGAAAATGAAATCCATTTGAATCACTTTCATCGTTGAGAATCACCAATAGCTAAACAAAATATATTACGAGTAAGATCCTCATGAAAGGAAAAATAATTATGCAATATCTATAATATGAAATAAGAACTATGCCATTGCTAAGTGAGAGTGGAATGAAAATATATTTTAGTAATTATATATATATTACCAAAATCTGTCCATTGTAAATAATTTCACTGGTCATATATAAAACATAAATACAAATGTTGTGTATTAGTATGTAGTAAATTTAAAATAATATAATTCACAATGAAATAAAAATATGAAATAAAAATATTATATATATATATATATATATTTATGTGTAATATTTATGTGTAATATTTATGTGTAATAATTAAATATTAATAATATTATTAAAATATTATATGATAAAATTAAAATAAATATTTTAATATCATTATAGAAGTAAAAATAAATTATATAATTTAATAAATAGTTTTAAAGGTATTTGTTAAAGCGTATTTATTATAAAATTAATATTTCCTTTTATTTCAGTAAACAATTTTGCTAAGTACTGAACATTTTATCCTAATAGATTAAAATAAATAATTACAAAATATTATTATATATGAACTAATATATAACTTTTTATTAAATTATAACTTTATATGAAATATTATTATGAATAGTTAATGTTTAATTTTATCGTTTTTCAATCAATCCATTTTTCATGACATATTATATTCTAATTTAAAAACTAAATTTATAAATTATATAGTTTAATTTATAAAAATTAAACTTCTTATTTGGATTTAGGATATCAAAATTTTCTTCTTTTAAATTTTTTTGTTTATCTCTGAAAAGGTTATTTTTAGCGGAAATATATGGTTTTTATGAGAATTATAATTTTTTTGATTTTACCATTATATATGAGTATCTAATAAGATTATGAAACATTTTATGTACAAAAATATTTATTTAATTTAAAATATTATGAATTTTGAAATATTCTTTAAACCACTAGATCCCTTGTCAATCATTTTTCGAAAAATGAATAAGAATCATTAATAATAATTTTTTTCGGTCATTGTTTCTAACAAATTGTTTTGATGGTGAATGTTATACCATGAGATTTTATAAGATATATTCTTTTTGATTTATTTTATGTCTTGTGTTGTATGCTATATGAGAATTAGCTAGAACTATACGTGACACCGTATTAACTTCCAGTATACATAACACTATTCTTGGTTTGTGTTGCACACAATTTCATGTTACTTGGATAGAATTCATTTCATTCAACACTAAGTATAATTTTTTTCAATATATCAATGAACTAAATTTGGATTATGTTTTATAAAACACCAAAGGAAGCATTCAGTACACACAACACTAACTTGGATTGTGTTGCATGTAAGAGCGACCTTCCTCGATATATTGTATTGTACGCAATACCAAGTTTCACTAAATAACAATATATTATTAAAATATTATATAACAAGCCATTATAAATAGTATTAACCACATTTTGAATTTTATATAAAACTCTAATTCATTTTAAACATTTTATAGAACATGATATGAGAATGAACTTAATTTTTCTGATAAAAGAAGTATTTTTTTTAAAAAAATGAAGTTTTACTAACTTTTGATGGAGAACCCATTTTAAATCTAGTTTTTTGACACTTTCATAAGTTAAATTTGACAAAATAAACATATTCTTTGAATTCAGGACATAAAAATTTACTTTTTCTGAGTTTTTGGTATTTTTCTAATAAAATTAAAATTTCAATGAATAGTGTAATATACAGCATTTTAACTCAAAAATTCCTTTTTATCGAATTTATTTATATTGTTATATTATCTTTTTAATTTTTTTAAATTTTAATTGGATTATATTTTTATCATTTAATCCAATGTTGGTCATCAGAATTACTTTCAATTTTAAATTCTACGTAAACACATGTCAACATTTTGATAGTTATTACTTCTAAAAAACACACTTTTTGGTTTTAATAACAAGAATTAATTAAAAATTAATTTATAAAACATATTTATTTTTAATTTTTAAAAATTTGTTTAATATTTGGATTCATATGGTTCAAATTGTGTATATAGGTACATTTTTTAGACATTATGAATAGTAACACTTCAGTAATTACTTTATTTACCACGGTTAAAATGGTAAATCTAGTAAATTATGGTAAAAAATAACATTATAATAATATTAAACTGCCTTAACACATGTCCCAATCCTATTGGATGAGATATTTATGACTATGGGCATCCTTGGGCCGATTTTGGGACCCCATGGATTCACATGGATGTAAAAATGACATTTTATAAGAATTAATTTAAAGTAAAGATAATTATAACCAAAACATATATATTTTACTAAATCGATTTTAATATAGGGTTATATAACAGATCTCTATGACAATAAATATTTATTATAAAGATAAAAATATTTCATATATCATGGTATTTTATTTTTAATTTTTAGATTTTAAATAAATATATTTATTTGTGACAAAATTATGACGTAGTGATTATCTCATTAATGAAAGATTCAAATAAATGAATTTATAAATATGAAAATAAATTTAATTTGAATATTACTATGCCATACATGAATTTTTTGTATGAAATTGACATATTAGGGATGAGTTAATTCCTTTGGTTTGATAGAATAAGGTTGTTATGAATTTTTAAAAAAATTCAAGTATGAATAGTATCCAAAATTGATATAATTTATATCTTAAAACAAAAAATAGTTTATTAAATGATATTAAATTGAAAAAAATATAATATTCTTCTAAAATGTTAATATAAGTCCAAATAATTCATAAATAATATTTTTGGGTCGTTTTACAAGATTTGGTAACTACATTAACCCACAATGTGTAAATAACAAGATATCACTATAATATTAAAAATGGTAAAATAAGGGTTAAAGCAAAAAGATAAGGATAAACAATTTTCAATACTTGTCTAAAAATTATTGGATGAGGGTTTTTTGAACCAAAATAATCTTATATTCTAATTAAATAAGTTTTGGACCATATTAAATCGAAATTAAATTTATAATAAATTAATAAATTAATATTTTCTTAAAGTGCCCCTCTACTCCCTTATAAAGGGGCACCTCCTCTCCCTCATATTCACTTTATTTTGTTCCTTAGATCTCATCCAAACCCTACCTATTTTTCTTCTCTACTTTCCTAGTTATATTCTAAAGGTTCTGGTCTTCTCAAAAGACCAACTCTTGTGTACTAAGAGGAAATTTAAAGGACGCACATCGAGGAAAAGGTAATCTCTTCTACCAATTGGCTAAAATTTATTTCTTCTTCAACATCCTATTCATTAGTTGTTTCATTATAAAGTAATAGAATCAGTATCAATAATATATTATATGTTATAATAAATATTAAACAACACTATTCCACCTTCTATCCATCCTACGAAAAACAAAATCACCTCCCGTGCGTAGGTACGACTTACCATCTCCACTATGTATTATAATCTTTTTTTCACCCCCACCACGCATGGATGGGTATAATGTTCTAAATAATAACTATATAAGATTATTATAACATGATAAAAATTAAGAGATATTATACACCATCCAATTATAATCCATTCAATAATTATGGGAACGATATCGTCGCTCGTGCGTACGTATGACTTACAGTCTCCACGACACGATAAGATTCATTCTCCAAGCTAACCATTCAAGAATGATTATAAAGTATATATAATAAATAATCATTAAATGTAAAACATAATATTTTTACTTAATTTATGTATATATATTCGCAATTTACTTACTTCCATCCAATTTAATAAGGAAATGAAAACATTGTTCATGCGTACATACGACCTATTGTCATCATGAACGGTGTATTCCATTTCATTAATCTATATATTATATATATATACAGAATATATATGATTTATAAATAATTTTTACAACATAGAAGTAATAAAATCATGATATATGTAATAATATCAAGAATAACAATTCAAAACACGCATGATAAATAAAACGATTATAACAAAAAACATTACTTTAACATAGAATTGACAAATGAATGGGTAATATAAAGTATTAAATGAATCATATAGGATATAATAAATATTATTATGGTCATTTTAAAATTTAATAATATGTTTAAACTAACTATAGAGGGGTTTCAGACACATATGGAAGAAATCAGACCTAAGGCAAGGGATTATTTTGTCTCACTTTTATTTCTATTGGACATATTCCTTATACTCCACCTATTACTTTTGTGTGATGTTTATGCTTCCCTTGAATGTTTTTTTGATTATTATTATGAAGGTTATGATACTTTCATATTCAGGTAATTTTATTTATATTACGATACATACGATACAATTGATAATAAATTGTTAAGGGATAATTATTCAATTACATTTTTGTCTCAGATTGATTATACGTAAGTATAAAATGGGGATATATTTATCATATATGTCCATTCCTTCTAAAAATGTTTTCATAAAATGTTTAATATTCTTCTATGTATGTTTAATTTCATTTTTAACAATTTTTTAATTTTACTACATGGTATAGAAGGAATCTTTTTTTTACCATACAAGGTGTTTTTTGACTTTTCCGGCCTAATACAAGGAGAATGTTTTTTAAACTTATACGACATGAATGGATTTTAAGGTTTCATGACACCTTATTTTCACTAAGATTCCTATAAACTATTTCAATTCTATTTTCAACTAAATTATTTTCTTTTAAAATTTCATGGCATTTTGAGAAAAGAAAACATTTTGGAAGAAGAAAGGATATTTTCTTCAAGAATTAAGTTCAAGTGTTTTATCAAAATTATTTTCCATCTAAGATGATGCTCCTTAAAAAGGGTTATGTTTATATCGATATTATTAATACGATTTTATTATATTAATAGTGTAATTATTTTTTATTGATTATGTTATGATAGAATGATGTTTAAGAAACCCATTTTATTTCTTGGGTTATGCTATGATGAATGATTTATGTTTTGTAGCATATGAAAAGATAATTTCATTATGAGATGTGTGAGACCTATATATACCTCCAATGAATTGAGTAAATATTTATATCTGATAGGATAGACATGACTGAAACATCATGTAAATCGGTTTTAGTATTGTTGGGATGTAATGACAAGTAAATCTAGATCAGTAATACATGGCGGGAAGGAAAAGTAAACTCGATTTAGTATTGGACTATGTCCACTATGATGGTCATGGAAGCAATGAATTGGATATTATGGAAATCATATTTTGTGATTATTATATTTCCACAATTACATGTTTTATACCAATTTTATTCTATCATGGTTAATGTTCCTTTATGATCCATGCCTTACGTATTGCCAAGATTTCCTTCATGACTCACGATTTTGATGTTTAACCTTTAAGTTCATGTTTTTACATTAGAATGTTTATGGTTTTTTCTATGTTCTCCATGTTTATCCTTACTGATAATTTTATCTCACCCTTTCTATGTTTTATTTTCCACAAGATATAAAGAAAGGTTTTAGGTTGGAAAACAAAAGGGGGAGATCTTTATGTGAGATGATGAATATCTTTCACCATGATTAGAAGATTTTGTTTTGTGTTTCCAAAGACAATAAACTAATTTAATATTTTGGTGTATTTTTGTGTCATTTATTATGTTTTCCATAAAAGAAATGTAATTTCCATATATGTCAATCTTGGGTATCTACAGTTGGTATCAGAGTGAAGGTTTTGTCAACCTTTTGAAACTAGGATTCAAACAATTTAGTGAGATCCCATGAGATATTTCTAAGGATAGGTCTAGGGATGTCCTAAGGAAAAGTCATGTATAGTTCACAATCCAAGTGTTTTTTTTAAAATCATGACTACCCTAGGGTTAAACCAAAGATATCATAGATTGAAATATTATAAGTAATTTACCTTATGTGTTTCTAACCTTTAATCGGTATTTCTCACACTTTTCTTTCTGGTCTTAGTCAATATCTAGAACTATATAGAACATTGTAAATCATTTCACATTTCAGATGTGGAAATTACAAGAATTATAAAGATTGATTTCCTAAGTCGAAATATCATGAATGATGTTATGAGTATTGGTCATACTACTGAGGAGAAAGATATTGTAAATGATATGTGTAATATACGTAATGCTCTTTCTCTATTGTTTACATTAATACTAATAATCTAGAGGTTGATAATCCTTAAGACATGATTCATATTTTAGAAAATAAGAAGACGATGGATCCTGAGTAATGGTTTAAGAATAAAGTTGGATGATTGAGTTTTATATGTTTCAGATTTAAATTATTATGTTATTTGATTCTTAAAATATTTTAGTGTTTTCAGTATACGTTTCTCATTAAGGATTGGAAAGGATATGTTTAATAGATATAGGCATCCAAAAATTGAATTAAGGTTAAGGTGATATACTTGTAGAACACATGATTAATGGGAACATAACCCTTAAAATAACCCTAATTTTAGATAATGATGTTTGGATGAAGATATTTTTGATTTGAATAAGTAAATTGGATGATGCTAGTTTCTTAAGATCTAAATATGGATTTGTTGGGAAGAGGGTTATGAAATCATGGATTAAGTGCACCAATTTTTGGGACATAAATAATATATCCAATATGTTTTGGATTAATCACACATGCCTGTTTTCAATAAGAATGTCTGATATTTCAGGTTGTTTTCTTGACTTAATAGAATACATGATTAAAGTATTCACATGTTTGGAATGTGACAACCAAGAACTACCATATGAGATATGGGAGATAAATGTTATGTATATTTTGTTGACCACTTTATATGTTTTATATTTTCTAAAGGATTGTAATGTTATCCATTTATGGATTGTATAAGTTATATTCTAGTTGAATTTTGATATATTAATGTATTATCTCACTATAGGTAGACTTATGCATATTTGATTTCCTGTTATGACCATTATGTTGAGACAAATGGAATGACCTATCATTCTTCTCATTATCTACTAATACTTAAAGAATAAAAAATATAACTTCATTTCTTTAAATAATATATGAATTGAAATTGTTCAAGGAATGAAAAATGATGAGATTATACCAAAATCAAGTAAGTATTTATTCTCATGAAAAATTATTCAAATTTAGGGAAAGAATTTGAAAAAAAATGTTATCCTAGTACCCTATTTCATAATAATTAGATGGTTTCTTAAATCATCATAGATTTATGGATTTATAGTAATTAACTTTCTCCAAACATTATTCTCAATCACTATCCATCAGAATATGATGGTTAGATTTCTCATTAATATCCATGTTTTCACATACTACATATGTTATCCTCTGTGGAATCCCAGTGATGAGTTATATTGGGTAACCATTATGTTTCCAAATTTCCATTAAAAATGATGTTTTAGTATCCCTTTTTACGATGTGGGTTTCCATGAAAGAATCATTCATGTAGAAAACCATTTATAACCTCGACGAATTTAAAGGGAAAATTCATTTTAAGGGGAATAGAATGTAACACATTGATATTTTATGAGATATATTGTTTTTAATTTATTTTAGTTCTTGTGTTGTACACTACAGGAAGATTATCTTATGCTATAAACGACACCGTATTAGCTTGTAGTATACGCAATACTATTCTTGGCTTGTGTTGCAAACAATTTCAAGTTCCATTGATTGAATTAATTTCATGAAACACTATGTATATATATTTTTAAATGCGTAAATGAACTATGTTTGGATAATATTATACACAAAACCAAAGGAATATTTCACTACATGCAACACTGACTTGGATTGTGTTACATGCAAGACCTACCTTCCTCGATAGTTTGTGTTGTGCGCAATACCGAGTTCCACTAAACAACAATATATTCTTAAAATATTATATAACTAGCTGTTATTAATAGTATTAACCACATTTTTAATTTTATATATAATTATAATTCATCTTACTCATTTTATAGAACATGATATAAGAGAAAAATCATTTTCTCGAATAAAAGAATTATTTTTTGAAAAAATGCAGTTTTACCACCTTCTGATGGCGCAACCGTTTTAAATCTTGTTTTTGACACTTTTATAAGTTAAATATGACTAAATAATTTTCTTCTTTGGAATAGGGACATAAAAATTTACTTTGGTTGAAATTTTGGATTTTTTTAACAAAATTAAAATTTTAATGAATAGTGAAAAACTACTACATTTTAACTGAAAACTGGTTTTTTATACAATTTATTTACATTGTTATATTATCTTTTTAATTGGTTTTAAAGTTAATTAGATTATATTTTTATAATTTAATCCAATTTTGGTAATTGGAAGTAATTTAACTTTTAAATTGGACATAAACACATGTCAATCTTTTGGTAGTTTTTACTTCTTAAAAACCCGCTTTTTTGACAACGGGTATAAATTCTAAATTAATTTCTACAAATTATGTTTTTTGAATTTGGAAAAATTGAATCAATATTTTTAATCATATGTTTCAAATTGTGTAAATAGGTATCTTTTATTTTTAGATATTATGAATAGTAACTTCAGTAATTATTTTATTTACCATGGTTAAAAGGGTAAATCTGTAAAATAAGGGTAAAAATAATATTATAATAATATTAAACTACCGTAATGCAAATACTAATCCTATTGGATGATATATTTCTAACCATAAACATCCTTGGGTCAATTTTGGGACCCCACAGATTCATATGGATGTGAAAATGATATTTTAAAAGAATTAATTTAATGTAAAGATTATAATAACCTAATCATATATATTTACTAAATAGATTTTAATATAGGGTTATATTACTGATATATCTGACTATAAATATTATTTATAAAGATAAAAATATTTCCTATATCATGGTAAATTATTTTTAATTTTTACACATTAGATAAATATATTTATTTATGACACAATTATGATGTAGTCATTACCTCCTTAATGGATGATTCAAATAAATGAATTTATAAATTTTAAAATAAATTTAATTTGAATATTTTTATGACATTAAACAATATTCTGGATACCATTGACATATAAGGGATGTGTTAATTCTTTTTTTATGTAATATGGTTATTATAAATTTTTTTGAAAAATAAAGTATGAACATTATCCAAAATTGACATAGTTCATAACTTAAAATATAAAATAGTTCATTAAATGATATTAAATTAATAAAAATATAATATTCTAAAAAATGGTTAATATAAGTACAAATATTTCATAAATAACTTTTTTTGGGTCTTTTGACCTGATATGATAATTTAATTAACCCACAATGTGTAAAAAACATGAAATCACGGTAAGATTAAAAAGGTTAAAATAAGGGTTAAACCGAAAAGATAAGTGTAAACAATTAACAAAAAATTGTATAAGAATTATTGGATGATTGGTATTCGAACCAAAATAATATTTTATTATAATTAAATAAGTTTTGGACCATATTAAATTGAAATAAAATTTACAATAAATTAATATTTTAAGACTTTCCAAAAGTGACACTCTCCTCTCTTATCAAAGGGCACCTCCTCCATCTCCTCTTCACTCCATTTTGAGCCTTTTATCTTGAAAAAACACATCCAATTTCTCTTATTGAAATTCCTAGTTACATTCTACAGGTTTGGGTCTTCTCAAAAGACCAACTCTAGTTCCCTAGGAGGAAATTTAAAGAAAGCACGTCGAGGAAGGGGTAATCTCTTCTACTGATTCGTTCAAATTTCATTCTACTTCTACATCCTATTAATTAGTTGTTTAATTATAAAATAATAACATCAGTATCAATAATATAAATATATGTTATTATAAATATCAAAAATTACTATTTTATCTTCTATCCATTCTACGAAATACATAAATCATCACGCGTGCGTACGTATGGCTTTCCGTGTCCGCTCTGTGGTGTAATATGTTTTTCACCACCACCTTACATGGATGAGTATAATGGTGTAAATAAGAACTATATATTATTGTTATAATATTATACTAATTATGAGATATTATAAACCATCCACTTCAATATTATTCAATAATTATGGGAACGACATCGTCAATCGTGCGTACGTACGACTTACCATCTCCACAACACGATGAGATTCATTCTCCACATTAACCATTAATGAATGATTATAAAGTATATATAATAAATAATCATGAAATATATGAAATAATAATGCTACCGGATTTATATATATATATATATGTCATTACTTACTTCTATTCAATTTAATAAGGAAATGAAAACAATGTTCATTTGTACGTACGACCAACCGTCTCCACGAACGCAGTATTCCATTTCATTTACATATATTATATATATATATATATATAATAAGTATATATGATATATAAATCATTTTTTACAATATTTAAGTAATTAAATCATGATATATGTAATAATATCCAGAATAACAAATCATAACACGTATGATAAATAAAACGATTATTACCCAAAACACTACTTTAACATGGAATTAACGAATGAACGGGTAATATAATGTCAGAAGAGAATCATATATGATATCATAAAATATATTATGGTTCTTTTAATAGTTAATAATATGTTTAAACCCATTATATAAATGTTTTAGACACATATGGAAGAAATCAGACCTAACGTAATGGATTATTTTGTTTAACTTTTATTTCTCTAGGACATATGCCATACACACCACCTATTACTTTTGTGTGATGTTTTTGATTCCCATGAATGTTTTAATGATTATTATTATGATGTTTTTTATATTTACATATTCATATATTTTTATTTTATTTTATGATTCATATGATGCGACTGATTATAAATTGGTAACAGATAATTTTTCAATCTCATTTTTATCTTAGATTGTTTATACATAAGTATATACTAGGGATATATTTATCATATATGTCAATTTTTTCTAATAATTTTTTCATAAAATGTTTAATATTCTTCTATTTATATTTAAAGTAGTTTTTACCCATTTTTGACTTTTACTACATGGTATGGAAGGAATATATTTTTTATCATATGAGGTATTTTTTGACTTTTCTGACAAAAGTACGAGGAGAATGTTTTTTTAAATTATACAAAATGAATGGATCTTTATAGTTTCATGAAACCTTATTTTCAAGAATCTTCCTATATAATATTTCATGTTTATTTTAAAATAAATTATTTTTTAAAAAAAATGTAATGAAATTTTGATAAATGAAAACGTTTTTTAAGAAAAAGTATATTTTCCTCAAGAATTAAGTTCAAGTGTTTTCTCCAAATTACATTCCATATATGATGATGATCTTTAAATAGGGTTATGTTTATATTCCTATTTTTACTGTCATTTGATTATGTAAATGATTGAATAATATTTTTTATGGATTTGTTTATGGTGGAATGATGTTTAAGAATCCTATTTCATTTCTTCGGTTATGCAATGATGAATGATTTATGTTTGATGGCACATGAAATGATGATTTCATTAAGAGATGGGTTGGACCTATGTCTCCCTCCAATTAATTAGATAGATATTTATATCTCATGACAAGACATGACTAGAATGGAAAGTAAATATGGTTTAGAAATACTGGGCTGGGATGACCAGAAAATTTGGTTTAGTAATACATGGCTGGAATGACAATTAAATCTGGTTTAGTAATGGACTATGTCCACTTTGATGGTATTGGATGAAATTCCTTGGCTACTATGTAAATCATATTATTTTTTTATTATTTTTCCACAATTACATGTTTTTTTCCAATTATATTCTAACATAGTCAATTTTCCATTATGACCCTTTCCTTACATACTGCCAAGATTTATTTCATGACTTAATATTTTGATGTTTAAACTTTATGGTCATGTTTTTAAAGTCAAATTTTTATGGTTTGTTTTATGTTCCCCATGTTTACCCTTACTGGGCATTTAATGCAACCCTTTCTCTGATTTCTTTTCCCTAGGTTATAAAGAAAGTTTTTAAGTAGGAAAATAAAAGGGGAAGAACTTAATGGGAGATGTTAAAGATATTTCACCACAATTAGAAGATTTTGTTTTTTTACAAACACACAAAACTAATACGATATTTTTGAATCTATTTCTCTCATATATTAAGTTTTCTACAAAAGAAATGTAATGTCCATGTACGTCAAGCTTGGGTATCTATAGTGAAAATGGGTTTTGGAATAATTTCAAGGACACATATCTTTTATATTTTATAATAAACCAATTTATGGCTTAAAAATAAGTATCTATGATAATATTATCCTTTATATAAAATTTTAAACTAAATAACTCACTTTTCCACAAAAAACGTATTTGCATGTTATGTGCTTTATTTTAAAAATACAATTCTAATCCCTCAAAATATTAATTAATTAAAATGGCGTAGAAATTTTAATTCATAATTTTTGAATTGGGTAAAATTTCCAATCTTATTTTTTTCATTAATATTAATTACAGAGGTTAACTATTAATTAGCTAGGCAAAACTAAAATTGGGTAAAATTTAAACATTGAAAATAAAAAACCTAAAAACACTATATGTTTTATCCAAAATTATTAGGTGATGATAATATTGACCCATACAAAATTTACCCCCACATTTTCATATTTTGAATCAATTTACCTTTGAAGAATAACATTTTATTAATTAAATTTAAGGGTTACTTCAAAAACTACATGTCTGATCACTTATTAAAGGGTAACACTTCCAATAATTCAAGACTCACCTATTCTTAAACTTTATCAAATAAAATCTTCTATTTTACTCATACTATAATCCTATATATCTTTAATGTGGTTCTGTTCAAAATTAGTAAGTACAAGCCTTCATTTTAAAGAATAATTCTAAGGAAAATTCGATTATCTGATTTTAGTGTTATCAACTAATTATATTTTTTCTTATCTATATTCATTTAGATTTAATCTGAAAATAATAATATTGTAATATTTTTATCAATAATATACTTTAATATTATTATATTATGTGTATTATCATTTTATATTAATCTACGCTATCCATTAATTTTTTTTTGACATTTATGCATATGTACAGATAACCTCCTCCATGAACAAGGTAACTTATTTTCCATCACCGACCATTATTAATGATTACTATAACAGATTTAATGAGCACATATGATTTTTATTAATTTTTAATTAAAATGTATATTTCTCATTATCATTATAAAAATACACCCTCTTAATCAAGAAATCATAATAACACGTTAATATTTCGGTCAATTTATCTGCCTACATAATTGATGTTATAAAAAGAGTGTCATAAATATATAATACATTACATATAATAGTAATATCATGTAATAATTTTATATTTAATATTTTTTTACTAATTATTGATTTTTTTTAAATATTTTAAATATTTATTAATATATAACATTTTGATCCTTAAACTGGTTGAGAACTAGTTCATCAAAATTTTCATTTCCAAAACCCATATTCCTATCATTAACCAAATAAAAATAGGACATATGTAATCATTGATAAAATTATTATTCTATATTTAATGATATTTTAATGATGAACTTGAAACCACTTAATGATAATTAATCCCTTATTAAGGAGGTTTGTATGAAATAAATAATTGAATGTTCTAACATCCAATGATAAAAATAAAGAATGAATAACTAATATATTCATAATAAATAATAATAAAGGGAGTGTATGAAAGATACAATTTTATGAATAAGTTTATAAAATATTATATTCAGATATTTTTCCATAGGATGTTAGATCATATTCGATTAAGAGGGAATAAATTTAAGTGTTTACATCTCGAAATTCCTCCCTTTGAGACATATTTTTTTTCTTATGTTCCCAATTCCATATATTTTGTTTATATAAAGAATATTTGAGATATTGTATCATGATGTAAAATTTATTTTAAATAAAATGATCCACTTCTCTTTTTATGATATGTATTTTCAAAAAATTTGAATTTCAAAGGAATATAAAATGGATTTCCATTCATTAAAAAAATAATTTGTCTTCCACTCCACAATCTTTTATAAAATTTATGTCCTTCAAAAGATATTTTATTTTTAACTCTTTATAATAGGGTTTTAAATATTATTATCATTCCCTTCCCTAAAATATTTTTAATTTAATTTTTACTTCCCCTTTTATAACATTGTCTAAATGTCTTTATTAAAACCTTTTTATTTTCAATTCTATTTTTCATCCAATAGTTTTCTCTAATGAGGTGATGTTTTGATAATAATATATATTTTATTGTCATATTATTCATTTTATAAAGTGAGATTTTTTATATCTTATGATCTTTTATGTTTATGTTATGTGATGTTTAAAGAATTATTAATTAACCGTTCTTTTTCTATTAGTTCATTAAGATATGTTTTTGAACTATTTTAAGAAGAACATATTTGTATATATAATCCTAGTTAGGGTTATATATCTCCCATAATTCATTAGATTATGAATATAACTCATGACCTAATAAGGTTTCAATAAAGGATTTATTATAAGCCAAAGGGTATGAGAGAGGATTTATTACAAGCCAAAGGGTACATGTGTAATGAACTAACGTTTTATAAAATAAATTCCTTTTTAAAATGAATAAAGTACTTATTAAGTAATTTAGATATAAAAAACAAATGAACTAATTTGGATTTATATACAGTTACGAATTATATCCCATTTTATTTAAAATATCATCAAGAATCATATCCATTAAAAATATATCCATTATACAATAATTGTTATGATTAGTATATATTAAGTGTCATGATAATGTCAAATTGAAATAGATTTAATATAACAATCTTGACCTCAATAGCCCAGATGTGGTGCCTTACTTTATAACAATAGCATATATAAAATTAGTCTAATCCGAATGGATTGATTATTTTATTAATTTTTTGAACCGTATAAATACATGATAACCATTTTTTATAGGGATTAAAAAAATAAAATGTAGTATATAGAAAAATAAAATTCTCAATATTCATGAAAAATGATTCAAAGGATTTATCTTCATAAACTGGGAAAAGGAAGAAAAATAAGGGTGAGATCAAATTCTCAATAAGGGTTATGTACAATGGAAGATTTCAAGAATCAATAAAGATAATCAATAAGAAAAGGTAAATAACTAAAAATTCATTCCATTTAATCAATAAACTGAAAATGAAATGCATCCACATATAATATCATAGTAAAAATACCATGGATGATACTAATTTAATTCTGAATATAGTAAATAATTATTATAGGATTTCAATTTTCCCAGGAATAAGATACCTTTACCATCAAGACCTTTCCCAAGATTGATTAGAACATACTTGGTGAAAAAACTCATGATTTATCCAACTAAATTATCCCATGAGACTACCGATGCATGAATGGACAAAAATTTAATAGTCCCAAACCATGTAATGAATTTCAAAATAATTCCTCATACATCAAACAATATATTTATTTCATAAAAAATGTGCCTTTCATAAAGTATCCATATTCAGTAAATAATATAAATTTATCAATATTTCCTTAATTAATCAAATGACATTGAAATTAATCACCATATATAAAAATGGTATACAATATAAGAAATAATCCTATACATCACAAAACAATATGTATATTTAATATAAATTTAATTTCCAATGATAAATTATTACAATAAAATGATTATTTCACTGGGAAGTTAGCAATCAAAAAAGAAAGAAATATTTCTCAATAACTTTTACCACTTGGTAATTTTGAAATAAAATATAATTTGATGAATTAATTCTAATTTAAACTCAAAATACCATTAATAATGATTTATTAATTATATTACATGTCAAAGGGATGGTACATACACCACATAAAATTTAATTTTTACATAATAATAAATAAGCCTCAATGGAATGTAAATTGTGATGAATTCCATTATATCCCACTTCTTTTTGATTATAGTTTCTTTAAAATACTTTATATTGGGTTTAAAAATGTTATTAACTTATAAAATAACCATATTAATGTTTATAATATCATATATAATCCATTTATAACATCTTATTATCCATTCATTAATAATTATTCATTATTTTCATTGATTCTATTGTTAATTTCCATGTTTTCTTATGCATGTTTTGTCATCAAATTTATGGTTATTTAAAATATTATAGAATTTAATCATATAAAAAATAATAATAATTATATAAATATAATTTTTGACACAATATTTCTTTTAAATCCAATCATGAATTATAGTTATGACAAATAAATTAGGTTATAACCATGGAGATGGTAGGTCAGACGTACACATGAGTAACATTTGTATATTTCACTGATCAAAATGAGATTAGGTAAGTGATATTTTAAATTTAAATAATTATAATAATATCTTTAATACAATATTTAATAGTTATATATGTTACCCATGTGGTGTGGTGATGAAAAGAGAGTCACATCGTTTCATGAAGGCAGTAGTCCACACATACACAAATGATGTTATCATATTTATGTGAGTGAAAATTAAAAAAGAAAAGAAAAGATATTATCTTTATAGAATTAAATATATGTCATTAATATTATAATTATTTTATTTTTATGACATATAATCATGAAATTTATTTTTATCACCTTCAATTTGTAGCGTTAGTGAAAGACAAATCACATCACTTCGTGAGGTGGTAGTCCTTTGTACACATGAGTGACGTTATCATATCTCCTAAAAATGGAAGGTAAACATATATCTAATATATTTAATCAATATTTATATATATGTTTTAAAATAATATAAAAATTTTATATCCATCATCATACACATCCTTGAGAGGTGTAAAGGGAAACTGAACAACATCGGTTCGCGCGATAGTAATCCACCTTACACCCAAATACTGATTTTGTAACCCATTTGATGGAAGTGGAGATATGTTTTGGTAATTAACATACTATAAAATAATCCTATAATATGTAATATTTTTTTGTTATTATATCATAATGGTTTAATGAAAATTTAAGGAGGCAGATGAATAAGTAAAATAAAGACCCTTGTTGGGGAACGTTACCTCTTCTTTAGGTATTCCCTTTATGTTTACTATAAAGACTTCAAAGGTTCTATTTATGCACAAAATAATGATTCTAGGATTATGGTATGGAATTTTAACTGTTATTTGTGATTTTTTTAGGATCCAAATGGATTTATATGTGTGAATAAATGAGGGTAGTGAATTCCCTTTTATATTTGAGGAGTAGTGACTTTCTTGTAAATATTCAAACGTCTCCACTATTGGGAGGTAAATATTAACTAAAGTGGAACAAAAAATGACAATGAAGGGTTTTTAGGGAATATATGGTAGATAAATACATCATAACAACATTAATAATATTTCTCTAACATTTATTTTCAAAACTTCTAATTTTCTTTATTTTTATAATTTTGGGTTTTCACTATGCTAACTAGTTTTCTAACCAAGGTAATTTATCCTTTAAGACTAAATTGAAGTCAAAATTATTATAGATCTTTGAATAAATTATTATAAATATGAAATCTAATTTATAAAAGGAAAATATTATGTTTTTTTGGATAATGTTTAGCATAAGTGCATGTAATGTGAAAAAACACTACTTTAAACTTAAACGTACTAGCATAGGTTTTACGAATCAAGGGTCTATATATTTATTATAAAAGAAAAATTGTTTTTTAATTAGATATATTTGATATTTATTAATATTTAAAAATCAATTGGCTGAAGATAAAGTTTTTAGTAATTTTAATTCATTTTATAAAATATAATTTATTAAAAAATAACATTAATGTCAATTTTGAGATTATTCATTTTATTTCAATTTAAAAATAAAAAGACAAATATTTAATTTGAATATATTATGATAATAACTTTTTAAAAAGTTATATTATTTTAAAAAATTAATATAACATAATAATTAGCTCTATTTAGATCAGTTTTAACATTTTAGTATAATTTATTTCATTCAATTTCCAACTAAATAATTAACGCGTTATCATTTCTTAAGCTCTTAAAGTAATTATTTCACTTTAAAAAGTTAATGAAAATTATTATGATGACAAAAATAATTTACCAATCATAATAATATCTATAACTAAACTTGTGTTTTTTTCCTATCCCAAGGCATTAAATCAATTAAAAGAAAGGAAAATATCTTTTTTTGTCTTTTTTTACTTATCCTATATTATGGGTCATATTCAAACGAAATTGGAAATTATTTGACATATTTTAGAGAAATTGATGACCAATATCTATTTAAACCGATTAAATAAAATTAATATAATATTTTAGGTCATTTTCCCTCTTACTAGTCTTGTTAAACCCTTAGTAAACCCATTTTTACATTACCGGAGGTAATTAATTTTAACTATTTTCACTAATCATACTAGTCCAAAATTAATTTTACCATATTAAATATTAAAAATTATTCATATTGAAATTTATTTTCCATAGTCAACTCATAGAATAGGTATAATTTATTTTAATATTATTCCCACAGACACGACAAGAAATTAGTTTCTTGAAAGTTAAAATGTTCAAAATTTACAGTGTTTTTATATCAAAATTCAACATGAAAATTATATCAATGAACTATATTTCAATATTGAAAGTTAAAATAATCTAATTATACTTTAAAATCAATTAAAAACTGAATTAAAATTATAAATAATTTAAAAAAAGTTTACTTTCAATTAAAAATCAATATTTCTCACTATTCATGAAAAAATGAAACCTCCTAAAAAATCATGAAATTTAACCATAATATAAATTTTTTATTCTAATTTAAAAAATGATCATTGTTTTAAAATAAATTTCTAAAATTTTTTAAATAAATTTTAAATTAACTGTGAATAGTGTGACTAAACCATGTTTTATTTAAACCTAGTATTGTATGCATTGAAAGTTATCAACAAAATTAATTTTATTCTAAAAGGAATATATTATTTATTATTGTAGAGTTTCATTCTCCCCACGATATATAAATTTTATTATTTCAATTTAAATCAAATTTTTGATATTTATAAACTCCTTTTATGGAAAACCCATATCATAAAAGAGATAATAAAACAACCCTTTAATAAGAGAGAGAGAGAGGGAATTATAAATGTCATCCAAAAAATTTATAACTAGGTTTTAGAGTAGGATAAAATTGTTCTAAAATGAAAACATAGAATTTTAAGAGAAGAATAATTTCCAAGGATTAATAGATACTAATAGAGATAATTTATCATAAGAAATTAGGTGATCCAGATAAGGTTAATGACCAAAAACCCAAAAAACAAATAACTGTGAAAAGTTTATTGATATCATAAAAATTAAGGTAATAGCATAAATTTTTTATTTCATGATCATTTTCTTAAATTTTATGAGCATTAATGAGAAGTAAATAATTTATTTAATTCCATTTCATAAGAACAGTCTCGTCCATTGGTTGTTCCTTAATCAATTTATAATTCATCACTTGATTGAAAAATGATTTTTCATACTTGAAGTAGTAAAATTCACTTTTAACATATCATAAAATCTATAATAGAATGATAATTCATTCCTATAATATCTAGTTTTTTTATGAAAAAACTTTTTTCATCAGTTATCTAATATGCATAAATATTTATACAGCGATGTAATACAATAATATCTAAAACCTCATCCAAATTTCGAATTAAACTATTTCATAAATGGTTAAACTTATAGCACTTCCAAAATATTATAATACAAAATTCTGTAATCAGTTCCAAGTTATATAGTAATACCCAATTTAATTTATCTATATCAATCACCGCATAATCCAAATATCATTATCGTAGCCTCAGGAACATATTAAGCGTTATATTTACCTCAACCATGTGTTTCCAAAAAATATCAACTTTCTAATGAATCAATTTTCTTGGTACCATTCAACATATTCTCTCAAATACATAATGAAATAGTACTATAGTAAAATCCTTATACATTTCTTAATTATTATAATGAAAATATCATCAATTAAATAAATTTAAAAAAAAAATTTTGCATCCAAATACACAATTATATTAATCATCCCAGTTAGATTTTATCAATTGTATAAGATTAACCTTTATCCCTAAGCTCATTTGGAGGTATATTCCCTTCGCTGTGGGGAATGTTATTTTCATAGTGCCCCATCTCCCAAAAATTGAATCTCTAAATAGAGTAGTTTTCATTCTTACCTTTTCATTATATTTAGTGAGGACCCTTTTTCCACAAATAAAACAAACTTCCAATCCCATCAAGAATTTATCAAGGTGATTCTTTGGATAGTTATCACTTGTAGGGAAATCCTTCTTTCCCTTATTCACTTTATCAGTTATTTTCTCTATCATACTCTTCATCTCTTTATTCCCATTGGATCCAGAAGATGTGTAAAATTATTTTTCTATCTTGATATCATATAAAACTATTTCATTAAATAAATATACATTTTGAGAGTCTTGTTCCATTAAAGGACATGGCATAATCCATTCAAAAAATGATCAACATTGTACACAGTTTTGCATATATAATCTATAGAATACCGAGATAACTTTGTCAATGTAGATATATACTCCTCAACACTTTATTCTTCCTTTAATTAAGCAAATATATTTTTTATTTATCTTAGTTATTATAGCATAAATGAAATATTTTTTAAAAAATGTCTCCTTAAAAGTTTTCCATTCCATGAGTTTTATTTCCTCTTCCTCCCTAGTGTTCTGGATCAACAACCACTATTGTTCAACATCGCTTTTTTGATAATACACTATACATGAAACCTTTTCTTTTTCACAACATCAAAATTCCATAACTATCATCTTTAAAGACTTGATACATTGATCAACATTCATTTAATTAGTGGTCCTACTAAATAATGTCGGACTCTATCGCATAAAGTGATCCAGTGTCGGAGAATGTTAATGTGAAATAGTGTTATCCATTTAGGAAAGGTTATTTTTCAAAAACTTATTACGCTTCCCTAATATATCCCTTACCTGACAAATTTCAATACCAGCTATGGCATCCTTCTAAGAAGAGAAACCTCTAAATTGGAAATGTGTATTGGTACCCGTCTTCCTTCCAGGATCCATTTCTAAACAATAGAATACACTATATTAGATCATAACATTATGCAACAAAATGATCAATTCAAAACCTAGTGAAATAATTATCATAAATTAAAAACTTTATGGAGAATTAATCTCATACTAATAGAAATTGGTTGTTTTGGTATATAATTACTTTCAAATCCTTCATAATATTTTTTAAATAAAATTTGAATTATCCTAAGAATATCCCATAGGTGTGTCAAAAAAGGTGTGCAGTAAGGACTACTTTCAGGTACCAGGTAATTCTTGATTCAAGCTTGATATGCCTTTTTAGAGTTATTACCCATAGGTACCTCTATGAAAGAACCATATCCACATGTAATATCAAGAAATGGATGTATTTTAAGGAAAACTTTATAATATCTACCTTTTGAAAACATTAATATGTTCTTCTATACTTATACTCAAATTCTATTATAGGGATATATTCCCTAATCTATGATTCCCTTAATGTTGTTCTTAAGGTTTCTTCTAAACTTCTTTTAACACAAACTATAAAACCCTCTGACGCTAGTAGACTAGAGCCAGTGACTTACTTTATTACATTATCATAGATACAATGGTTTTAATCTCAAATGACTGATCAATTTAGTAGTTTTGGATAACCAAATACATATGATACCAATTTTACACCGGTTTAGAAAATAAAACAAAGTAAAAAATAAAAAAACTTCTTATAATTCTTGAGAACTCATTTAATGGATTCATATTCATAACCCAGGGAAAGGAAAAAAATTGTGATATCAAATACACTGTAAGGGTTAAGTATAATGAGAACTATCATGAATAAATAATGGATGATCAATATGGAAAGGTAAATAACTAAACAATCATTCCATTTAAGGAATAAATTAATAATAAAATAAATATATATATAATATCATTATAAAATTCTCATGGATAATAATAACTAAATTCAGATTGTAGGTAATGATTATTATAGGATGTCATTTTTCTCAGACACATGATAACATTACCATAAAGACCTTTTATAAGATAGTTAAGAACATACTGGGGAAAAACCTATCTGATTTAGACGATTGAATCGTCTGATGAGACTACTGATGCATCGATGGTATTTAATTAAATTATACACAACACATTTAATTCATATCCAAATCATTTCAAATAAGTAAAATAATTTATTTATTTCCTACGAAATGTGCCTTATCATAATGTATCTACATCAAGTAAAGAATACATTTTTGTCAATATTTCACAATTAATAAAATAAAATAAAATTAAACACCATATATTAAAATGGTATATGACATAGGAAATAATCATATACAACACAAAATAATATATATATTCTAGATAAATGTAATTTCCAATGTAAAATGATCATGATAATTTGATTGTGTTAAGAGAAAGTTAACAATCAAAAAAGAAAGTTATATTTCACAATAAATTTTATCATGTCGAAATTTTCAATTCAAACCCCCTTGGATAAAATAATGAAAATATTAACATTAAATACCATTAATAATTAATTATTCCTGATATTAAATGTCAATGGGGTAGTATATACACCACATAAAACTGAATTGGTGCATAATAAAAAATAAGCCTAAATGGGATGTTAATTAATATGACATCACTTATTGTATGGTTACTTTTGATAATAAATTATTTAACAACCTTTATAGTGTTTTTAACATGTTATTAACTTATACTATAACTATATTAATATTTATAATAAATTATTTGATCCTTTTATAACATCATATTTCATGTTCATTTAAAATCATTCATTATTTTCATTATTTCCAGTGTCAATTTTCTTATTTTCTTATACACATTTTTAATTATCATAATATTCATATTTGTAATTAAATATTACTATTATGTGCAATCATGAATTACGGTTATGAAAAATAATGTATGTTACAATCATAAAGACGATAGTTTGTATGTATGCAAGAGTAACATTTCAATTTTTTACCAATCATTATAGTAAGTGGGTAAGTAATATTTTACCTTTTCAGAATGATGATAGTGTCATTAATACCATATTATATTCTTATACATATAATCCATGAAGTTTGGTGATGAAAATTGAGTCACATCACTTCGTAAAGGTGATATTTCACACGTACACGAATGATGTTATCATCTTTACGAGAGTAAAAAGGAAAGAAATAAAATTATATATATTATCTTTTCAAAATAATATATTTGAAATTTATATCACAATTTTCATCAATATCACATATAATCAATAATTTTATCCTTATCACATTTCATGTGAATCATTTGTGAAATACGAATCACATTGCTTCATTAGGTGGTAGTTTGTCATACACACGAGTGATGTTATTGTATCTCTTACGGAATTGATGGTAAAAAGATATATATATATATATATATATGATATATTTACTCCATATGTATAAATATTTTATAAATATATTCTATATTCTTTATATAAATCATCATTAACAACCTCTATAGGTGTAAATAGAAAAATTAAATGACATCGGTTCATAAGGCGGTAGTCCACCGTACATAGGAACAATGATTTTTTATCCAATTTGATGGAAGTGGATATGGTTTTAGTTCATTAACTTATTATAAAAACATCATAGTATATATAAGATATTAATATTTTTTATATCATCATGGTTTAATAAAAATTGAAGGAGGTGGCGAAAGAAGTAAAATAAAGACAATTGTTTTAGGAAAAGTACATATTCTTTAGGTATCCTCCTTAGGGTTTCACTAATTCTTTTAAAGGATAGATTTATGTGGAAAATAATTCATCTTGGATGAGTTGAGGTATATTTTTAAGTTATTTGGTCAAAATTTGGATGATCAAAATGGCATGATAGGTGTGAAGAAGTGAGCTGAGTGAGTTCCCTTTTATTGTATAGGAGGAGAGGTATTCTTGTAAGAAATCAAAAGTATTTTCTATTGGGTGGTAAATATTACATAAAGTTGAGATAAAATTGATAATTAAAGATTTTTATGGATAATATAGTATATTCAAAACTCCAATACATACTAATAAACATTTGTAAACATTTTTTCAACAAATCAATGTCTCCTCATTTTTACCATTATGGGTTTTCATTAAGGCAACAAATTTTCTAACCTAGGTGATTTATCTTTTAAGAATAAATAAAAGTGAGATTTATTAGAAATTTTATACCCTTTTATATAATAAATTCAATTTATCAAATTAAAATCATATTTGTGTTTAAAATTAGTTTTAACACAAGTTCGTGTAACGTGAAAAAACACCACTTTAACCATATCCACACTAATATAGTTTTTTATAATAAGGGGTAAATAGATTAATTAAAAAAGAAAAATTGGTCCATTAATGGGATTTAGATTATATTTATTAACATATAGAAATAACATGGAAGAATATAGGATATTTAGATATTTTAAATTGTTTAATAAAATATGCTTTATTATAAAATAACATTAATGACAGTTCTGACATTATTCAATTAATTTGAATTTCAAAATATCAAGTAAATTATTGGATTGAAATATGTTACCCTCACACCTATTTAACCTGATATATTCGTCTAAAAACTAATTTAACATAATAGTTTTCTCAATTTACATTACATTTAGTATTTTTTAGTATGACCAATTTTCTTCTATTTTTAACTAAATATTTACCGTGTTGGCATATCATAAGAATTTTAAGAAATTATTTCAAAAATAAAAATTGAAGATAAATTATTTTGAAAATAATAATATTTTTTTCAAAATAATATCTATAACTGAACCTGTGTTGTTTTTTCCGTACCCCAAAACATTATTGAAAATAAAATGATGAAAAGTATCATTTTTAGTCTATTTTTTATCCTTACTTTTCATATTGGTAATATTCAAAGGAAAGTGTCTAGTAATTTTCATATTTTATATAGTTATATTTCCATGTTACAATTATTCTCATTAAAAAAATTCAAGATAATATTTTAGGTTTTTTCAATTATATCATTCTAGTTTAACTTCTGGTAAACTAATTTTACCTTCACCACGGTAATTTATACTCTTTCAAAAAATTATTATGGTCAAAAATTATATTGGCATTATTAGAAATTATAAATTATTATTATTATAATTATGGAATCCATTTTTTCAAATTAAAATCACATAATAGGTGTAATTTAATTTAAAATTAATCTCATAAACGCATTAAGAAAGAGGGTTTTTAAAAAGAAAATGTTCAAATGTTTATAATGTTTTTATATCAAAATTCAACAAAAAAATTATTAAATTTTCCTAAATTGGATTAATGGATATAATATTTTTCTAATTATACTTTAAAACCGATTAAAAATATTATTTATCATTATTAATTATTCAATTAAAAAGATAATTATCAATTAAAATTCTGTATATGTCACTATCAATTAAATAATGATTCTTGGAAAAATCCAAAAATTTCACCCTAAGATAATTTTGGAATTATGATTTAAAAAATGATGTTTATTTTATCAAATAAATATTATAAAAGTGTTAAAAATTAATTTGACATTAAAAAGAAATTTTTTTACTAACTTGTGTTTTGTTTAAACCCGGTGTTTTGTGCATTAAAAGCTATCAAAAAAATTAAATTTACTCTAAAATTAATATATTGTAAATATGTGAGGTGTAACATGGAATAAGTGATATCCTTGAACTATTGTATCATACCCTATAAATCCCATAAATCAGAATTGATTTGGAACATTGCATCATTGGGCTCTTCCATTGACCAAATCCAAGATGAGATTTAACAACAAACGAATGAGAAAAAAACATTTATAGGAGAAGTTAAAACTTATTGAGGTCACAACCCAAACCATTTTTTCTAAACCACACAAAGAATGTTTTATTATTTCCTACATTACTGTTAGGGAGTATTCTCGTGTAATAAGGGGTTATGTATCTAGACCCTAACAGTACAAATTTTTCTATTTTTAATTTTTCATATAATGATAATATTTATCCCATATTATTATTACATTTTAAATGATTAAATAATGAGTTTGAAAACAAAATATTTTGATATAATGAAATTCGTAAAGTATTTTTGGGAAATATATATTTTCAATCCAGTCACCCTTTATGATAAATTCCATAATTTTTTAAAAAAAAATTTATTTTAATAAAATATTATTAATAAATAATAACTAATTAAATTTAAATGATAATATAATTTTATGACATGTAATGTAATATTTATTAAGGTTGGAAAACTCTTATAACCATAAAAACTCGTATATTTCAAGAAATGTGTGTTTTTTATTTAAAATTGTAATGATTAATATTTATAGAATTATTTTGATAAAATAAATAGTATTTATTAAATATTCTATTTGCAATTATCCAATGGTGATTTTTTAATAATTTTTTTGACTCTTCTAATTTGTTTTGGGTAAAAATAAAATATACTATAAAGACACAGTGTTTATTATGACATCATAAAATCCCTAAAGTGATTTGATAAATAGTTGTTTCCCTTGGAATATATGTTTGGGATAGTGATCATTATTTATGAATGGTTTCCAACTCATTTGTTTGTAAAACCAGAAACACCCAACTGTTTGTATCTAGGGGGAACTACTTTCCAAATGAAGGCACTCATTCAGAGGTTTGACTGATGATGCTTGAGAAATCACAGTAGTCGAGGGTATGGGAGGTCGGGCTCATCACACCCTGTTGGGGGAAATATTTCCTACTATGTGAATCTCGTATAGATTTAAGATATGTCTGTGAATCCTTTATTTAATCTCAAGTATGATGTATATTACACCAGAATTAACAAAAAATTATTAACATGTATAGAATATAGAATCATCTATATGTATCTGAGGTTCTTCATCAATTAAATATATGTATTTATATGCAGTTCATCATAAATGGTGTCCTATTATATATTACTAAGATATTCATTGGTCATTATCACGATGATTCTAGTTTTCTATCCACACAATTGGGCACTCTGGAGTTGATTTTCATCCTAGGAGACTGAGGTTACTCTAGAGTTTATGGTCATCTAGGGGATGAGAGTTATATTGATATTGGGATCAGACCTAGGAATGGTTTTCCTATGTATCCTTGTGATATGAATTATAACCCACATAGTTCAGTTCCACTTAATCAAGCTCATAATACCTTTTTGGGGACTTGTGATAAGGACCTAGCTGTACTGTTTAATGTCATGTGGTAAGGAACTCTAAGCGGATGGTTCCTAGTCAAATTTTGGTGTGGAAGTTATTTTAAATTTTCTCAAAGAAACTACAGTATATGGATTTCAAGGATGAAATAAACACTACTATTAATGTGTCCTAGATAAAAGAATTGTTGATTTGGGTGTTGGGTTTGAACCTCATATAGGATTCTTACATATCCCCAGTAGATGGGAATCAAACCCCACGTAGTTCTGGGTATGTCTTATATTGGAGTATGGACCTTTTAGTGGAGAAGTTGAGGATTATTTTTGAAGAGGATTGCCTTATAAAATGTACCATGTGGGATTTCTAAACTCATGTTGGTTTGGGGGCTTAACTCAGGGCTTACTCTTGAGGAGGATGCCTTGACTAAGGGAAATATTACTGGGGATTTCTCCTTGGGAGGATTCCCATTGATCTCATTCCCTAAGTTAGCATACTACGTATCCTAATTTGATTGTAATTCGGAATCAAAGTTATCATATTTCAATCGATGGAATGGATTTTTCAGATGAAATCATCACCATTACCCTCTAATCCCATATGATTCATTCATGGAGTTAGAAAGAAGAGTAAGTGAATGATCTAACAAAACCCACCCTCTTCTTTTTTATGTAGGTGGGCATGTTGGAAAATCTAGTGGATTACTCCTAAAGATGACACCCGTGGACTATTTGGGGCCTATTATTAAAGAGGATTCCCATTTGAGGTTCGGTTGGTGATTAATCCTAATTAAGATTCACATTTTTGGTTTGGTTGGTGGTTAATTTTAAGAAGGTTTCCCATTTTAGGTTTGGTTGGGGCTTAATCCTAAGGTGGATTCCCATTTTAGGTTTTTTTAGGGATTAATATTATATAGTATTCCCATTTAATGTTTGGATGGGGATTACCACTAAGGAGGATTCCCATTTAAGGTTTTTTTTGGGTCTTACCTGTAAGAGGGATTCTCGTTTGTGGTGTAGTTGGGTATTACTCCTAAGATGGGTGCCCATTGAGCTTTTGGTCGGGGATTACTCTAATGGAGGATGACCATTTAGATATTTTTGGGGATTACCCCACCAAAGGATGCCAATTGTGATGGTTCAACTTGGCATATGAGTTAGGTTATATGATTTGGGGAGTTTCTTAAGGAGTGTATCAACTCAAGGTACTTGAGGAATCTATGAAGAGAGTCTCAACTCGTAACATGCGAAAGGAACCAAGGGGAGTATATTGATTCCAGTCATTTCTGGGATTGTGGTGGATTATCTTAAATCATTGTATTTCATGGGTGGACATTAAGGTTATATAAGGGGAATCCTAAAATGTACTCGACCCTGACTGAAATGTTCATAGTGTGAATCTACTTTTTATATGTGGTTCGTTGATTGTAGTGAGGGGACCGAGCCAAATGGAAGGGACCACATCACATTAGTAATCCTGAGTGGGGGTGTGGGGGAGTAGCCCCAATGGTAAGGAAAAGTGGGATCACCTTAGTAGACCTCCCTTGTATGTGCCGCCCACATTGGTCGTACAGGTGGGTCACACAGGTGGTTCACCCAAGTGGGTTGCCCAGGTGTGGATCACCATTGTGGGTCTCCATGGTACTAGGATAGGGGCCACAACATAGTTATGGAGGTAAATATTAGATCTACCATGTAGTGATGGAATACTTTGGAGAGGTTGTTGCGTGACCAAATCCATCTTTGGGATTCTCCATCATGGAGTTGGATCGTCGTTTTGAAAATTGAAGGTGGAGGGGTTTATTTATAAACCTTTAGGTGGGCCTGCATGAATTGGCATACACAATGGGGCTTGTGAAGATGGCCTGCATGGAGGGACCTGTGTGGAGGGTCATATGTGGAGGGGCCTGTGTGTAGGGGCCTATGTTGAGGGGCCTATGTTGAGGGGCATGTGTAGAGGGGAATCTATGGAGGTCCCTTTTTAGATGGCCTACGCAGAAATGAACATTTCATTATAAAATTTTTCCATATTCTGAGTCCCAGAACTACTGATCCTTATGTTTTTTGGGCACCAAGACTAGTAAAATAAAATCTTTTAAAGAGATATATGCTTCTAGATATGGCTAATATACAAAATCTTGTAGGAAGAAACTTAGAAATTTCATTTAAATTTTTCAACACCTTTACTTCATCGATTTGGGAAATCCCCATCCTACTCATGGCTAGGGGATATGTATGGTTATCACTCATTGTGGAGTATTCTTTTGAGTCATGAAAATCCAGCTGACTTGTTCTTCTATTATGGTGAAACATTTCGACTCAAACTTGAAATTTTATTTCTATGTGTGGGTCATATAAGGAATTCTTTTGAAAAATGAACAAAACATATTTTGGCATGTCAATAATAATATATATAGTATCCCCAACCCAAATTATGCTTCCCATTTGTAATAACTTGTTTATGATATTATTTTATTAATTTTTTAAACCCTTAATGAAACCACTAAAACCTATAATATGTATTATGATTTTAAAATGAATTATTTATAAACTTGACTCACCTCGACATAACTAAAGGTATTATTTTAATGATTTAAATTCTTATCCTTATAAAATAAATAAGGAAACTCCTATTTTGTATAAAACATGGGTCAAAATCATGGGTTGAATTTTGGTTTTTATTACTTTATGATATAGAGTCTAAAATCCATGTTTGGAAATTAATAATGAATTTACCTCTTTTTGGCTATAAAAACCCACCCAACCTCTCACTAATAATCACTCAAAAACCCCTGAAAAATTATGATACTATAAACATCACTTGATAGATCCCTCTCAAAGATTCATCATGTAATTAAGTATCTTCTACCAAGATTTTATAATCACCCTATCAATGTAAGGGATCCTATCATTCTCCTCTTTATTCAAGAACCTTCTTTATATTATGCCTTTTGATTTCAAATTTATCATGCTGTAATTTGTTTTTACATAGAAAAATTACTATACTTATTATTTATATGTTATTATATAAACCTTTAAAACTCATTAAACCCTTTCGTGAATCCATATGTACACTCATTATGCTACCGAAATTATCCTATGATTTTCTTTGCCAATCTTTTTTTATAGTGAATACTCATTCCAATTTCCTCTGAAGGGTATTCAAAAAGATTAATATATCCTCAATTTATTGGGTAATTATAAGTATATTACCCACACTCTATAATCATGGGATTAAAATTAGTGAATGTATTCCCTATTTGGTATGGTATAAGTTGCACACTTATGCCTATACAAGATATGATAGTGATGGTTGGTCCTGAAATTGTATAACCCTCCAGTTCATTGAGTTTTGTTTCTATATCATGATATACCATGTATGTTGCATGTTAGGGTATTATAAGTTCATTATTTTTTGATGTCTATATGGTTATCCTTGACTTATGTTTATGATTTCATGTTTTATATTGTTCCCACATTCTTATATTTCTTTGATGATATCATGTTATATCAAGCATCATTTTTCAACATAATCAGTCTCATGGTTTTTATGTCATATTGATATGCTTATTAAATAATATGTATTAATTTCATCATGTTATTATTTTATTTTTATATTACTGGGCTTTATAACTCACCCCTTTCTTATGTACATCCCTAGGTTATCCTGTATAGTATTTGAAGATCAATAAACATTAAGGGAGAACTGTGGATTTTTTTAAAAATGTTATTGTACATATGTTTTATGTCAATTTGTGGTGTACCTAATTTTACAAAGATACTAAGCCTTGTGATCTTATTATGTTTTATTAATTGTATCCTTATGTAATAAGTATCTAAATAATGTGTATGAAATATATGGGATTTCATAGTCAGTATTTGAGAAAAGTCCAATAATTTTGGGGATTTTGATTAGAAAAATTTACTGAAAGCCTTAGTGATAAGACTAAACAAACTAAAATATACATAAATTTTGGTAAAGTAGATAGAAATATGTTTCCAATAAAATACATCCCTTATTGGATATAATAAGTGGATGTGGTCTAGCACAATTATACCAAAGAGAAATTGTAATATCTTGAGCTTTTATGAATTATATTTTCTGAATAAATTAATGTTTTTAAGGCTTTTGTTGCATGATACACCATGTTAAACATTATTTAAATGGAAAAGTACCTAATATTTAAATACGCACAAAACATATTTTACATTTTATTATATGAAACACTATTTTTGTCTTTTGTTATATACAATACTGGGTTCCTTCGATGGATTGTGTTCTACGCAAGACTAAGTTTTACTGAACTAGAATATACTATTAATATTATTAGTTAATGTGATTTTTATCACGTATTCATTAGAATGGTGGGTATGAAAATGACTAAATAAATTATTAAAATATGGTTTAATAATTTTTAAAAAATTAAATATTTGGAAAATGATTATTTTGAAATGAATGTAAGAACTATTTGAAAATAAAGAAATCCCTTATTTAAAAAACTACATTTTCTATGCACAAAGATGTTTTATCTTAATAAATTATAGAATACAGTTTTGAAGAATAGATTTAATGAAATTCAAATATTATACATTCATTAATATTTTTTAAATTCAACATCTGAAGTTTCTAGATGAGAGATAAGAAGAAATCCAATTTTATACAAAAAATACCTATATTTATAAATGGTAGTTTTACCACCATATAATGGTGAAATTATATTAAAATTTTTATTTGAAAATTTAATATATTACATTTGAAAAAATAAAGTTAATTTGTGAAGTAATAACTTCAAAATTATCTTTGGGTGAATATTTAGGATTTTTCTGAAAAGATTCATTTTTTAATGAATAATGAAAAATACTGAATTTTAACAGAAAAATGACTTTTTATTCAAATTATTTATATAGTTAAATTATATTTTTATTTGGGTTTAAAATAAAATTAAATCAATTATAAATCTATTAAACCAATTCATGTCATTGGAATCAATTTAATATTGATATCTGATATAAAAATTTGTAAACTTATAAAACATTTTCATTTTAAAAACTCGCATTCTCATTGCATCTCTGAGATTAATTTTAAATTAAAATTTCCCAATTTTATGAATTCGGTATGAAAAATGGATTACATATTTGGAATAATAATTTTTTATATTGTTTAATAATTTAAACAAAAAAATTTGACCATAATGATTAGTAAAAAAAGTTAAAATTAACTACGAGGGTTAAGTTTAAAACAATATTTTGAGCATTACATGCATTTGTATTAAAATTAATCATAAAAACACATATGTTTTTTATTTATTAAATTTAATTTAATTTTTAGAATAATTGGGACAAAATTATCTAACAAATATACTTTTTATTATAATATTAATTGATAAATTACTTAGGTAAATAAAAATATACAAGTTACCTAGATAAAAACTACAAAGATAAAATTGATTAAACATAAATACAAAGTAATAAATTGAGAAAATGAATTTATTTTGTATGGGGGAGTTATTTATTTTCCATTTCAAACCTCACCTCAATTAGTTATCTATTTTAGAGTCACATTTTGTAAGGTATGCCTCCCAAAAGTGAATACTTTTGGGTATTTATAAGAATGTAACTCCTCCTCTATTATAAAGGAAATTCACTCCCCACCCACCACTTCACACATATGAATCCATTTATATTAACCAAAAACATGAAATATAACTTCAAAATATCCCTAATACCATCATAGAATCATTAAATTGGTAATAAATACAACCAGGTAAGTCATTTTATGTAAACCAAAATGAGATACCTAGATAATAGGTAATGTTTATCAACGAACATTTTTGTTTTATTTCTTCATGAATCCACTTAAATTGTTTTAAATTAATTATTATTAAATAAAAACCATATATTTAATATAATTAGATGTTTAGATATTAATATTAAGACCTATAGTCATACAATCATCCATAAAATGAACAACAAAATCATTATTCATGTGTATAGCGGATTACCGCCTCACGAACGGATGTCGTTCATTTTTCCATTACCACCTCTTATGGTTGGAAATAATGGTTAAAATGATATTTATATATGATATATATATACATATGATATTAATGATTTAATTATGATTCTATAATTATTATATAACACATACCATTATTTTATCCTTTTTGTGGGAATATGATAACGTCATTTATGTGTACATTGAACTACAGCTTCACGAAGAAATGTGGTACCTTCACGATTTAAATGGAATGTATTAAGGATGAGTCTAAGGGAAATATGTGATATATATGACATAATAATTATAATTTAATTAATATATATATATTATTCACTTTTATTTCTTTCAATATGAAATGAAAATGGAAAGAACATTCTTTGGTATATTTGACATACCATCTCCATGAATTATATATTTCATTTAATATTTCTATATTTTATATATTGTTATAAATAAATATAAAATAAATACATATTATATTTATATCATGTTTTAAATTCTTTAAATGATGAAATAGTGATCAATCTAAGAGGATAGAAATTAACAAGTCAAAACATATACGAAAAAAGGAGTTATTACACGAAACATAACTTTAACATGGAACCATTAACAAATGGTAACATAAAGTAAATATTAAAAAATATATTGTACAATATATATGAATATGTTTATGTGGTATATTTATAATAAAATTATATTTATTATCAAAGTGGTTAGAACGTGATTGAAGAAAGTTAAGACTTAAGGTAAGGGATTTCCATCTCACTTTTTACTTCAGTGAGACACATATCATATTCACCACCTGTTTCTTTTATGTGGTGCATGTACTATACATGAATTTATTTTAGTATTATTATAATTAACAGTATTGTTATTTACATTCTATTATCTCTCTTTCATGGGGTTTCAAGTTCACAATATATCAAATCGGTAAAGATGTTTTGTCTTAGTATTCATTCTTTGAGACGTATATTATGATATGCACCTATATTATTTGATGATGTGTATATAAAACCCATATAAAACATAATATAATTAATTAATCTATCCTTGTGATATTTTAAATTTAATATTATTTTATTAAATTTTTTTATTATGTTTTTCAGCTACTAAAGTGGTAATGATTTTATGTTATAATGTCATTGTTTAATAGGATTACTTTTTATTATGCATGAAATGATGAAATATCATGATCAAACTCTCAGTAATTATCATGAATTTCCTTATCCTTTAGTTATTATTCAATTATTAAATTAATGGTACCATTTTCATAAACATTGGTATCTAAGATACCTAACAAAAAGTTTTTAAGGGGATTCGACTTTATTTCTCTCTTTGTTCAGAAATCCTTGTTCTTTAAAAACAGTGCTTTATAAAAATGTTTTCAATTTTTTTTAAAATCTTATATTAATCTCATTTTCAAGGAAAAGGATTTTGAAAATGTTTTATATTTTATAAACTATTCTTAAAATATATTATAAAGCTTCATTAATAATTTTTCAAGGGTGTTTTCAAAGAAAAAGGTTTTAAAAATGTTTTATGTTTCAAAAAGTATTTCTTTCAAACTAGAGAAAATATTTTACTCATGAAATATTTTAAATTTTATATTGAAATTATTTTTGAACTATTATTTTTTTCGATTTATGTTATATATTACTTACCATGTATATGATCCAATGATACGATTCTAATTCTTTCTCAAAATGATTTATGTTTATAATGACATGTGGTTTATCAAACTTGTTTCTTTTCCATGGTTTAATAATGATCCAAAGAGATTTTATGGATCCAAGTTGTTTTAAATTGTTTAATCGTGTTTCTAAGAGATTTTTATGGAACCCATTTCTTTGCTAGTGAAAAATCATGTTTTAAAGATATTGACATAAAACAGATTTATTTTCTATAAGTTAATTATGTTATAATGTGTATAATGATTGTTTATGATGATATAAAATCTCTTTGTACTTTATTCATTTTTTGTATCATATAAACTTATAATAAAATGGGGATATCTAGATATCTATGGGTAATCTAATTATAACTTATACAATAGGGTATCCCAAATAGCATCGGGTAAGCTCATTACCACTTATGTGATAGGGCGACCGAGATAGCACCCGGAAATTCCGTTACAACTTCTATAATGCGATGACATAGATAACACTAGGTGATACTCTAATAGCTTACATTATGGGTGTGATTATATATAACTATAATTAATTGGGTAAATATTGATATATCATGTGGTAGAAATGGATGAAATGGGTAGTGATCCCGATTTAGTAAGGGACTTTGTCTGCTAAGATGGTCTTGGCAGTGAACCTTGCCTACTAAGATGCTATTGGGAGTTACCCTTGACTATTAAGATGGTCATGGGATTGAACCTTGGACACTAATATGGTTTTGGGAGTGAACCCATTCCCCTAATATACCCTTGGTAGTAATCCTTTACTATTATTTAAATCATTTCATATGATTATATATCTACCAAACTTCCATGTCTTATTCCTATATTATTCCCTCATGGATTATACTGTTGATTCCATTATGAATCATGAAATATGATCTACAAATATTTTTTCCATTAATCATGTGTATGATATTAAAATTTTATTCTCACATTATCATACCCTTATGTTAATTTTATTCTTACATATCTTTTTATTTACCCTTATTGAACATCTAAGCTTACCCTTTCTTATGTTTCCTTTACACAGGTTCTGAAGAAATGATTTATGTAGGAGTAATAAATTATTTGATCTTCATGGGAAACATTGAATATCTTTTACCAAGTTATAATATTGTGATCCAATATTCCAAATATCCTAACATACAACTATCATTGGGAATGTAAATTTTTAATTTGCTTAATATTCATCTAAAATTATTCAATGTCCACGGATGAGTAGCCTAGGTTTCAATAGTTAGTATAAAAGTAAAGGATTATTTATCCATTATAAACAAGGATGAAAAAGTATAATGATATCTGTATGGATATTTATAAGGATATATTTAGGGATGTATCTAAGGATAAGTCTAAGGATGAGTTAAAGTTTAGGAAAATGTCATGGAATTTTCGTAAAGGATAGATCGTGAGTTTTTCCAAGAAATATATCCATGTCTTGATACTATAATTAGATGATTCTCTTAAAATATTGTACATTGGGTTAAAAACACCAACACCAATATATTGATCTAGAACTAATTGTGAACAAGTGCACAAAAATAGGACTTGTTGCACAACTAGTTTTACACTCACTAGGGATATGATTTGGAAATTGATAAACTCTTTATGAACCCTCATGAAGGGTTTCAATAGATTATAACTATAAATGACATAGGATAAACCAATGTATACATAAATTAAAGAAGGATTTATAATTTTGACATTATATAAGATATTTTTCTTAATTATGTGGTTCCCCACTATGATTAATATTACTCACACTATGATTTTGTTTTCAGTCGATGGTTAGAACCTGAAAGAATCATATTAACATTGAATTTTATGGAAAATTCAGTAATTATGAGCCACTAAATTGGATTATGACTAGAGGGAAATATATTTTGATTATGTATAATCACCTATCCTGATATATCAGTAAAAATGTGAAATTTAGTTGTGTTCCTGACACATCTAATAAGAGGATGTTCATTTATGAAACTTCATGGGGTAATGAAAATAGAGTAAAGAAGACTCAACTTCCAATATGTCAAGAAGTTGGGAAGAAAAACCTAATGGAATATCTCAAATGGAGGGGAAGATGTTTTCTCTGGGGTAAAAGGTTCCATAGAGTGGAACATTTCCAAGGAGTTTAATTTATTATTTGTATATGACATTGTAAATAACCAATTAAATTCCTCGACTCAAGATTTACTTCTAGACCAAGGAAGGAACTATTCCATTAAAATCATTGAAATATAAGGATTAGAAAATTTATATAATTGGATTTAATAATTTTGAATTTTGAAATATATAATAATTTTTAAGTATAATTTTTTCATTCGGGATTTGAAAGAATGTGTATAATGGTACTAATGACCTAGAAAAGCGATTTAATGAAAATGTTGTATTGTATGGTATTAAAATATTAAGGGAGAGTAACCCTTAATATGTGCTTGATGTTACAAAAATTGTGTTTAGTTAGGATAAATATATGTTGGAAATGAATAGAGTAAAATTGATAGTATATATATACTTAGAACTGATAATGGATTTGTTAAAAAAGTTGGTTTTGTTATCATTGATGAAGTTTAAATCATCATAGGATTTAAGGATTATATGACATAATATGTATAAATAATGAGAAATCATGAATGTTTTCAGCATCGATTTATGGTAATTCTAGTTATTACCTTATTTTAAGAGAATACATGATTAAGGTATTCAATTTTTTTGTTTTTTCAAATTAATGAGGTATGTTATGATGCCTAAGGGATAAATGTTAGGCTGATTTTAGGAAATTTAGTGATCTTATTTTTAATTTTTGGATTTTTATCTTTCAAAAGGGTAAAATGGGTTAACCATTTATGAAATTGTGTATGTTGTAATTTTAATGAGGCTTTAGAGTTTCAATTTTTACAACATAATGATTTATTTATATTAGATAACTCCAAAAAAACATTTTTTATAATAACTAAAGATATATATAATGACTTTTCATTCTATTTATAGATCATGTGATCCATTAGAGATTTAGGACGGACATATTCACCTTCATTTGTGGAGTAAGATATGAAGTGGAAATAGGTAAAGTCACAACAAAAGGGTGAGATTATGCATATGAAATAAAATGTAATTGATTAATTATGTTCCCTTTAGAAAATTAGTTATCTTTAGGAAAATTATTTTGAAATAATTTTTTTTTCGGTTATCATCATTTCTTAGGGTACCAATAACCTTTTCATGCCTATGTGAGTTATGGTTTTATAGTCACTAAACTTCTTTAGATCACCCACATTGTTGTCATTAGAGATCATTATCACTCTTTAGAATTATTTACTCTTTTCTTTGATGTCCAAATCTTTATGTTCCACATATGTTCTCCTATGTGGAAACCTAGTTATGAGTCACTTTGGGTAATCATTAAATTTCTAGCTTTCCTTTTTAATGGAAGTTATAGTATTCATTTTTTCAAGGCAGGATACAAAGGAAAGAAATTTCATGTATTAAAACATTGATGAACCAACTGAATTTGAAGGAAACAATTAATAATAAAGAGGTTAGAATGTAAGACATCGAGTTTTTTGAATTGTTATTATTATTGAATAAATTAAATTCCTTTAATGGTATGTGTTGCATGATAGACCAAGTTAATATTGATTTATATAAACACAAAGTTAATCTTGTTCTAAATGAAACAATGAGAATAGATTTTTGTAAATTTAACACTATTTTTGGCATCTATTTTAAATAATAATGAGTTCCCTTGATAGCTTGCATTACACAAAAGTCCGAGTTTTAATTAACTACAATATATAATTAATAGTATTAATTAATATGATAGTTATCACCTAGTCATTGGAAATTAAGGTATGAAAAGGTTTAACTAAATTTTTAAAATATGGTTTATTAATTTTTATAAAATGAATTATTTTCTGATAAATTAGTTAGAAATTAAAGTAAGAACTTTTTTAAAATGAAGAAATCCCTTTTCTGAAAACTGATCTTTTGTATGTACAAATTTGTTTTATCTAAATAAATTTTTAAAAACCAATTTCTATGAATTATTTTAATTAAATTTATATATTATATATACAATTAACTACTTAACATTAATATTATGTTATTTCAGGATAGTATATTATAATAAATCCAATTTTATGTAGAAAAAGATGTATTTTTATAAAAGGTAGTTTTACCGCCTTTTAAGTGAAAAAATTTTCTAAAACTAATTTTTACACTTTTATAAATTATAATTGAACAAGTATACTTCATTTAATATGTTATAACATAAAAATTATCTTAGTTTTATGTTTCAATATTTATCTTAAAAGATTCAATTTTTGATGAATAGTGAAAAATATTGAATCTTAATTGAAAACTGTCTTTTTGATCAAATTATTTATATAAGATAAATTATATTTTAAATTTTTTGAAGTATAATTCGATAAATTATACATATATTTAGCCATTTTATGTCATTTTAATCAATTTCATATTGAAATTGGATATAAAATCATCTTAAACTTTTGAACATTTTAATTTTTATAACCCATTTTCTCATCACGTCTCCAAAATTAATTTTAAATTAAAGTATACAACTTATGTGAACATAATTTGAAAAAATAGATTCTATATTCGGTATAAGAATAATTTATATTTTCTAATAGGGTATGATTAATTTTTTAATATAATGATTAGTAAAAATATTTAAAATTAATTAGCGTGATTAAAGTTAAAATGTGATTTCCCACTAAATGCGTTTGAATTAAAAATAATCATAAAATTGATATATTTTTAATAAATGATTTTAATTTAATTTATATTATAAATCCATAAAATTTATCTTCTAAATATTTTTTAATCACAATCTTAATGGATAAATTTCCTAGGTAAATAAAAAGATAAAATTTACCTTTGTAAAAAATATAAAGATAAAATTCATTAAACTTAAAGACTAATTAATAACATGAAAAAAAGTATTTATTTTGTGATGTGGAGGTATTTATCAACTAATTAACCCATCCTATATATTATTGTTATATACTTTGAGGTATATGATGTGAGGGAGACCTCCCAATTGTGAATACTTTTGGGTATTTAAGAGAATGCCACTCATCCTCCATTATAAATGAGCATTCACTCTCCCCACTTGTTCACACCTATCAAGACATTTTTATTGAAAAAACCCTAAAACATTCACATAAAAACATCCATCATATAATTATATCATCCTTACTTTGGGAATAAATCCAAATAAAGAAGCCCTTTGGTGAAAACCAAAAGGAGAAACCTGATTAAGAGGTATCATTCATCCAAAAATGTTTTTTTTATTTTTTCCTCAAACACCTTAAATTATTTGTATATAATTATTATAAAATAAAATTAGTATATTAAATATATTTATATTTTGTTATGTTAAGGGTATCCCATACAATCAAACACAGTTCCATCAAATGGACTACAAAATCATCATTCGTGTTTACGACGGACTACCGGTTTGTGAACCGATGTCAATCGTTCTTAAATTACCACACATTAAAGCTGGGCATAATGATGGAGATTGAATTATATAAAATATATATTATATTTATTATGTCTTTATGATTATTAAATTATTATACAACACATAACTTCATGCTATACATTTTTTGATAACAAAATATTGTCGTTTTTGTTTACGGTGAACTATCGCCTCATGAAGCATTGTGATTCATTCACACTTTATATGGAAAGTTTTAAGGATTAGTAAAATATAAATCTGTGATATATATATGATATAATAATTCTAAAATAATTATAATAAATATATATAAATTACTTTTTATTCTCTCAATATGACTAGAAAATGGAAACAATGTTCATGCATACGTACGTCCAACTATCTCCAAGAATGGTGTATTCCATTTCCAATTTATATATTTTATAGATTATTATAAATATATTTATTTTATTAATATTTATGATATTTTTATCGTTTTCAAAAAAATTTAAATGAGTAAATCATGATCACTGTAATAGGACCGAAAATAAAAATCCAAAACATATAAAAAAACAAAGAGGTTATTATCTGAAATGAAACTTTAACATTAATTTGTTAATAAATGGTAATATAAAGACATAATAAAATAATATATATTATGATATATATGAATATTAATTTTTTGTTTATTTATAGTTAACTTATATTTATTATAAATGTTGTTAGAAAAGTATAAATGAATTCAAGACATAAGGTAAGGGATTGTCGTCTTACTTTTTACTTTCATGAGACACATGTCATATTCAACATCTATTAATTCTATGTATTGTCATAAATAACCATTAAATTATTTTATGTTACATATAATTATCATTAATGGTATTTATATTTTATTAACTCCCTTTCATGGTTGTTTTGGTCCAAAAGATATCAAACTGGTAATGAATTTTTGTCTCAATTTTCCTTTTTGAGACGTATGTTATGTTATACACCTATATTAATTTAGAAGGTGAATATAAAACCCATTTGAAATTTAATATCATGAATGTATAAATCCAAATGATATTTTAAATTTAAGTTTCTGTTACTCCTTCCTAGGGATTACGATTCATGTTTACTAAAGTGGTAATGATTTTATGTTACAATCTTGTTGTTTATTGTGATTGTCTATGATTATGATGCCAATACTGATATATCATGATATAAATATAAATATTTATCATTAATGTAATTATAATCATGATATTAATGATATATTCATGTAATGGTACCATTTTTTACTCTTTTTTACTTAATACACTTAAGAAAATGTTTTTAAGGGAATCTGACATTACTTTTCACTTTGGTCTAAAATCTTTTTTATTTCAAAACAATGTTTTCTGAAAATGTTTTAAAAATGTGTTTAAATGATATTTTATGATCATTTTAGAGATAATTTATTTTAGAAATGTTTTAGTTTTTTAAAAAAGTTTTTAATTTTATTTTTCAAAGCTTCCATTATAAGTTTTCAAGGTTATTTTCAAACAGAACATTTCCCAAAATATTTTATGTTCTAATAATAAATTTTCAAAGAAAAAAGAATATTATACTAAAGAAATGTTTTAAATGATATTTAGAAATTATTTTACATATAATATTTTATCCATTTATGTTAAATTTTTCTTATAGGGGATATTATCTAAGGATACCATTCTTATTCTTTCTATAAATTGTTTATGTTTTTTATAGTATGTTGTTTATAGAACCCATTTCTTTTCCCTAGGTTATTGATAATACAATGAGATTTTTATGAAAATTATTTATTTTCCCTGATCTAATCATGTTTAAAATTTATTTTTGTTGAGATCATCACTTGTACATTTGTCAATCATGCTTAGAAGGGATTGACATGAAACCCATTTCTTTTCCATTGTTTAATCAAGTTATAGGGGGTACAATTATTGTCTATGATGACATGAATGATTTTAATTTAATTTGTTAATACAATGGTTATTGGACATATATTATGATATTTGGTGTCCCAGATAACATTGGGTAGGCCCGTTATAGACCACATGATGGGGCAGAACAGATAGCCTCAGGTAATCCAGTTATAACATATATGATGGAGTGTCCTAGATAGTTCTAGGTAATCTCATTACAACTTCTAAATTTGGGTGGCCCAGATATCATCATATTAGTCCAATATAGATTTCATGATGGGTGTTACTAGATAGAACTCTAATGCACTTTTTAAATATTGATATCTCATGAGATATATATGGATAGAATGGGGAGTGAATTTTGTTCTATAAGGGAATTTTTCTCCTAAGATAGTCTAAGAAGATAACCATTACTAATAAAATACTCTTAGGAGTGAAAAAATAATACTAATATGGTATTGAGAGTTATCCTTGACTACTAAGATAGTTTATAGAGTGAAAACATTCTTTTAAAATATCCTTGGTAATGAGCCTTGGATACTATGGAAATCATTTTATATGTTTATGTATCATCAACAATTCCATGTCTTATTCTAATGTTATACTCTTGTGAATTATGCTCTTTAATACCTTATGATTCATGTATTTTAATCAACTAATATTTTTTCCATGAGTCATGTGTATGATATTTGAGATATAGGTTGTAATTATCAAATACTATGCTCATTTTCTCTTTCCCTTATCTTAATATTATACTTTTGTATCTACTTTATTTACCCTTACTGTGCGTCTAATATCACCCGTTCATATGTTTCCTTTCCCTATATTATACAGAATAGTTTTAGGTAGGAGTACTAAAAGGGAATATATTTCTAGGAAACATTTAAGATCATTCAGCAAGATAGAAGATCATTTTCCATTCTTCCAATGAAATGAAATTATTACAGTCCTTCAGCATGTAACTTTTATAATCTGATGAATATTCATCTAAAATGATGTAATATCCTTGTATGAGAAGTTTTCTTTTCTATAGTATGTACCCTAAAATGGATCAATAATCTAGACTCTATCATCACCTGGTGCTTGAAAATGGGATTTCTTGTACACCTAGTTTGACACTCTTGGGGGATTTGTTTTGGTAAATTCACAATCACTTTATAAACCACTATGAAGAGAAAAAATGTCAATAAGAATTTATATTAATAAATATATCACGGATAACATAGATTGTGTTTTGACCATGTTGGAGGAATATGGATATGATGTTACTAGATATACTAATTTTATTGAATGGATTTTGTTTTTTTTTCAATGAAAAAATTATCTACCTTTGAAAAAGTATCTGACAATAGATATTAGATAATATTATAATCATAAAAAGTGGATTAAACGATGTTTTGTTAATCAATTCGATCAGATGTATTTTTTTTAATATATGATGTTTGATAAAGAATATATAAAATGTAAAAAAGTTTTTAGACATAAAAAATTATCATACGATGTTTTTGTAACTACGTTCATCGGTTAATGTTATTTTTAAAGAACCTCATCTTTAAATGGTTCGAAAAAACAATGTTTAGGAAAAAATTATGGTGATGATTTTATATTATAAAAGTATCCAACATCATGATTTATGAAAGATATCATGATCTATGTGTTTATTATTAAGGGGTCTAATTGTTCTTAAGTGTATAATTTTCTCATTTCAATGTTGGGTGTAATTCAATAAATTGAAAAAAATGGAGAGAGTCTTGGTTTAGGAATGTTATTTACAATGTTTATAAAATTTTGGAAGTTAAGATATGGCTTCACGGAATTTTTTATTCACATTTGAAAAAAAATATTAGAAATTGGAAAGTCAACATGGTATATAAAAGGGATACTGAAAAACCTAAATAGATGTGGGATTCAAAAGAAGACCACTATAAAAAATTATATATATATTATTCCTAAAAGACAATCTAATGAACCTTGTGTTTGATATTTATAAAGTTTTTCTTGACAGAAAAGTGGTTTTAGTTTAAAATGATGCTAATAAAAAAGGTCATAGAAAGTCCAATAGACCATAATCTTCAGAAATAAGTTCATCAAAAAAATATTATGTAAAAATGCATTTCAAATGGATGTGTACAATGTTAAGAATAAATGTTGTCTATTCTCAAAAGTAGAGTCACTAATTCTTTATCTATGGGAAAATTCCAAATGCATGAAGCCCATTGGACATATAATGTCATCATTCTAGTGATTTTTTATTAGAGAATTCTTTGAAAATAATTCTATAAATTTTTGTTGGATCATTAGATGGGACTCTTACCAGAAGTAGAAAAAATGTATATATTAAAAAAATTTACCAGACAAGTTTTGTAAAGTAAATTTATCTACATATATTTTTTAAATGATATTAAAAGTGAGGAATCTGATTTGGTATTTTATTATTCTAAATATCATGGAGTAAATTTTTTATACTTTTTTAGTTTTACTTATAGTTTTGGATGTGTAAAGTCACTTATGTTTCTTAAATTCATTCAAAAAGTTTATAGATTTGTTTTTGAATATTTTACTGAAATTATGGAGTGAGTTTTTTTATTTTTGAGTTTTCATTAAGCAGGGAATGGAATTGGTTTCCCCTCCCCCATGTGCTCCCATGATTAGTACTATATAAAGTGTTGCAAGGAAAACATTCAAGGATAACCATTCAAATTTTAAAATGATAAAGAACTTCAAAAATTATTCTAGGAGAACCGATTGGGAAAACCTACTAGATGAAAATTATGAAAGATATAATTGGATTAGGATGTTTCCAACCAAGGAATCATTTCTTTGAGAAGGAATAAGAACATGTTTTTAATTAACAGGGATGTTTCAATCAATATCCATTGAAAAAATAGACTAAAACATGTTTTAATATTTTATAATTGTATTAACTTCTCTTAAGGATGATGTAGAAAATCTTCCAACGGAATCAAATTAAATTTCATGATGTTATATCTAGATGGAATTTTTGAAAAATATATCAAATTTACAGCAAACCAATTGAAGAAATTATTTCCTACTTTTGAGTAAAAGTTTTAAGAAGTGTTTTTCAATAATAGAACAAGTGATGTTTGTAAAAGTAACAGAGTGAAAACATTTATTGCTTGTTGTGGAATATATATAAAATTTATTGTGAAATATTTATTACATAATTATCTATATGGAAAGAACATGTATTGTAGTTTTGAAAATATTAAAATGTAAGTTTACGGATATTCCATAATTTATTTAACAATATAAAAGGAATTTTTTTCTAGTGGATTTTATGGTATTATATTATTTACATATCATGAAAAAGACAAGATAATATTTATGAGTAGTAAAACATGTAAATTATTATATTCCTGTGGTGATTTTTTTTTATTTTTTTTACAAATTTATTACTCTTTAATTATGGGTGATAATTATTTCATAAATAAAGGAAAACATGGAAGAAAAATAAATCATTGATTCACCCAATTTCCCTCTCAATGATAGGATAGATCATACATGGTAATTTCAATTGGTTTTAGAGTTAAAGTTACCTATATTGTCTCTTTTCTAATATTGGAAATAAAGGAAATTTTCTATGGATGTTCATAATTATGTGAATATTAAGGTTATTCTAGTTTTTGATGGAAAGAACCATTATATTTGGAAATATAGAATGTCTCTGTATCTTACGTCTCTTGGTTATCAAGTTCTTTAAGATATGATATATGGTTTCCTGCCCCATAAATAGAAATTTCCTATAAGATATTTTTATTACAAAATTATATAATGATAGGGGTACCACAAATATTATACTTTCCACACTCTTTGTAAGTGGATTTCACATTTTTAAAGGAGTTATAACTGATAAATACATTTTGGAGATGTTTAACAAAATCTGTGAAGGTAATATGAATGTTAATAAACCTGATTTACAAATCTATAGGTTGAAGTATGAATATCTAAAAATGGATGACTATGAATTTTTTGGTGACTTCATTATAAGGGTGAATTACATTGTAAGTACCATAAGATGTCTTGGTGAAAAGTTATTTGATTCAACCGTTACTAAAAAAATATTATGAATTATTATTAGCATGTTTGATGAAACAAATTCATAATTAAAATATATAAATCCTAAAACTCTATATTTGTATTATCTAAACTACACTATCATTATATAATAAATGAAAAGAGAGAAATTTATAAAGAAAAAAAGAAGGTTGATCTCGAATTTTCATTCAATGACTCTAAGAAAGGAAATTCTAAAAAATGTTCCAGACGATGAAGAAGTTAGTAATTCTATGACTAAAGTATAGTTTACTATAATATTTAATGAAATTATGTCCTTGTTTTATAAAAATGTAAAAATGAGCATAAGAATTTAAAAAGGGAAGTTACCCCTAAAATGATTTGGTTGTGGAGCTTTTGAGAACATTGTTGTAAATTTTCCTTGAAAATGGGATGATAATGAAATTAATGGAGATGAAAAAAATTCAAGAAAATTATTTAATAAGAATGTAGAAAAATAAAAATATTATACCAAGGGATATGATAAAATGTTCCCTAAATCCAAGAGTATAATCATTTTTTCTAAAGGTGATAAAGATTACGATTGTAGAAGAAGATGGAAACTTCAGTGGTGATGCTACTGAAAACCTCTTATTGAAAAAGTGAAAAATGAAATTTTCACTGGTGATGAAATCAATAGTTCTAAATAATGAAGATAAACTCATTTTGAAATTTTTATTAAAAGAGATTTGAATGAGTTTTATTGAAATATTGTAAGACGTAGAATATATATAAAAAAATTAAAAGGTAAAATCCTACAAAAAAACAATAGATAAACTATTATTAAATAAACATCCATGTTGCTAATAGATATTTATAATATGAAAAATATGGCAGATGAGAATAAAAACCTCAATTATTATGTTGAAGAAAATTAGAAGGAAATAAATAAATATTTAGAACATACTCAAAAAAACTTCATAATACTGAGTAAGGGATTTAAAATTTACAAAACATAGTTACATAAGTTGGTGGAATTTATGAAATGTAAAAACCTATTAAGGGTCAAAAAAATTGTACCCAAAGTATGATAATAAATATAAAGTCGTTTAGAAGAGTAAAAAATTTGATAAAATCATGTATGTATGAGAAATAAACAAATTAAAACAAATATAAATATTTTATCATTTTAGTGTCTGAACCAAAAGAATATAAAACTAGTGTTTCTATTGAGACTAAGAGTTATTCAATATTAGAGATAGAAATTCAAGAAGATAAAATAAATTTTGAGACACAACAAACAACCAAATTGAATTATAAGAAAGATGATGAAAATTAGGCATAAAACTCCAGAAAATATTTATATTTTTGGGGGAAATATTCCTTCTAATGCTACTCTTGGTATTTTGGTAGGTTTGGACATATAGTTAATATGTATTAGATTAATAAAAAATATTACAATAATATTAAGTGAAATTTGAAGCAAAATTTGAGGGAGAGTCAATCCACTCTATAAAGGAAATCAGATAAGGTTGGTTTGAAAATTAAAAATATTTTATAACCTTTGGAATATATTTGTAAAAGATATGAATAACCTAGATACCTTGAAAAATAATGTATTTTATATGTTATAAAAAAACAAATATTTTATAACAATATTCAAAATTTTCGATGAAAATAAAGATAAAGTTAAAGAAAAAACCCTTATTATTGAATCTTCTTTCAAATATATATAAGGATAATGAATCTAGATTTAGGATATTGGGTGATGTTTTCCTAGGATAAAACACATGTAATTTTGAAATAATTTGAAATATATTAATTAAGGTGCAAAGAATTTTTTAATGATGAGTCACATAAAATCAAAGGTGTAATATCTTCTATCATTGGAAAATAAAATTTTAAATCCAAAGAATACTTGTTTATTAATGGTATAAAACACAGCCTATTAAGTGTTAAAAATATTTTTATGATGAAAATAAATTTGTTTTCAAAAAATATGGTTTTTTTGTAAAAATATTAGATGATGGAATACTTATTATAAAAGGACAACAAACCAAGGGAAACTTATTTCAGGTTGGTAGTTATAAAATTTCATGTTATTTAAGAATGATTGAAGAAAGTTAATTGTGGCACAAAACTCTGGGATACAGGTGTCAGTGGAATATGAGAAAACTAACAAAGCGAGATCGTATTCGTAATATACCTTTCAGGAATAAAAAAAGAGATTAGTGGTTCTCCTTTTCTAATAAAGGTATGATTAAAAAACAATATATATGAAATATTAATTTCATTCCACTCATCAATTAGAGATGAGACATTCTAATACTTTTGAGCTGATTAGTAAACAATCAACACATGAAGTTAAGTGAATTATTCATTTCATTATTCACTTAAATTTGGATACAATAATTCTGTTTTCGAAACATCAATCAGAGTCTCTTAGAATGATTAATAATTTTAAGATAAGTTTAGAGAAATAATGTGGATATTCAATTTAGAAGTTATAAACTAATAATGTTTGTGAATAAAAAAATAAAGAGTTTTTATATTATCAAAGAAACCACGAAATCGTTCATGATTTTAGTGAATTGTACATACCATAGAAAAATTGTGTTTCTAAATGAAGAAACTGATGTTTGGTTGAGTTGGAATAGAAAATGATGAAAGAACATGATATTTATCACTATTTTTTGAGTCGGGCTATTAGTATAACAACTTATGTTCATAATCAATGTTTCTACAGCCCAAATTTTTATATGTCATCCTAGGGAATTTACTTCATTGAAAATCCATTTTTAAAACACCTAAAAATTTTAATAAGACCCAACATTATAATAATTAAGGGTGGAAGTATTGGAAAATTTGATCAATATAGAGTTTATGGAATATTTAATTGATATAATCCCAATGAAAAATGATACATATGTTAAAATAACGAAACCAAAAATGTTGTTTAATGTGTATATGTAAAAGTTATTTAATTATATTCAAATATGGATGATAAAGAAGATAACATTCCTATATTTGGGAAAAATAAAAAATCTGCTCAAAATAATGATTCTAACTCAGCTATTTCTAGTAAAGAGAAATAACATCACACATCTTATTTTATCTTATTAAATCAAGTGAAAGTTAAAAACATAATTTATTCTAAAAAATAATAGGTTCACACTAGATTAAAATAAATTTTAGTTTCACATGTTTCCATATAATCAAAAGTTAATCTAAAATATGTCAAATAAGCCTTTGAGAATTAGGAGTGGATTAATGCTATTAATAAAGAGATAGATCAAATTAAGAAGAATGATACATGGGAACTTGTACCAAAATAATAATAATAATGTAATTGGTACAAATCTATTGTTCTATATTAAGTTGAATAATTAATGAGAATTTATAATAAATAATGAATGACTGGTTTTTGAAGGTTAATCACAAATTTAATCCACTGATTTTTATGAGACTTTTGCACCAATAGAATTATGAGAAACTATCATAATATTTCCTATTATCACTACACAAAAAGGTTAAAGAATTTTTTAGATGTATGTGAAGTCAACTTTTTTTATTGTATAATTTGAGAAATAAGTCAATATTTAAAAGTCGTCTGTCTTTTTAATTGGGAAATATGCATGTTATGTGTGTATATTGGGAAGTATTAATACAGGTTGAAGCATACTATGAGAGAATCTTATTCTAAATTGGATACCAACTTATAGATATTGAACTTCAATAAAAGAATAATTAATAATAATATCTACATCAAATAAAAAAAGATATTTTTATCATCGTGATTAATTAATTTGATGATATTATCTCTACTGGGAATGATTAATAAGCTTGATAAATGTTTTCTGAGGAGGTGATGAAGCCATTTGAAATTTCCATGCTCATAGAAATGTTGTATTTTCTCAGTTTACATATTTTATAAATGAAAAAAATATGCATTTTATCTCAATAAAATTATGCTAAATAAATTCAGATTAAGTTTGGTATATATGTATAAAAAGTTTTTTCCACTCCAATTGTAGTGGTAACCATGTTTTCAAATGATGGATAAGGTAAGTAAGTTTATCCTAAGTAATTTAAGATGTTTTTTTGGGAGTTTTATGTATCTTTGGACATTAAGGACAAGTATTTTATATTTTTTTAGTTTGTGTGAAAGTCTCTTGAGTCCTCTAATATAATTGTATATCATTCAAGAAAAACGAATTCTTAGATATATGAAAGGAACAACATATTTATGTATAAAATCTGACAAATTAAGAAAACATTATTTTTTTGGTCACAAATATAAAGATTATTAAGAATGTTTTGATGACATAAGATAAACATATGGTGGAGTATTCTTTTTAGAAGGAAGTTTTGTGAGTTGGAAAAAAACTAAATATTCATTAAATATTAGTACAAATGATGTTATGTATTTTGGTACCACTCAACATAGAATCCAAAATATATGGATGAAAACTGAGTTGGAATATTTTTTGGTGGAAGTGAACTTTCCCCTACTGAAGAATTTTTGTAATTGAAGAACTATAAATCCCACAAAAAATCTATTAAAACAATATCATTCAAATAATATTAATATAAAATATCACTTCATCACGAAGCATGTAAATAATAATGATCTAAATATGGAATATTCTATTATATTTGATAAAGTTTCTAATATATTTTCAAAACAATTTTTGAAGGAAACATCTTATAAACATAAGTTGAACATGGGTGTATAACCCCCCCCCCCTCTTCACGGGTATGTCGTTTGAATTCGTCCCCTCTATTATATTTTTGATGGGTAGTGTTTTCAAGGTGTACAAAAATGATATTTCATAAATTTATCCATTATAATGTGCATATCCTTTCAAAGAAGGAATATATTTTGTGGGTGTTTTTAAAATTGGTAATATATTATTTCATCATGTGTAAAACGTATTAATATATTATTATATTTTATGTGGGAATAATTTTTCTTGTATTAAAAAGTTGAAAAGTTGTGAAATTTCAAGGTTTAACTAAAATGAATCCTAAGATAATGTCTTTGATGTTTCATATTTCACTTTTTAAGGAAAGAATTGTTTTTCAATCAAATGATTTTTTTCATACATCGATTTCTCTTTAATAGGATTATAATTTATGTAGAAATGATATATCACTTGAGTTAAAAATATTTAGGGATTTATGATTTTTTGTTGATATCAAAATACAATGTGGTAGATTTTTTGGATCAAGTCATCTAGATATGGTTATGATTTTACTGGATTCCCAATGTTTGTTGAAATTATTGTATTTTTTTATATATTAAAATATCACATCACATTTTGAAAGTCTCAAAAAATTATAACATTAAAGAGTTGGAACTAGATGTACAGGAGTGAACAAAGATTTGTTAAGCAGGTGGATTAGACATGATAATGTTTTCAGATTTATTATATTTTATAAATAGAAGATCGTAAATAAAAAATTATTTAGATGTAAAAAAATACAGAATGAGGTTTTTGTAACTAAGTCCAACAGTTTCTTGTTCTTGAGTAGGATGTTTATCTTTAAAAGGTCTGAACATACAATGTTTGGATGAAAAAATTCTAGTATTACTTTCTTATTCTAAAAGTGTATAACATCATGAGTTATAAAAAATATCATGATACATGCATTTATTATAATGGAGGGAGGGATTTTTGGGTTTACAATGTTCCCATTTTGAGGTTTTTCAAATTTCACTAGATAGAGAAAATATGAAAGATTATTGGATAAGAAATATTTTTATAAAGTTTACTGAGTTTTTGTAGTTTGAAAGCTATACCTTTTTGATATTTGTGATAATTATTTTTGAAATATATAAGATAGAAGAAATTCACCAAATTGAAAAAGGGGATATTAAATAATGGAAATAGATGGTGTGTTTGGATGAGGTATAACATGTATTTTTTTAAATTTATATTTAATCAAACATTTTATGAAGTTGTAATGTTGTTGTTGTTGCAACAAAATCAGATAAACCATGTGTTCAAAATTTATGTTGTTTTTCTAGGGGAATGTTCTTTAATATTAAAATTATATTGCATAAAGAGATCAAACAAAGACTAATCAAAATAATATTTTGACTTCTGTTCATAATATAAAAATTGTATACAAATGTTCGCCATATGGATATGTAAAAATCTAATAATAAATGATGTCAATATTCAAAATTGAATTTCCTAATGCTTTATCAACAAATAATTCCCAAAGTAGATATTCAATAATATGATTGAAGTCAATGGTTGAGAGAAATTTTCTATGATAATACATAAAAATATTTCCTATGTAGTTTTGTTGGATCATGAAAACAGAGTCTCACTAAACACAAAAACTCCTTAGAGATCCTAGATTAACATTTTTTGAATGATGTTTTCTGAAGCAAATTTCTCTATGAAATGTTTCATAAATATATTAAAACTGATGATTATGATTTGGTATTTTAATGGTCTAAATACCACCATGTGAAATTGATATTCTCACCATGTTTTAAAGAAATTTGAAGAATGGTGAAGCCACTGATATTTCTCAACTTCTTTCAAGTTGTTTCTAGAATTATTGAGATCATTTTATTGATTTTTTGAGATTGAGTTTTTAATTTTGAGTATTCATTGGGTGGGAAACTAAATTGGTTTTCCCTATTATTCTCCATCAAATTTTACTATATAAATGATTTCCAGTAAAAATTATATGGAGTACTATTTTCATTTAAAAAAGTGTAAGCACTGTAAAAATTGTTCTAGACGATCAAAACAACCTATCGGATGAACATTCTTAAAGACATATTTTGAGTATGATGTTTCTACCCAAAGAATATCTTTGTTATAGGTGTTTAATAATAAGTTTTCAATAAACAGAGAAATTGTGATCACTAACCATCAGATTATATTTCCCAATCTTTTAATCAGGTATAATCGGACGAACTGATTGTAAATAAGTTGTGGAAGTTTTCTAGAAATAACTATACAAAAGTTTTAGATGAAGTTTACTAACAAAAATTTTAGGTAATACTATAAAAATAGACGTAAAAATTGTTGAATATGTTCTTACATGCTTCAAGAAAATATAGTGAATAATAAGTGTTTTGTAAGAAGTTAAAATGTGAATTTTTTATAACCAACATAGTGACAAAATTTTGTACCAATTGAAAATGTTTTCTAAAAGTGGTAATGGAGTCGGTTTTTACAAATTTTTCTGTATGGAAAGCACAAGAACTATAATTTTGAAAATAGTTTATTTCAAGTGTATGGATATTTCTTGTTTTTTAACCACATATAAGGATTGTTTTCTAGTTTATTTTTTGGTTTTGGATTATTTCTAAACCATGCTAGGGACTGGATACTCTTTCTAAATAGTGAACCATGTAAATTATTGTGTTCTTGTGGTTCTGATATTGCGGTTATTTTAAGAACAATTATAATTATTTAACATGAGGTGAATTTTGATACCTATATAAATGAAAACATATAATAAATAAGGATCACTAATTCACCCACTTCCTCTCTCAATGATCACATAGTTCCTTAAATGTCTATTCATATTGATACCTATAAATTTATTGGTTAAAGAATATATTACATTTATAATTTTTTCCTTTATTTTTGATGATTTATTGTTTATATATTTAATTTCATTAAAAATTATCATCGATAATTTCCCCTTTATATTTGTTTATGGATGGAAATAAAAGAAATTGAGTCAACACCCAATGCGAGGGGCAATGTTTTATCAATCCATGTGAGATGTCTAACCAAATGGGGGAAGGATTTGGGAACTTCATGGAATTAATTTCTTGAAAAATTAATGTTTTTAACCAAAACATGAATCAAGAGGAATGCTCGAATCCATTCAAGAAAGATAAAGTTTAAATTGATACCTTCATGTGACAAAGGCCTCAAAATTTTAGAGGATATATCGATCCTTGAATCGTAGAATAATGAATCAACGACATTTAAAAAATATTCTCCATCCTGTAATCGTATGTGCAAGAGAAGGTCATTTTTTCTATTTATGATATGGAAGGAGAAAATGATTAATAGTTTTCATTATTAAAAAATATGATTCCTATGGAGGAGATCAAAGTGATAGAGTAGATGGAATTAAGGAAAACAATTTGGCAATTTTATTTCTCACACTCTCTAATTTAAAATTGTGAGGGGTTTATTTACCCTCAAGAAAAAGGATGAAGATTCTATTAAGGAGTACTCGGAAAACATAAAAATAATGTAGTGATATACATGTATCATCATTATTTATTTTAAATGTAAAGTTTAACACTTATTTAGATGGCTAAATTTGAGTCTACTAAAAACATTGGTGATTACAAACTTTGATAGGTATGAGGAAATCATAAGATGTGACCTCAAATTAGAAATAGAGATATGTGAATATCAAGGGCCTCATGATCTTGAGATATGAAATGAAGAATGGATTTTTATTTCAATAGCGTGATGAAAAACTCGCTTGGGGTCATGAAATTCCAACATCCCACTTGTAAAAAGTGTGGTAATAATCATTATAGAAATTTACAGAAGGGTCAAGGAAATGAAATAGGTTTATCAAGGAATGGAACATAACTTACAATTGTAGATGGGAGAAATAAACCATTTTAATATAAGAAATAATGATATAGTTAACCCTAAAGATCTTTTGTAATGATAAAACAACAGAGCATAAGGACTCTATTTGAATAAATCCCTAAATATAAGGGTCAACGATGACAACCATAAACAAAAACCTTCATGGAATAGAGTAAAAGTGCGATGTTATGACATCCCAACTATAGTGAACTATAAATTTAACACATTAATACAACATATTAATATATAAATATTAATTAAATAACATAAATATATATATAAACATCATTTATGTTGTATGCCTTTGGACACTTGGACATATAAACATCTGTTTCATAAAATATCTACATCATCTCCCATTGAGTTCTTAAAGACTAGACACCTTCTCTGATGTATCCTAATTAGTAACCTTATTCATAACCTGGGTAAATGAATCTTAGGAAAGGGTAATATAATATTCTCATTATGAGTAAAAAAAGAAGATATCATTGATTAATTGATCATGAAAAGAACATAAGGGCATGAGAACATGACCATAAAATTTAAAAACATACCCTATATATCATAGATTATAATATTGAGTCATGGAATAAGATATGGTAGTTCAAAAGACATAAATCAGTGAGGAATCAAATAACATGATACATTAGACCATAAAAATGGTATAATATATAATCATGTGGAACAAACATATGTATATAAAATACATTACATTGTAGTCAAGGCTCATTTCTAAGACTATTACAGTTGAATTGGTTTACTCCCCAAACCATTGTGGTAGTTGAGGTTCACTCCAAATACTATCATAGTAGAAAAAGTCCCATACTGAATTGGGTACACTACCCATTCCATCCCTATTTATCTCATGACATATCAATCATTACCCAATGCATTGGATGTATATATAGGTCCAACCCATCATTAGTTATAACATAACCATCATCCTTTGTTATAACAACACCATTGTCCTTGTTTATAATGTACCCACCATCTTTGGTTCTAATTTAACCACCATCACATAATTAAAACCCTATATATGTGTGAAAAAAATAACATAAAACATTCATTATATCATTACATAATATCCCATGAAATTAAAAATCATTTCATAAATATTTCATCCATTCGTCATGGCATAACTCATAAAAAATTAATGATTTCAAAAACAACCTTGTCATAATAAACATTAACCACCCAAATAAGGAATAAATATGGTTCTATTGGATAATATCCCCATTAAATCATAATTATCATCGAAGGTTGTTATCAAATATAAATTTTTTTTGTAAAAAGCATGGAAATACTTATTGTGGAAAATAACCTTTCCATTTTGAAAATCACTTGTATGATAAAAATAATTCAGAAAAAATATAGAAAAAATTTCCTTGGAAAATAACCTTGGTAGCTTTTAATGTAATATTCAAAACATTTAGTGGTAATGGGTTAGAAAAATTTTGGTCATGCCAATTAAGTTAAAATAAACTATTCTTTTCACATGTTTGGTAAAAAGTAAAAAACTACCTTATTCAGAAAATTAAAAAAAGAATTTTTTTGAATTTTTTTTAAATATTTAGTCATGTTTAAAAGCTTCTTTAAAAAATAATATGATAATATTAAACACATTATTAAAAACATTTTTGAAAAACATAGATATGAAAGAAAAATATTCATGACTGAATAATAAAACATATTTGATTTTCCTTTAAAATATTTATTTAATCTCTCAAGTTTATAAATAAATGGAAATGGGAAAAATTATTATTTATAATTAAGAAAATGTGAACAAAAATTTAGTGGATTAATCAGAAAAAAAATATATAATTTCCGCTAATGGAAGTTTATCAATAAACAATCCTGATTAAAATTGGATCGAAGAATAAATCCCTTACCACATCGGTAACTTTCAAATACAAACCACATGAAATACATATCATTATATAGATATGTAAATATCTAGAAATTTCATATGAAGAATCTTAAAATACATTCATTAGTAGTATATACACCGCATAAAAGAAATAAGTGGTGAATATGGGATGTGTCTCATAGAAATGAATGTGACTCAAAAATATCTTACCATATATTTGACTTCCTTATTACACATTGGAACTTAATATATACTAAATATAAATTAATTATAATCAGAAGACTCAGGAGTAAGAATTCCTACACCCAGAAGAGATTTATATAAAAAAAGAGTAAATACACCAAAATAGGATAAACATGGGGTCAATAAAGACGTGTGTAAACATCACCACACGCATCAGCATCAATCAGACCACAACAGAAGGTTGGTGTAACAAAGGACCAAAAAGAGAATACCTCCTCAATTTCACGCTTGGAAAGAGCATCAGCAACCTGATTTCCCTCTTTGTAAACATGAGTGACAACCAAACAAATCTGCTCCAAAAGCTTGAGACAGTCATCCCATGTAGGAAGCAGCTTCCAAGGGACATTTTGTGACTGCTTTCTAAGAATATCAACCACAAGAGTTGAGTCAGACTCGATAAATAAGGTTATCCAACCACGAAAAGAAGCATACCATAATGCCTTGATCATAGCCCATAACTCCACCTCGATAGCCAATCCATTTCCTAAAAATTAATAAAAACAGCCTTTGACAAAGCCCCTATAAGTGCGGAAAACACCACCACATCCCGAAGGTTTCGGAGAACCTGAATTGCTCCATCCACATTAACTTTCAGACACCAATAGATTGTAGGAATCCATCGTATTTTCTTCATCATAATTGGCTTCTTACATCTAGCAGAAACACCCAACGTGCGCAAGATAACCAGATCAGAAACATCATTTCACATGACTCCATTTTGATCACGTGGAGAAGTAAGAAAACAAGTATGAAGCTCCCAAATACAAAAAGAAATTGGAAAAAATTTGTCAAATACAAGAGAATTCCGAGCATGCCAGATAAACGAAACAACCGCTGAGGCAGCAGAGATGAGCAGTGGTTTCACTTGAGAACTACAATCAACTCGATAAATGGAATCTATAAGCTGTCCAAAACCCTATAAGTTCAGATGGCATGCAAAAACACCCTAAAAATAATCCCATAAGATAGATGAAGAGTAGAAAGATACAAATAAATGATTAAGAGTCTCATCAGCAGCAAGACAGCGAAAGCAAATAGGTGCAAGAGAAAATCCAGCACGCTGCATCATCCGTTTCAGAGGTAATCTACACTTCAAAATCCTCTACATAAGCAAATATTGAGCCGTTGGGATATAAGCATCATGAAACATAAACAGCCATGAGGGAACCATTGAAGGTTCAATGCACATGAATCTATAATCCTCCGTAGTGTTGAAGGCCCCAGTAAGACTAGGCAACCCGTTTAAAGTATCCACCACAGAGTACTTATAACATCCCAACTCCATTTTCAGGGAATCAGAAAGTAACCCCTGAGCCGTTACATTATTATGTAATTCAAAAATGGAGAGATCCTTCAAATCAGAAATAATTTGTGTATGTTCAGAAATGGCTCATGACAACCAAACAGTCTTCCAGCAGTTCAAAGAAGAGTTCCAACAAACAACCCATTTAGAGGACTCTGCAAGGCTGATATAATCATTTTTAATAGATGACCATATCGATGAAGGGACATAAAGGGAGTACCCATTGAGTAGCTTGGATCCAAATATATTGCACAAAAACTCCAAAGAGGAATCGCTGGAAGTCAAGAGTGACCAAGTAAACTTTTTAATGAGAGATTCATTAAATCACTTAAGGTCCTTAATCCCCATACCACCCATGCCAGCAGGCCAAATACAATCACTCCAGGAAACTGTAACAGTCTTACTCACATGAATTGAACCAGTCCAGATAAAATTCCGAATGAGCCTTTGTAACTCCTTAAGAAGAATTTTGGGCCTTCTGTATAAGGAAAAAACATAGACACACATAGAAGTGATAACAGAGTTAACCAAGCAGACCCTCCATGCCTGAGACATAGATTTACCATTCTAGGTAGACATTTGATTGATAATTCTGAGATAAGTATTTTCCAAATGGAATCTTTTCACAGCACCCCAGAAAAGGGGAATCCCAAGATAGATAAAAGGTATAGATCCTCTTTTAACCCCAATCTTCTGAGCAAATCTGTTTTGCATTGCTAAAATGACCCATTCCCCAAAAAACACAGAGGATTTATCCCAAATGATAACCTAACTAGAAATAGCCTCATAATGCTCAAAAGATGCCTTAATATATCAGATAGTAATTCCATCAGCCTTAACAAATAGCATAATATCATCAGGATAAAAAAATATGTGAAGGAGAAAAAAGACCTCTGCCAACAGTCATCTACTGATACCAACTAGAATGTACAAGATCTGAATGGTATGTACTCAAATAATCCTTTGAAATAGAAAAAAATAGTCCAGATAAAGGATCTCCTTGTCTCACTCCCCTGGAACATTTAAAGAAGCCTCTGGGAGAACCATTCACAAGAACAGATAACACAGGTCTTTGAAGAATGAAACTAATCAAATTAATGAAACCATTGGAAAATCCATGCATCTGTAGCACTGAAAAAACGAAACTCCATTTCATCATATCAAAAGCCTTTTAAATGTCAACATTCAAGTCCATATTCCCATACTTCACCTTTTTCCTCATAACATTCACACATTCAGACGCCGTATACAAACAATTTTGAATGTTCCTTCCAGGAACAAACACAAATTAATTTGGGGAAATAAACTCCTTCGCAATACTTCCCAGTCTAGTCTCCAAGATTTTGCTAATAACTTTTGGAATATTCTTCCTAATGGCCACAGACCTGAAGTCCCGAATGTCAAGAGAATTTTCCTTTTTTGGGATCAGATAAATAAAGATAGAATTGGAACCAAAAGGGAAATAAGAATGACAAAAGAAATCTCTCACCACATTTACAAACTCTGTGTAAATAATGTCCCAATAATCTAAATAGAATTTATTAGAGAAACCATCTGGACTAGCCACACTATCAGGATTCATAAAAAAAACCTCCTTCCTAACTTCCTCCTCCATAGGTATGATAGTGAGCATATCATTCTGAGTGGCCTCAACTGAAGGAGTAATATTATTGAATATTTCATGAGTGAAGTCTTTCCCTAAATCAGTGTAAAGCTTCTCAAAATAGCTACAAGCAACATCATAAATATCTTTTTCAGAGTTGAAGAGAACACCATCAACCACAAGATCATTCATGCCACGCTTCACTTTTTTTCTCATTGTCCAAGCAATGAAAAAGTCATGTATTTCTTTCCCCCTCTTTCAACCACCTAACATTTTATTGAGCTCGGGAAAGACTTTCCTTTAGAGCCAGTAACTCGTTAAATTTAGAAAGATCCATCAACTCTTCCCTAGACATTGCATCCTAACCCTCATTAAGCCTCTAATAGTGAAATAGATTATCCTCAGCATTTTGGATATCATGATCAAGGCTAGAAAAATATTTCTTACTCCACTCTTTGAGTTTTAGCTTCACAGCCTTCAACATCATAACAATTATATGAAAGGGACTTCCAACAACAGTGTTTTCCCAAGCCTCACTGACAATCTACCTACAGCCTTGGATAGATAACCAAGCATTATTGAACTTGAAATTTATGGGATAATATCTCAATCTCAAGAGGTTTAAATTCATTAAAAGAAGATTGTGGTCAGAGTTATCCCTTGGAAGAGTAATACCAGACATTAAAAGGTCCTGAGATCCCCCATAAACAATACAAAAGAACCTATCAGGCTTACTAGACTGTAATACATGTAATGTGTATCTGCACCAGGTAAAATCAGCCACCATAATTGGAATCTCAATTAGATTGAAAGCATCAATACATGCAGAGAATTTAGACGCAGCCAACCTGTTAAAGGAGCTTCCTGTCTTCTCTCCAGGACGGAGCACCGAATTAAAATCCCCAATAATTACCCAATTTTTTCGCATTTTCATAGATATTCCTTCCAAAGATGACCAAATACTACGTCTCCCAATGTACTGGTTTAAAGCATAAAAAAAATTAAAAGACATACCAAAGCCACATATCACTGCCGAAAGAGTGATCGACTGTTGATCATAAGAGGAAGAAATCAAAGAAACACTATCATTCTTCCAAACCCAAAGAGACTCAGAGGAACCCTAATCCGTATTATGTGAAACCAAAGAGTACCCAAGTGGTGACCATTTGAAGCCCTTCCATTTACAAAAATACATTCTAGGCTCAGCAATTCCAAGAATGAGAGGCTTATTGGTCACAATAAAGTGCCTAAGGTTTGTGACCATGGGAAAATTCCCAATCCCTTGGCAGTTCTACAAAATGATCTTCATGAAAACGAGTATTTGGACCTTGTTATAGGCCCACCACCCCGGTGCAATTGCACTGCATTATCCTACTTCTCATCCTTCTTTTCCATTCCTGTAGTAACATCTGAGGAAGCATTATCTGGATCTTGTTCCTCACTGCTACTATCCTCTTTATCATCAGACCAAAAAATACCAGTCAAAGGTGAAAACCTATTCAAAGAGACAATTATCTCATGATTGATCTGAACAGGATACTTCCTTGCAGCCTTAGAAAGAGGAACCTGAGAAAAGGACTCATCATCATTTTTATCACCATTATTACCCTTCTCAACAAACTGAGAATCCAGAGCCGTCTCAATAATTAAATCATGCTCCTGCCCCTATAAAAGTGATGTAGCAGGAGGAGCATCCTCAAATTTCTATCCAGAAACACAAGAAGTTGTAGAATCAATAATGGTTGGCACTAACCCATGCAAGGCAGGCCCAGCATATTGCTTAGTGCAGTGAGGCTGCACATGAAAAGACACCACACCTTGCACATACCATCCAGGAGCATCCAGAGTCACTACTGTAACCTCGAAAAATGTGTGACCCTGCATTGCCTGAGAATTCATAGGTTGACAGGACCCAGGATGATCCTGTTAAACAAACTGATAAACATATTCAGTAACCGGGACATCCAGAATATCAGACACCTGACCGACACTTTGAGGAAGCTTTTGCACCTGCAATAATTAATTCCAATAATAGGCTGATCAACGACCTCAATAACTGAAGCAGTTAGGCTTCCAAACACCTGCATCAAGCCTTGAGGAGGGGCCTACACCTATAATGGGTCAGTCACAACAACAGAGCACTATAAAGAACTGTCAAACTGAGTTGTAGAATCCACATCTTGACCATTCACTGCCACCCGAACATCAGGTTCAGCAAGAACCTGCATAGGGGCCTGAGAACGAAGCTCAACATTAGGGATGAAAGACCCAAGTAACTTGCTCTTGGCCCTTCCCTTGTGATAAAGATCATCAATATTCGTTTTCAGTTTTCATATACCACAAATTTTATTCCTATTGCATTCGAAATCCACGTGACCAAAGAAATGACAGTTGAGATAAAACCTCGGCTGCCATTCATACTGAATCTCCAGGTTAAAACTGTCATCTCGGGTTGTAAGAACAACCTCCTCCATAAGTATCGTGGCCATATCCACTTCCACCAAGACTCTCACACAATGCCCAAACTTAGGATCATCCGTATGCTTGTCCATTCGAATCGGGTTTCCAACCGACAAAGAAATATCCCAGATGATCCTAGGATGCCAATAAAGTCAATTCAATCTGCGGATATGAATCCAAACCTGAGCGTGTGTATCCGTAACATTCTCGAGATAACTTTTTTTGACCCATTCTTTAATTAGAAGGACACCGAGATTCACCGAGACCAATCCAAAGCTCTATGCCCTTCATTTAGATTCCTTAGAAGAAAATAGGATGTGATAATAACCACGGCCCATGAAAATCATCTTCTAATCATCGAACCCCAAAATCTGAGATATCCTTAGAGAAAGATCATGAAATTTACAAAGCATTCCACCCTTCAGAATAACGACCTGAGCAATTATCGAGAATCGAAAAAGATTCACATGCTCTTTAACAGCAATCTGATCAGTAGCTACATGTGTGATCTTCCCTTTCTTAATGATCCTCTTAGGAGGAGGACATTCAAACTCAGGGAAATTCCTAGCCAATTTCACGACATCCGTGAATTTCCTCGGACCCGACGCTTCCACCACAGGTTGCTTTGAAGAAGCGCATCAGAACATTTCTTTGTGACTAACACAGTCAAAATTATTAGCAAAAGAAGAAACATTGTCAGGAGAAGGATCAACATCCTTCGGTGCACTCGAATCAGGATCAATAGCCGTCGTCGCACGCAGATCAGGGTCATCTGGGCTAGGGTTCCCCCCAGGTGCTCCACCATGCGATTCCTCCATCTTTCTATAAATTAATTATACATGTATTATAGAACCGTAATCATATATATATCATCAAATATATGAAATTTACCTATATAATTTATCACAAATTTTTTAATACTCTATTAAAATCACCGATCTAGGTGATATATTCATTGATATTCATGTTTGTTTTGGATTGGTAGTTTTAGTCCATGTATTTTTATCATGGTAAAATAATATTAAAAATTTAATCATGATATAATTATCATAAAAATTCATTATATACATGTTTATAGTCATTAAAAAAAATTATATATAGAAAAATGAACTATATTGTTCATGGTGACGGTATATCCAACATGTGAAGGAATGTTGTATTCATTTTTTAATGGATGGAATGATAAAAAGTAAAAAAAAAATCACCTTTTCAGAATAACTTTTATATAATATATATAATATATATCTCTTAAATTCATCCTTATTATCATCCTATTAAAATATAAATGGAAAAGGAATCACATCACTTCGTAGAGGTGGAAGTCCACATATACACATGATCGACGTTATAATCTTCCAATATTTTGAAGGTTAATAAAGTTGATATGATATTATACTTACAAAGATAATTTTTTAATTTTTAGCATATATAAACATTAATAATATCATAATACTTATCCATAAATTATGGTCATGAGAAATGAATTTTATTGCTATATGGAGATAATAAGTTATACATACAAACATGGGATATTTTCTCTTCCCACTAGATAGAAAGAAGGTAAATAATGGTGTTTTCATAATCATAATAATAGTTAAGTATATTTAGGATACTTAGAATATGAGTTTTTGAAGAATATTAAATATTTATTGGATGTGAAATAATAATTAAAAATAATGATATCTGTTAAAGCGATTACATCTTTTTTGAAATTAATCCTTTATATCTCCTCTTAGGGGATCTTGGATTGTTCATTTGGGATGAAAAAAAGAATAGAATGTTTCTAGGTACTTTTATAATAGAAAATGGTAGATTTTGGTCAATCTATAATGCTCAATGTTTTGGGAAGAATACAAATGAGGTGTTCTCTTTAATAATTAAGGGGGTGTACACTGTTTGAATTTATTAAAATATTAAATTAATATAAATTAATTTAAAATTCCAAGTGGCCCTATATTAATAAAATTCTATGATAAGATGAGGGCGAATTGAAATAATCTTTTCCAATAAAATTTGGTCGTGTTTGGATCACATGTTTACCCTGATATTTATCTTTTAACCTTTTGTTAAACCCATTGACAATTAGCATGGTAATAAAGTTTACTACCCTTTAAGGATTAATAAATTTACTATGAAATTAAAAAATACCCATAAATGGGAAATTTATGATGCTTTAAAACATATATAATAAATTTTACCTAATATAATATTTTTATGAATTTTATATCATTTAACAAAATATTATTCATCAAAAAATATCATTATTATCATTTTTAACTATATTAATTTATTTAGATCTTAAATTTATCATGAAAAGTGTGAATTTGAATCTAAATCATACACAAAATAATTTTATTTCATATAGATATAAAAAACTAATGGGACACATTAACACATCCAAATTATGTGACATTAATATTTTTAAAATAATTTATTTTATTTCTTATTAATTGGAGAAAAAATGAATCAGTGTTGTATAAGAATTTAAAGTGAATATATAATTTATAAAATTTAAAAATAAATTTATATCACGAAAAAAATTCCATCAGATCAAAATAGAAACATATATTCGTTTATAACATGCGTTTCTTCTTATGTAGACACGTATGAGATATTTAAAACTCAGAGAGATAGATTTTGTAACTTTTATTTCTTTAAATATTATATGGGTTATTTTCATGGAAGAATGCTTATTAAAAAACTCAATTTATAAAATATGGGGTTAATTTTCTAATAAAATTCATCTAATAATAATTTGGATGAAAATTTATGGCCTTATCACATATTTGAAACATTTTTTAACATGATTACCTTCTATCGAGGTGATAAATTTTACCATGGTTATAATTTATTTTGACCAAAAATAAAATGATCTTATTTAGAAATTTTTGGTATCCTTGTTCAAAATATGTAATAAATTTTATCAAAGTCACTATATATATGTGGTAGAAATTAATTTTAAAACAATACCATAATACGTGTTGAAAACCACTTTTTAGATAAATTTATTTCTAAGAAAATGAAATTGTTTATTCTTATCTCATTCCTAAAAAATCTTAAATTAATATTAATCTTATTATATATATATATATATTAATTTATTTAAAATTATTCACCAATAGTGATTAATTTAATTTATTAGAATAAAAGTATCTTATTCACATAAAAACAATTTTTACAAAAATATATTTCTTACTTTCAAGGGATTGTTTTTATTTCAAATTAATTTATACAGAAATAATTAATTTATACATATATGAGTATAAATTTTTCATAATTTAGTTAATACTATTCATACCTTTCAGTCCAATGAATAGGTGATAATTATAATTCAATTATATAATGTGGTTCGTTTAAAGTCTGTGTTTTGTGTAATGCAGGCTATCTGAGAAATTAAATCTATTTGAAAAAAAATTCATAAAATCATGGTGTGTTGCATTATTCCAATATAAAGTTAATTTTTACATCAAAATTAATCAATATGATACAAAAAAGAGGGTATATTTGTTTCATTAATTCTCCATGTTCCCATATAGCTTCTCCAAATTTATGATTTCCATAGAGAACTTTCACCATATGAGTAGTCTTATTCTATAGATTTCTTTCTCTTTGATACAATATTTCTACTATTTTTTCTCTATAAGAATCGTTAGGAACTAGTGGTATGAACTTTGAGTTTAATAAGTGTTATGGATGAGGTATATACTTCCTCAAGAAAGATACGTAGAACACTTAATGAACTTGAGAGTGGTTTAGTGGAAGTTTAATGCGATATGATATCATCCCTACTCAATCATGAATATAAAAAAATAAATATACTAAAGTATCATGTTTCCCTTGTTTATGAATCTCATAAACATGTTTCATGAATAAATTCACAAAACAATCTTTTTCACCAGATTCAAATTCCAGGACACACTACTGATTGTTAGCTTAATATTTCAAACTTAGAGCTGACCTGATGTGTTGCTAAATAGATATAACAATCTCTATCAATTCCTCAACTATCTTGGATACAAGTACTTTTATTTCTAAATTATTATACGTTGGTTGTTTTTTGATAAATTTACACTCAATCATTTACTACAAGAATTGAATATCCAAAATTATTTTTTTTATTCGTGTAGAACTAAAATTAATTTTTGAAGAATCATAAGATACATAAGTCATTCCTTATTCCTCTAAAAATTTACCAAAACTAGAATGGATAGCCCAAGATATCCAATACCACTAAAAGTTAAACTTAACACATTCCCTAAATAGTTAATCTTATGTTTCCATCAGAATATGATTAACCAATATTGAATCAAAAATATTGGAATGATTTGATATCATATCTTTCCATGATAAAATTAATAATTATCTTGTAAAAATTTTAATCACCGGTCAATTATAATCCCAAAAGTATATACCATAATAATTTCACAAAATTAATTAAGAATAAAATAATATATACTTCCAAAAGATAATTCACCTCTTATTCATTTAATAATTTACTTTATTAACAAAAAACATTTTACTTGGATGTCTTGGTTCATATTTTCACCAATAAATGATCATAAGTTGTTTCAGAATATCAATTGTGCTTTCTTTATTCCAAAATATATAGAGAGAGAGACAATTAATGCTCAGAGTCACATAAAATCTCACTAAAGGATGAACAATATGATTTTCATAGTGTGAATTCATACAAACGTCAACATGAAATCCAAACCCATGAGTAGAGGATAAATTTTACCGAATTGTAATGATTCGCTTAAACTGTCATGATTCCATATGATTTCCCTTTAGCTTTAAAGGAATTTCTATCATATTATCCTCCTTATCCCTTTTATTAGGGAATTGATTCACATAATTACCAAATTCTCTGAATTTATAGCACTAGATTGTGAGATTTGTAATTTGAATATCTCTCTCTCTATTCAAATCATTAACTAACTTCTTCCTATATCTATGACATTTTATTTCTCGATTAACTTAATTTACACACTTAAAACATTTACTAGTTACTATAAGAATATTTCCTCCATGCTTCTTTCTACTCTTTGAGCATAAAGGAATGCTCATCTTCTTATATATAGTATTTTTATAATTTTCTTTAAATTCCATATATCATTTTTATCAAAATAATGAGATTAATGGGAAACTCTATTCTATATCCCCACCTTGATGGAACATAAAACAATATATTCATAGTTAATAAAGTCTCTTATGAATAATTCACTTTGGAAACTTGGTTTTAAGACACTAAATAAGTGATCAATCTTACGTTATAGTCATATGATAATAATAGAAGTGTATATCACAAGTCTTGTAAAAGTATCCTCATCGGTACTAATAGATTAATTATCCACCTACTTTATCTCAAGGAATTACTTCTCCATTTTCATAGGAAGAGTACAAGGGATGTACTTATTGAAAATTAGACTCTTAACCTCATCCCACTACATGGAGTATATTTATTAATATTGCCTTCTATTCTTGATAATTTTCCACCATTGATTCACTTCACCTCCAAAATGATAGACAACCAAATGAAATTTTCATGTTCCAAACACCGTAGAATAAAAAATATATTTTCAATGGTACTTATCCATTTTTTAGAAAATATTGGATTATTGTAACCACTAAAATAATGTGGGTGATTCATCATTAAGGACTCAATAAAATAGTTTCCCATTATTTTTAAAATTTAAAATTTCAACACGAGTCATAGCTTTAGAAAGTTGAGTGAGAATATCAATGAGTTTTTGTATCCCATCCCCCATAACCTTTTTTTGAGTGGGACAATAATTTCATTTTCTGTCACATTTAGCATTAAAATGAATCCTTAAAATTCCACCTCTCATCTAAAAAAATATAATGTGAGTAGCTATAATCATAGTAGAAAACCACATGATCAAGGAAAATCACATATAGGGTGTCTAAGTCCAGACACTTTCTTCTATGATACCTTAGGTTTCACCTAGTTCATTCATGATAGTTCCCAAAACAATATAAATTTATACAATACTTAAACTTATTCCCATGGTTCTCAATAAATTTTTAATGTCCCAGTTCCCAAGGTAAATAAAACCTTTATAGCATACTAACTATAACAACCCATAATTTTCATAAATATATATTTTAACACCCCAAGGTTTTACAAATAAATTTATTATATATTGCATTCAACACTTAGTATGGGAGAAAAAAACACATTTATATTTATACGAGATAGTTATAACTTATCCATTAGATATAATTTCTCTACTAACGTGATTTGAATTTTGAAAAAATGACATACACGGTTGTGATCAGAAAGATATTTTGAGTCTGATAAGATCAACTTACATTTTTGGTGAATAGTAACCAACCTCTATGAATAGTAACTTACCCTTATGAGTAATAATATATTCTTTTAAATAGTAACCTCACACATGTGATTATAAATAAAATACTGGCTCTATATAAATGAGAGTGAATATTTTAAAAACTAATAATTAATTATTGATATTTTTTTGAGTAATAATATTTTAATTACAATTTTAAATTTTTAAATTTAATTAATTTTTATAAAATGTATTCTTAAATAAATATTTTTTTTCTTATTAATTTAGGATAATTTTTTGATATCTCAGTTAATTTTTGGATGTATTATAAAATCAGTTTTAAATTTAAAATGTGTATTTTCAAGTATATAATGATTTAATTTAAAAAATTAAATTTCTATTAGAAAATTATTTTGAAATAATGTAGTTACGTTTTGAATTATACCCATAATAAAAAGGTTAGGGTGAATTTTTTGAATTTTTTCAAAATACTTGAATTTTTGGTAAATAGTGAAATTCCATAATTTACGAAATATGCTAAATAAATGAATTCATACATCAGGCTTGTGTCATGTATGATGTAAATAACCATTTTTTTGAACTCACATGAACTTATTAATATTTTTAGTAACAATAATCATGATTATTCATTTTCATGATCCAAAATAATAAATTAATGATTAAAATAATGGAGAAACACTCCTCACCTCCACTATAAAAAGCACCCCTCAGTCCCTATTCTCTTTACTCCTCTCAAGCCTTGTCCCATGTTTAAATTATACTAAAATATCCTCCCAAAATCCTACCCATTTACATAATCCCATGTTCTCTTCAAAAGACAAAATCCTCTCCCCTAAATAGGATCACAAGGAAGATAATCTCAAGAGGGAAAATCCTCTTTTCTTTTCTTTTATCTTCTTTCAAGTGCCTTTCGTTCTTTTTCTGTTCTCACCTACATTACTCCGAATGTAATGATAACTCCAATAGCCTACGTATACTATAATTTTTTATGATAATTTAATAATTAGTCATAATCTCTCATTTATCCTTCTTTTATACTTGAAATAAAAACACCATCTGATATTTGTTAATTTATAACATTCAAAGATGACGGGTTTTCAAATTCTATTACCATCCTAAATTCTGGGAATAAACCCATTTTTAGGGTTTAACCAGATCCTAATATATGTAATATATCCAATTTAATGTTCTGGAATCATTTCATAGACATGGTATTAATTTATAAAACAAAATGAGTTCATGGTGATCGAAAAACCACCAAATTAATCCAAGAATTTATCAATAAACTTTTTACTAATGATTTTTCTTCACCCAAAGTAACCAATTGAATTATATGATAATTTAAACTTATTTATAAACATTAATAACATATAAAATCAATTATATAATTGAATTTTCATTTTACATTAACTTCCATACAAATGAAGCGATCATGAAACCTGATGAAATAAGAACTCACGAATGATGATATTGAATCTATTAACCCATAAAAATGAATATAAATAAAATTAATAAAACTATAATAAATAAAATAAATGGATAATATTTTTTTAATTATTTTAGTAATGATGTTTAATTTCATTTTCCAAGACCTTAAGTTCAAGATCATAACATATTCAGACATAAGGTAAGGGTTTTCAACCTGAATCTCCATTTTCTTTCAGTTTAAACATTATCTTTCTTAATCATAATAAAATTATCATTTATTCTTATGTATTCATTATAAATTCTATTTGAATATTGTATATATGTCTACCAAATGTAATCCTTCTTTCTTTTATTAATAGATACATTTTTTTAAGGGATCTTTCAAAACTTCTTCCCAAAATAAATGCTTGATTCAAGGGAATTTTTTGAATTGTAACCTATTTTAAAGGTCACTCTATAATATATTTTTAACAACCATTATTTTTATAAAATCACTTATTTATTATCATATAACTATATTATTTCAGTTTTGGTTTTATGCAATTATTCTTCTATAAGAACTCTTCTTTTAAAAGTAAAAGTGTATTTATCTCAAGAATTACTCAATGATTTTATAATAGTAATTTTGTCTATTTAAACACTCTTGGTGAATATTATGTATAATTTGGAATAATATGTTATGATATCCTAAACCATATTTTATTGAATTGTTTATTATTATTTTGACTACAGATGTTCTATCTTGAAATAATTCATCATATTTATCTGAATGGTAAGTGTTTATGTTTAGGGAAAGTCATTTACATTTCATATATTACTTTCAATAGTAATGTATATATTGTTTAATTTTATCCCCATTCATACGAGGAATTAATTAGAATTAAGAAATTATAGTTGGGGCCTCTATAACCCCTCGACACATTAGTAAGTCCAATGAGACAAACCAGATATGGACTTAGCTGAGCCCTTTCCTATTTTCATATATGGTTCTGGTTGAGGCCTTAATAATTTTCAGATGTATTGGCCAAGTCCTTGATGTTATATCTAATAATTTACAACATTATACATTCCCTCATTATGAAACAATACATTGATAGTCCATGTGATTATTTGACTAGTATAATATCCATGGTTAAGTTTTATTTCAGTATTTAATCAGTTTTTATCCATTTTATATTATGATCAAATATATTTGTAAAGGCATTAATTTTTAGTTATTCATCATAACTAGTATTTATATTTTCTCTCAATATATTATTTACCCTTACTGAGCATCTAATATCACCCCTTTCACATTTTTTATTTTCCCCAGGTTTTGAATATGTATATTATGAATGACTAGAAAGGATAATCTGGGAGATTTTGTGTGATTCAAAATAAGTTGTTATGTTGTATTTACTTTCAAGTTTAAATGTTGAAATTCTTTATGTATCTTGATTTCCAAAAATACAAAACTACTTCGTCCTTTGGGATGCATATTCCTTATTTATATTCCAATGTAACAAATTAAGGCATTAGTTCTGGGCAACTAGGGTAAAGTCCTCACAATTCGTATCAGAGGATGTTTATTAGAAAACATGGAAACTTGATTTATAAAACATAGATTAGGGGGAAACCCTAAGATAATATTTTAGGATTAACATACAAAAAAATCAGGGAATTTCAGTAAGGAATAGAATATGTGGATATTTCTAGAAAATACATCCATGTCTGGATACTACAAGTGGATGTGGTTCTGGCATAGATGTACAAAGGAGTGTCAACTCCAAAGGAGTTTCGTGCTTCACCTAGGATATTTTGGAATACAAAAATCGGTCTTACTGTGCACCTGGTTTGACACTCCCAGGGTAAATGCTTTGGATAATTCAATTTTTCATTAAAAACCTTTATAATGGAATTAAATGAAAATTTATCCTCAAAGAAACCTTGATTATGAGATTAGTTATAGATAGGATTTCAATTTATGCTACGTATTTTTTCTATGTTGTCATTACACATTATGATTCATAACCTAATCTAGTGTATGCCGTTATTTAGAAATGGATCCCAGTAGAAGGAATGGAAACTACAAGGATACATGGAAACCATGTAGGTATTTCCTTCCTATGAAAGATAATGATGTTGGATCTGGATCAACAAGTAATACTGAGAAACTTATAACTATACTAGGACAAATGACTCAAGTTATGAACAATAACATTCCTCGTACACAACATAATAATCCACAACATGGAGGAGCAGTGTTATAACACTTTATACAATAACAAACTCCATCATTCAATGGGATTAAAAACCATTCGTAGTAGAGAATTTGATAAGTTATTTAGAAAAGATTTATCTTGATTTGGGATATAATGAGAGAGAGATGGTTGTCATGGTGGTTTATCTTCTATCGGGAGAAACATATTAGTGGTGGTTGTTAATTCAAAACACAAAGGAGTAGAAAGAAATATAATAAATGGAATCGAGGGATTTCATGGAAATATTCTGAGAAAAATATTTTCCTTGTGATCAATGAGCGGATATAGAGAGGAAATTCTGGATACTTATACAGAAAGAGGATGAAAAGTTTGAAAATTTTGAATCTAACATTACAAGGTTATAAAGTCATGTTGTAGACTATATACTTAGTCCAAAGAGAAATATTGATCAATTCATTGATGGTTTAAAACCATTCCTCCAAAGGGAACTACTCTTCTAATGTTTCTCATCATTCGAAGACATTGTCTCTAATGATATCAAGATAGAAATATAATTCTCCATATCTTATGAATTTAATGGTAAATAGGTGAATAAGTTTTTGGTGAAGGAAATATTGTATAATGGGATGAATAAAAAGGTGAAATTTACAAAATGTGATTCTTTTGGAAGGAGACATTCGTGTTCCTACTTAAAAGGAAAAGGCATGCGCTATAATTGTGGATAGAAAGGCCATCATGCTGTTGATTCCATGGGAAAGAAAGAATCTATAAATATTCAATGCTATAATTTTAGGGATATGGGGAACTATTCTAATGATTTTACAATGTGTCAAGGAGACGTACCTTAGAAAATTACAAGGGGGAAAGGACAAGCTTATATTGTCAAAAATTCTGAGGTTGATGTTCATAATGATATGGAGGCATATAATTTTTACATTTCCTCAAACTTATCTAATGATTTATTTTATTTTGGTTCATCTCATTATTTTATATCTTTCTAGTTATCCAAATTAGGTAATTACAGTTTTATTTATTAATGTATTTTTCAGTAAAAACTCTTAAGGGAAGTATCATTGCAAATAAGATGTGTCGATCAATCCCCCTTATGACACATAAACATTCCATAGTTCCAAACCATATCATAATACCCATGATCAAATTTTATATAATCCTAGGTATGGATTGGATTTCAAATTATGACGAAAAAATCTATTTCAAGATGAAGGATGTTACGATTTTTGAGAACAGTGTATAATCCTTTATCTTTAGAGAAGAAACATTGCCATCTCATTCCCATCTTGATCCACCCCCAGTAGCTCTACTAAATTCTATTATAGGGGAGTAAGAGAAATCAATATATATGGGTGAGGTAAGGAATGTCCAAATAGAGGACGTAACTATTGTGAAAGAATATTTTGATGTGTTTCCAGATTATTTACTTGGATATCCTCTAGAGTGGAAAGTTGAGTTCTCTACTGATTTAATACAGGATTCAAAAAATATATCAAAGATTTCTTATAGAATGACCACTTTGGTGTAACTAGAACTAAGGAAAAAACTATAATAAGTGAGTCATAAAGGATTTTTTCACCCGAGTGTTTCTCTATGGGGATCCCCCATTATTTTAGTCAAGAAGATGGTTGGATCTATGAGGTTTTACATTGACTATATGGATATCAATGCTATTACAATAAATAACAAGTATCCCCTACCTCTCATTGTTGATTTATTTTATTAAATTCATGGAGCCCAATATTTTAGAAGATTGTCCTTTTATCTGGATATCATTTGTTTCATGTGAGGAATGAAGATATTCTAAAGAAATTTATTTGAATGTGGTATGGTAATTATAAGTTTAAAGTAATGCCTTTTGAACTGGCTAATGCACCCTCTATTTTCATGGATCTAATGAAAAGGGGTTTCAAGGAATATCTTGATGAAATTATTATGTTATTTATGGATCATATTTTGGTATACTCCAAAAGCTACAAATATTATGAAAAGATAGTTGTACTATAACACCCCGACACGAGTTACCCAGAGTTAGAGTAGCATTACATAACATTGGCATGACCACAAAAGATCATGTCTCGAAAGACCGATTAGTTTAGTAGCCTTGGAAACACTATATACATTCATAAACATTACATTACATCATAAAGTAAAAACTACAACAACATCTTGTCTCCACACTCATATCCCCTTAAACTATTCTTACGGGTCATTTGTAAAATACTTCTTCACATCCTGGGAAAAATAAAACATAGAAAGGGGTGATCTCAAATTCCCATTAAGTATAACAATATAGCAGAATTTTTTTTAAATAAGTATAAACATTTAAGCCAATGTATAACTAAAACAAATGCCTTTTAAACTTGAACTCCAGCATAATATGGAAGAAGTAAAATGAAATAATTCTATTTACTTATTCACATAGATATTCTAATAGTTGAATAATCACATGCAATATCAATAACCACTTTCATAATGATGGAATGCATAATGCTAGACTATCATAACCACATAGCCAAGCCCTTATGCCAAGACTAAAAATAATATTTTGTCAAGGCCTTGTGCCAAAAAACTAGTTTGTCTCATGAGACCTACCGATTCATCTAAGAGCTATAGCAGGCTCCACCCATCACTTATTAAGTCCAATTCATTTTTCATATGAATAAGTTTAAACATAACATAAACATTCATATTAAAACTAGCACACGAAATGTAAATACTTTTTCCAAAAACTATGAATGGTATAAAAATAACACATCCATATTAAAACATATCACAAAACCTTCAATACAATATGGAAGTTTTGTATCATAATAAACCAACTTCAAATAATCTTAAAATCCATCAAAGGATGTTGACATAGATGAAATCAGAACTATTTGAGAGAAATATCTATTTTTTTAAATCATTTAAAAGACACATAATTATAAAATAAATCATTTTCATTGAAAAAATTCTAATAATATTGTAAGGTGTGCTTCAAAGATTTTATAATGGAAAAAAATAGCCGCACCTGCCGTATAAGTTAAAAAAAGACATTTTTACCTTAATTCTGTCGAAAAGGTTAAAAAAGACCTTGTTTGGAAAATGGCAGAAAGATTCCTTTATAAATTTCTCATAAAAATTCAAAAAAGAGTATAAATGACTTTAACCCATATTCTGTAAAATAGTAATAATGATTTGAAATACATTTTTAAGAAACATGGATGTGGATGATAAAGAGGTCCCAGTAGATAATTACGTATAAACAATCTCAGATAATGAAGAGATTGTGAAATAAACCCTTACCTTTTAATTTTCCTTGGTTGAGGGTAGGTTAACCTTATATATAATAGTTAATTCATTTTTATTAAATTATACAAGAATCATAAACATAAATATGATATCATATATGATCTTTTAATATTTCTTTGTTTATAATATTTTAGTATTATCTTCGTTTTTGGTGTTAACTGATTCGTTTTCCTTTATATGATTTGTTAGGTAAGTCATGTTTGTTATCTATAGGTTGTATCTTATTCATATCCAGAATGATATAATGTCCTTAAAATTTACTTTTAATCATCAAATGAGAATTATTCTTGAATGGATATGATTGTAAAATGAATCTCATCGCGTTCGTGGAGACGGTAATCTATACGTACGCACGAACGCTACTTCCATTTCATTTTTCATTTTAAAAGGAATAAAAACCAAATGATACATTATTTTTCTAGTATAATATAATATCTTATATTTTTTACCTAAGTTCATTAACACCATCCTTTATATGTTCCATGTATGGTATGAATGAGTCATATCACTTTGAGGGGGAGGTAGTTCGCACTTCCTCACATGAAATTATTGTATATATATACAACATGAAACAAATAATGGTATGCTATAAAATGGAATTACAGAAGCTTATATATAAAATAAATATCATTAATATCAAATTTCATTACAGTTCCATCATAATAGACACCATGAGAGGTGGTAGGAGATAATTGAACAATCATCATTTCATGAGGTATTTGATTTCCATCCACAGAAACATTATGTTCTTCACCCATTAGATAGAGGTGTGTGTACGTGTAGGTTGAATACTTCTCATAAAAATATCCTAGTATATTGATTATACTGGTGTTGTCAGAAAAGAAAAGAATAATAAGAGTTTAGGGGTTGGAGAAGTAAAATAAAAGAGAAGAAGCTAAGGGAAATTGTTACCTTTAATTTGGGCAACTCCCTTTGGTTTGAACCAAAAAAGACTCTTGAAGTTCCTTCTACCGAAGGTAAGGGTTATAGGAGGAGGAGAGAAATATAGGGAGTATAATTGGGCAGAGTTTGGATGAGCCAAAATGCTTGAGAGGTGTGAGGAATTGGTTATAAGTGGTGTCCTTTTCTAAGGGGGAGGATAGGCTCTTTAGGAAGGATAGAAAATATTATTTTATTATATAATGATATTCGGTTTCTAAACGTAAAAAACTCATTAATGCTGAATATAAGATGACTCATGATCGAAAGGAAATCATCCAATAAAAATTGGACAGGTTTTGGGTATTATTTTAGTCTTTATAATCTTATTTATTTAAAACATTTATTAATGAGGTAAACCTTACATCATTATTGTGTCATAAATAATTTAGTTTATTAGATGTATAAAATTTATAAAAAAATACCATGATGTAGGAAATTTTTTTATATTTCTAATTAATATTTATAGTTGAAAAGATAATATATATAAACCTATGTAAATTTTTTTTTCAAAAAGATATATGCTTATCTCATATTTGTATTTACTTTAACTTAATTAATATAAAGTGTCATTATCACTTACAGGTGGCTCCATGGGGTCCCAAAACAGACCCAAAAATTCCCAAGGTCAAACATGTATCAACCAATAGGTTTAAAACACGTTTTAAGGTAAATTAATTTTATTATAATATTATTTTTTACCCTTATTTATCGGATATACCCATTAACCATTGTTAATAAAATATTTACCGAAGTAATTATTCAAAAATTCTAAAAATAAAAGTTACCTATTTACACAATTTGGACACACTGACTCTAAATATGGAATCCATTTTTCTAAATTCAAAACACAGATATGGCATAAATTAATTTAAAATTAATTCCCGTTGTTAAAACAAAAAGTGTGTTTTTAAGAAACAATAACTATCAAAAGATTGACACTTCTTTATGTCCGGTTTAAATGTGAAATTATGTCTAATGACCAAAATTGTATTAAATGGAAAAAGTATATTTTTAATATACTTTAAAACCACTCAAATTCATAATTTGTCACTATTAATTATTTCTATTAAAAAAGTTGTTTTTAATTAAAATTTAGTAATTTTCACTATTCATCAAAATATGAAAGTTTTCAGAAAAATACCAAAATTTCGCCCTAGGATAATTTCGATATTCTAAATCTAAATATGAAGTCAATTTTGAAAGTTAAAATTTATAAAATTTCAAAAAGTAGGTATTACTATTCATTACGGCTAGTTTGATTGGTTGCGGTGTGTGTTAGAACTCAAAGTTGCGTACAACACACGCTGCTATATTATTCAAAGGGAAACATACCATGGAAGCTTGGGGTGTTACATTCTCCCCTCTTTAAAATAATTTCATCCTCAAGATTTATAGAATATTACTACCTAAAAAGACTCGGGTGGTTCTTCATCATAAGTTCCTCGGGTTCCCACATTGCTTCTTCCATTTATGGTTTCTCCATAAAACATTTACCATATGAGTCATCCAGTTTCTCAGCAATTGTTCTCTAGTATCAAGAATATTGGTGGGATCTTCATAATAAGATGGATCGGGTTCCAGTTCAACTTCTTCATAAGTGAGTACATGCGTTGGGTCAGGCATGTATTTCCTCAACAGTTATATGTGGAATACATCGTGAACTTTGGAGAGATTTGGCGGAATTGCCAAATGATAAGCTACAACCCCTATTCGTTCTAGAATTTCGAAAGGTCCGATGTACTTGGGATTCAATTTACCTTTTTTATCGAAACGTATAACTCCCTACCATGTAGATACCTTCATGAAAACATGATCTTCTTCCTAAAATTCCAAATCCTTCCTTTAGTTATCTACATTGCTCTTCTGCCTGCTTTGAGCTACTTTGATGTGGTTTTGGATTACCTTCACCTTTTCTATCGTTTCTTCTACCAGTTCTGGGCCTATGAGTTTTCTTTCACCAACATCATCCCAACAGGTTGGTGTGCGACATCTCTTTCCATATAATGCTTCATACGGTGTCATCCAAATACTTGAATGGAAGCTATTGTTATAAGAAAATTATTCCAGAGGTAAATATTGATTCCACATACCCTGAAAGTCAAGTGAGCGAGATCATAACATGTTTTCTATGGTTTTAATAGTCCATTCTTATTGTCCATATTTTTTAGGGTGGTAGGAAGTGCTCAAACTAAGTTCAGTGTCCAAGGCCTTTTGAATACTTTTCCAGAATCTTGAAGTAAAACGGGGATCATGATCCAAAACAATTGATAGGGGTACTCCATGATGTCTCACAATTTCATTAATATAGAGTATTTCTAGGCATTCAAGTGGTAGATCTTCTCTTATAGCAATAAAATGTGTGGACTTGGTAAGACGATCAACAATGACCCATATTGCATTATTTCTTCTAGGAGTCTTTGGTAGTCCCATGACAAAGTCCATCATAATATTATCCCATTTCCACTCCGGTTTGGGAAGATGTTGCATGAATCCTCCAGGTTGTTTCCTTTCATCTTTCACTTGTTGAAAAACCATACATCTTGACCCAAAATCAGTAATCTCCCTATTCAAGTTGTCCAACCAAAATTTTTCTTTCAAATTTCTATACATTTTGGTGCTCCCAGGGAGTATAGTGAAATTGGATTTATGAGCATCATCTAAAAATTATCTTTTTAGGTCAGGTATATTGGGAACACAAAGTCTCTTCCCAAATTTCAAAATTCCTTCTTCATATACAAAGTCTCCCAATCTCCCATCATTCAAAGCTTTAATCTTTTTTGGAAACTCTTCATCATTGGTATGACAACTCTTTATCATTTCTAGTAAAGATAGTTTGGAAACCATTTGAAAAATTATTGAGTATTTACCTTCCATGGTTATTGTCATATCCATATTTACTATATCCATGTATATAGGATCCCTTTCAACTCTCATATTGTTCAAAAATCCATGATCCTTTCTTCTCAAAGCATCTGACACCTTATTTGTCTTCCTCGAGTGGTAGTGTATCGTGCAATCGTAATCCTTGAGTAGATCAAGCCATCACCTTTGCCTCATGTTGAGTTCTTTTTGTGGGAAAATATACTTCAAACTCTTGTGATCAGTATAAATCTCATATTTCTCACCATAGAGATAGTGTCTCCAAATCTTAAAGTAAAGATTACAATAGCTAACTCAAGATCACGAGTAGGATAGTTTTTATCATGAATTATCAGATGTCGTGATTCATAGGAAATAACTCTATCATTCTGCATAAAGACACAACCATGTCCTTTCTTCGATGCATCATTATAAATAACGAACCCATCATTCCCTGATGGTAGAGTCAATATAAGAGCATTGACTAATCTTCTCTTCAGTTCTTTAAAACATTATTCTCACTATTTTGTCCAAAAAAATTTAACTTCTTTACATGTGAGCTTTGTTAATGGGTTAGCCAATCAGGAAAAATTCTGGATGAAACGCTGATAATAACCTGCTAAACCAATAAAACTACGTAACTCAGTTATACTCGTTGGTGCTATCCATTATTATATTTCCTTGGTCTTAGAAGGATCAATGGAAATTCCATCCTTAGAGACAATATGGCCAGGAAAATAAATATCCTGAAGCCAGAATTCACAATTGCTAAACTTCCCATATAATTCATGTCTTCTAAGAGTTTTCAGGATAATGCACAAGTGATTTTCATAATCTTCATAGATTTTGGATTATACCAAGATATCATCAATAAATACTACCATATAATCATCGAGATATTCCATGAAAACTTTGTTCATTAGATCCATGAGTACAGAGGGTGCAATATTCAGCCCAAAAGGCATTACTGTAGACTCGTAATGCTCGTACCTAGTTCGAAATGTTGTCTTCGGAATGTATTCCTTCTTTACACACAACTAATGATATATAGATCAAAGGTCTATCTTTGAAAAGTATTTATCTCCATGTAGTTGGTCAAATAAATCATCAATACGAGGTAGGGGATACTTGTTCATTATTGTTATAGCATTGATTTTCATGTAGTCGATACATAACCTCATAGATCCATCTTTCTTCTTAAAAAAGGACAGGGGCTCCCCATGGAGAAACACTAGGTATAATAAATCCCTTATACTCAATTCCTCTAGTTGTTTCTTTAGTTCAACTAATTTCACAGTGGACATTCTATAAGGGGTCTTTGATATAGGCCTTGAACCAGGAATTAAATCAATGGAAAACTCAATTTCTCATTCTAGAAGATGTCCAGGTAAATCTTCCGAAGACACATCTACATATTCTTTCACAATAGGTACATCCTCTATTTGAACATTCCTTTCCTCACCCATAGTTATTTCATTCTCTTCCTCCCTGATAATTGAATTTAGTTGAGCTACTGGGGGTGGATCTAGATAATAATTAGGTGATGACGATTCTGCTCTAAAGATAAGGTGTTCCTTATCATCATCATGAAATATCGTAACCTTCTTCTTCTTAAAATAAATCATCGCATCATGGTATGAAAGCCAATACATACTGAGGATTATATCAAATTTAATCATGGGTATGATGATGTCATCAATAGATAAAGAACATTTATATGCTCTAGTGGGGACTGATTCATACAACTTTGTAGCAATGGTACTTCCCTTTACAGTTTTGACTAACAACTCCCTTGTTAAATAAAATTGGAAATAACTAATTTTCTTAGAAAACTAGGAAGATATGAAACAATGTGATGATCCAGAATCAAATAAATCATTTACTAAACTTGAGGAAACCATTAAATTACCTACCACCATGCCTTTTGGAGCTTCTACCTCAGCAGTAGTGATGGAATAAGCTCAGCCTTGATCCCTTGTCCTTTTCTGAGGTAAGTTTCCCTGATGCTTAGGACATTAATTTTCATAATGTCCCATATCCCTGCATTTGTAGCATTGATCATCGGTAACTTCTTTCTTCACCTTTCAATCACGAGCTTGGTGGCCTTTTTCACCACACTTGTAACAAACTCTCATTCCTTTCAAGAAAGTACTAGGGTGTTTCTTCCCACATTTACCATAGGATGGATATTTAACTTTTCCCTTCTTCCCCTTATTTCCATTCCCATAGTGATCAGTAGATCTCTTCTTCTCTTGATTTTCCTTAAAGTCGTAAGACTTAGCGAATTACTTTTCTGTCTTGATAGCACATGAGACAATATCTTCGTACGACGAGAAAGAATGTGAGACCAATGCTCAATGGGGAAGTGGTTTTAACCCATCAAAGAAATGATAAATCTTAATTCTTGGGTTACATATATAATTTGCTGCATGCCTCGCTAACCTTGTAATGTTAGCCTCATACTTTGCGACATTCTCATCCTCCTTTTATCTCAGACTCAGAAATTGCCTTTCCATATCCGCTCTATGGTCAGGAGGAAATTATTTTTCTAAGAAAAGCTTTTTGAAATCTCTCCATTCCATATTTGATACTTCACCATCTTCCTTTGTGTTTTGTATCAATTACCACCATTGATCAGTATCTCTAGTGAGGTGATAAACTACCATGACAAATTTTTCCCTTTCACTACTTCCCAAAGCCTAAAATATTTTCTCTAGGTAACTTATCTGTTGCTCAGCTACTAATGGATTTCTACTCCCATTGAATGTTTGTGGTTGTTGCCTCATGAATCTATCTAACATTGATCCTCCATGATACAAATCAGGGTGCTCCATACGAGTGAGGTTAGTATTCATAACCTAAGTGAGTTGTCCCAATATAGTGATAAGCTGATCAGCACCAATTGTATCACCGGCTCTAATATAATTATCTTGAGAAGGAGTTCAATCCCTACATGGAGTGCGTGCATTGATATGGTTTCCATTCCTTCCACTAGGCATAATTTCTAAACAATGTCTTACACTAGATTAGTTTATGAATCGCAATACATAAATCCAAACTTGTAAAACACTTAACATGAATTGAACAGCTTATGGATATAATCCATAATCATAAAAATGTTTTCTTTGAGGAAGTATATACTCATAAACCCTTCATAATGGTTTGTAAATAAAATTATAACTATCCTAAGCATATCCCTCGGGAGTGTCGTAACCAATAGTACTGCAAGGCCCGTTGTCGTACACTAGTTCCCGTTTGAGTCTAGCTCAAAGTGGTGTTTTCGGGTTTTACCTCTAGGTACATCTCTGCCAGAGCTGCCTATACCTAATCGCATCCATACACGGATGTATTTCTCTGAAAACATAGAAATTATATACAATACCAAGATTCTAGGAAATTCTTCTATACTAATCTTCAAATTCTATCTTAGGGCTATGTGCTCTAATCAGAGTTTTTCTAAATATCGCTTCCATAGTTTGTACTAAACTTTCTTTGATACCAACTATAATGCCCAAACCCCAGTTTCCTAGAGTCGGTGCAATATTACATAACATTTTCATGATCACAAAAGATCAAGTCTCGAAAGGCCAATTAGTTTAGTAGCCTTGGAAACACTATATATATTCCTAAATGTTACATTACATAATAAAGTGAAAACTACAACAACATCTTGCCTCCACACTCATATCCCCTTATACTATCCCTAAAGGTCATTCGTAAAATACTTCTTTACATCCTGGGAAAAATAAAACATAAAAAGGGGTGAGCTCAAATGCCCAGTTAGGATAACAATATAGAGGAAACTTTCATAAATAAGCATAAACATTTAAGGAAATGTATAACTAAAAAATCATTTTAAACTTGAACTCCAGCATAATATGGAAGATGTAAAATGAAATAATTTCATTTAGTTATTCACATGGATATTCTACTAGAATAATAATCACATGCAATATCAATAACCACTTTCATAATGATGGAATGCATATTGCTAGACTATCATAACCACATAGCCAAGGCCTCGTGCCAAGACTACAAATAAGATTTTGTCAAGGCCTTATGACAAGAAACTAGTTTGTCTAATGAGACCTAATGATGCATCGAGGAGATATAGCGGGCTCCACCCGTCACTTATTAAGTCCAATTCATTCCTCATATGAATAGGTTTAAACATAACATAAAAATTCGTATTAAAACTAGAATACGAAATGTCAATACTTTCTCCAAAAACCATGAATGGTATAAAAATAACACAACCACAGTCAAACATATCACAAAACCTTCAATTAAATATATAAGTTTTTTATCGTAATAAATCAACTTCAAATAAGCTTAAAATCCATTAAAGGATGTTGACATAGATGAAATCAAAACTATTTGAGAGAAATATCTCTTTTTTAAATTCTTTTAAAAGCCACATAATTATAAAATAAATCATTTTCAATGAAAATATTCTTATAATTTTATAAGATAAGCTTCTAAGATTTCATTATGGTGGAAAATATCTACACCAGCCGTATAAGTTAAAAAAAGACATTCTTATCTTATTTATGTCGAAAAGGTTAAAAAAGACCTTGTTTGGAAAACGACTGAAAGATTACTTTATAAACATATTATAAAAAGACAAACAAGGGTATAAATTACTTTAACCAATAGTCTATAAAATAGTAATTTTGATTTGAAATACATTTTTAAGAAATATGGATGTGGATGATAAAGTGGTCCCAGCAGATAATTATGTATAAACAATCTCGGATAATGAAGAGATTTTGAAATAAACCCTTACCTTGTACTTTTCCTTTGTTGAGGGAAGTTTAACCTAATGTATAATAGTTAAATCATTGTTATTAAATTATACAAGAATAATATAGATAAATATGATATCATATATGATATTTTAATATTGCTTTGTTAATAATATTTTAGTATTATCATTGTTTTAGGAGTTAACTGATTCGTTTTCCTTTATATGCTTTGTTATGAAAGTCGTGTTTGTTATGGATAGGTTGTATCTTCTTGATATCCAAAATGATATAAAGTCCTTAAACATTACTTTTAATCATTAAATGGGAATTATTCTTAAATGGATATGATGGGGAAATGAATCTCATCGCGTTCGTGGAGATGGTAATCCGTACGTATGCACGAACGCTACATCCATTTCCTTTTTCATTTTAAAAGGAATCAAAACCAAATGATACATTATTATTCCATTATAATATAATATATTATATATGTTGCTTATGTTCATTAACCCCATACTTTATACCTTCCATGTATGTTATGAACGAGTCATATCACTTTGAGTGGGCGGTAATCCACACTTCCTCACCTGAAATTATCGTATATATATAACAAGAAATGAATAATGGTATGATATAAAATGGAATTACAGAAGCTTATATATATAATAAATATCATTAATATAATATTTAATTATAGTTCCATCATAATGGCCACCATGAGAGGTGGTAGGAGATAATTGAACAATCATCGTTTCGTGAGACGTTTGGTTTCCATCCAATGAAACATTACATTCTTCACGAATTAGACGGAGGTGTGTGTATGTATAGTTTGAATAATTATTATAAAAATATCCTAGTATATTGAGTATACTTGTGTTTTTACAAAAGAAATAATAATAAGATTTTAGGGGTGTTGACGCTCCTTTCGTCACAGAATCTAAAGGTCGGAAAAGGGAATATCTGATCTCAAAGTGATTCATCCTTTGAAGAAACATCAAAACTCGACAAAGGGATGAACAAGGAGAACATTGCCCATAGGTCGCGCAAGTTCCCTCATGGTCGCGCAAGTACACTTGCGCGCCGCCTAGTGGTCGTGCAAGTACTTGCGCGACACCTTATGGTCGTGCAAGTGACTTGCGCGACCTAAGTGGTAACCGCTCGGTAACCGCCCAGGGCCTTATTTTGCCTATAAATAGACCCTGTGGGCCCTCCATTCGAGGGATCTCTTCCCAGAAACTCGGATCAAAGCTCCCGACGCCCAAGTCTCTTCTCAAAGCTTCCAGAACACTTCTAAGGTAATTTCTTACCTAGAATGGAAGATCTAAAGGGAAGAAGGAAGGCCTAAGTGTTGAAACTTATCAAACACTTGCATGCCGACTTAATTCCTTCAATATAACTTGCGCGTCCCTCTTCTGGAAGAACCTCAAGAGGATGGGAAAGGGTTTAATAAAGGGTCGCTCAAGTAATTCAACCCTGGTTGAAAATCGCGCAAGTATCCCTTATGTCGCGCAAGTATACTTGCGCGACCAATACTTGCGCGCCGCCGCAGGACTTGCGCGACCTTCAATACTTGCGCGCCCCTATCTTTTTGGGTGCCCATCTTGCCCTTTTTCACCCCTCTTAAGCCATTTTCACCCTTCCTATTCAAGATTCAGTCTTCAAGATACTTTTCAAAGCCATTTATGGCATGATTTCTTGATTTGACATCCTTATCTGAAAGGAATTATGTGAAATATCTCTCAAAACCTAATGATTTAAACATCTTTATATCACCAAAGATTGAGAGTTCATTCATTCAACCTCATCCTTTAAAATGAGAGAATCCTAACCTGGGTCTCCTTTTCAGGAATAAAGACTCAGTCATAAATCTTGGGCATCTTTCTTAAGAATAAGCCCCAATCAAGTCCTTCAATCTTGGGCATCCTCCTCAGGAGTAAGCCCCAAACCTTAATCCCTAAACTGGGTCTCCTTTTCAGGAATAAAGACTCAGTCATAACCTTGGGCTTCCTTTTCAGGAGTAAGCCCCAAGTCCCCTAACCTAGGCTTCTTTCTCAGGAATAAGTCCTAGTCATAAATCTTGGGCATCTTTCTTAAGAGTAAGCCCCAAGTCTCTTAAAATTTCTCTTAACCAGTCATAAATTTCCTTTGATTTGGGTTTCCTTTTCAGGAGTAAAACCCAATCATAAGTCCCCTCCTAACTTGGGCATCCTCCTTAGGAGTAAGCCCCAAGATTAGAGTATTCAAATCTCCATGAAGCACATATAACTTTGTGGACCCTGTTCATGGATTTTCTTCCTAAAAGTAAATCCTAAACCTTCATCTATCTGGGCAGTCATCCATACATAAGCCCCAAACAAAATTCTTATGATTGCATCCTTCATGGCACAATTGTCTAAATTTTACCAATACCTCTTGTTTCTCATACCGAGCATGACTCACGTGAGCTTAGAGTGTAAAAGTAATTATGACATTCATCTTTGAGCCATCAATCATAAAATATCATATCCCATTCCTCGAACTACGTGGATTCTGATTCCTTTTTTCAAAACAAAGGATACGTAGGTAGCCCATTCATGGGTTCGATCCCAACATTGAAATAATCTCCGTCCTTCTGAATGACGATAAACTTCAAGTGCCCCACTGAGTGGCTTTAAAACCAGCCTGGTCATCAAAATGACCAAGAGACTTTTATATAAATGTTTTGAAGGATACCATTGACCAAGAATCTCTAAACAAATATAGATGATTCTATATTGATGAAGAACCTCGAATACATATAAAAGATTCTCTAAATTTCTTGCATATTTAATCATTGATTGTTAAAACTAAAGGAAAGCTCATTTTATACTTGGTAATGTAATAAGGATTCACGAACTTAACTTAAATCTATAAAGAGAGTCCCGGAGTAGACAATAATTCCCCTCAAAAAGGTGTGATGAGTCCGACCTCCCATCCTCTCGACCAATGCAAATTCCTAAAGCCTCATTAGCCCACAAGCTAATGAGCGCCTGCCTTTGGAAAGTAGGTCCAAACGGATGTGGAATCATTGGATGTTTCCGGTTCTACGAACAAACCCGGTAGAAACCGATCGGAACGTTTGAATCTCCCGTCCAGGAGGTCATCCCCGGATTCCGCGCGAAACAAAAAATGGTGAACCCGACGTGAATCCTTAACCAAGTTAAAGTGATGTTCTTCTTATCTGTTAGGCCCCTTGGGCCAACAAGGCAATCATTGACATATGATCATCCAAAAGATGCAGTAGCCGGATTCATCTTGATTATGTCTGTTATATGGAACAGGCACTCTTTTTTTAAGATCTCCTAAAAAAAATGGCTTTCCTTAAATTCACCCCTGTGAATACTGCTGCTGAGAACACCTCTACTGTGAGGTCTGCTGCCATGAAAACCAATGCTGCTACACCTGCTGAAACGTCATCCGCTCTGAGGATGACATCACCAACTCAGCGTATTCAACGCTGTGTTTCAAATGCACTGGTTAAGGAGTACCGTCGCAACGGTACTATCCCAACTCTGGAGGCCGCTCGTCAAGCCCTCCAAGTTAACAATTCTACCTCGTCGTCCGGACAACGGCGACCAGCAATCAAGAAGCAGGCGGTGCTGACTACCGTCTCCAACCGTTTCGGGTCGTTATCCCCGGAACGCAATTTCCATTCACTCCCTTATTCTGAGGAAGTGAATGAGCAGGTCCCGCGGGACCTTAATTCAAAGAGACAGGAGTCCTTCTCAAGGGCTCCCAGCAACAATCGCCGCCAGACTCGTGCGGTAGTGCACCCTCAACATGATGAGGGTACCGGCTCCAGGCATTCAGCTCAGGTTCCTCGAACCCGAGCAGGCAAGATGAATCACCAGAGACGGAATCCGGTTAATAATAGGCAGGTTGTCATCCCTGCCATCTCCGGAGAAGTCCACCAACCTAACTTGGTGGCAAATAACGAGCAGGCATACACACCTGTTCGTTTTAATCCCGCTGTCCAGCAGACTCGTCTGGCAGCATCAAGCCGATCCCGCCAGGCAATTCCGGCGGAGTACCATAGGCAGGAACATACACCTGCTTATACATCAGCAGTTAGTCAGCAGGCTCGTCTGACTACATATGATGGATCTCGTCAACAGCGTTTGGCGAAGTGTAATCAGCAGGCACATACACCTGCTAATACTAATCAAGCCTACCAACAGTCTCGTTTGGTAGCGCACGGAGAAGTCAGTCGGAAAGCCCCGACGACAAACAGGAGGCAGACTAAACTCTCTGCCTCCACACTTGAGTACTGTCAGGATTCACTGACAGGAAAAGGAGGACAGGAGCAGGCACATACACCTACTCCAAGCCCGGAATGGACGTATATCCCTGTTCCGGCGGCTGAAGTCACCAAACATATTTTGTCAATGGTGAAAGAGCAGAAGCAAATTCCTGCTCATATTCTGGATGCTTGCCAGGATATCATAACAGCTTCAGCTTCATATCAGGGACAGACACATAAATCTATCCCTAGCAGTGGAGTGACACATCAACAATTCACTCCGGAACAGACACACACATCTGTTCCAGTCCAAGAGGGTTGTGGGGCCTACTCCCCCATATCATATGGACAACCAAGTCAGGCACATACACCTGATTTGAGCGATGATCGTCAGCCTAACCTGACCATCTTTCCTGATCAGGCACATACACCTGCTCAGAGCAATCACTTTCGTCATCAAGTGATTTCTAAAGCGAGTAAGAAGGCATCTAAGAAAAAGATCCGCCCAGCACAGTCAGGAGATCAAAGGCCAATCTGTAACAAGGCCTTGCTCGATGCTGGAGTTATTGAAGCCCTCAGACATTTATCTGTCGGAATTCAAGATTCTACTCCCTCAGTTCCCAATAACAGGAACATTAATCCCGAAGGTCTTCAACAGACACTTCCTCATGAAGACTTGCTTCATGAAAATTCGGTCAATCTTGAAGTTTCTTCTTCAGATGAGAACCACAGGAACCCTCTGTGTGGTCAGAAGACCAAGGAGCAAGAGATATCATCTTTTGCTATAACCCATCATGAAGGTCCTCCTCATGGTGATGAACTTCGCTGCGAAAGTCCTCTCCGCAGTAGTGATTCACATTGTCTCGAAAATTCTTCAGAAGGCAATGTAGTGACGAGAAAGCCCTCCTATCTCGAGGCACTTGCAAACGTAAAACCAGTCATGTCTGAAGTTTTACTATCGGCAGGTGAAACTCTTTCTCCATCAGAAGATAACTTGGGGTTCAGGTTATTCTCCGAACCTTCCCTAGGTCATTCATCTTCCAGCATGAATAGTGATTCCTCTACCAATCTTGTTGAATCCGATGAAGCAACAAGGAAACACCAACTCTGGTCCAAACAGGTAGAAGAATCTTCATTTAATGATAAAGAGGAAATGCTGAACATGAGGAAAAAACTGGCAAAAGGTGAAGTACCAGTCATGTTTTGGCCTTTGGCTGATTCACAGTATGACATTCCAAAGATGTTGACGGATGATGGAATCCATGATATTCGTCTTAACATATGGAAAACTCTTTGTCAATTAAAGAAGAAGGTATTATCTTACGATGAATATGAAAATCATCTTAAGATAATAGAAGGGTTACAACGCCAGATTGATTTGGCATCTCTATCAGTCTCTCGGTATCCGAAGGCTAAAAAGCAACAGAGAACCCTTCAACGTTCATGCCTTGGCGCGCTGAGAAAATTGCGTCAGTTAATTTCCAATGCTCCATCTAATGTTCATATTAGAGGATGGGGTATTCACGGAGCACTACATTTCACAGTGCTTTCCGGTCAGCAAAGCCCGCCGAAAATGGTCTCATGCAATGTTATTGCCCATGGCCGGCCACAGTCAATGGACTTTGTTCATAATCAAAATCTTGCTCGAGATCAAGCTTCAACTAGTTCCTCTCAAAATCAAGTATATAGAGAACAGGTTGTTGAATTGCTCCTACATCAAGCAGGCGAGAATATTGCGCAAGCCTCTCGTCTGGAGCAAACACGTCATCAAATGACAGAAGTTTCGGAAATCATCCAACGGTCTGTTGAACCAGGTGATAAAAGTGGATACAGGTTAATGCATCCAGCTAATTTCCGAACTAAGATCCGCAAGATCAAGAGAGATTTCAAGAAGATCTCAGACATAGCATGTCAAGAGACACTCCAGCTTGCCAGACTGGGGACTTCTCTAACCCAACCCTCAGAATCAACGAATGGGATTCGAGGAGTTGAGCAGAAGCAACAGGAACACCCCCAGTCCACCGGACTGGGGACTTTTTCAAATCTTCAATCCCTCCCTCAGAGAAAGTCAGTATTCTCTCGATTAGGGAATAAGCCTCAAGAGGAACGAAGAGCCAAGATGTCAGGAGATTCTCTCCAAGTGACGGTTCACAAAGAAATTCCTGAGGGGTCAAGTCAACGGAATGCCATGTCTTATCATGGACATAAAAGGAGACAATATCATAGAAATGCTGATAGAAAGGATTTCATGAAATATGCATCCATTAATGTCATCACTGCCGTTGCTGCTGATTCACCAGATGAGGCTCAATCAGAGGGATCAGATGAAGAGGTTCCTGCTCAAGAAGTTGCGCACACAGACCTAAATGAAGAAGGTGTGCGCACACGTAATCAAAGGCTTACCCAAAATTTGGGTATTCCTTCAAGTAACCCACTTCCCCCTCTCCGAAAAGGATCCAATAAGGGGAAAGGAAAGAATCAGGTTACTTCTCACCCTTCCTCTGAAGGAGGTCAATCGCTCTCATTAGAGCAAAGGATTGCACAACAGGAGGAAGAAATGAAAGAGTTAAGAAGGTTGAATGCAGAACTACTTCAGAGTAGTCTTCTTCTTAAGAATGCTGAAGTCCGACAGCCGAAGGAATTTGTTGTAACTACTGAGATGGATCAGGAATATCCTCCTTTATCAGTACACCCACAGAGGTCTAATCCTACGGGTCAAACGCAACAACGGTTGGCAGCACTACCATTAGTTGCAGCACCAACCTCCACGGCTGTCCAAGCTCCATTCATTGCACCTACCCAAAACCAAGTTCAACCTGACGTTTCTCAAAAGTTAATAACTACTATTGAGTCATTAACAGCTCGGTTAGAAACTATGGAAGGGAAACGGGCGCAAGTTCAACCTGAAAAGAAAGTTTACCCTGAATGGGTAGATTCAATTTCTCCTCCATCCAGTTTTGGAAACCCTATTTTCCCTACTTTCAATGGATCAGGCGACCCTGAACAACATTTGACGCATTACGTGTCTTGTTGTGATCCTATGATGGGAACTCCAGAACAACAAGAAGCAGTGAAACTCAGATGCTTCGTGCGAACCTTGCAAGGACCAGCTTTTGTCTGGTATACAAGCTTGAAATCCCGGTCAGTCATCGGATGGGAGGATCTTCGTCAAAAATTCCTTCTTCAGTTCAGCTCAACTTTGCCAAAAACGACAGTTTTCGATCTTACAAACTGCAAGCAAAGGGAGAATGAAAGAGTCTCTGATTTCATTGCTCGTTGGAAGGGATTAACGTATTCCTTGAGTTTATCACTCCCTCAGGAGGAATTATTGCCAATCTGTGTGGCAAATTTGCGTGACGAATTACGCACGCCATTGATCCCTGTGAAATACACAGGAGGGTTTCGAGACCTTACTTCAATCGCTCAACAGATTGAAGATTCCCTTATGCAGGCTAAGGTTAAATCTCGTGTAATTCCATCAGCTCCAGGAAGAAGAATGGGTAAAGCAGAAACTGCTACAGTTATGCTTAAACAGGCACCTGTACCTATTTCTACTTCAAAATCTTCATCTTCTCGAAGGGCTCCACCTCCTGAACGCCAACAACAAAGGCTGTTTCGTCCAAATGATCAAAAAGATCAACGACGAAAACAATTTGAGGATATGAAGAGTAAAACATACTCTTTCCGAAGTGAGCAAGTTCCTGGTTACTTCATTTCAGCTCTGGAAAATAATTTGGTTCAATTACCAGTGCCGAAGAGACCAAACAAGGAAGGAGATGAAGACCGTCCCAATTATTGTCCCTTTCATCAAATGTTGGGACATCCCATCCAGGAGTGTTTTGTCTTTAAAGACCTCCTACAAAAGATGGTTGACTTGGGACAAGTCAAATTGAAGGGTTCTTCAGCTCATGTAGCGTGTATTACCGCTACAGATCCAGAGGAAGGAGGCGAGTGGCAGGAAGTCAAAAGCAAAACTGCGAAAAAATATGATGATTGGATGGTCAGAAAGACAATCAATCGGACCCATTCCATTTTGCGAACACAATTGAAGAAGCCAATTGTGTCTCCTACAAAAGCTGCAGTAAAGCCTCCATCAAAGGACAAATCCTCAAAAGGGCAGTGTAATTCAAAGAAGAAAGAAGAATCAGGAGAAGATGAGTATGTATCAAAGCCTAAATTGTCTTTGACTCTGGCAGATTTCATGCCATCTACTTCAAAGTCACGGGCACCGTCCCACCAAACGGCACAGCCTAAACAGGCCAACCAGGCAGAGTCTTTATCAGACGAAGAATTGATCTTTGGTTCTGTTAATATGATTCAATTAACAGATTCATATTCCAGTCTTGATGAGCCTGAATTCCCTGTATCAAATAAAGGAACCCGAGGAAGTTCTAGAGGTTCAGGATATAGGGGAAGACGTGGATCTTTCCGAAGCCACTACTCTAATTCTACCCCTGCTAGCACTGTATATGCAGCAGAAACTCGTGGTAGAGCCCTTCAGCGAGCTCAAAATGAACAAGCAAGTTCTTCTGCTAATGGCCAACTCAGCTTCGGCACAATTATTTTGGAAGACCGATTAAAGGTTCCATCTTCTTTATCTCAGCAAGCAAATGGATCTAATCAGTCTAATTTTCCAAAACCAAAGATGTTGCCAACTTCAATACAAGATGCATCAGCTTCCAAAGCATCTGCTTCCAAGATACCTGCTAAACCACATATTCCTATTGGGAAACGCAGGCCTCTAGATCAAAAGTATGATATATTGAAACACTTGGCCCAAGTACCAGCCAAATTATCAATTTTGGATGCTTTGAATCTATCAAGAGATCTTCGGGAAGCACTCATCGAAGCTTTGTCAAGTCCTCAAGAGTTTGAAGCTGAGATTGCTGCAGCTGAAATTTATCACATAGAGAATAATCCTGCAGAATGTCATGCAGTGATATCTTTTACTGATAAAGATGAGGATGATGTTGTGCATGGGCACATAAAACCTTTGTACTTATCTGGCAAAGTCAATGGTATAGATGTTCGAAGAGCTTTCATTGACAATGGTTCAGGAGTCAACCTCATGCCCATTCGCACACTTCGTCGATTGGGCCTCACAGAATCTGATTTATCTCCTTCTACCATGATGTTGCAAGGATATGATAAAAATGAACAAGAACCACTGGGAGAAGTTACGCTCAGAACTCAGTTTGGAGATCTTGTTTCCAATTCAGATTTCATGATTGTTGATCAAGACTCAGCTTTCAATATCTTGCTTGGAAGACCCTGGTTACATCAGCATGCAGCTATTCCGTCATCATACCATCAATGTCTCAAATACTGTTTCGATGGTCAAGTTGGAACATTGTATGGTGATTAGGCCCCGTTCAAAACATGTGAGTCTCAATACATTGAGGCGGAATTTTATCACATGAAAGGAAGAGAAAAATCTACAATGAAGGAAATTACCAAAGTTAATGCTCCATATGGTTTGGAAAAAATTCCAATAAATCCATTTTTACATGTGAGTACAGATTATGTGTTACCTATCAGTCAAATTGACAAAATAGGCCCAAATCAAAATACTCTTATGGAAAGATCCATAATGTCAATTACGGCAATCGAGCCAGACAACATGGGAGAAATTGGTAACTTACCAAGCAATGATGAAAGCATAATTGGTGACGTTTTTATTTCGTCTTCTGAAATCCAACAAGTCTATACTTCGCTAATCAGGCCAGAAGAAGTTATAGCAACACCAGAGGTGAATGTTGATGTCGATTCTCAATCCATCATCTCCTCTTTATTTCCCAAAGAAGACCCTTTTTCATCAATAGGGACGGAAATGGAAGCTTCTTCTTCAAAATGTGAAAATTTTGACATCTCTTATGATCATGAGAATTTCGTTTTTTCATCTACTTTGCAAGTAGAAACGGAAGATATAACACATGATGAAGAGGAAGAGGAAGATCTTAGAGATGCTCCTCCAGCATTTGAAGAGGGTATCTCTACCACTGTGGATGAACTCAGAGAAGTAAATCTGGGTACAGAGAAAGATCCACGCCCCACTTTAATTAGTGCGGCCATGACCCTTGAAGAACAAGAGATGTATATTTCTTTTCTAAAGCAAAATAAAGATATCTTTGCTTGGAATTATACAGAGATGCCTGGCCTTGATCCTGATGTTGCCACCCATCATTTGGGTTTGCCAAAAGAACATCGAGGATTCAAGCAAGCCGCGAGAAGAACACACCCAACCTATGCTTCCAAAATCGAGGCTGAAGTGGATAAGCTTATCAAAGCTAACTTCGTCAGAGAAGTTCAATATCCCAAGTGGTTGGCTAATATTGTCCCAGTAAAGAAAAAGAACGGACAAATTAGGGTTTGCATCGATTTCAGAGATCTTAATCGGTATTGTCCCAAAGATGATTTTCCAGTTCCGATTACAGAACTCTTAATTGATGCGACGGCTGGCTATGAAGTACTTTCTTTCATGGATGGATATTCTGGATATAATCAGATCCGAATGGCCCCAGAAGATGAGGAATATACAGCCTTCAGAGCTCCTCAAGGTGTGTTTTGTTACCGGGTGATGCCCTTTGGTTTAAAGAATGCAGGTGCAACATATCAACGCGCCATGCATCATATCTTCAAACCTTTTCTAGGGAAATTTGTTGAATGCTATGTAGATGATTTGGTGGTTAAATCCAAACAACGTTTTGATCACTTGGCTGATTTGGAAATCATATTCCTCAAGCTTCGACAACATAATTTGAAGATGAACCCCTTAAAATGTGCTTTTGGGGTAACCTCAGGAAAATTCCTCGGCTTTGTTGTACGCCATCGTGGTATTGAAGTCGATCCTGAGAAGACCAAATCAATCCTTGGTATGTCACCTCCTCAGAATTTGAAAGAATTAAGAGGACTTCAAGGACACTTAGCCTATATTCGGCGTTTCATCGCCAATTTGGCAGGCAAAAGTTTACCTTTTACCAAATTACTGAAGAAAGGAGTCACTTACCAGTGGACTAAAGAATGTCAAGAAGCATTTGATGTTCTCAAGAAATACCTCTTAAGTCCACCAGTACTCATGCCACCTGTTGAGGGTAGGCCTCTTATCCTCTATGTGACAGCTTTAGAGCGATCATTGGGTGCCTTTCTCGCTCAAAAGAATGATGCTGGGAATGAAAATAGTCTCTACTATCTCAGTAGAACTATGCTTGAAGCAGAAACCCGGTATTCGAGTATTGAAAAATGCTGCCTAGCATTAATCTTTGCAGTTCAGAAACTGAGACACTACCTGCAACATCACGAGGTCCAATTGGTATCTCGTAATAATCCACTCAAATTCATCCTTAGTCGTCCAATGCTTACAGGACGTCTGGCAAGGTGGGCGGTTATTCTACAGCAGTTCGACATTCAATATGTGTCTCAAAAGGCAATTAAGGGCCAAGCTCTGGCTGATTTCCTGGCTGAACACCCTTCAGTGGAAGACACATATTCAGATATCGAACTCCCTGATGAGGAAGTTTTTTCTATTCAAGAGAATCCTCAAACATGGGAAATGTATTTTGATGGTGCTTCTAGAAGTCCAACAGGGAAGAAAATGGAAAATCCTAAATTCAACAAAGTTGGTTTAGGAATTGTGCTCATTTCTCCAGATAAGGCAGTGTTACCTTATTCCTTTTTGTTGTGGGAAGGCGGGTACCAATAATGAAGCTGAATACCAAGCTCTCATTGCAGGCTTGGAGTTAGCGCTTCAAGCACAAGTGAATCACTTAAAGGTAAAAGGTGATTCAGACCTGGTAATCAAACAAATCAATGGGGATTATGCCATCAGAAAAGAAGAATTAATCCCTTTGTATGATTACGTCAGAGAGTTAATGTCGGAATTCCCTTCAGAACCGACATTTTCTTATGTCCCAAGATCACAAAATGCTCAAGCTGATGCACTGGCTAATATAGCCACAGCTTTAGCAGATCCAAATCGGGACGAGACAACCATCGGTATTGCCCACCGTCGTGCAATTTCACCTTATGTTCAAGTCAGAACAGAGGAAATTAATGAAATTAGTCCCATTCCTGAACCATATGGTCATACTACAGGATGGATGTCACCTATCAGGGAATACCTTCAAAATGGAACACTTCCACCTGATAGAGCCAAGAGAGAACAAATTCGGCGACGTGTGGTCAATTTTACTCTTTATGATGGTCCAAACCACCTCGAGAAAATTCTCTACAAACGTGGTTTTGATGGAGTTCTCTTCAGATGTATTGATGGTGAAGAGACAATGGCTGTCATAAAAGAAGTGCATGCAGGAGTCTGTGGTTCCCACCAGTCTGGACATAGATTGTCTGATCAAATTCGAAGACTTGGATACTTCTGGCCTTCAATGATACAAGATTGTGTTAATTTCACAAAGAAGTGTCATTCATGCCAAGTATATGCCAATTTCATTCATCAACCTCCAGAGTTGCTTCATACAGCTAAATACTCATGGCCATTTTCCACATGGGGAATGGATGTGGTGGGACCTTACCCTTCAGCTACGGCCAAGCAGTTTAAGTACATTCTTACTGCTACTGATTTCTTTTCCAAATGGGCAGAGGCAGTACCTCTCAAAGAAGTCAGTTCTAAATGCATTGTTAGCTTCATCAAGTCTAACATCATTACTAGATTTGGTGTCCCTCATACCATATTGACAGACAATGGCACCAACTTCTGCTCTTCTGAGGTAAAGAGATTGTATCAAGAATACAACATTAAGTCCAACCATTCATCTCGATATCATGCAGCGGCTAATGGCCAGATAGAGGCCTTCAACAAGACTCTTTCAAATATACTGCAAAAGATGGTGGATAAAGATAAGAGGCCATGGCCTGATAAACTCTATCATGCTTTATGGGCTTATCGGACTACCACTCGCAATGCGACGCGGTCTACTCCATATTCATTGGTATATGGAACAGAAGCAGTCTTGCCAATTGAAGTCCAATTGCCCTCACTCAGAATAGCCATTTGTGATCAGTTATCAACAGATGAGCAATCCCAAAAGCGGATGAATGAATTGGAACAGTTAGATGAGAAAAGATTGTGCACTTTGCACCACTTGGAAATCTATCAGAATCGAATAGCACGAGCTTTTAACAAAAAGGTTCGTCTTCGTTCATTCATTCAGGGAGAATTGGTATTGGTTCTCAGAACACCAATGATACCAGGAAAGAAGCCTCCCAAGCTTGAACCAAAATGGGAAGGACCTTATTCAGTACATAAGGTCTACTCCAATGGAGCGTATTCTCTGATTTCAATGGATGGAGAACACATCACGACTCCAACTAATGCCAGATTTCTGAAGAAGTATTTTGTATAAACACAAAATATTGTTCCCAAAACCAAGACTCTTACATTTGGTTTATACAGCAATGGTCCAGTATGACCTTAAACTACAACTACGTCCAGCATGACGATAAACTGTATGGTCTGTGCATATGACCTTAAACTATTCGCACTTATGTCCCTGCAACATGACACTAAACTGTGCAGCACCAATAGTCCTAACTGCAAGACTTTAAACTGCATAGTCCCTGATTTTGTCCTACATGACACTAAACTGTATTCTGTCCGAGATGACATTAAAACTATATTGTGTCCTAGCAACATGACATTAAACTGTGTGGCACTTCCAACGTCCAGCATGACGATAAACTGTAAAAAGATCAGAACTGATATCCTCATATTGATTCACCTTAGTCTTAGCTACATGACTTTAAACTGTACAGCATCAGTTCGTCCTTGCTATATGACGCTAAAACTATACAGCAATGGTCCAGTATGACTTTAAACTGCAACTTCGTCCCACACGACATTAAACTGTGAAAAAAGTTCCATAAACAGTCCAGCATGACCTTAAAACTGCATCATCCCTGGTCCATGTATATGACCATAAACTATTTGCAAATATGTCCAGCAAGACGTTAAACTGTGACGTCCTAACTACATGACGCTAAACTGTATAAAAGTCCCTCACGTCCGGAACGACGTTAAACTATATAATCATCAAAAGTCCAGCATGACATTAAAACTGCACAATCCCCCTTTCGTCCAATATGACGTTAAAATGTATTGTCCCCATCGTCCTAACTACATGACGCTAAACTGTACAGAAAGTCCTTGATATGTCCTACATGACATTAAACTGTGCATCGTTAAGGTTGTTATTACCTCTTGTTTCTCACACCGAGTATGACTCACGTGAGCTTAGAGCGAATATCAACCATAACACTCCCTTTGGGCCACTAACCATGTGTAAGTCCCAACAACATTATTAGATCATTGTCCCCAAAAAATAATTTGATCGTTAATTCATTCTTTAATTGAACTACACAGACTTTGATCCTTGCCCTCCAGGCTGGGTATGTAGGCAACCTCCCAAGGTTCAAGCCCAAAAACAATCTCTTCACATCGGTTCACCACCATCTAATATGATGTTGATTTGTGAAACCGCCCCTGAAATCAATATCTTTACATTGATTCATTTTCGTCCTTGTTATACGACGTTAAACTATACAACACTTTTGTCCGGTACGACAATAAACTACAATATTCTTTGATTTCCTCATTTGAGAGAGAACTATTATTGACATTGATTTTTCAATCATAGTTTTTTCGTTTTCAAAAGACTACATGCATACATGGTAATGCCTGAACTTTTTATCTTAGGTTAAACCATCATTGCACTAAAGTCCCCTTTCACCCTTCACATGTACGAACCAAATTTGTACAAAGGATAATTCTAGAACTACGTGGACTTGATTCCCATCCTTATGGGATACGTAGGAACATTCGAGTGTCCCTCGAATCCAGTCCCAAGTCTTTTGGGCCTAACCCCAAATTTCACTTTCAGTCCCTTGGCTGAAAAGTCTTCATGAAAACACACACTGTGTATTCATTATTATGGTCCGAATTCTATGACCCTAAACTAAGATCACTCATACTTTCATCCTGCACGACGTTAAACTGCATTTCAAGAACTACGTATGGCTTGATTCTCATTCTTATGAGATACGTAGTGAAGTCCAAGTTTCAATTCAGGACCCAGCCACAACATGATTATGGTTTTCATTGACCTATGTATCTCTATATACATTGGAAAATACCCATCTTTATGTATTATAATCCTAACCTTAAATATTTTCAGATCTTCATAACCCTTTTCATGACTTATAGTCACAAAAATGTCAAACTTATGAGAATTCTTTTGCCTGACTATGCAGTACGTGCCCATAGGTGGCCTTGCATAAACAGTCCACATAACAGACTTGTCAGCCAAGAGATGCTATTTATTTGACCATGCAGCCAATGCCCATAGGTGGCCCTGCATGTTTTCAACCCCCTAACGGGTTTGTTAAATAATAGTAACTTCATTCTTGGGAAGAATGCCTCTTTTGTCCTTATTTGTCTTAAACGACAGTATGTAGGGATCCGCAAAAATAGCCATCCTTAACGTATTTGTCCCATATCCTTTTTCATGATCTAAAAGTATTCAAGTCTATGGTTTATTCTTCTTCCCTACGTTTGGGTCAGACCTTCGTAGGAGTGATATTCATCCAGTTCTTTGATATTCTTGTTTGGAAATATCTTCTCCATATTCAAGTACCTCTTTCCATACAACAAACTCTGTGCTTTAGAAAATTTGAATCTCCATAAACTTTCACTGACTTTTAGCACTAGGAAAGTAAATTTCTCGGAGTTCTTTTGCCTGACTATGCAGCACGTGCCCATAGGTGGCCTTGCATAAACAGTCCACATAACAAACTTGTCAGCCAAAAGATGCTATTTTATTTGACTATGCAGCCAATGCCCATAGGTGGCCCTGCATATTTCAACCCCCTAACGGGTTTTGTTAAATAATAGTAACTTCATTCTTGGAAACTACCTCTTCTAATGTTATTTAGCTATTTTTCATATCATTCCTCAGATTCAAATATTCTTAAGCCATAGTTTACATTTTTTTTCCCTCATACTTGAGTATGGTAAATATGTTTTCAGATAAATTGCCAAGGAATTGAATCCATTTTAATCCATTTTCGGTCAAAGCTATTTCGACCTTAAACATTAGCCCCTTTATGTCCGGCGTGCATGACTTTAAACTGCCCACACAAAAGACAAAGGAACTCTGAATAAAAGTCAAGTTCCAGCACACTTGCGCGCTGCCCTCTGCGCCTTGAAAGACTTGCGTGCACTCCCTTTTCCTTTGGAGGGATTCGATTTCCTCAGAGTCAAATCCTCATTTCTTTCCGGATCCAACTCTGAGGGGGGACTTTTGTTGACGCTCCTTTCGTCACAGAATCTAAAGGTCGGAAAAGGGAATATCTGATCTCAAAGTGATTCATCCTTTGAAGAAACATCAAAAATCGACAAAGGGATGAACAAGGAGAACATTGCCCATAGGTCGCGCAAGTTCCCTCATGGTCGCGCAAGTACACTTGCGCGCCGCCTAGTGGTCGTGCAAGTACTTGCGCGACACCTTATGGTCGTGCAAGTGACTTGCGCGACCTAAGTGGTAACCGCTCGGTAACCGCCCAGGGCCTTATTTTGCCTATAAATAGACCCTGTGGGCCCTCCATTCGAGGGATCTCTTCCCAGAAACTCGGATCAAAGCTCCCGACGCCCAAGTATCTTCTCAAAGCTTCCAGAACACTTCTAAGGTAATTTCTTACCTAGAATGGAAGATCTAAAGGGAAGAAGGAAGGCCTAAGTGTTGAAACTTATCAAACACTTGCGCGCCGACTTAATTCCTTCAATATAACTTGCGCGTCCCTCTTCTGGAAGAACCTCAAGAGGATGGGAAAGGGTTTAATAAAGGGTCGCTCAAGTAATTCAACCCTGGTTGAAAATCGCGCAAGTATCCCTTATGTCGCGCAAGTATACTTGCGCGACCAATACTTGCGCGCCGCCGCAGGACTTGCGCGACCTTCAATACTTGCGCGCCCCTATCTTTTTGGGTGCCCATCTTGCCCTTTTTCACCCCTCTTAAGCCATTTTCACCCTTCCTATTCAAGATTCAGTCTTCAAGATACTTTTCAAAGCCATTTATGGCATGATTTCTTGATTTGACATCCTTATCTGAAAGGAATTATGTGAAATATCTCTCAAAACCTAATGATTTAAACATCTTTATATCACCAAAGATTGAGAGTTCATTCATTCAACCTCATCCTTTAAAATGAGAGAATCCTAACCTGGGTCTCCTTTTCAGGAATAAAGACTCAGTCATAAATCTTGGGCATCTTTCTTAAGAATAAGCCCCAATCAAGTCCTTCAATCTTGGGCATCCTCCTCAGGAGTAAGCCCCAAACCTTAATCCCTAAACTGGGTCTCCTTTTCAGGAATAAAGACTCAGTCATAACCTTGGGCTTCCTTTTCAGGAGTAAGCCCCAAGTCCCCTAACCTAGGCTTCTTTCTCAGGAATAAGTCCTAGTCATAAATCTTGGGCATCTTTCTTAAGAGTAAGCCCCAAGTCTCTTAAAATTTCTCTTAACCAGTCATAAATTTCCTTTGATTTGGGTTTCCTTTTCAGGAGTAAAACCCAATCATAAGTCCCCTCCTAACTTGGGCATCCTCCTTAGGAGTAAGCCCCAAGATTAGAGTATTCAAATCTCCATGAAGCACATATAACTTTGTGGACCCTGTTCATGGATTTTCTTCCTAAAAGTAAATCCTAAACCTTCATCTATCTGGGCAGTCATCCATACATAAGCCCCAAACAAAATTCTTATGATTGCATCCTTCATGGCACAATTGTCTAAATTTTACCAATACCTCTTGTTTCTCATACCGAGCATGACTCACGTGAGCTTAGAGTGTAAAAGTAATTATGACATTCATCTTTGAGCCATCAATCATAAAATATCATATCCCATTCCTCGAACTACGTGGATTCTGATTCCTTTTTTCAAAACAAAGGATACGTAGGTAGCCCATTCATGGGTTCGATCCCAACATTGAAATAATCTCCGTCCTTCTGAATGACGATAAACTTCAAGTGCCCCACTGAGTGGCTTTAAAACCAGCCTGGTCATCAAAATGACCAAGAGACTTTTATATAAATGTTTTGAAGGATACCATTGACCAAGAATCTCTAAACAAATATAGATGATTCTATATTGATGAAGAACCTCGAATACATATAAAAGATTCTCTAAATTTCTTGCATATTTAATCATTGATTGTTAAAACTAAAGGAAAGCTCATTTTATACTTGGTAATGTAATAAGGATTCACGAACTTAACTTAAATCTATAAAGAGAGTCCCGGAGTAGACAATAATTCCCCTCAAAAAGGTGTGATGAGTCCGACCTCCCATCCTCTCGACCAATGCAAATTCCTAAAGCCTCATTAGCCCACAAGCTAATGAGCGCCTGCCTTTGGAAAGTAGGTCCAAACGGATGTGGAATCATTGGATGTTTCCGGTTCTACGAACAAACCCGGTAGAAACCGATCGGAACGTTTGAATCTCCCGTCCAGGAGGTCATCCCCGGATTCCGCGCGAAACAAGGGGTTGGAGAAGTAAAATAAAAGAAAAGAAGCTAAGAGAAATTGTTACCGTTAATTTGGGAAACACTCTTTGGTTTGAACCAAAAAGGACCCTTTAAGTGCTTTATTCCTAAGGTAAGGCTTCTAGGAGGATGACGAGGATGTAGGGAGCTTAATTGGGTAGAGTCTGGACGTGCCAAAAGGCTTGAGAGGTGTGAGTAATTGGTTAGAAGTGTTGTTCTTTTATAAGGGGGGAGGGGCTCTTTAGAAAGGATTAGAAAATATTATTTTATTATATAAGGATATTCAGTTTATAAAGGTACAAAACTAATTAAAGTTAAAGATAATATGACTCATGATCGAAATGAAATCATAAAATAATAATTGGACAGGTTTTGGGTATTATTTTAGTCTTTATAATCTTATTTATTTAAATCATTTATTAATGACTTAAACACTACATCATTATTGTGTCATAAATAATTTAGTTTATTAGATGTATAAAAATTATAAAACAAATACCATGATGTAGGAAATATTTTTATTTTTCTAATGAATATTAATAGTCGAAAAGATAACATATATAATCTAATGTAAAAAATGTTTTGCTAAAAGATATATGGTTATGTCATTTTTGTATTTACTTTAACTTAATTAATATAAAGTGTCATTATCACTTACAAGTGGCTCCATGGGGTCCCAAAATAGACCCAAAGATTCCCATATTCGGACATGTATCAACCAATAGGGTTAGGACACATTTTAGGGTAATTTAGTATTATTTTTTACTCTTATTTACCGGATTTACCCTTTAACCATGGTAAATAAAATATTTACCGAAGTAATTATTCCAAATGTCTAAAAATAAGTGTTACCTATTTACAAAATTTGGACCTCCTGATTCTAAATATGGAATCCATTTTTCTAAATTCAAAACACAGAAGTGGTAGAAATAAATTTAAAATTAAATCCTGTTGTCAAAACAAAAAAGCGTGTTTTTAAGAAATAATAACTATCAAAAGATTGACACTAACTTATGTCCGGTTTAAATGTGAAATTATGTCCAATGAACAACATTGTATTAAATGGTAAAAATATATTCTAAATATAATTTAAAACCACTCAAATTAATAATTTATTACTATTAATTATTTCTATTAAAAAAAGTAGTTTTTAAATAAAATTTAGTAATTTTCACTATTCATCAAAATATGAATGTTTTCAGAAAAATACCAAAATTTCACCCTAGGATAATTTCGATATTACAAATCCAAATATGAAGTCCATTTTGAAAGATACAATTTATAAAATTTCAAATAGTGGGTATTACTATTTATAATGGCTAGTTTGATTGGTTGTGGTGTGTGTTATAACTCGAAGTTGCGTATAATACACGCTACTATATTATTCAAAGGGAAAAGTACCATATAAGCTTGGGGTGTTACATGCACATTATTCTGAAAACTCTTAAAATAAATGAATTATATGGGAAGTGTAGAATGTGTAAATATTGGCTTTAGTCAGTTTCTTTTCTTAGCTATATTGTATATGAGGATGGAAGAAACATTGATCCTGTGAATAAAATTCTTATTCAGGAATGGATTACACCATGTAACATAACCATGGTATGTAGTTTTATTAGATTAGTAGGTTATTATCAACGTTTTATTCAAAACTTCACCCAATTATCCAACCCATTAACCAGGATTACTTGTAATATAATGACCCATACATTACATACATTGTTAATACTTCAAAATTGAAGCACACTTATTACAACATATGACAAAACCACAAAGAACCGTATAGGTATAGTGTCTTTAGAAACTGGGAAACATAAACAACTGGTTCATAAATCTTCTACAGTGTCTCCCATTTATTTCATCATATCTAGGGTCCCTTTTAGCATATTCTACTTAATATCCATCTTCCTGACCTGGGGAAAAGAAAACATAAAAGGGTGAGCTCAAATGCTCAGCAAGGGAAAATAAAGGAAATAAAAATCATATCATATCTTTTTGAAAATCAAAACCTGCAAAAGAGATCATAATATCTTAACATGGAATAAATCATAGAAGTGAAAATGAGATCCCCATAATCATAACATAAAACTTGAAACTTTGTGGCATGCACACATAATCATGGAGAATCATTTCTTGTTAGTTATGACTCATTGCCAAGACTATCTTAGTGGACAAAGTCCCTTTCTGAATCGAGTAACCCTCATTTCAGTCCTGTTTCACTGAACCGGTATAACCTACCATTCCAGCCATGTCTATCTCATGATATATAAAATCTTTACCCAATGCATTGGAGGGAGATATAGGTCCCACCCATCTTATAATGAATCCTTTCTTATGTGTGCCACATAATCATAAACCATACATCATAGCGTAACCCATGTAATAAAAATGGGATTCTTAAACAATTCATAAAAGATAAAGGAATTCATAAAAATATTTCCATCACAACATAATCAAACCAATGTAATAATAGGGATAAAAACAGAACCCTTTTGTTATCTTAGATGGAAAATAATTTTGATAAAATACTTGAACTTCATTCTTGAGGAAAATATCCTTTCTGCTTCAAAAATACTTTTCCTTTCTTAACATGTCGTACAATTATAAAATAAAATAAGTTTATTAAAAATAAACTTAAAAACTTGTAAAGGAAACTTCTTGGAAATAATGTTTTAGAAATCCATTCATGCCGTATAAGTTAAAAAAACATTCTTCTCGTACTTTTGTCGGAAAAGTCAAAAAGTACCTCGTACGAAAAAAACGACAAAAGATTACTTTCATATTCTTTACTAAAAACTCGCCGAAGGGTAAAATTGGATTTAAAAAATTGTAAGTGGATTGAAACAATATTACATATTGAAGGGACATGGATGTGGATGATAAAATACACCCCAGTAAATACTTACGAATAAATAATCTCGGATAAAAATGAGATTGTGATATTTCCCTTACCTTAGGTCCAATTTGCTTTGTACGTGTCCCAAGCTCCTGTATAATGGTTTAAATAATGTTATTGACTTATTCCAGAATCATACATATTGATATGATATCATATATTGTCATATTCTTAGCTTCTTGATAGTAGTATTTCATTGTTACTTGTTACTCGGGTCTTTATTGCCTTTTGTTCTTATGCGTGTTTTTCCGAATACATTCTTATTCTTCTTTTAAGGTTATAGATACCTTATATCCAGAATGGTATTAGTGTAACATATATCATATTTATTCATTCAATTTATATAATTACTATGTAATGATGATCATGTAGAACGAGTCGCATCACATCGTGGAGACGGTATTCCGTACGTACGCACGAGTGATGATATCATTCCTATGATCGTGGAACTGTATTGGAGAATAAATATATTATTTCAGTATCAATATTACTTTATAATAATCATAAATAGTTACTCATTACACCATTATTCCCATCCTTGTAAAGTGATGGTGGAAGGTAGATTACACCACGGCGTGGAGATGGTATTCCGTACGTACGCACGCACGGTGATTTCATTTTTCCGTAGGATGGATAGAATGTGAATTAGGGTTGTTTCATATTTATAATAACATATCAGTATGTAAGTAATACTGATGTTATTACTTTATCATGAAACAACTAAAGAAGAAGAAGTTGAAGAAGAAAGAAATTGAAAAGATCGGTAATGGATATTACCTCTTCTTTGGAACGCTTCTTTGAATCCTCCACTTAGGGAACTAAGATTGGTCTTTGAAGAAGACCAGGACCTCTAGGATTATTCTAGGGAATTGGAGAGGAGAAAATGGCAGGGGTTGGCCGAGCTTGAGTGCTCAATTTGGTGTGAGGAGGAGGGGGAGGAGGTGCCCTTTCATAAGGGATGAGAGGGGCACCTTAGAAATATCTCAAAATATTATTTTACATTAAAGTCAAAATCGGTTTATAATGGTTCCAAAGGGTCTTATTTCGAAGATAAAGTGGGGATGGGTCGAAATCCTATCAACCAATAGGATTTAGACAAGTTTAGGGTATTATTTTAACCTTATCAATTAGATTTAACTCTAAGTTAAATAATTTAACTTTTACCGTGTCTTTTTGTTTTCTTTCACTATATGGTTAATACACTTACTATAACATGCCAAACGAACCCCAAATTGTTTATAATTAATATATATATCCTTATCTAAGTTATTTTGCAGAAACGTAGATTTTTAGGAATAAAATAACAATTAATAATATAATATTTGATTTAAAAACTATTTTGTGTCAATTTTGACACTATTTGATATATGATTTTTGTGAAAGTCATAACAGAATTATATGTTCTAATAAAGTTGATTAAATAAACATTAATATATCTTAGTAACCTAGAAAATTAGTGGAATTCATAAAAAGTCTCAAATTACATTTATTTTGGTGTTTATAACATCAATTATGTCAATATTTCATTAATAAGATAATTACCATATCATCATTGTGTCATAAATAAATTTAATTATTTAATGTATAAAAATTACAAATAAAATACCATTATGTAGGAAATCTTTTTAGCTTTCTAATGAATATTTATAGTCTAATTTATCTTATGTATAACCCCATATTAAAAATGATTTACTTATTAAACATTGATTTTAACTATTTTAACCCTTCTTTAAATAAATTAATAATAAATGTCCTAATCTAATCCAAGTGGGCCTAAATGGTCATAGTTTATTCCTAAGTTTGTTTTTGGTCGAATTATACTTGTCCAATAGAATTAGGACATGTGTTAGGGTAATATTAATATCATATTTACCCTTAGATACCCTATTTACTATTAACCGCGGTAAAAAAAGTAAAAAGTTACTATTCACCAAAAAATTATTTTTATCTCATTGAACCACATTTTACTTACTGATATCAACCGTGTCTGTCGGATTTTCGAAATTCCATTCACAGAAGCGGTAAAATTAAGTTTTATGCAAAATTCAGTTTTTAACCTACCACTTAGTGGTTTCACTATTCATCAAAAATTGAAAGTTTTCAGAAAAATACCAAAATTTCACCCTAGGCTAATTTCGATATTCTGAGTCCAAAAATGAAGTGCATTTTGAAAAATAAAATTTATAAAATTTCAAAAAGTGGTTATTACTATTCATAACAGCTAGTTTTAATAGCATATTGTTGTTTAGTGAAACTCGGTATTGCGTACGACGCAAGCTATCGAGGGAGGTCACGATTGCGTGTAAAGAAAGCCAAGCAAGTGTTGTGTAGAAAAAGATTCTTTTGATGATTTATATAACATAAAAGTCTCGGGTGTTACATTCTACCCCCCTTAAAAAGAATTTCTCCCTCGAAATTCGTCACCTTGTAACAAACAGATGAGGATACTTCTCCCTCATCATATCCTCAGGCTCCCATGTATCTTCTTCAAGTTGGTGGTTCCTCCATAAAACTTTCACCAAGAGAGTGGTCTTGTTTCGTAGGACTTTTTCGCTACGATCCAGAATCTATATCGGCTGTTCTTCATAAGAAAGATCTTGCTCCAGCGGTACAACTTCTGAGCTGAGTACATGTGAAGGATCTGGTGTGTACTTTCTCAGGAGAGATACATGGAACACATCGTGAACTTGAGAGAGATTCGGTGGAAGCGCCAATCGGTAAGCTACCTTCCCAAAACGATCCAGTATTTCAAAAGGACCGATATATCTAGGTCTCAACTTCCCCTTCTTTCCAAATCTCATAACCCTGTTCCAGGGAGATATTCGTAAGAACACTTTATCGCCCACTTCAAACTCTAGGTCTTTTCTTCGGTTGTCGGCATAACTTTTCTGTCGACTATGAGCTGCTCTTATGTGTTGTTGAATAGATCTGACCTTTTCTGCCATTTCATCAACGAGATCAGGTCCTAACAGCTTTCTTTCCCCAACTTCATCCCAGCAAGTTAGAGTCTTGAATTTCTGTCCATAGAGAGCTTCATAAGGAGCCATCTGAATACTGGATTAAAAGCTATTATTATAAGAAAATTCCACCAAAGGTAGGTGTTGATCCCAACCTCCTTTGAAATCCATAGAGCAAGCTCTCAACATATCTTCTAGGGTTTGAATTGTTCTCTCAGACTGACCGTCTGTCTGGGGATGATAAGTAGTGCTGAAACTCAATTCTGTATCCAGAGTATGCTGAAGACTTCGCCAGAACTTTGAGGTAAATCTCGGATCCCGATCAGATATAATAGAAAGTGGTACTCCATGCAATCTTACCACTTCCTTTACATATATCCTGGCAAGCTGATCTAGAGAGAAATCCTCTCTAATAGCAATGAAGTGTGCAGACTTTGTAAGACGATCAACTATGACCCAAATAGCATTATTGCCTTTGGATGTTTTAGGAAGTCCTGTGACAAAGTCCATAGTGATGTTTTCCCATTTCCTTTCGGGTATGGGTAATGGTTGTAACATCCCCTTAGACTTCTGTCTCTCAGCTTTAACTTGTTGACAAACCAAGCATCGAGAGACATATTCAGCAACATCTCTTTTCATGCCATCCCACCAGAAGTACTCTTTCAGGTCCCTATACATCTTCGTGCTTCCAGGATGAATAGAGAATGAAGAACTATGAGCCTCATCCAGCAGCTCCTTTAATTCGGGGATGGGAGGAACACAAACCCGATTCCTGAACTTTATTATCCCATCACAATCAAGGTTGAATTCAGGAACATTTCTCACCTTCTTTTGTAACTCGACATCTTCTTTTTGTGCCTCCTTAATCTTCGCATGTATATATGGTTGAACATTCATTTGAGAAAGATGAGATTTTTCCCCTTCCATTATAATTCCAAGATCCATCTTTTGTAAATCCATAAATATTGGATCCTTTGTGATCCTCATCATGGATAAACTAGCATGGTCTTGTCGACTTAATGCATCTTCCACCTTGTTTGCTTTCCCAGGGTGGTAATGGATTGAGCAGTCGTAATCCTTAATCAGCTCCAACCATCTTCTTTGATGCATATTCAACTCCTTTTGTGTGAAAATATACTTTAAACTTTTGTGATCAGTTGTTTCGGTGCGGATGTGCGTCGGGTTACGCTGTTCCGCCAGGACGCGTTCGCGCGTGCACCCGTCAACCCGAGGGGATGGGCGCGCGGCTTGTGGTCCCGCAGTCCCGCTTTCCAAGGGCGGGCGGCATCCGTCCCTTATTCAGGGGCGTCTGCTCCTTGATCGAAACCGGGATGATGGGATGTCGGCTTCTCCTTCCTTGGACGTCTCCTCGGAACTTGTCGCCTAATCCGGGTCTCCCTCATAGACTTAAGAATGTTCGTGAATCTCGTTCCCGGCGCCATATCTTCATGGACACCGGTTAATTACGCTGCTTCCGCCCGGACGTTCCAAGGAGTCTGGGCGGGGCAGCAACCTGCGGTGAGAAGGCCGGGTGGCTCTGGGTGCTGGGGGCGTGTCGTAACACTGCGGCTCTGCACGTCTGTCTTCCGTCCCTAATAGGGCTTCTCGAAGGCACGATGGCCTGAGGCATCCCGTACTAGGTGCGGGGAACTGTGTCACCTGAGGTTTTCCTCAGCTTCCCGTGTTTAACACGGGGTATGCCGCGAGTTTAACGTCCAGCGGGGACGGCATCGGACCGATCAACACGAAAAGTGGATCAGATGACGGAACCCCTTTGCGGGGAACCTCCGACGCTGGGGCCAGCACATGGGCGGCTTCCCAAGTAACGTGGAGTGAAGTGAAGTGGCATGACCCCACCGGGATGTGGCGGCCCGGGTAAGGATCAGGGTGGATGATGGAGTAAAGAGCTTGGACCCCAGAGGGGCTTCCTACGTACCGCGCGTTAACACGGATCAAAGTCAACGTAGTTCGGGCATACAGTTTAACGTCATGCTGGACGTCAGCAAGCCGACTCACGAAGAGGTCGAGGCCGCCGGGCGGAGGATTGAACCGAACCACCTCGCACGGAGGGGGATGGAACGGCCGGGTGGATCACAGTTTCACGTCATGCTGGACGATAAAAGGGGAAATGGAAAAGGGGGGCTGTGGGGAGGCACCGTGGAGATACACACGGGCGGTCTCCCACAGGGGCGGATTCATAGGTGAATCAACGCAAGCGTGAACCCTGGAGGGGTCCACTGATGGACGAACCGACGTAAATACGACCGGGACGACCAGGTGGTGGGCTTGGACCTCAGGGAGGCTTCCTACGTACCCTGTATAGAAGACAGGGATCAAAGTCCACGTAGTTCATTCTGTCAGGACTTACGCACTTGGGGCAGCCCGGATACTGCAAAACTCAGTTGGAAGGGACTTGGACCGAAAGCAAAAGACACCTCGATCCCAGTCAGACCCTCTACTGGCTTCGGCAGTGGGGAGGTGCAATGGAGATACACATGTGCAGCCTCCCACGAGAAACTAGGGGTTTGTAATACCCTGCCCCCGTAGGGAAAAGCCACTCCCATTAAATCGTCCCAAAAGGGGGACAATCCCGACATCCCTGCAGAGACGAGCGGGTGGGGGCCACGTCCAAACCGGGGGAGACCCTGCGTGCGGAGCACGGGATCAGGTTGCGGACGGTTTAGCGTCTTGCCAGACGAAGTACAGTTTAACGTCATGTGTTGAGGACGAGGCACTTGGCAGTTTAACGTCTTGCAGCACGGACGATGGGGGCTAGGCAGTTTAATGTCGTGCAGCTTGGACGGGTGTGCAGTTTAACGTCATGCTGGGCATAGGTTGCCGGACGAAGCACTTGGTAGTTTAACGTCTTGCAGCGCGGACGATGTACAGTTTAACGTCGTGCAGGACGTATATGCAGTTTAACGTCATGCTGGACGAGTATGCAGTTTAACGTCATGCTGGACATATATGCAGTTTAACGTCATGCTGGACATATATGCAGTTTAACGTCATGCTGGACATATATGCAGTTTAACGTCATGCTGGACATAGGTGCGTGTCACTTCGCGCAAGCCTGGAGGGCCGCACGGGAAGACAACGCACGGTGCGGGCACCCGGGATGAGAATCATCGGGTGCCACACAGGCGGGTAACCTTAGGAGGTCAACGGGGACGACCCTGGCAGATTGCGCGCAAAAAGGAAGCTTTGCGCGCAATACTGCGGGTCGGCGCGCAATCGGGGCGGCTGGCGCGCAATTGGGCCAGCGCCTTGCGCGCGGATGCTTGAGATTGCTCACACCGGGCTTCGGATAGCGCGCGGGGGCAACGGCTCATTCTTTAACGAATGGCCACTTGAAAGAAGGGGGGGTGCGCGCAATCAGGCCGGATTGCGCGCACCCCCGGGGGCAATTGCGCGCAAGCGGGCTCTGTTGCGCGCAAAGGCCTTAGGGTGAGTTTTTATTCAAATGAAAGGAGCCAGCGGGGATTGCGCGCGAAGGCGGACCCCGAGGCTTTCTTGCGCGAAAGAAAGGAGGTTACCTGAAGTTCGTCATTGCGCGCGGAAGGGGTGGAATTGCGCGCACGAGAGACGTTTCGACTTCCAGCAACCTTTGAAACGTTGGGGGTCGCCTTGTATTTATAGGCAACCCCGGGCGCGGAATCCAGGATGCGAGCGCGAAATTCCCCCCGCGGGCGCGGAATCGGGCGCGGCGCGTAAGGGAGTCGCGCGGACCCGCGGCGCGCAGAATTGCGCGCCGAGCCGGCGCATTGCGCGCATCCCGGGGGTTTTCCGCGCGGGACATCACCTTTGCGCGCGGGCCTCTGAAATTCCGCGCACGGCCTCCGGGCCCTCCGAAACATCCTTCCGACTCCAAATATGACCTCGCTTTCCGCATCCGGAGCTTCGTTTGGGAGCAACGGACTTTTCCGGCGTCTACAAAAGCCCCCCCTCGGAATCTGATCGGCGAGAGGTCGCAACGATCGGGTTCCGAGGGAGACGCCGGAATGCCGAAGTCCTGGGCGGCGCGGGACTTAGGCGCGCAAAAAGGGGCACCGGTCGCGAAATTCGCCGCTGCGGTCGCGCAAAGCGCTTTCCGCGCAGCGCGGGCCCGGCCTCGCCTATAAATAGGGGCGCTGGGTTTCTGGAGAAAAGAGGGAGGTCATTCCTAGGAAAGGAGACCTCAGACCTAACCAATGTATCATCCCCCAACTTGTTCCAACACACGAGCGGGACAACGCTAGGGGCGTTGAGATTTTATCCGAACATAGGGAAACGAGAAAGGGTGAATCGCGTGTCCCGAATCCAGACATCCACAACGGTCGGCCTTCCAGGAAATGCCCAAGACGGTAGGCGGACAGTGGATCGACCATAACAACTGCAATAGACGGACCGAAAAAGGCCATCATTCATATTGCAGGAGGCGGACCACATGTCATCATGAATACCGCTTTGGGGTTCCTTCAGACACAAGGGTGGAAAATCCAGATCAACAGGGCATGCGAAGCGTGGGGCGAAGTGACGATTTGTTCGGACAGAATCCAACGCTCTCAAAATTGCGCCACCGTGGGGAAAGCGTATTGGGCGGATGCACTAATCTGGCCGTGAGTCACCTCAATTCTCAGACAGCACCTCTCTGACGAGGAAACTGTCGCTTCCCATCATTGCGATGGGGCATCCCGAGCTGAATCGGGGAGAATATCACAACTGCACCACTCTACCCGAAGTCAGGCCAGACGGCCGGCGACGAGGAGGGGCGGGACTTATCGATCCCTGAGGCTGGACCCGAGTCGAAATGTCCGGGCGTTCCTACGTACTCCATCAGGCTGGAGATCAAGCCACACGTAGTTCTGTGAGTGCAGTTTAACGTCATGCAGGACGTAGGACCCCATTTGGGGTAGATCTTAGTTTAGGGTCTTAGAGCTCGGACCATAAGGGCTGGATCTTAGTTTAAGGTCTTAGAGCTCGGACCATAAAGGTGGAGGATCTTAGTTTAAGGTCTTAGAGCTCGGACCATAAGGGCTAGAGGATCTTAGTTTAAGGTCTTAGAGCTCGGACCATAAGGGCTAGAGGATCTTAGTTTAAGGTCTTAGAGCTCGGACCAGAAGGGCTAGATCTTAGTTTAAGGTCTTAGAGCTCGGACCAGAAGGGGAGATCTTAGTTTAAGGTCTTAGAGCTCGGACCATAAAGGGGGGATCTTAGTTTAAGGTCTTAGAGCTCGGACCATAAGGGGAGATCTTAGTTTAAGGTCTTAGAGCTCGGACCATAAAGGGGGGATCTTAGTTTAAGGTCTTAGAGCTCGGACCATAAGGGGAGATCTTAGTTTAAGGTCTTAGAGCTCGGACCATAAGGGGAGATCTTAGTTTAAGGTCTTAGAGCTCGGACCATAAGGGGAGATCTTAGTTTAAGGTCTTAGAGCTCGGACCATAAGGGGAGATCTTAGTTTAAGGTCTTAGAGCTCGGACCATAAGGAGAGATCTTAGTTTAAGGTCTTAGAGCTCGGACCATAAGGAGAGATCTTAGTTTAAGGTCTTAGAGCTCGGACCATAAGGGCTCAAAGCACGCCACATCGTGGTCATATCCCCTGGATATGCGAAGATGCACTGAGGGATAGTGTCAAGAGTGTCGAGGTTTCGCCTGGTCAGAATGGGAGGTGGAAAATGTGAATCATGCGGCCATTCACTCGAGGACCGGGAGCACCGGCGTGACGATATGAGAATACTGCCGACCGTGGCGGAAAAGCAGCATCAACATCGCACCAACCGTTGGTGGAATGAGGCAGCAAACGAGCATCGACCGCTCAATCGCAGGATTTATATCGATTTGTTGCCCGAGGCCATTGGGGGTACCGGCCCGAGTCGGTGGGAGAGCACTGAGGCATTGTGTCCGAACCGTTCACGGGGGCTCCACCCAGGGCGTAGACGATGGGTCCGAATGAAAGGGAGCACGAAGCCTGAAAAGTGGAGGAAACCTGACCAAGCGGATCCTGACCCTCCTGGCAATAAACCAGAGTACTCTTGACACCGGTGGACCACGGCAAGGGGTCGGGGAACACGCCTTGAGGGTGACCTGAAGGCGGCGGATTCCCCAGAGAAGGGGGAATCTCTAAGAGGTGGGGGGCTGGACCCGAAGTTTCAAACATCCGGGCGTTCCTACGTATCCCATAAGGATGGGAATCAAGCCGCACGTAGTTCTTGAAGCGCGGTGCAACACAATCGGGCACCAGCGCGGGGAAGAGTGCGGGTCTGACCCTCGCACACAAAAGGAGCGGCATTTGATATTTCTTGTTTGTCCTTAAAGATGAATGGTTTTTCTTTGTGCGGCGACATGCCCGTGATTGAGAAATCTCTGGCGTCGCCACAATAATCAAGCCATGGAAGGCATTGATGAATGGCGTGGTCATTAACCAGCGCCCAACATGAGTGTCCCCTGAGGAGGACATCACGATGCAGTGTCGTTTCTCGTCGGGCGGCCAAGACGATCACAGTTTACGGTCGTGTGGTAGGACCAGACAACACAGTTTAAGGTCGTGTGGTTCGGACCATGGAGGAATCCGCTTACCGCGGTACGGCGGACACGGCGGAGGTGGGAGCATACCCAGCCCTGCGGTCACGCACAATTCCAGGAGAAGAGTCTTGGGATGGGGGTCTGCGTGTGTCCATCACCCGAGGGGCAGAGATGCTAGCCTCCAGATATACTGGGCCCAGAACGCAATTGTTCGGGCGACTCCCTCCTCCTTATGGGGACGAGGGTCCAGCTACGCATGGCCCTTAGGGAGGATATCTGCATATATCCTTGGTGCTCAGATCATGGGAGCCTCGAACGACATCATTACCCTGGTTGGTCTGCCTAACGTGTAGAGGCGTACCGGAGGTCGGTATGAAGAGAGTGTCAAGATCCCACTACAACGCACAAAGGCGGAGTGTGATGAGGACTGCGCAACCAATGTTCAGAGCCCGAGAGAGCTGACATGGCGATCAAGGACGTTGCTGACGCATTCGCAACACAACATCCGATCGCGTCAGCCTAAGACGGGGCAAGCAAACGAGCATCAACCGCTCAATCGCAGGATTCATATCGATTTGCGGCCCAAGACCCGCCGGTAAATCGACCCGGAGCGGTGGGAGAGCACTGAGGCATCGTACCCAAACCGCTAACGAGGATCCCTTTGAGTGAAGGCTCGAACAAGAGGAAGCGCGAGGCCTGACAAGCAACACAGGACTTGTCGGGATTGAATCTGACACTACGAGTCATAGACCGAAGCACCCCAAAACATGTTAACAGATCTCCGGAAAGGGTCGGAGGACTCACCCTGAGAGCAACCGAAGGGGGGCAGGTCCCCGTGATCAACCAAGAGACGGGGCTGGACCTGAGACACAAGCGTCCAGGCGGTCCTACGTATCCCATAAGGATGGGAATCAAGCCATACGTAGTTCTTGAAAGGCAGTTTAACGTCATGCAGGACGATGAGGGGTGTGAGGTAGTCCCACACACGGGGGAGGCGTACGGCGCGGCCAGTAGACCGACGCAAATGAGGACATAATCCCCCGCTCACGCGATACGCCTCGCACAAAAAGGAGGGGAACTGGGGCCAGAGGCCCAACGCGGGATAGGGATTCCCGGGAAATGGGGCTGGGCCTGAAACATGATGTCCAGGCGGTCCTACGTATCCCATAAGGATGGGAATCAAGCCATACGTAGTTCTTGAAGTGCAGTTTAACGTCATGCAGGACGATGAGGAAAAAAGAAGGGGGGAGCAGAAGGCATCCCCAAACGTGGAGGGGGGCGTACAGCGTGACGAACAAACCGACGTGAATGAGGGCATAGCCCCGCACTCACACCATACGCCGCACACCCCGGGGCAACTGGGCCAAGGGCCCGAGATGGGATGGAAATTCCCGAAGGATGGGGCTGGGCCTGAAACACGAGGGTTCAGGCGGTCCTACGTATCCCATAAAGATGGGAATCAAGCCATACGTAGTTCTGGAGAGGCAGTTTAACGTCATGCAGGACGAATGCTGAACAGTTTAACGTCTTGTAGCTCGGACGTAGTGCAGTTTAGCGTCATGCGGGACGAAGCACTTGGCAGTTTAACGTCTTGCAGCGCGGACGAATGCTAAACAGTTTAACGTCTTGTAGCCTGGACGAATGCAGTTTAACGTCGTGCAGGACGTGGTGACACTCAGGCAAAGTATTGCTTGAGGAACCTAGCGTTGGTGGGAGGAGTGACACGCTCACCATCCATAGTCGCTAGGGAGTACGCGCCATTGGGATAGACCTTGTGGACAACAAAAGGTCCCTCCCACTTGGGCTCCAACTTGGGCGGCTTCCTGCCGGGGATCATCGGTGCTCTTAGGGCTAGCACTAGATCACCCTGTAGGAAGGAGCGAAGGCGAACCTTCTTATTGAAAGCTCGAGCCATCCTGCTTTGATGCCTCTCCAAGTTGTGCAAAGCGCGAAGTCTATTCTCATCCAGTGCTTCCAACTCGACTAGACGGGCTTCAGCAACTCTGTCCGGCGCTTGCTGGTCGTAGACCGCAGTGCGCAAGGACGGTAACTGGATCTCGATGGGCAGGACGGCCTCAGCTCCATACACCAGGGAATAAGGGGTCATCTGGGTGGAATTGCGAGTCGTCGTCCGATAAGCCCAGAGGGCGTTGGGGAGCTTGTCCGACCAACTCTTCTTGTTCTGACCAACCATCTTTTGCAGAATGTTAGAGAGGGTTTTGTTAAACGCCTCGATCTGTCCATTCGCCTGCGCATGATAGCGAGATGTATGGTTCGAGCGGATGTTATACTTGGCGTACAACTTCTTCAACTCGGCTGCTCGGAAATTGGTTCCGTTATCCGTGAGGATAGCGTGAGGCACTCCAAATCGATAGATGATGTTGGAGGTCACGAAGTCAGCGATCGAACAGGATTTGACCTCTCTGAGCGGAATCGCTTCTGCCCACTTGGAGAAGAAGTCCGTGGCGGTCAGAATGAACCGGCACTGGCGAGCTGTCGCCGGCGGGTAAGGTCCCACAACGTCCAATCCCCAGACTGCAAAGGGCCAGGAATACCTTGTGGTATGGAGAGGCTCCGGCGGCCGATGCACAAAGTTCGCGTGAACCTGGCACGCATGGCACCTCCTGGCGTACTCGATGCAGTCATGGACCATAGAGGGCCAGAAGTATCCCAACCTCCGAATCTGGTGGGACAGCTTCGGCCCAGTTTGGTGGGCGCCGCATGAACCAGCATGAACCTCTTGCATGACTCGTGGGATCTCAACTCCCTGAAGGCAACGGAGGAGAACACCATCAAATCCGCGTTTGTAGAGGATCTGCTCCAGGCCGGGACTGCTCTGGAGGACGAACTGCGATGCGCGGCGTCGAACTCGCTCGCGCTCGGCCCGATCTGACGGAAGAATGCCATGTTGGAGGTACTCAACCAAAGGCGTCCTCCAATCAGGGGCTGATCCGACTGCTATATCTGGGGTACTCGGGGCTCCGGGCATAGGGGCAACCGTGGTGAGATTACTTACCAACGGGCCGCGATCTTCTTCCGGGATAACGGGAGCGATGAGCCTGCGGCGCGTCACGCGGACGATCAGGTTGTCCTGTTCAGGTTCCGCAAGTGACGCAGCCAGGCTGGCCAAAGCATCTGCTCGACCGTTCTGCGACCGGGGAATATGGACAATTTCTGGCCGAGAAGGGAACCGGGCCATCAGAAGGAGGGTGCACTCCAACAATGGCACAAGTTCCGGCTTCCTGACAACATAGTCGCCATTGATCTGCTTAATGACCAGCTCGGAGTCCCCTTTCACACACAGATGGGGCACGTCGATCTCGAGAGCTAACTCGAGGCCGGTGATGAGGGCATGGTATTCCGCCTCATTGTTGGTACAGCCCTCTGACAACAGGAAAGAGTATGGCAGCACGGCTCGCTACGGGGTAATGAAGACGATGCCCAAGCCCACTCTATTGAGCTTAGGATTATCGAGTCTTCTACCGGTGGGGCTCCGGGAGGCACCGTCAAAGTGCATCTGCCAGCATGGATCGGCTCGATCAACCGAGAGAATGGTCTCATCAGGAAAGCCTAGATCCAGCGGCTGATCCGCGGAGGTCGGGTGAGCGGCCAGAAAGTCTGCCAACGCTTGCCCTTTGATGGCCTTCTGAGACACATACCTGATGTCGAACTGCTGGAGAATCACAGCCCACCGCGCTAGACGGCCAGTCAACATAGGTCGGCTCAGGATATATTTCAACGGGTCTACCCGAGAAACCAACTGTACCTCATGGTGCTGCAAGTAGTGCCGTAATTTCTGTACGGCAAATACGAGCGCCAGGCAGCTCTTCTCGATGGGGGAATACCTAACCTCCGCATCGAGGAGCATGCGACTGAGGTAATAGAGGCCATTCTCTGTTCCCTCGTTGTTCTTCTGGGCGAGAAGGGCACCCAGGGACCGTTCCAGGGCGGTCACATAAAGGACCAGCGGCTTTCCGGATACGGGCGGCATCAGGACCGGAGGTCGAAGCAGGTACTGCTTGATTTCCTCGAAAGCGGTCTGACACTCTTTATCCCATACATAGGTGACACCCTTCTTCATAAGCCGAGAAAAGGGCTTACACTTGCCGGCCAGATTCGCGATGAATCGGCGTATATAGGCTAAGTGGCCTTGGAACCCTTGCAGTTCCCGGACGGTACCCGGGGGAGGCATCTGGCTAATCGCCCTGATTTTCTCTGGGTCGATCTCAATACCCCGTTATCTTACCACAAATCCAAGGAACTTTCCGGAGGTGACCCCAAAGGCACACTTCAACGGGTTCATCTTCAGGCAGCGAGACCGGAGGAAGCTGAACACTTTCTCAAGATCTTTGAGATGGTCCTGACGCTGGCGCGATTTGACAACCAAGTCGTCGACGTAGCATTCCACCAGTGTGCCGAGGATTGGCTTGAATATGCGGTGCATCGCCCGTTGATAGGTGGCACCTGCATTCTTCAGGCCGAAGGGCATGACCCGGTAGCAAAAGGTACCTTGGGGGGCCCTGAAGGCAGTGAACTCCTCATCCTCAGGGGCCATCCGAATTTGGTTGTATCCGGAGTATCCATCCATGAAGGAGAGGGCTTGGAACCCTGCTGTGGCATCAATCAACAGCTCTGTCACTGGAAGGGGAAAATCATCCTTCGGACAGTGGCGGTTGAGATCGCGGAAGTCGATGCAGACTCTAATCTGCCCGTTCTTCTTCCTGACCGGCACAATGTTGGCCAGCCATTTGGGGTACTGAACTTCCCTCACGAAGTTGGCTTTGATAAGCTTGTCAACTTCGGCCTCAACCATGGCACCATGGGATGGGTGCATTTTCCTGGGAGGCTGCTTGAACCCGCGATGGTTCGCCGGGAGACCTAGGCGGTGGACGGCTACCTGAGGATCTAGCCCCGGCATCTCGTCATAGCCCCAAGCGAACACATCACGGTGCTGCCTGAGAAAGTCCACGTACTGCTGCCGCTCCTCAGAGGGCATGGCGGCACTAACCAATGTGGGTCTTGGATCTGCCTCGGTTCCAAGGTTCACCTGTATTAACTCATCGACCGTGGCGGGGACGCCCTCCTCAAAGGCTGGGGGTGCATCTTCCACGTCCTCTCCACTCGGGGAGGGATCATCCACGGGAGAGACTGCGTTGGAAACTGCATTGGGGCTACCAGATCCTGCTGGGCCACTGGTGCTGGCGCGGGCGGTCGCGGCCGTCTCATCAGGAGACTCGCGGACCGTCAAGACCATGGCGACGTCCAACCGGTGAATCGGGAGGACGTAAGCGTCATCCAGACTTGCCCAGGGATCGCTTGCAACAGCGACAGGCTCAACCTCACCTGCCAGGATCTGCTTATCCTTGCTCTTGTAATAGTCCGCGTCCAGATAGCGGGCTTCACATGAGGCAAAAGGAGAGGCATCTCCTTGAAGCACGCCTACTCGACCATTAAGGGAGTATTTGAGGCATTGGTGGTATGACGAGGGAACCGCCGCATGAAGGTGAAGCCATGGCCTGCCCATCAATGCGTTATACGCAGTGTCCTGAGAGACTACCATGAATTCGGTGTTGGCAACCAAGTCACCGAACTGGGTCTTCAAACGTATCTTGCCGACCGGGGTTTGCTCGGTGCGGTCGTACCCCTGGATCCTGAGGTCGGAGGGAATCAAGTCATCCTCAGACAACCCCAATCTCCGGAGCGTCCGAGTTGGAATCAGATTAATCCCGGACCCCGTGTCGACAAGACAGCGCCGGACTTCAAGGCCGTTGAACTGGCCGGTGACATACAGCGGACGAATGTGTCCCTGTATAGGAGGGTCTTCATCCTTACCAGAGAACGAGATAACTGCCTGACATTCGGCGTCCTCGATCGTTTCGGCGTGGAAGGCCTCTGCAGCCGCAACCTCTGTCTCGAACTGGAGGGGGCTCTTCAGGGCTTCAGCGAGTGCCTCGCGCATCTCAGATGACATGCGCAGAGCCTCAAGGATGGAGAGCCTTGCTGGGATGTCGGCCAAGTGCTTCAGGACATCATACTTTTTGGCCAAGCGCGAGCTCCTGGTTGCAGGAGATTGCTCTGCGGTTGGTGGCATGACGGGCCTTACCGGTTGGATCGGCGGCCGACTGGTACTTGGCGCATCTCGCTGTTCACTGGTCGCAGTCCGGGAAATGGTCACCGTACTGGAGTCAGGAGGCCGGGATGGACTTGTGGCAGGGCGGAGCTGGTCGCGACGCGGCTGAGGCGGTTCTGCCCGGTCCCATACCACAAACAGTGGCGGAGGCGAATCCGTCATCCCCGGATGGGGAGCCTGCGCACGTTGAGCTCGATCTTGAGCCTGCCGCCTAGTCTCAGTGGCGTGCACGGCCTGGCCGGAGGTACCGACGGCTGTGCCCCGGCGACTCCTGCTGCTGCGGTTCTTCCGACGGTGGCGACGACCGGGGACGCTAGGGAGGTCCACCTGGTGTTCTTCAACGTCGGGAACCGAAAAGGGATTTACCAGCTCGACGGTGTTAACCGAAGCGTACCCAATACCGTCATCGGACGAATCATCCATCACCGGGCGGATCCGAGGAGGGACCCCCATCTCCGGGGGCATGAAATCGCCGAGAGTACGGGATAGTGGCGGAACTGGCGGGGCGCGCTCTTCCTTCTTGCGCTGCCGCCGTTTGCTCCTCTTGGAGGAGGCAGACTGGGACGACGATGCCGAAGCAGCACCCGCAGGTTCTGGGGGCTCAGGCTGATTCAAGCGCGCACGGATGATTCCCTGGGCGCGAATGGTCGTCTTGCGGGCCATCCAGTTATTATACTTCTGGGACCCGCGGTCGGAGACCAGCTGCCATTCGTCCTCGTTGCCACTATCGTCATCTGATCCCACGAACACGCCCGCTACCTGTGCTGGAGCTGGGCCCAACCTGATTACATTGTTGTTAATCTGGTCTTGGAGCCAGTCCTTGAACACATAGCACCGCTGGATGGTGTGCCCCAGGGCCCGATGGTAGGGGCAGTAGCGGGGGTTATCCGTGAGATGTGCCTCCTCTGGCCTCCAGCACTCAGGCAATCGCACAATCCTCTGCTCCAGGGCGCTCCGGAAATAACCGGGGACCTGATCCTCATGGAATGAGTACGTCAGGTGTCGCGGGCCCCTGGGAGCGCGGTCTTGACGAGGGGCCGGAGGGGCCTGCCGAGGAGGTGGACCCTGATTATCTCGCCGGGGTTGCGGCGGTACATTACGCGGAGGGGCCGGCCGGTTCTGAGGCTGTCGTTGCTGGGCCGGGAACTGAGCCCGTGGAGGCGGATTCCTGTGAGGCTGCGGAGCTGGCCTCACCGGCAGCAGCTCCAACGGCCTGGGAGCCTCTATCTGGGCCACAGCAGCGGGCTCAGCCCTGCTGGCTCTCCTTGCAGGAATCATAGGAGGCAGCGGGTGTGCCTGGCTGGCCTGTTGCAGGGCTTCCTCAAGACGTTGAGCTTTGTCTGAGAAGTCCCTGAACCCTCCGGGGTAATTCTGAGTAATCAGGGAAGGGACCAGCTCGATCTTGACGTTCCCGACGCACATTGTCAGCAACTGCTCCTGAGTCAATGGCATGTCAAGGGAATACGTGAGACCCTTCCATCGGGCGACGAAGTCCGCGACTCGCTCATCAGGCCTCTGCTTGCACTTGAAGAGGTCTGCGATACTCGTCTTCCGGGTCGTGGAACTGAACTGGTAGAGGAATTGTCTACGAAGGTCCTCCCAGCTAGTTATCGACCCGACGGGAAGCTGGCTGTACCAGACAAATGCTGGCCCTTCCAGTGTCTGGACAAAGCAGCGAAGCTTAGCGGCCTCCTGCTGCGCCGGAGTCCCCAACATAGGCCCGCACCTCGAGTTGAAATGGGCCAAATGTTGTGGCGGATCTCCGGTCCCGTTGAAGGGGGCGAAAGTGGGATTCCCGAATCCCGGAGGCGCCGGCATGTCATCCACCCATGCTGGGTATGGCTTGCCGTCCGGTGGGATCGCCACCTGCCGAGTCTCCAAGGCTTCCAAGCGGGCAATGAGTGCCGCCATCGGATCGTCCGGACATTGGTTCCAGTCCTGGCGAGGATCTCTAACCACGAGCGCATTGCATGGCCCTTCAATCGGGTCGTCGACCGGATCGTCGAACTCGGCAGCTCGTGGGATGGCTGGCGGAGCGGCCCTTGGGGCAGCGGGAGGAATCCGAGCGGGATCTCTCGGGTAGTCGCGCTGCTCGGGAGGGTGTGGCGAAACATACCGCGCCCTCTTGCCGTAGGCAATGGCCTCTCTCCTGTCGGCGAACACGGCGTAATCACGGTTGCCCGGGAGAGTCTCATCGAGGGGTGGTTGTTCCGGTCCCTGCTGCCCTGGCCTGGGATCACCGTAGTCAGGCCGCCGTTCTGCAGCGCGCTCGGCGAGGAGCTGGTCAACCAGCCTCTTCTGTTCGGCGAGCTGCTGACGTAGCGTAGCCTTCTCGGGATCCTCCTCTGCCTTCCTCATGGAGGCAGATGGGTCGGCGGGCCTTATAGCCTCGCTGTGCTCTTTTCCTTTGCTGACGTTTCGGCTCAACGTCAGTGCTTCAGTGGGTGCGGGGAGCCCCAGGAGGTTCCTCTGATGACGAGTAACTCTCACTGATGGGTCTGACGACGGCTTGTCTTCGGGGGGGAAGCCCCCGTCGAGAAGTTCCAAGTCGTTCCCCTCTCCCGACAGGTCAGCCATATTGACTGTTCCTGTCCCTGGGGATATACCCTCAGGGCCACCCAACGAATCGGGCTGTCGGCGAATCACACTGAAGCGTAGGGCAGCGTACTGCCCCCATCCACGGATATACACGTGGGGAGTGGCTTCCTCGATAACTTTGCGGAGTACTTGAAAGCACTCAACGCATCGTTGTTGGAGGGCCTCGTGGTGCCCAAATGACCCGGGGTGCCGAACCGCGGGGAGCATGGCCAGGTCAATTTGACGGCACTGCTCACCAATATCCTCCAGGTGTAGTTGACTCCCGGGGTATGGCATTTGTAGGCAGTGAAGACGGGAGTGAGTCTCCCGGAGAGTTCGGAGGAAGCACTCGAACTCATCCGGGGTGAGCGATTCGGGTGCATCAAAGCCCGGTCCTGCGACTGGCCAAAACTTCTCAGGGAAGTGGCCCTCTGCAAGGACGGTCCAGAAGCTCCACGACTCAAACTCGGGACCCAGATCTCCTCGGTCCTCTTCCATGGCTGGGAACAGACGGGGAACTGGTAGTGGTGCCGAGGCGGGCCGTCGGGCCGACGGGCTGGCCGGCGGTGAATACGGCGAGCAGGCCGATTGGCCTCCATATCCCGGGCCTCCCCCTGAGGGTGGCGGTGCCCCAGCTACCACATCACGATAGGACGGGCCGGCGAGCGAACATCCTGCCGTAGCATCGGTGCTCGCCGAGGGCGCACCAGATCGTGGTTCGACCGTCGGTCCCCAGAAAAAGTCTCCGGCTTCTCTGATCGAGACGGAAGGCACTTCCGGAGGGGCCGGTACCAACCGCAAGTTTGATCCTTGGGGGTCTACCAGGCCCTCGTTACTCCGGATATACCTTCGGAGAGACGCGGGGATCACATCGATCTCGCTCTCGGGGAGCACGAGGCTGACGTGCCGCATTCCTACCCCTGCCCTTGACTGGCGGGATTGGGGAAGGGGCTCTGTCGCCGAATCGTACTCTGCCTCTGAGTCAGAGAAGCAAACCGGTCGGATCTCTGTCCGGAACTCCGCAACATTCTTCCCTCGGCGTCGACGCCTTGCCTTCCTGCCCCTGGGTGGTTCTTCGGGGCAGGGCTGATCTCTGTCCTGGCGTCCTCCGGCCGCACTGGTGCTGGGGCCGAGAGGACTGGGAACCAAGGTGCGAGGGGCACCGGGACAGATATCAAAGGGGACGCGGGGAGAGATGATCCCGGGCAGGACTCCGGGCCGGGATCGGGAGGTGGGATGACCCATGCCTCCTGGATCGGCCACACAGAGTAGATCCTGCCGGTGAATAGCGCTACCGCGAGGTGGTCCGCGGTGGCTACTGCCAGTGCCAGCAACCGGGAGAGTCAACCCAACCTGCCTTTGGGGCGGTCGGGGCCTCGATCCGGGTCGGGCATAGGAGTTCCCCCGCTCAGGATGCACAGAGGCCTGGCGACTGGAGCCAGCAGTGGCTTGGGCCAATGCGGCCGCTGTTGCTAGAGCCCCAAGGTGGGCATCCTCTTCCGCTCGTGCCCGACGTTGGCGTCGAGACAGACGAGCCGGGATGAGCGGCGCGGGCAGGTGGAGAGCCTGTTCCTCGACTTGAGGGGCCTGGCGGCGATGTCGCCGTGGCCTGGCGGGAGCCCTTATCGTGGATCCCTGGAGCGGACCTCGGATAGGGTGATCCTGGGCATCTTCCACTTCATCCGCATAGGGAAGGGAACTGTCAGAGCGCTCCGGGGATAAACTCCCGAAGCGATTGGACGTTGAGGTAGGCGGTGGTGCCTCCCTGCGCGGCCCTCGGGGGCGGCGGTGGTGGCGAGGCGCAGCCTCCTCAAGGTCTAGGCGAGCCATGTCCCTAGTGGGGATGACTCCCTCTTCCTCGTATCTCCGCACCAGGGTGTTGATCACCCTTCTCTGGATGACCTCCGAGGGGGAGAGAGGGCGTGGTCGCCCCGCAATTGCGGCTGCTGGGACGGCTGTGGAACGGGCGGGACCGCGCGGAGTAGCCGCGTCGGTGTTTCCCCTGTCCCTGCGCCAGTGGGCGGGTGGCGTTCGGGCACTAGATCGGGCGACCTGATTTCTGAAAGCAGGGAGAATGACCCATTAATACTGACAGGAAAAAGGAATCGACAACCAACCATTAGCGCCACGACGCCTTCCGTGGGGGGAACCCAGGCCCTCGACGTTGCGAGACGGAGTGCCCGATGTCCCTTCCCCAGCCCCTGGCGGGTAAGACTGAATGCTTGGCCGGGCAACACGCCGGTCTTCCAACACCTCTGAAAGCCATCGGTCTTCGTATCGAGGAGAAGAGATTCACGTCGGGTTCACCATTTTTCTGTTTCGGTGCGGATGTGCGTCGGGTTACGCTGTTCCGCCAGGACGCGTTCGCGCGTGCACCCGTCAACCCGAGGGGATGGGCGCGCGGCTTGTGGTCCCGCAGTCCCGCTTTCCAAGGGCGGGCGGCATCCGTCCCTTATTCAGGGGCGTCTGCTCCTTGATCGAAACCGGGATGATGGGATGTCGGCTTCTCCTTCCTTGGACGTCTCCTCGGAACTTGTCGCCTAATCCGGGTCTCCCTCATAGACTTAAGAATGTTCGTGAATCTCGTTCCCGGCGCCATATCTTTATGGACACCGGTTAATTACGCTGCTTCCGCCCGGACGTTCCAAGGAGTCTGGGCGGGGCAGCAACCTGCGGTGAGAAGGCCGGGTGGCTCTGGGTGCTGGGGGCGTGTCGTAACACTGCGGCTCTGCACGTCTGTCTTCCGTCCCTAATAGGGCTTCTCGAAGGCACGATGGCCTGAGGCATCCCGTACTAGGTGCGGGGAACTGTGTCACCTGAGGTTTTCCTCAGCTTCCCGTGTTTAACACGGGGTATGCCGCGAGTTTAACGTCCAGCGGGGACGGCATCGGACCGATCAACACGAAAAGTGGATCAGATGACGGAACCCCTTTGCGGGGAACCTCCGACGCTGGGGCCAGCACATGGGCGGCTTCCCAAGTAACGTGGAGTGAAGTGAAGTGGCATGACCCCACCGGGATGTGGCGGCCCGGGTAAGGATCAGGGTGGATGATGGAGTAAAGAGCTTGGACCCCAGAGGGGCTTCCTACGTACCGCGCGTTAACACGGATCAAAGTCAACGTAGTTCGGGCATACAGTTTAACGTCATGCTGGACGTCGGCAAGCCGACTCACGAAGAGGTCGAGGCCGCCGGGCGGAGGATTGAACCGAACCACCTCGCACGGAGGGGGATGGAACGGCCGGGTGGATCACAGTTTCACGTCATGCTGGACGATAAAAGGGGAAATGGAAAAGGGGGGCTGTGGGGAGGCACCGTGGAGATACACACGGGCGGTCTCCCACAGGGGCGGATTCATAGGTGAATCAACGCAAGCGTGAACCCTGGAGGGGTCCACTGATGGACGAACCGACGTAAATACGACCGGGACGACCAGGTGGTGGGCTTGGACCTCAGGGAGGCTTCCTACGTACCCTGTATAGAAGACAGGGATCAAAGTCCACGTAGTTCATTCTGTCAGGACTTACGCACTTGGGGCAGCCCGGATACTGCAAAACTCAGTTGGAAGGGACTTGGACCGAAAGCAAAAGACACCTCGATCCCAGTCAGACCCTCTACTGGCTTCGGCAGTGGGGAGGTGCAATGGAGATACACATGTGCAGCCTCCCACGAGAAACTAGGGGTTTGTAATACCCTGCCCCCGTAGGGAAAAGCCACTCCCATTAAATCGTCCCAAAAGGGGGACAATCCCGACATCCCTGCAGAGACGAGCGGGTGGGGGCCACGTCCAAACCGGGGGAGACCCTGCGTGCGGAGCACGGGATCAGGTTGCGGACGGTTTAGCGTCTTGCCAGACGAAGTACAGTTTAACGTCATGTGTTGAGGACGAGGCACTTGGCAGTTTAACGTCTTGCAGCACGGACGATGGGGGCTAGGCAGTTTAATGTCGTGCAGCTTGGACGGGTGTGCAGTTTAACGTCATGCTGGGCATAGGTTGCCGGACGAAGCACTTGGCAGTTTAACGTCTTGCAGCGCGGACGATGTACAGTTTAACGTCGTGCAGGACGTATATGCAGTTTAACGTCATGCTGGACGAGTATGCAGTTTAACGTCATGCTGGACATATATGCAGTTTAACGTCATGCTGGACATATATGCAGTTTAACGTCATGCTGGACATATATGCAGTTTAACGTCATGCTGGACATAGGTGCGTGTCACTTCGCGCAAGCCTGGAGGGCCGCACGGGAAGACAACGCACGGTGCGGGCACCCGGGATGAGAATCATCGGGTGCCACACAGGCGGGTAACCTTAGGAGGTCAACGGGGACGACCCTGGCAGATTGCGCGCAAAAAGGAAGCTTTGCGCGCAATACTGCGGGCCGGCGCGCAATCGGGGCGGCTGGCGCGCAATTGGGCCAGCGCCTTGCGCGCGGATGCTTGAGATTGCTCACACCGGGCTTCGGATAGCGCGCGGGGGCAACGGCTCATTCTTTAACGAATGGCCACTTGAAAGAAGGGGGGGTGCGCGCAATCAGGCCGGATTGCGCGCACCCCGGGGGCAATTGCGCGCAAGCGGGCTCTGTTGCGCGCAAAGGCCTTAGGGTGAGTTTTTATTCAAATGAAAGGAGCCAGCGGGGATTGCGCGCGAAGGCGGACCCCGAGGCTTTCTTGCGCGAAAGAAAGGAGGTTACCTGAAGTTCGTCATTGCGCGCGGAAGGGGTGGAATTGCGCGCACGGGAGACGTTTCGACTTCCAGCAACCTTTGAAACGTTGGGGGTCGCCTTGTATTTATAGGCAACCCCGGGCGCGGAATCCAGGATGCGAGCGCGAAATTCCCCCCGCGGGCGCGGAATCGGGCGCGGCGCGTAAGGGAGTCGCGCGGACCCGCGGCGCGCAGAATTGCGCGCCGAGCCGGCGCATTGCGCGCATCCCGGGGGTTTTCCGCGCGGGACATCACCTTTGCGCGCGGGCCTCTGAAATTCCGCGCACGGCCTCCGGGACCTCCGAAACATCCTTCCGACTCCAAATATGACCTCGCTTTCCGCATCCGGAGCTTCGTTTGGGAGCAACGGACTTTTCCGGCGTCTACATCAGTATAAATATCACACCTTTCACCATAAAGGTAATGCCTCCAAATATTTAATGCAAAGATTACCGCAACCAACTCCAAATCATGTGTTGGGTAATTTTGCTCATGGATTTTCAACTGTCGTGAGGCATAAGCTATCACCATATAATTTTGCATAAGAACACACCCCAATCCCTTCTTGGATGCATCACTGTAGATCACAAACCTTTCTCCACTACAAGGCAGTGTGAGCACAGGTGCACTGGATAACCTTCTTTTCAACTCCTTGAAATTCTCTTCACATTCCTCTGTCCAGACAAACTTAACTCCTTTCCGAGTCAACTTGGTGAGTGGATTAGATAATCGTGAAAAATCTTTTACAAAACGTCGATAATATCCAGCCAAACCAAGAAAACTTTGAATCTCAGTTACTGTTGTTGGTCTCGACCATCTTTCGATAACCTCTGTTTTTGCTGGATCCACAGATATCCCCTCTTTTGAGATTATGTGACCCAAAAATGAAACTTTTTGAAGCCAAAATTCACACTTGGTAAATTTGGAATAAATATTCTCCTTTCTCAGGGTCTTCAATATAATTCTCAAGTGATCTTCATGATCTTCCTTGCTCTTTTAATAGACAAGAATATCGTCTATAAAGACTACCACAAATTGATCAAGATAGTCTCTAAAGACTCTATTCATTAGATCCATGAAGATAGCAGGGGCATTAGTAAGAACAAATGGCATCACTATAAATTCATAGTGTCCATACCTTGTACGGAAAGCCGTCTTTGGTATATCCTCCCTTTTGACCCTTAATTGATGATACCCTGAACAAAGATCAATCTTGGAAAAGTATTGAGCTCCGCGTAGTTGGTCAAATAAATCATCAATGCGTGGGAGAGGATATTTGTTCTTGATAGGGATCTTGTTAAGTTCTCGATAATCAATGCAGAGTCTCATTGATCCATCTTTCTTCTTAACAAATAGAACAGGTGCTCCCTAAGGTGACGCACTAGGGCGTATGAATCCCTTATCAAGATTCTCTTGGAGTTGCTTCTTCAATTCCTGCAACTCAATTGGGGCCATTCTATAAGGTGTCTTTGAAATAGGCAAAGCACCCGGTACGAGTTCTATTGAAAACTCAACTTCACGATTTGGTGGAAGACCTGGTAATTCCTCCGGAAAGACATCATCAAACTCCTGTACGATGGGAATATTCTTAATCGTGAGTTTCTCACCAACCATTTGAGATAAATAACCTTCATTTAGTGGAATCAAGACCCATAAGATGGAAGGAATTTCCACTGGAAGGTTATATTCATCCTTTCATCGATAGACGATCGTAGATTGATCTGGAATATGAAATGTGACTTCCCTTCTTTGGCAATTGATATGAGCTCCATGTAGAGAAAGCCAATCCATGCCAAGAATCACATCAAATTCCACTAAAGGAAGGATCACAAGATTTGCAGGAAGCACTTTCCCACAAACTTCGATCGGAGAAGAATTATAAACTTTTGATGCGACTGTTGTGCCATTAGGTATTGTCACAGCTAACTCAACATCTAATTGTTGAGGTAGTACGGTGATACCCTTAGAAAATTTTTCAGAAATAAAAGAGTGGGTGGATCCAGAATCAAATAAAACATTTTCTACTTTAGAGTGGACGGTAAGTGTACCTTTCACCACTTCATTATCGTACTCCACATCGCTGATAGAAATTGCATGTGACTTTCCTTTGTCTTTAGCCTTAAGATTTTGTTGACGTCGACCATCATCATCAACCCTTGGATTTGGGCATTGATTGGCATAATGCCCCATCTCCTTGCACTTGAAACATTGAAGTGTAGTAGGTTCATTCTGTGTATCCCTTCGTTTGTTTGCGTCATTAGACATCTTCTTCCCATTGTCACGGCATTCAAATGCCCGATGACCTTCCTTTCCACATTTAAAACATTTACTTGTCCCTTTAAGACAACTCCCTCCATGTTTCTTTCCACACTTTGAGCATAAGGAAAAGCTCATCTTCTTTTCCGTGTGCTCTTTAGATTTTTCTTTGAATTCCATCTTCCTCTTCTTATCAAACCCATGTGACTGATGGATTACTCCAATCTCCATCTCGACTTTGATAGCACATCGAACGATTTCCTCGTAGCTATTGAAGTTCCTTATGGCTAACACCCTTCGAAGACTTGGTTTTAAGCCACTAAAGAATCGATCGATCTTACTCTCAGGTTGGATAATAATACCAGAAGCATACCTTCCAAGTCTTGTAAAATTTCCTTCATAGGTACCAACAGATTCATCATCCCTTTGCTTCAGTTCAAGGAACTCTTTCTCCATCTTTGTTCGGAGAATACGAGGGAAGTACTTATTGAAAAATAAGTTCTTGAACTCGTTCCATTCCATAGATCAGCATCTCCTTCCAAATGATACACTACTAGGATGACTTTATCATGCTCAGAACATTGAAGAACTGAAAATATCTTTTCAGTAGTACTAATCCATTGTTCAGCAACTAATGGATCAGTAGACCCGCTGAAAGAAGGTGGACGCTGCCTCATGAAGGATTCAACAGAATGTTGCTCCTTCCTTTGCTCGTTTGGAAGTCCTGCATGATTCATAGCTTGAGAAAGTTGTGTGAGCACGGCTACAAGATTTTTCATTCCAGCTCCCATATCGTTTGGTTGCTCAGGGGGACAATCATTGCATTGCCCATCGCATTCCGCATTAACACGGTTCCTTCGGGTTCCAGCCATTGACTAAATCCAAGAAGAATAGTGTGAGCAACACTAATTATAATAGGAAAACCACATAATTCAAGAATAAAATTTCCATGCTTAAGGTCTTATCCTAGGTTATTCAAGGCCATTTCTAAAACACTAAGATTGTGTTCTCTGCTTAGACTTATCCTTAGGGTTCTTACTAAGGCTTTCACATCCTAGTTTCCAAAGGTTGACTATACCTTTCCTCTGATACCAACTATAACGACCCATACTTTACATACATTGTTAATACTTCAAAATTGAAGCACACTTATTACAACATATGACAAAACCACAAAGGACCGTATAGGTACAGTGTCTTTAGAAACTGGGAAACATAAACAACTGGTTCATAAATCTTCTACAGTGTCTCCCATTTATTTCATCATATCTAGGGTCCCTTTTAGCATATTCTACTTAATATCCATCTTCCTGACCTGGGGAAAAGAAAACATAAAAGGGTGAGCTCAAATGCTCAGCAAGGGCAAATAAAGGAAATAAAAATCATATCATATCTTTTTGAAAATCAAAACCTGCAAAAGAGATCATAATATCTTAACATGGAATAAATCATAGAAGTGAAAATGAGATCCCCATAATCATAACATAAAACTTGAAACTTTGTGGCATGCACACATAATCATGGAAAATAATTTCTTGTTAGTCATGACTCATTGCCAAGACTATCTTAGTGGACAAAGTCCCTTTCTGAATCGAGTAACCCTCGTTTCAGTCCTGTTTCACTGAACCGGTATAACCTACCATTCCAGCCATGTCTATCTCATGAGATATAAAATCTTTACCCAATGCATTGGAGGGAGATATAGGTCCCACCCATCTTATAATGAATCCTTTCTTATGTGTGCCACATAATCATAAACCATATATCATAGCGTAACCCATGTAATAAAAATGGGATTCTTAAACAATTCATATAAGATAAAAGAATTCATAAAAATATTTCCATCACAACATAATCAAACCAATGTAATAATAGGGATAAAAACAGAACCCTTTTATTATCTTAGATGGAAAATACTTTTGATAAAATACTTGAACTTCATTCTTGAGGAAAATATCCTTTCTGCTTCAAAAATACTTTTCCTTTATTAACATGTCATACAATTATAAACTAAAAGAAGTTGATTAAAAATAAACATAAAAACTTGTAAAGGAAACTTCTTTGAAATAATGTTTTAGAAATCCATTCATGCCGTATAAGTTAAAAAAAACATTCTTCTCGTACTTTTGTCAGAAAAGTCAAAAAGTACCTCGTACGAAAAAAAACGACAAAAGATTCCTTTCATATTCTTTACTAAAAACTCACCGAAGGGTAAAATTGGATTTAAACTATTGTAAGTGGATGGAAACAATATTACATATTTAGGGAACATGGATGTGGTTGATAAAATACACCCCAGTAAATACTTACGAGTAAACAATCTCGGATAAAAATGAGATTGTGATATTTCCCTTACCTTAGGTCCAATTTGCTTTGTACGTGTCCGAAGCTCCTGTATAATGGTTTAAATAATGTTATTCACTTGTTCCTGAATCATACATATTGATATGATATCATATATGGTCATATTCTTAGCTTCTTGATAGTAATATTTCATTGTTACTTGTTTCTCGGGTCTTTATTGCCTTTTGTTCTTATGCGTGTTTTGCCGAATACATTCTTATTCTTCTTTTAAGGTTATAGATACCTTATATCCAGAATGGTATTAGTGTAACATATATCATATTTATTCATTCAATTTATATAATTACTATGTAATGATGATCATGTAGAACGAGTCGCATCACATCGTGGAGACGGTATTCCGTACGTACGCACGAGTGATGATATCATTCCTATGATCGTGGAACTGTATTGGAGTATAAATATATTATTTCAGTATCAATATTACTTTATAATAATCATAAATAGTTACTCATTACACCATTATACCCATCCTTGTAAAGTTATGGTGGAAAATAGATTACACCACGGCGTGGAGATGGTATTCCGTACGTACGCACGCGCGGTGATTTCATTTTTCCGTAGGATGGATAGAAGGTGAATTAGGGTTGTTTCATATTTATAATAACATATCAGTATGTATGTAATACTGATGTTATTACTTTATCATGAAACAACTAAATAATAAGAAGATGAAGAAGAAAGAAATTGAAAAGATCGGTAATGGATATTACCTCTTCTTTGGAATGCTTCTTTGAATCCTCCACTTAGGGAACTAAGATTGGTCTTTGAAGAAGAACTGGACCTCTAGGATTATTCTAGGGAAGTGGATAGGAGAACATGGCAGGGGTTGGCCGATATTGAGTTCTCAATTTGGTGTGAGGAGGAGGGGGAGGAGGTGCCCTTTTATAAGGGAGGAGAGGGGCACCTTAGGAATATCTCAAAATATTATTTTATATTAAAGTCAAAATCGGTTTATAATGGTTCCAAAGGGTCTTATTTCGAAGATAAAGTGGGGATGGGTCAAAATCCTATCAACCAATAGGATTTAGACAAGTTTAGGGTATTATTTTATCCTTATCAATTAGATTTAACTCTAAGTTAAATAATTTAACTTTTACCGTGTCTTTTTGTTTTCTTTCACTATATGGTTAATACACTTACTATAACATGCCAAACGAACCCCAAATTGTTTATTATTAATATATATATCCTTATCTAAGTTATTTGGCCGAACCTTAGATTTTTAGGAATAAAATAACAATTAATTATATAATATTTGATTTAAAAACTATTTTGTGTCAATTTTGACACTATTTGATATATGATTTTTGTGAAAGTCATAACAGAATTATATGTTCGAATAAAGTTGATTAAATCAACATTAATATATCATAGTAACCTAGAAAATTAGTGGAATTCATAGAAAGTCTCAAATTACATTTATTTTGGTGTTTATAACATCAATTATGTCAATATTTCATTAATAAGATAATTACTGCATCATCATTGTGTCATAAATAAATTTAATTATTTAAAGTCTAAAAATTACAAATAAAATACCATTATGTATGAAATATTTTTAGCTTTCTAATGAATATTTATAGTCCAATTTATCTTATGTATAACCCCATATTAAAAATGATTTACTTATTAAACTTTGATTTTAACTATTTTAACCCTTCTTTAAATAAATTAATAATAAATGTCCTAATCTAATCCATGTGGGCCTAAATGGTCATATGTTATTCCTAAGTTTGTTTTTGGTCGAATTACACTTGTCCAATAGAATTAGGACATGTGTTAGGGTAATATTAATATCATATTTATCCTTAGTTACCCTATTTACTATTAACCGCGGTAAAAAAAGTAAAAAGTTACTATTCACCAAAAAATTATTTTTATCTCATTGAACCACATTTTACATACTGATATCAACCGTGTCTGTCGGATTTTCGAAATTCCATTCACAAAAGCGGTAAAATTAAGTTTTATGCAAAATTCAGTTTTTAACCTACCACTTAGTGGTTTCACTATTCATCAAAAATTGAAAGTTTTCAGAAAAATACCAAAATTTCACCCTAGGCTAATTTCGATATTCTGAGTCCAAAATTGAAGTCCATTTTGAAAAATAAAATTTATAAAATTTCAAAAAGTGGTTATTTCTATTCATAACGGCTAGTTTTAATAGCATATTGTTGTTTAGTGAAACTCGGTATTGCGTACGACGCAAGCTATCGAGGGAGGTCGCGATTGCGTGTAAAGCAAGTCAAGCAAGTGTTGTGTAGAAAAAGATTCCTTTGATGATTTATATAACAAAAAAGTGTCGGGTGTTACATGTAAAGGGGTTAAGTTTATATGGAGAGAAGAATGTGAAGAATGTTTTGAATAATTATAGAGGATATTAGTGAATACTCCAATCCTAACTCTACCATCAGAAAATGATGGGTTTTTTATCTATAGTGATGCATCAATGAAGGGATGTGGTTTTGTTCTTATGCAGAATGATAGAGTTATTTCCTATGAATCAAGGAATTTAAAAACTCAGGAACAAAACTATCCAACTCATGATCTTGAGTTAGTAGCTATAATTGTTTCACTAAAGATATAGAGTCATTATATCTATGGAAAAATATATGAGGAATATATGGATCCTAAGAGCTTGAAATATATCTTATCACAGAAAGAACTCAACATTAGGAAAAGGTGATGGCTCGAACTACTCAAGGATTATCATTATTCTATACACTACCACACAGGAATGGAAAATAAGGTAGAAGATGCATTAAGAAGGATGGATAATGGAGATTTAAACAAAATGGGGATTGAAAGGGATCCTCTAGTCATGGATATAGTAAGTATGGACACAAGCATTATTCAATGAGGTGAAACATCATTACATTTTCAATTGGTTTCCCAACCATCTTTATTCTAAAAGATTAAAAGTTATCATCCTGATGATAAGAATCTTCAAAATAAAATTAATGCTATGAATGATGGGAAGTTGTAGTACTTCGTATATGAAGATGGAATTATGAAATTTCAGAAGAGTATTTGTGTTCCATCTACACCCATTCTAAAAGGGGAGTTATTGGATGATGCCCATGGTTCAAATATCTCTATACATATTAGTATCACAAATATTTATAGAGATTTAAAGGAACATATTTTGTGGGATAACATGAAGAGAGAAATTGCTGATTATGTATCAGGATGTTTAGTCTATCAATAGGTGAAGACTAAAAGACAACATCATAGAGGATCCATAAAATATATACCCATTACTGCATGGAAATGGGATGAAATCACCATTGATTTTGTCACCAGATTACCCAAAAAAATAATGATGTAATATGGACAATCATTGATCGAATTATGAAATATTCACATATACTTGTTATAAGGGAGTATTTTACACTATAGTTACCTGCATGACTCTATATCAATGAATTTGTGAGACTTCATTGAGAAACAATATCAATTGTGTCTAATCATGATCCATGATTTACATTGATATTTTTTATAATTCTTCAGAAATATTTGGACGTTGAGCTTCGTTTGAGTACTTCTTATCACCCCTAAACTGACGGGTAGTCAGAAAGGATGACCAAAACATTAAAACACATGTTTAGATCATGATTACTCAAATTTAAAGGTATATAGGATAATTATTTACTTTTTTTGGTGTTTTATTAAAATAATAGTTTCAATTATATAATTCAAATGAAACTATGAGAATCATTATACAAAAAGAGATCTCATACGCCAATATGTTTTAATGAAGATGGTGAAAGGAAGCTTGTGGGCCCATAGTTTATGGAGGAAATTATAGCAATGGTAAAGACTATTCAAACCCATATCAAAGAATCTCAAAGTAGGCAAAGGGTCTTTGTTGACTATTCAATGAAGGAATTGGAATTTAAAAAGGGAGATCACATTTTCTTGAAAGTATATTCATGAGAGGGTGTTATAAGATTTTGAAAGAAAGTGGATCTAAACCCCACGCACATAGGTTATTTTGAAATTGTTGAGAGCATTAGATCTGTGGATTATTGTTTTCAATGCCTCCTAGCCTTTATTAGGTACACAATGTGTTCCATGTCTCATTATTGAGAATGTACATGCCAGAACCAATGATTTTCCTCACTTATAAAGGTATAGAGTTAGAACTGGAATTATCTTACTGTGAAGAGACTATCTGGATTATGGATATAAAAGAATATGCGTTGACGAATAGAATGAAATGGCTGGTAAATGAACTTTAAAAATCATAAAATTTAAGAGGTAATGTGGGATCCTGAGGAACATATGATGAATACCTACCCAAATCATTTTATGAGGTAACATTCTGTTAATTTTGAGGAATGAATTTTTGTAGGGTGGGGGGAAATGTAACAAACCAAGGATTTTAAAATGAATTTATTTTATAATTTATTAAACACAATGTATATGAAAAATAAAAACATTGATATTTATAGTACATAGTTATAAACTGGTCATAAGATATAAGTTTTCCTTTTATGTTATTTGTATTATGAAAAAATGACATACACGGTTGTGATCGGTAAGATATTTAGAGTCTAATATGATCAACTTACATTTTTGGTGTATAGTAATTTACCCATATAAATACCAACTATGCTTATAAATAGTAACTTATCCTTATGAATAGTAATATACCTTTCCAAAAGGTAACCTCACAATGCGAGTATAAATAAAATATAGGTACCATATAAACGAGAGTGAATATTTTAAAAATCAATAAGTAACTATTGATATATTTGTGAGTAATAAATATCTGACTATAAATTTAAATTACTAAATTTAAATAATTTTCATAAAATTTATTCTTCAATAAATAGATTTTTTTCCTATAATTTAGGATAATTTTTGTGACCTCAGTTAATTTTGTAAAGTATTAGAAAATCAACATTAAATATTAAATATGTATTTTTTAAGTAAGTAATGATATTATTTTAAAATTTAATTTATATAAGAAAATTTATTTTATAAAATGGAGTTTATATTTGAATTATACACATCAAAAAATGGTTAAGGGTAATTTTTGGGGTTTTTCTGAAATACTAGAATTATTGGTAAATAGTGAAATTCAATAATTTATGAAATATGCTAAATAAATGAATTTATGCATCGTGCTTGAGTGATAAATGATATAAATGACCATTGGTTAGAACTAGCAATCACTTATTACAGTTTTGAGTCACAATAATCATGACTATTTAGAGTCTTGAGTAAAAATAATAAAATAATAATTAAAATAATGGAAACACCCTCCTCTCCTCCACTATAAAAACCACCCCTCACTCCCTCTTTTCTCCACTCCTATCAAGCATTTTTCCTTGTATAAATTCAAATAAAATATCCTCCCAATATCCTCCCCACATATGAAATCTCTTTTTCACTTAAAAAGACCAAATCCTCTCCCCTCAAGAGGCTCTAATGAAGATAAATTCAAAGGGTGAATTATTTTTTTCATTTCTTTTATTTTCTTTCAAGTTCTTTTATTTATTTTTCTTAACTCACATACATTCCTCCAAATGATATGATAAATATAGTAACTTTTATATACTAAAAGTTTTTATGATAATGGAATAATTCATCATCATATATCCTTTACCATTCTTTTATAATATAATTGACAACACCATTTGAGATGTGTTAATTTATCACATTCAAGGACGAAGGGTTTTCAACTTCTTTTACTGGATTCAATTTGGATCATTGAACCATTTTTATATTTGAAATATATCCTTATATATTTAATATATCCTATTTAATGTTCTGGAATCATTTTGTACATGTGGTTTTAATTTTTAAAACAAAACAAGTTCATGGTGATCGAAAAACCACCAAGTTAATCTAAGCGTTTATCATTAAAATGTCATCTAATGATTCATCCTCACACGAAGTAAAGAAATGATTTCTATGATCATTTAAAATTATTTATAAACATTAATTAAATATAAAATCAATTCAGGAATTAAATTATCATTTTACATTAGCTTCTATACAACCAAACCGATCATGAAAAATAATGAAATGAGCACTCACAAACAATGATATTGAATCTCATAAGACAAAAAAAACCATAAATGAATGAAATAAAATTATAATAAATCAAATAAATATCTAAGAGTTACATAATTAGATTATTGATAAAGTATAATTTTATATTCCATCACTTATGTTAAAGATCGGAACGTATTCATTCAAAAGGTAAGGGTTTTCTACCCGAACCTCCATTTTCTTCATGGTTACACTTTATCATTATTAATCCCAATTTAATTCTTATGTATTATTATTTACTCATACTAAATTACATGTTAATTTTATATATATGTGTAACAACCAGAATCTAAATTAATTTATTGATAGAGACATGTTTTAAAAGGATCTTTCTAAAATTCTTGCGAAAATACAAGCCCGATTCAAGGGAATTTCTCGAATTCTTACCTATTTTCAAGGGAACTCTATAATATTTTTTTAGCAGCCATTATTTTTATAAAAAAAGTATTTATTTATTATGAAAATATATTATTTCAATTTTAGTTTTATACAAACATTTTTCCAATAGAACTCTTCTTTTCAAAGTAAAAGAGTATTTATCTCAAGAATTACTCAATGATTTTATAAGGGTAATTTTGTCTATTACAACACTCTTTTTGACTATTATGTATGATTAGGACTAATATATTATAATATCATATACCATATAGTATTGAATTCTTTATTATTATATTAAATATGGATGTGTTATCATGAAACCATTCACCGATTACTCAGAATGGTTAATATTTAGGTTTTAGGAAAGTCATTTACATTTAATATGATAGTTTAAATTTGAATTTATATATTTTTTAAGTTTATATCCATTTATATGAGGAATTATTTAGTTTTAAAAAGTGATTGGAGGGTCCTTCTACAACCCCTCGATTCATCGATAGGTCTTATGAGACAAAACAGATACAGACATGGTTGAGGCCTTGCCCATTTTCTGATTCAGTTGTGGTCGAGACCTTAATAATTTTCAGATGTCTTAGCATATTCATTGATGGTATATATCAGTATTTCCATCATTATGAATTCTTTCATTATGAAACTAGACATTTATAGTCCATGTTATTATTTTACTAGTATAATATCGATGGTTATGTTTTAGGGCATTTTTAATCAGTTTTTGTTCATACCATAATATGCTAAAATATATTTTTAACGAAATTAATTTTTAGTTATTCATCATTCCTTGTGTTTATATTTTCTTCCATTGTATTATTTTCTATTAATGAGCATCTAATAACAACCCTTTAATATGTTTTATTTTCCCCAGGTTGTAAAGAAGTATATTATGAATGACTTGCAAGGATAATCTAGAAGATTATGTGTGATTCAAAAGAATTTATTATGTTCTATTTCCTTTAAATTTATAATGATGAACTTATGTATATATTTGGATTTCCAAAACTACAAAACAATTTTTTCCCTCGGGATGCGTATTCTTTGTTTATATACCAATTTAACAAAATAGGGCATCAACTTTGGGAAACTGGGGTCGGGTCCTTACATATATCACATCTTAATTGATAAATATTCATTACATAAAATAAAAATCTATAACATAATTATATTGGTCTAGTTCTATTGGAGACTTCAAAAAATAAAAAAAACATTCAAAAAAGATTCACATCATATCCCACTAATTTATTTATACGTATCACCATTCTAAGCCATATCATACCTAGAACTATTCTTTATAACCTAAGTATATCAAACAAAAGAAAGAGTTAAATCAAATTCTCAGTAATGGTAATCATGTGAGATATCAATGATCGCTTGATCATAACATGAACATAAGGGTATGATATCATGAGCATAACATTTGAAAATCATACCCTTCATACAATATATCATAATCTTTATTCATTCCATAAAACATTGATGTTTATAAGACATGAATCATAAAGTAATCAAAGAGAAAGAGCCAATAGAGAATAACATTGGAATGAAAAATATGCTTTTGGCATACACATAATAATATAAAATATTTTCCTAACCATTCATGGCTTATTGAAATGACTATCAAAGTGGAATAGGCTCACTCCCAAAACCATTATAGTAGTAAAGTTTCATTCCCAAGACAATCTTAGTGGAAAAATTACCTTAATGAAGCAGGTTCACTTCCCATTATATACATGTTTATGTCATAAAATATCAATCTTTATGTAATTCATTGGAGGGGGGTATAGGTTCTACCCATCCCTATTTATAATGTAACCACCATACTAGGTTATAACATAACAACTATCCTTAATTATAACATAACCTCCATCACATAAGGAAAACCACATATATGTGTTCCATAAGATTATAAATCATTCAAAATATTATCAAATAACAACACATGAAACAAAAATATGTTTCATAAAAATTTCATCCAATATTTGTATAAAAGTATTGGCCCAAAGCATCATTTTATTATTAAAGAAAAATAAAGACCCCATTTTTCTTGGTAGGGGGAGACCCATTACATATCTCGAAGTCCCAAGGGCAGGGAATTCCTATTTTATAGCACAAATGGCACTCTGATGAATTATACTGCTACAATACTCGGTCTGCTACAATAACTGCTATAGAACGGTCATCGCTATAGTACCTCCACCACGACAGTGTCATTACTGCTACAGTTTTCTGCTGCTATAGTTCTTCTAAGGAAGGATACATTAGATCATATCTATATTAATGAATAATCAACATCAAATGATGTTGTCAACTATGAAAATTTATATATAAAATCATAGATTAGTTTCTTGAGGAAAATAAAGATTCCAATTTGAGAATCAATTTTAAAATAATAAAATTAGAAAATATTTTGGAAATAATTTTATTTTAAGATAACCTTGGTAACTTGTAAAGCAATTAACAAAACAAATTGTGGTTATGATAGAGGTAAATTCCATTCTTTCCATATATGATAAAAGAAAACATTCCTTTCACATTTTTGGTAAACAGTAAAAAAGTTCCTCTTTCGAAAAATAGAAAGAATATTTATTTTAAACAATTTTTCAAAAATTAAATAATGGTTAAAAATTTATTTTAAAATTTATTCTAGAATATTATAAATATTCTTAGACTTTTTTAGAAAAACATGGATATATAAGAAATATTTTCTCTAACCAAATAGTAAACCGTAGTCAATTTTTCTTAAAAACATTTGTGAGTCCTCAAAGAATTTAAAAATATAGAAATGTGGATAAAACAATTATTATACAGAAATATACATATCAGAAGAAAAATTTAAGGGATTATTTAGATAAGTATCAAACAATTTTTTCTAATGAACATTTATCCATTAGAAATACTGATAATAATATGATTTCAGCATAATCTCTTACGTCATTAGTAAATTTCATATAAAAACAACATGAAAGATATATCCACATATGGATATATAAATCCATATAAATTACATAATAAGAATCATAAAATACATTCATTTGATGTATATACACCACATAAAAAAAAAGTGGTGAATATGACATGTTTCTCACAAAAATAAATGAGAGATGGAAATCCATTACATTTTGCCTCAATTCATTCATACACATTAGAACCGCATGTATAATAAATATATATTTATTATACATCTATTATAGAAACATAATCAAATATGTTATAATATTAAAATTTACTTATTAACTTTTATCACCATTTTTTAATACTTATTTATTAAAATCATTTTTCCATGGTGATATATGATTTTCACATATATTTTTGTTCAATAGTTTCTAGCATTGAATTTCGATCATGGTTATATAATATAAATAATTTTAATAATTATAAAAATATCATTAATATTCAGTATATACATTTTGAGAGTTAATCATAAAAGTATGGACAGAAAACTGAACTACAACGTTCATGGAAATGGTAGGTCGTACATATGCACAAACACTACTTTCACTTTTAAACGGATTGAATGAATGAAAGGTAAATAAAAAATAAAATTTAAGGAATAATTATTATATAATATATATCATATATATTCATTAAATCCATAATTATTACCATCTATGTGAAACAAAAATAAAAAATGAATCACAACACTTCATGGAAGTTATAGTCCAAATATATGCATGATCAACCTTATCATTTTCTAATGTTTTATCATATTTATCATATATAAAAATTAATCCCCCCCATAATCCCCATCCATAAAATATAATTATAAAAAATGAATTGTATCACTATTTGGAGATGGTAAATTGTACGTACACACAAGAAATATTTTCATTCCAATTTATGGAATGAGGGTGAATTAAGTTTATTTTATAATAAAACAAAAATATAGGTATATGGAGGATACGGAATTTATTACTCTATGAAGAATATAACATATCAATAAGAGGTAAACGAAAAATTAAAAATAAAATAGTTAATTAAGGTGATTACCTCTTCTATAAAATAACCACTTTGGATCTCCTCTTAAGGGGTCTAGTGTAACATCCCATGAATATATTATTTTAACAAATGTTTTATTAAATAATGATTTTTTGTAATGAAATCATACTAAAGTATAAGTAGAAATAATCTTTCATTTTTTCCATTATCAAATTTGTATTTGTTTATAAATTAAGATAAAATATTATTTTGGTTCTATTAAAGAATATGTGTGTATATTAATATATTTATATTTGTTTAATTAATCTATTTTCCTAAAAAATCTTAAATATGTGATTTATTATATTAAATTACCTTTTCAAAAAACCTCTTGTTTTAATATTGTATGTTTTGAATATATTATCACTTTTAAAGAAAAATTAATTTTAAATAAATGTTATGTAAATAAATTATTTAGAAGTTTATTGAATCACTTTTCCAACTCATTATATAAATTATAATTCATATTGGATATAAATTATCTTATATATATAAATTATAATATTTTGTTTATAATATCAATAATTTTTAATATTTATTACCTCTAATTAATTGTAATACTACTACCATTTATGAGAATATTATTTATGATAATTATAAGATTTAATTAATTGTTAAATTGATTTGAAAAATAAAAAAATGTAATATTATTATTTGAGTGATAATCACTAATAATAAAAATTTCTATTAAAACCATTTATTTTAAAAGTTTATAAAAAAATGATTCTTTGGTACTTTGTCTTAAAAAAGTAATCAATTTTGAAATTATAAAGATCTAATTTAAATGAAATTAATAAGAAAATAATCAATCTTAAGAAATAATATTTATCTATGAAACATACATTAATGATTATATATTTTTCAGTTTTATCAAATTGAGTTAATTAGAATATTGGAAGTCAATGAAAAATAAATAAAACAATAAAAAAGGGATGCTTATTATTAATTCCAATTTTGTTTTAATAAAAAAAATGCGTACCAAAGGAAGCTATGTGTTGTTCAACCACTACTTAGGTGGTCTTAAAACACTTGGCCAAGCCTATTGGAGTCCACAAGAGTCAAATCCTGACCAATAGCCCATTGGTCCATGTACAAGTATGTGCATAGGTTAGGTGGGATGTGACCCATGTATATGGTTTAGGAAAAATTCCAACCTTCCTATTTAAAAGGTATTTAGAAGGTGACCCCTTTACAACTTCTGTCCGACAATTAAGAGTGAATAACTTATATTCCCACACCCTCCGAAAGTAAAAAGCCAATGTGGGGATCCTGATTAAGTTGATGTTCACCATTTAAGATCATCTATTTTATCATGGTCATCCAATCAATCGATCCACAACTTTTTGATCTCCCTCAAGTCATCTTCCTCCTCGTGACCTCTCCTTACCTTGAACTATTCATAAAATTATTCTCCTGCAAGAATGATAAAGTCACCATCCTAAGTTGTATTCTTATCTCATATCCTTCTTCTTCAAGGAATCAACAACATGAAGGACCTAGGCCTAGTACAATACTCGACTATTTATTTTCCTATGTAATAAAAAAAAGACAATAGATCTTTGGATCTACCCACAATAGGTGTTCAGCCTACATAAACGTTGATCAACCAGTGCTACTACTTACTTATAAAAGAAACATGGATAGTAAATACACATGAATAATTATATATATATATATATTATTGATGAAAATTTAAATCAGGAATTGTTATTATTTCAAAATATGTTTATTTTATATTTAAAAATCAAAAAACTTTGATGTCCATAGGAAAGCTTATACATTAATGAAAGATATTATAACTCCTCAATTGAGGCTTATAAAATCCTAGGACTACTGTTTTTAACTTAAAAAACCTAACATTGCAAGGATTCAACTAACCAATCCAATTTTCACACACATATAAATATCTCTGTGTGTGTGTGTGTTTACATACATAAGAAGAACCCCATTCACTTAGTTTGAAGAAGAAAACGATGCTCAGGCTAAGCCTTCCCTCTATTTCTATCCCCTTTCCACTAGTTCGAGTACACCAAGAAAGTAGGATATGCCTTATTATTTTATATTCTAGTAATAGGTAAGGGTTTATATATTTATGTATATATTCTTTTCAAATTTCTAGTTTATATTTTTCAAGCATATATTCATGTATTATTTTCAAATTTCAAGCTATTTATTCTAATTAAGAATGTGTTTTCATGTAATATTTTATGTGATGGGAATTATTTTTTTTTAAAATAAACTATTATATATATTTATATATTAATTTAAAACTTCCAGTTTATATTATTCAATCATTTACATATATATGTAATATTTTCAAAATATTGAAGTTTATATATTTCATATTTAAATTCATATTAAGAGATACTTCAAATATTATATTTTAAAACCCCTTCTTTTGAAATGGTTTATATATAGGTATAATCTTTTTATAAATTAAAAGTCTATCTATTTAAGAGCTTTAATTATGTAAGGGGACTTCTGTAATTGTATGTATGAATAGTCTCGCACAAAAAGATAAATTTCATTTAAAACCCCTTTATATATTATGTGACGAAGAAATTATTCTCATGTTTTAAGAGTTTTATACTTTGGATATGTGTGTGTGTGCCTATTTTTATTCAATTAAATATCGTTACATAATTTAAAATGAGTAATATTTCATGCATGAAAATTTAACTTAAATCGGAGTTATGATCTTACTCAAGTGTATACTTTCAAAATTATGTTTAGGTGATGTTAAAATGTTTTATTAAACATATTACTTATTAGAATATTATGTGTGTTATATAATTTATTTTTCTTCTGATTATTTTATAAAAGAAAAATTATATATATATATATAAGTGTTATTTTATGTGAATGGTAATGTTACAATTACTATTATTTCATGTCAAGGGTTCATACCTTCACACCATTATCATATGTATAAAATGATATCTTCAAATTCTGAATTAAGAGAATGAGTATCTAATTATCTTATTCAAAGATAAATTTTAAATTATAAATTTTAACATTTTATGCCCTATTTCAATAAAATGTATCTCATGAGTTTTTTAATGAAATTCGAAATACATATATGTTAATTATTCCTTCTTTAACATTCTATGAATGTATGCAATGGATAATTGTCAAAGGATTTGTTTCCCCAAATCTGTATTATGTTTTCTTATGAAAGTAAACATATATATTTATATATATGTATGTAAATATATAATAATTCCTTGTCATGTTTTTAAAGAAAACATTCTAGTGAAATATATATTTATATATAAGGAAAGATCAAAATGGTTTTTTAAAATTTGGAACTTAAACATTTTTAAACATGATTGAGAATTGGGGAGTAAACCTATACCTATGTAAGTGGGTATGCCTCAAATTCTTCAATGTTTTAAATAGCTGCACAGTTTTATTTTTCAAATCTTCTATAATATTTCTTAAAAATAAATGTATTATATTTTTTAGAAAATCATTTTCAAAGTGATAGTATTTTCAATGTCATCATAACATTTTCAAAACGGAAGTTTGTTTCAATGTTATTATATCTTTTTCAAAGCATACTTATTCTCAAAGGTTTTATAAAATTTTAAAAGATTAATGATTTTCAAAGGTATTATAGAATTTTAAAAGTGTAATTATGATAGAAAGTATTATAATATTTTTATGGAAAAATTATTTTCTAAGTCATTTTCAAATTCATGTATTAAAAGGGTTTTTAAAATAATTTTTAGAGCTATTATATTTTGAAAAAGTGTCTTAAAAATAAGGATTTCAAAAAGAGATTCATTTTAATATTATTTTTAAATTTGATTCCATAACTATATTTTAAAAACCCTATAAATTTATATAGTAAATATCTATTATGATATAAAAGGAAAATGTTTTTAAATAATTTTTTGAAAATGTATTTTCAAAAATATTTTTCACTGGATTTTAAAAATCCCTTTATTGGGAAAGTATACTCACCCTATGTTTTTAAAAAATCTTTCAGGAAAATTTTGATTATTTTAAGGAGATTAGATTCAATAAGGATCTAGCATAAAAAATAAAAATAGTTACTTTTTATTTATTTTTAAAACTTCTATATTCTATAATTGTAATCCTTTTCCTCTAAATCCTAAACCAGAATTGGTCCTCAGATGTATAATGGACTCTATATTTTATATTTTTTTATAAAAATATATACAAAATTATTTTTATATCGGTTCTGGAAGCATAGGTCTTGGGGATTTATATATAGCGTTAGTCTTTTGGGATTAAAATCACTTAGAGAATAAGGATATAGAATTAGAGAAGATAAATTGACATAGTTTATTCAATCTATAAGGATAAAAGTGGTCTGAAGAAGAGAAAGGTGGGATGAAATTTTATTATTTTTAGATGGTAACTCTTTGAATTTAGTAAAATTTTATGTTAATAAAAAATAATTTTGATGTTTAAGTGGATCCAAATTGATAATATTCTAATCTAATATATAATGAGTTTCAATACTCTTGTAAAATAATGCTTGGAAAATTTTGGATCACATTTGTACCCTTATCATTTTGTTTTAAACCATTGTTAACCCTTTCAAAAAACACCATAATATAAAAGTTTTCGAAATTTTAGGGGTTAATAATGATACTATAAAATCAAACCCAACACATAAATAATCCATGGATGATGGTTACAACCAAAGCGAATTAAAATTTTCAAATATTTGACATTAAATAGATCATGAAAATGGGGAATTAGAATATTATCCTCATACACCTCCCTAGTATGTATTATAGATATTGAAAACTCATGGGAAACATTATATAATTCCAATTATATTAATTTTAATATTTTTAAAATCATTTATTTTATTATTTTACTAAATTCTGAAATACCGTATTAGTGTTTCATAAGAATTTAAGACTATTATATAATTACTAAAATTTTGAAATAAGATTCAATCATGAAACTTGTTTCATTTATCCCAATATTGAAACTTATATTTACACAAAATATTATTTTTTCCCTATATTGACAAAGAAGTGATATTTAAAAGTAATAGAGTGGCATTTTGGAACTTTCCTTGTTTTAAATATTATATAAGTTATTTTCATGGATCTGTGTCCATTAAACAACTCAATGTTCTGACTAAGGTGATAAAAGATTAATTAAATTTATCCAATAAGAATTAAGATAGAAAATTATGTCTTTGTAACTTATTTTTAGCCTAGATTAACCTCATTTACACTTTATCGAGGTGATAAATTCCACCACAATTACTATTCTTTGTGATCAAAGGTAAAAAGATCATACCCTGAAAATTTAAACCACCTAATTCCAAATATATAATACATTTTATTAAATTCCATAGCTATAATTGGAGTAAGTTAATTTTAAAATAAGCATGAAATACATAGAGAAATATGATTTTTAGATAAATGCATTTTAAGCATAAAACTTGGTTTATTTGTATCAAATTCCTAAAAAACATTAAATTGACGTTAAATTTTTTATTTAATATAATATATATATTTCACTAAAATAATTCACTAATAGTGAATAATTTAATTTGTTAAGATAAATGTACATTGTGAGTATAGAAATATTTTTTCGGAATTATATCTCTTTTACATCAAATGTTTTTTTATTTATAATTAATTGATATAAAAAGAATTAATTTATATAGATGTGACCATTCATTTTTCAAATTTATTTAATCCCAATCATACCCTCCAATACATTTACTAGGTGTTAATTATTATTTTTTTCATATCACGGTTATTTTAAACTCGATGTTCTATGTAATGTAAACTATAGAATAAAATAAATTTATTTTATAAAAAAATTAATAAAATATTTGGGTGTTATGAAAACTACTAAGGGGGGTCAAAAAAATGCGGTGAAAAGTATGCTAGTTATTCATTCAAGGAAAGAGAACATATTATTTGATTACGTCTCTACGGATTTCTTCATATCACACAAGGTTAGTATAGAAATCCAAAAACCATAACAAAACATGGAAGTGCAGCTATCAGAGAAAATATATAATGGGGAAATTATTTCTTACTAAGTATATAAATATTTCCATAATACAATATATGGGTTAAAATTCCAAATAAAATCTTGTGATACTCCATTTATCAGAATTCAATGTTATTATGTCCATGAATTGGATTTATATTTATAAATCCAACATAAATTTCTAAGAAAAAGGTATCTTCCAAATTATCCCAAATCACCCATTGATTCCATAAAAGTGAAAGAATGATGATTAATCTCCTTCAGTATCATCATCTTAATCAGGGATATTATTTCCTTGTGAAAGGTCATAATAAGATAAAATGATTTATATTAAGGAAAATATAATCCTTAATGACATTACCATACTAAGGGAATTCACTGATGTGTTTACTAAATAATTTCATGGTCTTACTCATAGCCAAGAAGAATAGTTATCTGTTGAAATTATACCTAGATATTTTCCAATATAAAAAAATCCACGTGGAATGGAAATTTTTTATGTTTAAGAGATAAATAAGAAACTAAAGGAGAATTTATAAGAAGGGTTTATATGCCCATGTGTTTCATTGTGGGGTGAACTGGTCATATTCAACAATATGTAAGATAGGTCAATGTGCCTATGTATTAATTATCATGAACTCAACAAAATAATGATAAAGAACAAGTATCCCCTGCCACATGTTGATGTCTAGTTCAATCCGCCACATAGAGCCTTAAAGTTCCCTATAGTGGATATTCGGTTTTGATATTATCATTTAAAAGTAACGAATGATGATATCTCCAAGAAAAAATTTCATATAAGATATAGGAACTATGACTTCATAGCGATTCCATTTGGACATAATAATGCTAAAAAAATCTTCATGTAATTGTTTAATTGAGTCTTTAGTGATTGCCTGTACATATTTGTGGTAGTATTTATAGATGATATTATTATCTACTAAAAAAGGAGTATCATGTTGAGAAATTGAATTTTGTATTATGATTTTGTGAAAGGAAAAGTTATTTGTGAAGTATAGTGAATGTGAGTTCTGTATAGAGAAATTAACTTTTAAAGGGAACATTATTATAATAACCAATGTTTTTTATGAATTTAAATTACCTTGTCATAATTACTTCACATAGTATAGATCTTAAAAAATGATATAAATAACACAAAAAAATTATAAATAAAAGAAATAAATAAAGAAGAATTATTTCTAGAAGTTAAGAAACCTATACCAATGAAATAGTAATTTGACCTTTGGAATAGTAACGTGAACCTTATAAACATAAAACAAGATAATTGAATAGTAGACTCACCAATGAAAGTATAAATAAAATTTATCCATATTATAAGTGGAAATATGATATAATTATATCAAACTATAAGTAAATAAATATTTTAAAAAATATTAATTAAGTGTTGGTATTTTTGTAACTAATAAATATTTAATTACAATTTAATGATTAATTAAATAATTTAAAATAGAATTTATTAAAATAAATGAAATAAAAAATTAATTTTTGTGTCTCATGATTATGAGATAATTTTATGAGACCATAGTTAATTTTTCAAAGTTCTATAAAATCACACTACTACAAATAGAAATTTTAATAGAGTCTAAAACCACATTTAACAGTGCATGAAAAGTTCTATTAACTGCGAAAAAGATAAAGGGGGTCCCCATTATCAGTGCTCAAAATAGCATTGATAAAGGGTCTCCTTTATCCGTGCAAAAAAAGTACTGATAAAGGTCCCCTTTATCAGCATTATTTTGTGCTCTGATATAATAAACATTTATCATCACTTAATTAGCATTGATAAAGACCATGTTTCCTGAGCAAACCCAGCACTTGCACAACACCTTCACACCTGAGAAAGCACATGCACACACAAAAAAACCCCTACACACAATCCAATCATAGATGAACAAAATATCATGCACCAGAGTTCCCCAAATAATGATATATATATTTACTTGAAATCATGAATACAAAAAACGCACTTCTATATACATTTCAAACAAGGTTTAATATGGTTACAATTACAATTATCCAACAAACAGGTAAAAACATTAATGTTTTATCCTTTTTACATCTGTGATCCTCTCTTAAAAATTGTCATCCTAGACAGCCCCTCCCTACCCCTGGACAACCCCCTCCCCTTGGATAGCCCCCTCCCCCTGCAGCCCCCTCCCTTTCCCTACATAACCCCTTCCCACCGGTTGGACAGCCCCTTCCCACCCCCTCGACATCCCCCCTACCCTCTTGGATACCCCCACTCCTGGACACTCCCCCACTCCTATACACCCTCTCCCTCCTAGACACCCCCACCTTCCTGGAAATCCCCCACCCACCCTCCCACCTAGACATCCCATCCCCCCTGAACACCCCCTCCCTCCTAGTTCTTTGGTGTGATTAGCTAGACCCCCTCCCTCCCCTCCTTGAGATAGCCCCCCTGGATAACCCCTCCCTACCTCTGGGTAGCACCCCCCCCCCCACACACACACACACACCACCACCGCTCCACCTGCATCCCCCCTGGACAACCCCCTCCCTCCCCCTGCAGCCCCCTCCCATTCCCTGGATAGCCCCCCTCCCCCACCACTCCCCCTACAGCCCCCTCCCTTTCCCGGGACAACCCCCTCCCCCTCCCACACCCTGGAAATAAATTATCATACAATCCTAAAATGATGTTAGTAATAAATGGATAAATCCAATGTATACCCATTAATAACCTTCTTTATCCAACTATTCATTATCATATATTTGATAATGGAATAAAGATTATTCATACACCATCATTCACTAATATGAATTATAAAATCATATATAAATTTAGAAATATCCAAAGTGTACTAAATTTTAAATCCTACATGGTTTTTAATATTGATCAGTCCATAATCATAAAGAGATAATCAAACTCCACCCAACTCCATCATCTTTTTTCCATGTACCTAACTTCCTCCATCACATTGGGTATAACGAGAGCTTGAACAAGGGGTAGATAATGGATTTTCTGAGGTTATAAAGAGACATGAAGATCATTATAGAAATTTATTGTTCTCCAAACCAAACATGAATAAAAATTGACGCCTCCTATCAATTGAATAAGATATTAAAAATTAGAAAAAGTTATTTGAGTTATTAGTGTGATACCCTAGGAATTCATGAACTTGGATTAGTACTCCAATTTCATGATTTTTGAAGAGATACAGTTCAAAAAGTCAAGGGAAAACACTAAACAAATAATATATTGGAGGGAAAAGAATGAAATTTCACATAACATTAACAAAAATATAATTTAAAAATTCATAAAGCAGAAACATAGAGATCCTATGAAAAAACTGGAATATTCCAATCCTATAGAAAGTGGGAGAAGGGATATGTATATATATATATATAAAATTAGCGGGGATACATCTTCAGGAATTCAGTTTTTGGTAAAAAAACATCTCATTATGTAGATTTCATTCACATTCATGGACAGAGGGTCAAAATTGATTTAGTTGAGAGTGTCCTCACAAGTCTTCAAGATCAGAAATTAATCCTTTAATCAAACTTATATATCATTAGTAATTTTTCTAGGAGATGTATTCTACTACAACGTCGGTGTAGAGAAAAAGGGTGTTTCTTATAAATATAATGTGAGAATGGTAAATGATGCATATCTTGGGTCTCTATAAAATTAAATAAGATATATTGGGCCTCAAATTGAACTGGAATATAATTCATGGGCCTTTATAGGGGCTTGGAATTGGTTTGGATGGTTGGAACTTTTTATTCCTCACTACAGACTCACTTCAGGCTACACTAGAAGTGATCTACCCATTGTATATTATCTTTATTGAATGGAATTGAATGGATCTCTACCCAGACACCCCCTCCCTCATAGAAACCCCCTCCCTTATGGACAAACCCCCTCCCTCCCCTCCTGGACACCCCACTCATGGACACCCCCTGGACACCCCCACCCTTTTGGACATCGCCCCACTTCAGGACACCCCCTGGACACCCCTCCCTTTTGGACATCCCCCCACTCCGGGACACCCCGTAGACACCCCCTCCCACCTGGACACCCCCATCATTCCTTGACACCCCCCTACATGGAGACCCACCTCCCACCCAGAGACCCCCTCCCTCCTAGACACCCCTCCCTCTTGGACACCTCCCTCTCCTCCTAGACACCCCCACTCCTGGACAACCCACACACCTTCACACTAGGACACCCCTCCATCCTGGATGCCCCCTTCTGCATACACCCCCATATCCCTTCCTTGACACCCCACTCATGGACACATCCCTTGAAACCCCCCTCTATTATGGACACCCCCACTCTTGGACACCCCCTGGACACCCCCTCCCTCCTGGACACCCCCTCCTTCCTGGACACTCCCACCCACCCACCCACCTAGAAACCCGACTCCCTCCTGGACACCCCTCCATTCTGGACACCTCCCTCCCCTCCTGGAAACCCCCACTCCTAGACACCCCTCCTTCCTAGATACCCCCAACCATATATAATGGAAACTAATTAAAAAATTGAAAATCAAAGATATTGGTTCCCATAAAACTTTTAAGATACTTGTTAGTGGACTGAATGGATTTGCATTGGTAAACTTCCACACTATCGATCATTGTAGTCCAATTAACTATAGCCTCTTCAGCTTTAATTATTGAATACATTTGTCACATAAGAAAGAGTAAATTTTGATTAATTATGAAATTGGAGGATTTTTTGTTAAAAAATGGACTTCAGTAAGAAAGGGGCACATGAATAATGAGAAATATCATATTAAGTGCATGACTTGTTCAAAGTCATGTGATCACAGGACCATAATAGGATCACATGATCAAATAAACCAGGGAGATTTATACGATTACATAACCCTTGATGTTTTATGTGATCATATAAATAAGAGAAGAATACACAAATCATGGTTCAAGTGAATTATCATAATTGATTATGTGATTTCTATGTGATTTGATCATGTGATTAGATCACATGATAAGTTCACATGAAGCATTCTTACAAAGGAACATCTGTGACACAATCAAATAGAGAGGCTTATTTGAATTAGAGAGAAAACCTAAGAGTTATCATATAGCTATGAAATATTGAGTCATTAGTAAAATATATTTCCCTTTACCTCTGTGATAGAGCAGACAAAACTTCGTTTCTCTTCCTGCAAGGCATGTCACATTGAAAGAAATCTTATAAAATAAACTAACACTACAAGGAATAATGAAAATCAATTCAACATTCCATTATATAATTTTCCATTAAAATAAACATATTATATCGTAACATTACCATTACATCTTTCGAAATGGTTTCTTTAGTTAAGATATAAGCTAAGAACCAAACTAATGATTCTTTGTGCACTTTTCTACTATTGGTTAACTACCCCTTACCATAACATCTGATCTGGAATTCTGATCTAGCATCCCCTTAATTATCTCTTTCGAAACCGTCTCTATGATATCATCATTTGAGCTTCACTTTTCCTTCTCTTCCTGCACCCATTTACGATGCCAGATCAGATGTTCAGATTAGATGTTATGCTAAGCATTAGTTAACCAATAATAGTGAAGAATCCTTATTTTGGTTATTAAATTTTTTAGTACTATACAACCAATATTTGTCCACCACAATACATAAGTAGAAACAGTGTCATAAGTAACAAAAATATAGAATATAAATGATCCATTCCATAATAGATTAGGTCTAGTGATTTTGGAAACATATAAACATAAAGAACTAGTTCATAAGCGCATCTCATCAAGTTATGCTTTAATAGAAAGAAAAATCATTTCTAAAACAATTAATCATAACCTAAGGATATAAAACATAATAAAGGGAGATAATATATGCTCAATAAGTGTAAACAAGGGAGATATTAATGATCATATAAGGATAACCGGAGTAGTAGGAATTCACCTTCATCATATTTTTGTACAATCTTCCTCCAGGTATGATTCCCATTAATTTATAAACACATCTATATCATCTTGGGAATATGATTTTTCTGAGATAGTTAGTGTAGTACGAACAAAAATATAAATACACAAAGGATTAATAAATATTTGAAATGAATGCATAATTATTTTCGAAAATACCTCTTCGGGGATGCTAGTTTATTAATGATGTATGATCTCTTTCAGAAATTTACAAACATAATAACCACAATCCTTTCTATTAGTTTTTTGAACATTGTAGAAACATCAAGAAAATTAAGTAATTTTTTATATGTGTTTGGATAGTGTAATGTTATTATATATATATCATGATACTTTTCCAGTTGTAGATTTTTTAGGCATTCTTGTCCTTAGGCCCTAGATTCATTTAATGAGGTAGAAGATATTGATACCCCATCCTATCATAATATAATCCTCATTAAACGACAATATAAATTATATAACTAGATGTTTAGTTCTAAAATGTTAGATCTCATGTATTAAAATTTAATAAACTACATCATGCATGGTCGATTTGTTGTATATCCATGCATTTAATCCAAAAAATAAATCTTTGGAGTATCCAAATTGACTGCAATCAGTATCCAATACATCCTAAAAACACAAAAAGGAATAAGTAATGAAATAAATGAAAATATAGTAGATATGATTAAATCACATAGTTTTACCCCTGCATCATTGGTTTTAAAAAGAGTCTGCCATCCATTATTTTTCTTTTAAACGATTTGAGAAATGATGACATTATTGTAGCCTCTTTATCAAAATATATTTCTTCTTTTGAAGAGGTTATGTGAGGACTAACGGGTCCAAATTTTTGTTCATGGGGAAATCCCTTCAGTTGTTTTTCATATATATGCCTTTGAAAGATATGAAATGTATTTAGTCATAATTAGAATTGTATATAAGCTTTGGTAAAATCAAATCATGAAAACATACCTCATGTATACATTTATAACTGAGGCACTTAGCCATTCATACTTGATGATTTCATTTCCATTTTCAGTACTAATGAAATCCAATTATTCATCTTCGTCCATTTTTTTCCAAAATCAACTATGTGAGTATTGTCATCTTTCAACATTGTATCGACATGAGCTTGTAAGGATATTAACTATGTATATAGAAAAAACAGGATAAAGGTGCTCTTAGTATACCGTTTCAATCTATTGGTTGATCTTTGAGATTTTTTGAGCTGATATTTCATTTCACCAACTTCTATTTATCGTTATGTAATAACATTCATTGGTTCAGAACGTTTTTCATGAAACATTAAAGGTTTGGCTTGAAATATAAATTGAAAATGGATACCTCCTTGTCGACATTATTTTTTATAATAATTGATGGCGATGCTATGTATGTTCCAACATCTTGTTCAACCATATGAATGTCTTCATAGTCTTTTGGAATAGGTATCTCAGTACTCAGCTCATTAGATACATTAATTGACACTCGGACATGATATGTTGGATTTTTTCTATTGTGTAGCATGTCTTTATGCATATTTAACACTGTTTCCCTCGCTACAAGGTGATAAGTGGGAGTTGATAGATATAAATCATATTCATTTTCACCATATAGAATATTAGTACAAAAAATGTATCAGTGTCTATGTGATTCACATTTCACAGAAACAATTATTAGAACATTGATTACCTTAGCTAAGTCAGATTTTTTAGGGGAATGGCTCACCTTAAAGCTGGTAGAGGGGGGGTCTTCATGAACATGTTGTTGTTGAGTTGTTTCTTCTCTTTGCCTCTCCCCCATAAAAATTTCTATCATCTCTCTCTGGTATAGTAATTCATCTTGAAAAATAGCTAATTTTTCTTGCATCTTTTTCTTTTCCCCAATTTGATCCTCCACTTGTTTTTGTTTGTGAAAATATGTTTGGGGTGTCACCCCAAAACCTGCACCTCTAACGCAGAAATATTGTTCTAGATGCTTCAAGGCCACTGAAAGTATATCTATATCTGGTGCGGGTGTTGTTGATTCCTATGAATATTTCAGTTATAAAATATATGAAAATAAGTAGTAATTGTTATGTAATAGTAATTTAAAGAAAATCAAATTTATATTATGTCATACTTACACATGTTTCCCACACATTTTGTTTGTTTTCATCTATCAGTATCCCTTATTTATTTACACAATCATCCTTCTATAGCACATGGTGTGGGATGGATATATCATTCTATTTCAATTCATCAATATTCATATAAATATATAAGCATGGTTATGGTGTTGTTTTATGTCACATAGAAGTAATACGGTAGATTTAAAATAGGTTCCAATTTTTTCTCAAGTGAAGAATACCCCATTCATTCTTTACTATAGGGGTACACTGGTTTTGTTGCATGTTCTTTATTTTCAGCACTCATTTTTTATTTTATAAAAAAAATTCAATCAAAGTGATGAATACAGGAAACATCAAAGAACGTATTACCCCACACAATGTACCTAAAAATTCTGCTCCACATGACGGTTGCTAAAAGCATCCCACGCTCCTTGGGATATCAAGTGTTTATAAAGAGAATGTGGGTGCGACATTATTTTCCCTTCATCATCATTAAGATGATGTTTCATTAAAATTGTGTGGAAGCCTCTATGAATCCATCATGAAACTCTTAATACATATTTATTGTACGAGGCGTCTAGTATAAATGAACTCTACAATTTATGATGAATATTAAGTCAATGTTTTTGTGTTTTATTATATTTTAATAAATTAAAAAAAATGAAATCATAATGTTACTGTAATCATTTCCCATATTTTATTCTTAAGCCTGATGACAACATAGTGCCACAATTGTACATCAATCGGCATGCATTACCGAGTGACGATTCGAATGTAGATACTAAAGATGGCTTTGTTGGGGTTAATATATTGGCCTCTCTTATTCCACCCCACCTCAAATTCAATGCCTTTTTCTTTTTCCTCAAGGATTTTGGCTAAAACTGCCAAACTTAGGTGATATTGTTTTTTTATGCCATCAAGGTTTCATTTCCTACCATTTCTTTAGAAGTATCATCATTGTGTTCTTTTGAATCACTAGAATCGGCACTGGGACCAACAACCACATGTTGAGAAACCTATTGTTACTCGTCAGTGGGACCAAAAATAGTAGGTTGAGAGACCTGTTGTGCCTTGGGATTGGGAACATCTGCAGGTGCAGAAGTCATTATCTACAGAAGTGGTTTAACATTTAATTTAGATTACATAAAAGCATCAGCAAATAAATAATAACATAATGTAACACAATTTATATTACAATAAAAAAATATCCAGATTATTGAACTCTTTTTTTAAAGAATTAAAAGATTTTTCCCCCTCTATAGACTATGTAATTCCCTTCATTGTGGTCTCCTCTGATATAAAAAATTTCATCTACATTGGGACTGCTGAGAAATTATTGCAAAGTACCTGTGAAAGGGTCATCCCTCATTGAACTTTCATCTGACCCATCAGATGTTTTGGTCAATAACAGAACAATTGACCAATTTCGGTTTGCAGGGACTAGAACATAAAATAATTGTACTACCTATGATGCCATTATAAATGGTTTGTCTTTCTTCCCTTCCTTACTGATATCAACTTTCACGAATCCCAATCCATATATTTTAACATCCCTCTTTGTGTCAACCCACTTGCATTTAAAAATCTGCACTTGGAATTTCGTAAAATCCAACATCTATATTTGTTTGATGATGCCAAAGTATGACATATTCACATAAATTGGATTTCTGTTCTTAGAAATAGAAACATGAATCTCTTCAGGCACATGTGTAACCCCACTATTCTGCATGGTACTTTCTTCATCATGTTCATTAGTATAGAATGTATAACCATTACCTGCATAATAATTGTAAGATAATATATACACACTTTCTCCTCCGACTAGCCAAAATGAGTCCAAATTTTTATCTATCTTCTTATAAATATGGTCCTAAAACCATCCTATAAACAATCGATTATGTGTATCTGATATCAATTTTTCATCCCTAGATGAATTCAAATGCCTATTAATTTCTTTGTGGGTTTGAACATATGGGTCAACATCTAAACTATTATAAAAAACATAAATGTGGGCCTACTCTCGATATGTAATATTGATTGTGACAACCTATCTTACAGAAATTCTTTCACCCTCAAGCCTCATAGTGTGATGATATTTCAGTTGGCCAATGTTTTCCACACCAGACAGGTATTTGGTACAGAATTCAAAGGCTTTCCCAACAATATATTTCTCCCCAATAAAACCCTCTCATCGACATTGATTTTTGACATACCCTTTCTAAATATTCATATACCGTTCAATGGGGTACATCCATCTATAATGTATAGGACCACATAGTCTAATTTATCTCACCAAATGGACCATCAAATGAACCATTATATTAAAGAATGTTGGAGGGAAGAACATTTCCAATTCACGTAATATGAAGCAAATTTCTCTTCTCATAGTTGGCAATTTCATTGGGTCATTAACTTTTCTATATATAGCATTGAAGAAGAAAAATATATTTGTTAATGTAGGGAGGACATTATTTGAAAAAATGAAATGTAAATCTATAAGAATTAGATCTTCATCAAAACATGGAAGTCATGTGATTTTATACCCTTTAATTTTAAATCGCTCATTGACATGATGTTCATGATATTTGATGAATACCCCTCTAAAACCATTTTATCATTCATGAATTTTTAAAACTAATATCTCTCTTACCTAGAAAGAGTGTAAGTAGTAGGAGGAAGAAATGTTAAATTTTCACCCTTTACTGGTGCCAACTCTTCTCATATTCGCATCTCAACCATCCCCAATTTAGCTTTAATTCCATCCTTTGTTTTTTTCAGGTGAATTTTGCATCATTCCAATGACACTATCCCAAACATTTTTTCAACATACATAACATCAAGAAAATTTCTGACATACCTAGAATTTCCGTATGGTAATTCAAAAAAAACTAATCTCTTTTTCCAACTAGTTTTCATACGGTTTTTCAAAAACAGTTTACCAAAAGTAGTGTCCACATCTATTACTTTCTCAAACAATTGATCACCTATTAGTGGAGACGGTGATGTATGTTCTTATAAACTTTTTTCAATTGATGTCATCCAAGATCGGTACTTATGTTGTTGGGGAAGAAATTTAGCATGTCATGGAAACATGGTTTTCGATTAATGTTTCAACCTAATTGATTGTGTACTTTGTTTGAAAATGGGACAACCTTGAGTTCCATTAATTCTATATCCTGATGAATTTCCATAAGTAGGAAAGTCATTTATCATCCCATACAATATGTCTTTCAAAGTGAAATCTTCATTTTTGTAAGCATCATACAATATAACACCTGAATTCTACAATAATTTTAAATCTTCAATAAATGGAGCCAAATAAACATCAATATATTTACCTGATCATTTTGGTCTTGATATAATCATAGATAACATGATTTATTTTCGTTTCATGCATAACCCTGGTGGTATGTTATAATTTACCAAAATAATCGGCTATGTACTTTGACTATTTCTTTTAAAACCAAATCGATTCACCCAATCTGTAGATAACACAAGATGAAGGTTTCTCGGCTAGTTTCCAAATTAAGGATACTCGTGATCAATTCTCTTCTAATGAGGAGAGTCCATTGGGTGACGTAGTTTCCCATCATTAATTATTATATCTGCATGCCATGTAAATTATCCTATAGTCTCGTAACTTCCATATAGGTTCCTAAAGCATGGAATGATTAGAAAGTAAAATAAAACATTCATAGGACAAGAATCATCATTCTTGTATCGAGAATCACCACACTTTGGGAATTATTTATGTAATTTGTTGTCATTTTGAACAATATAAATTAATTCTGGAAGGTGTGTATTCTTTCAGAGATCATACCCATCGAGCATAGCATTCAGTTGGCATCATATGTTCGGCTTAGGAGCTCATTATCTTATGGGATAATGTCATTACAGAGAGCATGTAGATCCGTAAAACTAGCATCACTCCACCCATTTTCTTCTTTCAAATTATACAGCTTCAGTATGGTTGACAATGCTATATATTTAGTGCAACCAGCATACAATGGTGTTTTTTCACAACTCATTAACTTCTCAAATAATTTTGGGCAATCACGAAGTTCATATTTAGCTTTCCTTTTCATTTCCTCAATAAGATATTCATCATCATTCACATCTGTAATCACATCCTCCATATGATCATCGTAATTTTTCATGCTTGTAATCATATCATATGATCTATAAAGTGTCGTGTTATCTGAGACACTACCTAAATTTGTTTATTCATTTTGTTAATTATAACATGTATAACTTCTATCTATTCCTTGACAGATCAGGTGTTATTATAACTCCTCTAGACTAATTTTTCTTGGATAAAATAGTGTAAACATGGGAAAAGGATTTTAAAAGGGTCACATTCATGATATTCTGAAAACTTGATAAACTCTTTCATTCCATTTTCATACTATTTTGTCAATTGATTGGCATTCATCCATTCATTATTCATATTCATACTATTCGATACAATAATATTAATATTTAACAAAATAATTATATAAAATATTTTCAATAAGTTATGAGAGTCCCTTTCACTGGAATGTTTTAGTATCCCACATGTGATCTATATACATTATTGTAAACTGATTGTTTAGTGTTTCTATAGAAACATAATGGATCTAGTCAAGAGCTATGGTACTAAACTAATAGATGTTATTATTTTCAATAGAGTTCTTGCAGGTGGAAATATTAATTACATGTTTTGTTATGGTTATTTGACTATGTTGTCCATAAAGTGTCTCATATAGTACTCTAGTGAAGTGGTTTTCAAGGATTCAGTGGAATTTCACTAGTAACAATGTGGTGGTTAAATTGAAACTGGTAAAGTTTGGATTGATATTCAATAGTGGAAGAACTACAAGAGAAAAAACAAATGGCATACCAATCAAACCAAAAACCGCAACACTATACAAACACGTAATCGTTCTCACAATCGCAACACCATACAAGCAAAACAATCACAATTTCAGATTTTATAAAGAATCTATTATTCAATTCCATTTTTTAATTTAGGGGTTATCATAGAATTTTTATCATCCTATGGAATTCATTCATTAGTTATTTATACATAAATTAACAATTATTATATTCAAATGATCAATAAGAACCAAACAACATGCAGTTCATTTAGTGCACCAACAAGGACCACCAACAAACACAATTTTCATTGGGGCATTTAGCCCATAAATTTCATATTTTAAAAATCAATATAAAATAGTAATAATATGATAATAAGAGGAAACCAATGAGTAAGAGGAGAAAACTCACTGCGAAGGTGTCATTAAGTGCGCAACACAGGAGATGTGCGCGATAGAGGATATTTCCAACAGAAAAGAAAACATGAAATGAGAAATCATATGTTATACCTATCCAAAATAGGTCCAATGAGATTTAGGAATGGTACATGGTTGTTTGAACAATTTTATTGTTTAATAGTGTAATTTTATTTTTCATCAATGATATGTTTTTTTCTTAGATGTTCAACTTACAAATGGGACAAGTTTTCTTTTCAGGAGAAAGGCATTTTTAATTTACTCTAATCTAAGGGTAAAATATTCCATATAAATGGTATCTATTTTCTAGGGGATCATTGTTATTCTGTAGGTATCACGAACACCTCTTAGGTTAGTGGAATGTTAGGTCCGATGTAGGTTATTATACCAGTCTGGATCGTATCATTAAAGTTCCAATTTTAATTAACCCATGTCCATTTAAATATTCTATTGGGGGTAGACACTAATATATATAAGGATTAAGATAGGTAAAAATTATCCTAGGCTCTCTAATACAAGTGATTAAATATAAAAGATACACCGGGTGTGGGAGAACCACCCAAGAGGAGAGGAAGGGGAGCGTGGAGTAGCAAGGAGGGGTTCTTGATGAGAAAAGGGAAAAATCTGGTATAACATAAAAGGTTCAATGGAGAAGGGGGTGGGATATTAGTGGGGTAGTGGGTTGCAGGGGTGTGGGTTGTCCAGGTAGGGGGTGGGCTGCCCAGGTGGGGTGGGGGGTAAATGTGTGTGGGGGAGGGGGTGTGGGTTGTCCAAGGGGGTGGGTTGTCCACTATGAAATGACCATTATGGATCTTAAGGAGTGAATTATGAGAGGAGAAAACTATGTGTAATAGGGGTTTGGGTGATGTGGTTGAGTGGAAAATAAGGAATATGGTAACTTAATTAAAAATACTAAAAATATTTCTTTTCATTTCAAGAATAGGGTACAGTATGGTGTAGCCTAAGAGTCTATTGCATAGTGCACCCTATGATGTCGCATGGTTGAATTACCAAAAGTTATACACTATTAAACTCATCACCTAAGAAGAACAATTAAATCTTAATCATGAATTGTGATGTGACTATATGCCTCATGGAATAACATCCCTCCCCCAAAAAAACAGTATGGATGGTATAACATAGTCAACCTCCCACATGATACAAACTATTAACATATGACGGGTCCCATGGATAAACTCAGATACATAAAGGAGGACCTATAGATGAATAACCAATCTAACCTTCAACATAATCCAAACCACTAAAATAATTTCTGTCTTGTGAAAAACTTCATATACCCCATGATGTATGGCCAAACATAAACACTAAATTTTTTGAAAGAATGCTCACCTTGGTGGAGAATCTCTACATTGGAATCCCAAGGTCTCTACACCTCATCCTCATCACAGATATATAATAATGGTTAAGATATAATGGGCAAGAATGAAAGATAAGCCTCAACCTAGATCTTAGTTATCCAATGATTGATACCTAGCAACGAGCAAGAGGCTATTACATAAGAAGATCATACATGACACATCCTAAGCATCCTCACTAAATGTATCCATCATTAGCATATCCTATAAATAAAAAATATATCATAATAATCCCAATACCTATAAGTTACAACATATCAATAATAAATATCTTTATTCATATTTAGTTCCCAACCTACACCACCCCATGTGTGGATTTTCCTACCCTTAAGGTCCTAAGGAATCCACATTATCATTTCCACTAACATCATAATTAACCCCACTCCATGTACATTACCTATAATGGTTTTAAAGGAGATGTCAAAATTTCATATAGCAATGATAAATATTTTCTGTTGGATAATCAATAAAAAACATGTACTCAAAATGATATAACATTTAAAATAATCATTCATATATCTCACACAACAACCTACACACTGGTTATTCCATAACTAGTACCCACCAAGGCATCCCCCCAATCGAATGATCAAAGGATAAATATCTTAGGAGAAGACAAATACCATGGGACATAAGATTCTATCTCTTTGCCTTTTATGATTTAATAATCACACTCTAATCTATTATCTCACTCAGTCTAGTGGGCCACCCTCCAAATATTATAGACATCCTATACAATGTTTTACATATATTTATATAAATAACTTGTCTACTAAGAGTCCTAAGACATCAAACATGGTAATTAGAAATCAATAAATTCAATGCATGAATAATCATTCATATTGAGTACATTTATAAATAAATGATCACCCAATCTAAAAATACCTAGAAAGAAACATCACCTTTCTCTATTAGAAGAAAACCATATATATAGAGAACCACCAATTAGTCAGAACAAAACAAAAAATGGGAATAATTTTATCATAAAGATTTTATAGAAAACCATTTCTTATAATGTCCCAAATGAACAAAAAGCATTTTAACTGTGGGAATCTAAATAAAAGGACTTAAAATATCTTCCAAATCAACTCTTAATACCATTATTTTGAATATAATTTTATAAAACCACATGGGAACAAAAAATAAAAATAATAACATTCTTAATAGTGAATGTATATCACAATGTTTACAATATAACTCATATGGGTATACATACTCTTATAAAATCTAACAACCCCTTAAAGAAACTTTAAGAACATTACACACCCAAAAAAATTATTTAGACAACAATAGGGGTACAACTCCCATTTAAAAACTTTAATATAGTGAAAATTTCGAATTTTTAAAATATTTTCATGATTTGGAGGACACTTTGGAATTTTTCTATATAATTGGTACTTAACCTATTCCATAATATGGATAAAAAACCTCCTAGAAATCAACATTATTAAATCTTATAGAACATACATATAAACTAGATGGATGATTCTTCCTTCAATGAAAACAAGTAAACCAAGACACAATATGTCCTTATAAACAATTAAGTGTTACCAAGTAAGAGAGATCACAGTAGAGGTGGGATCACGGCGGAGGCAGAGGCTGCGACAACAATGGAGGAGGACGATCATAGTGGAGGAGGAGGAAAAGGCAGAGGAGGAGGAGGAGGAGGAGGAGGAGGAGGAGGAGGGGCCGCTGTAGAGGATGGGTTGGGTTCAGCTTCTGCGAAGGCTTGAATGGGTGCGAGAGAGGAGGGTCTGGGGAGGGTTCTTTTATAAAAATCAATGGAACCTTAATCAGCACTAGTTAAAAGCATTGTTAACTGTATGTTTTATCAGCACTAAAATAAAAGCACAGTTAAAACATAAAATTATCATCACTAAAATTATAGCACTAATAAATAAGTGTTTTATCTGTTCTTTGTTAGCGTAGATAAATTTTTTCTTTATCAGTGCTAAAAATGCGCTGATAAAACAACTATTTATCAGCACTAAAATTTTAGCGCTGATAAATACCTATTTTATGAAAGTATAATTTTAATAATTTATTTATATTCATATATATTTATTTGAAATGATATATAGGATCAATATATATTTATTTAATAATAATTATATCTATAAATAGTCTATATTTATAAATATATTTATTATTTAATGTAAGTTATTATAATATTATCATTATTTAGTTATTTATATATATATTTAATAATAATCTTAGAAATAATTTTTCAATTAAAACATTATATATATATATTTTCCAATTACTAAAAAATAAATATTAAATATATACAATTGTTTATTATTTAATGTATACAAATAAACATTATTTTTGAATATAAATATAATAATTTTATATAAATTAATTATAAAAACTTTTATCAGTGCTAAAAAGAGCACTGATAAAGGGTACACCTTTATCAATGCTTGTTTTAGTGCTAATAAAGGTTACCTTTATCAGCACTTTTTTCTAGCACTGATAATGGCACACCCCTTTATCAGTGCTTTCTGTTTAGCACTGATAGAGGGAAGCACTTCTCTTGCCCTGTTTTGTTGTAGTGTCAGTCATAATTTTAAAATTTATAATTTTTGAATAAATTTTAATTTTAATTAAAACATAAATTTCTCAGATTTAGAAAGTAATTTTTATAAAATTTATTTCATTTTTGAATTCTACATCTTAATAAATAGTTAGGTTTAATTTTAATGATTTTTCTAAAATACATGAATGTTTACAGAATAGTATAATATGATAATTTACTATATATATACATTATATGTTAAATAAACTATTCCTTGAGTCATCTCTAATGTAATCACCATTATATTGAGCTTCCATTCATTATTTAAAATTATTTAGTGATAATTCAGATACTATTCATATTATTGAGCTGAAATAATAAACTAATGGATGAGGGGAGATGGCGTGTTGAGGTGAGTGGGAGCTCTATGGCCATGGAGTTCGGATATGATAGGGTTCGTGATGCCTATTCCCCACTATATTGGTCATGTTATTATGGCTGGCGAAGGCAGATCCATCGAGGGTGAAGGTTCGCGGCAGCTTGGTGGTTCTGCGTCCATGGTCTGTCTGTCGACGTCTCAGCTTGATGCTATTCAGAATGTGGATATCGGGTCTGCAGCATGAAGAGTCGATGTGTTGAGTCCCGTTACATCATGGGATTGCACTACCAAAGGTCGTCTGGTTGAAGGGGGCTTGTGATATCGCACTACCAACCGGGAAGATGCCGGCATTGACTCCAAATCTAGTTCTGTGATCGTTGCTCGCAAATTCTTAGATGTTGGAGGTCGGGATGCCAAGTCTGATCTGCAGCGTCCGCTGAAGACAATTTTGTTTTCTAATGTTCGTGACTTCTCCAGAAAATCAGCCACTGTTGTGTTGACTTTGGTTTCCATTTTTCCATCTTGGTAGAGGATAATCATGAAAGATTTGTTGCATCCTGCATTTTCCTCTTACACAGACTCATGTTCTGAAATATTTCTTCTATAGGGGTCATCATATCATGTTGAGGCCAATCCTGATGTATTTTCTGAATTGATTTGAATCAGAAAAACCTATTTGATTGCGTGTCTAGTTTTACCCAGGGGTTAGAAATCCTCTAGGTTCGATGAGTTGGTCATTCAGATCTCATTTTTGTGGGGCTTTTCTGATTGGAGGTGTGTATCTCTTGGTCATGGCTTCTTTCATTGATTTTTTCCTTCAGATGCTTTGAAAATTCATGCATGTATTACTGGATCCCTTTCCTTGAAGCCTGGGTGGTTTCACCTTCATGAATGGTCCCTGGAATTCAATGTTTCACGTGCAAGGGAAACCTTTTCTCAGGTATGGGTTCCTCTCTATGGCCTTAACTAGGTCCTTTGGAATCCAATGATTCTGTGTGATATTGGCATGGAAATTGGAACTCCAATACGACTTGACAAGGTGACCAAGAATGTTCGGTTTTGAAACTTTTCCTATATGTTAGGGGAGTATGATCTCAAATTCATTCTTATGGACAAGGTAAATCTTTCCACTTGGATGGATGACATTCAAATTGATGTTGAGTATGAAAGAAAATCACTTTTTTGTAATGAATTCATGTCTGTTGGGAACTCTCTGGATCTATATCAGAGAAATCCATCCTATTAGAAATTCGAGATGAAGGGTCATCCATCTAACCTCATTAGGAGGAAATCCGAGAGGAATGATGTTTCTTTGTCACAACCCCTTGATCATAACACCAAGCCATCTTCCAATATGGATGATGTGCTGGAATCTATGGAAGAACATCAGCTTCCTTCGAAAGGGAAGGGACTGATGGTGGATTCATCATTGATGAGAGCCAACAATGATCCCTCTAATACTTTTGTTAATTATGCATCCCTAGTGGGTGGTCCCTCCACTGCATGGGAAGATTTTTTCAAAGAGCCTACACCTAAAGATGGTCATGTGGTTACTCCCATGGGATTTTTTGTGACTGAAAATAATGCTAGTAGTACTGGTGTAGTTTTTCTACGTGATGAGACTAATGAGATGACTCCTAAAACTATCGCTACTCCATATTGTCATCAAGAGATCCATAATCTCTTGAGCTCCTCTAGAATATCTGGTAAGTGGGGTGATTTCTCAGAAGAATAATGTGGTGGCCCTACTTCTTTCAAAAGTGCGCTCATTTTTGGGAAAGAGAAATTTGACTGTACTCCTGCTTCCTCGAAGCAAAGTCTGAGGAAGGACTATTCTAATACACCTTGTATTTTTTGTACTCAATCTTCTAAGCTACCTAGCCAGTTTAACTCCAATTTTCTTCCGATCCTAAATCAGGGTAATTTCCAATCTAAATGGGAAACTGCTGACGATTTTGATTATGGAAATGATATATATTATTATGATATGTAACTCTATGCTTTGATGGATGAGGGAAAGTCCATTTGTTTGATCCTTCTCGTCACCTATGAACCTTTTTCTTTTATTTAATAAATTTTCAGAACCATTGCTTCTGGCTGGACTTGCTGGTTATTAAACTAATGAATTAAATAATGAGAAAACAAACCTCTCCTCCACTATAAATACAACTGCTCATCACATCTTCTCCTCACACCTTCCAAGATTTGATCCCAATATAAATTCTGCCCAATACACTTACCAATTGCATTCCCCACATATAGGAGATCATGGTATCACAAAAATGCCAAAATCCTTTCCCAAAAGATTTTTTTAAAGAGGATAAACTCAATAGGTACACTCCTCTTTTCTTTTATTTTCAATTTATTTTCTTATTCTATTATTACATACACTCATCCAAATGGTATGATAAATACCTTACATAAAATATACTAGAATGGTATTATTATAAATGAATCATCCTTCATAAAACCCCCTTATCCTCTCCCTCTTATTCTAGAAATGAAAACGTTGTTCATGAGGTGTTAATTTATCGTCTTCAAGAATGAAAAATTTTCATTTTACATTAACTAATTCAATGCTGATACTAAATAAATCATTGTTAAAAAAAATTATTATATATGTATTACAACCTATTTAATTCTCTAGAATCATTATATACACATGATACTAAATAATAAAATGAAACAAGTTTGTTTTGAGCGAAAACCACCCCGAAAGATGTGAACAGTTATCACTAACATCTCATCTAATGATTCATCCTCACCCAAAATTACCATATGAATTATATTGAAATTTAACCTTATTTAGGTTTATTAATAACTTGTTACTTCAATTCTATACATCTATTTCCATTTTATATGAAGTTCTATAATCTTATACTAGCAAACCGATCTCGAAAACTATGAAAGCGAGAGGTCCCGAATGATGAAATTGAACACTATAACTCATAAAAAGTCCATAAATTAACATAAAAACATCATAATAAATAATTTACATGTATAAAATGATATTTAATTATTAATTAGTGAATTTAATTTGATTATTCAGGATATTAAGATCATGTGAAAAATTGTTTTAGACATAAGGTAAGGGATTCTACTTAAACCTTCATTTTACTTTTGGGTTACTCATTATCTCTATTTACTCCAATGAAATGATTATTTATTTCTATTTAATTCTTAAAAATTCTATTTATATTATCCATAATCAATTATCCATATCATATCATCCTTATTTGATGGGTAAATACATGTTTTAAAACGTTTCATTTCTCAAATATTCCTGATAAGAAAGCCCGATTGAAGGGAATATCCCAATTTCTACCAATTCTCATGTGTTGTCCATAATATATTTTATGGCACCAATATTTTTATAAAATATTTTTTTATCACGAAAAAATATCATGGTTCATTCCTGGTTTTGGGTAATGAATTATGCCTATCCATTTTAAAAACTCTCTAATATTTTCCCTTAAAAGTGCACTAAGGTGGCTAATTTATAAAGTTTACCAAGTACTCTTTTAAAATGATTTCAACTATGTTGGACATAGATTATCATTATCTATGAATATTTTAATTTATAAAAGTCCTTTTATGTTCTAAATCCATTCTTTAATAAACACTTTTATGATACAACCATTTGTAATACCTTTTTACATGATTATGATACACATTTCATTCCATGGGTAACCCTTATGTTTGATTCCATATGTATGATTATTTAGATGGAACACATATTCATGAAAATATTATGATTGGTGAGACTAGATAGTATTCCAATGAATTGGGAAATGTTTAGTCTCATGATAAGTCATGTTGGGACATTTAGTGAACATGATTCCTTTACAGGTCGCCATGTGATATATTCTTGGTGGTTAGCTGTAACCCATGTTTATGTCATGTTTTATGTTATGTACACATTATTATGATTCCATTATTATATGTTCCCAGGTTATATGTTTTATTCTTACTTATGATTATTCATGTTTTAATCCTTTTATTCCATCTTGTTATGACTTCAAACCCATGTCCAATGTTTTATTCCTACTCTTATTTCCATACCTGGATTTTTAGCTCACCCCTTTTCTTCATGTATTCCATAGGTTATACTATGAATATATCATTGTTTAATGGAGGTTAGGTTCTCCTTATGGATATTAAATAAAAGATGTTATCATGATATTTAATTATATAACTAATATTACAAATAGAAATAGACTTTATGATTCTTGGCTTGTAATATATAACTAGTTATGTTTAAAATCATGTAAAAATATATGAAAAGGATAGGGTTTCTATAGTTGGTATTAGAGAACAGTCTAGTTATTTTTGGTATTTGGATTAGAAAACTCTATTGAAAGCCTTAGGGATAAGACCATGTATGAAAAAACATCCCTAATTTTTGGTTAGTGTAGACTAAGTGGTTTATCAAAAAATACATAATTTTCTGGATAATACAAGTAGAATTGGGTTTAGAAAAGATGTACCTAGAAATAAAAACTCTAACAAGGTGTTCCAGGACTAACTTGGGGCAACCTGGTACATGCCAATGGGCCTTACTTCATATCTAGTTTGACATTATCATTGGACATTTTTTTAAATCAATAAGTCCATAATGAAGCATTAATAAGGGAACAAAAACTGACTATAAGAATATATGTTTGGAAATAGATCTTAGATAATCTAGATCAAAACATATGGAATCACAAGTTAGGATTTACATTTCATTTACAAGTTTAACTTTCTATGTGAAATGATTTTTTTATTTGCTTATTATCAAAGTATTCAAGTCCCCTAATTATAATTTATTTTTCTAAGTTAAGGGATAGAAAAAAGAAGAACCCATGGAAACTATCAATGTGATGATTTCCATAATGATATTCCAAATATGATAGTAATGGGTGATCAACAATTTATGACAGTACATGATCAGCTAGCTGAAGTTATGAATAACAACTTGAATTGTGGGGAATTCCATTCTTCTCTGAATGAAGGGAAAGTTGTCATCCAACCCATCATGTGGAAAATGCATCCCATGTTTATTGGATATTTTGATCCACTCGTCGTTGAATAATGGACAACTCCATTGAGAAGATATTCTACGTCCTCTATTTCTCAAAATAAGAAAATTTTATGCTAGCAATTTATCAATTTTATTGGGAATCTGATCAGTAGTGGACAGTAATCAAACACACAAATTCCACGGAGGAAATTGGTTCCTTGTAATGGGGATATTGCAAGAAAATATTTCTTAATAAATATTTTCCCTGAACTCTCTATCTCAAGATGGAAATGGAATTCCTTCAACTGAATGAAATGTAAGACAAGTTTATCAGGGTGTATTAAGAAAACATCAAAAGGATTTAAAGATACATCGCTGACTTTCTCAAGAACATAAAATGAAATTTGGATATCTTATTTAGTGGAATAAAGTTGAGTCTATGAAAATCGTTGGCGATTTGACATCAACAATTATGAAAAGATTTTCTTTTGTGCCCTCAAGGTTGAAATTGAGATCATAGAATATCAGTAGTCTCATGGGACCAATAGAAAAAAAAGAGGAAAATAGAGTTTAATATAGGAGATAAATCACATGATGGAAAGAAGACCACACGTCCCAAGAGTTAAAAGTGTGGGAAGAAGCATTCGAGAAACTGCTTAAAGGGAAGAAAGATATGCTTCAAATGTGGAATAGAAGGGCATATGGCTAATAACTACTGAAGGGGTATGAGTAACCCCAATAATGAAGAATAAGAATGGATGGTTCATATCAACACTCATCTTGTAGTGTAGTATTTCAACTGCAAGGAACATGTGAATTAGTAAAACCATTACCCTAATCCAAGGGTTATTGGAGGAAATCGACAAAAACAATGTCCAAGGTATTATAGAAGGGAATATGTTATCACTACTGCTAAGGTGATGTTTGACAATGATGTGGTGGAAGGTACACTAGTTATTCAATTAATAATATAAAAAATACTGTTTGATTTTGGTTCTATAGATTCATTCATATATTCAATGTTTAGTAGAACTATTAGATCAAGACCTCAAATTTTGGAGGCTGAGTTATCTCTGAGTACAACAAATTGGGAAATTATTTCATCCAATGTTTATAACTCCTCTATAGTTAATGTTTTTAGATGTAACCTCCTATAAAATCCTCTCATATTACCTTTTGTATAGTTTTATGCTCTATTGGATATGGTTTGGATATCTTTATATAAATCCAACATCAACTTTCGGGAAAGGGAGATCACTCTTCACATCGTAATGCATCCTCCATTTTTGTACAAGTGTAAGGAGGAATATGAATCTCCATCTGAATATTTATATCAATTGTGGATATTTTTGCATTATGAGAAAGCATATTTGTCTCAAATGCTTGATATAAAGGGGATAATCACACATGAAGACATTCCCATCGTGATGGATTACACTGATGTATTCCCTGAAGAATTTCCCAGTATTACTCATGATTGAGTGGTTGATTTATCAATTGAACACATTAAAGTATCTATAACTTTATCAAACACACCTTATATAATGTCTTCCATTGATCAGGAATAACTAAATAATTAGTTACAGGAGAATTTGAATAGGGGTTTTATATGCCCAAGTGGTTCACTTTAGGGTGTGAAAGTTCGCATTGTCAAGAAGAAGGATGGTACAATGAATATATACATTGATTATCATGAGCACAAAAAATTAATGATAAAGAACAATTATCCCCTGCCATGGAGATATGACTTGTTTAATCACCTATTTAAGGCCAGTTATTTCTCTAAGGTAGACCTTCAGTTGGGATTTCACCAACTAAAGGTGGGGAAGAAAGTTATTCCCAATACTACCTTTAAAACAAGCTATGGAAACTATGAGTTTAGAGCGATTCCCTTTGGACTCACTAATTCTCCTACAATTTTCATTTTCCTAATGAATAGAGTCTTTATATATTACCTCGAAATTTTTTTGGTATTATTTATTAATGATATTCTGCTAAAATACAAGATTAAGGAGGAACATGAAGATCATTTTAATACTATGTTGATGAATTTTTAATGTGAGAAACTATATTCAATGTACAAAAATTTGAGTTCTAGAGTGAGGAATTATCATTCTTGGGGAATTTTATCACCAATAAAGGGATATCTATGGACCCTTCTAAGAATAAGGAAATTGAAGAGTGTCTTAGACTAACATCTGTAATAGATATCTGTAGTTTCCTTGGTCTGGATGGGTATTGCTAGTTATTTTTGAAGAACATATCATGAGTTTAAACCTCACTAACCATGCTATCTAAAAGTGAGAAAAGTTTTTCTAGACCAGTGAATGTGAAGAAAATTATAAAGAGTTGAAAAAGAGGCTCATCACTCCACCGTAGATCCCACTACCAATAAGTGGGTAACTCTTTATGGTATAAAATGATGAATCAAATATGTTCTTAGGATGTGTACACATAAAAAATGATAAAGTGATAGCCAAAATCTTAAGGAAGTTGAAAATTCATGTGTAAAGGTATCCCAAATATGATTTAGACTTGGCAGCCATGATCTTTTCTTTGAAAATTTGGTGACATTATATCTATGGGGAGAATTTTTAGATATATACTAACAAAAAAAGTCTGAAATATATATTCATACAAATGTATATTAAAATTCACTAATGAATATGGTTATAGCTCATCATTTATTATGAAAACTCAATCTACTACAATCCTAGTATGGAAAATAAGGTGTCAGATTCTTTAAGTAAAAAGGGTCCTGCATCTTTATCAATTATGAGAATTGATAAGAATCCAATATTATTAGTCCTTCAAATGATATAAATAGGAATATTTAAAGAAGAAACATCATCAATCATTTCTAAAATTATTTCTCATCCATCCTATATAAAGAAATTAAAAGATACATAAAGAAATCATGTGGACATTCAGAATTAGGTGGAATCCACAAGAAAAATAAAATCACCAGAGTTCAAAATGGATGAGGATGGTATCATGAGATTTGTTTCATGACTATGTGTACCTTCTAATATAGATATAAAGAAGGATCTTCTGAATGACTCACATATCTCAACCTTATCTATTAACCTAGGGAGCGGAAAGATGTATCGAGATCTCTGTGAGAACTATTGGAAGGATAATATGGAAAAGGAGATCCCCGAATATATACCAAAGTTACTAGTATGTAATCATGTGAAAGGTAAAGACAAAATTCTAAGGGGATGATACAACCACTACCTATACAAACATGTAAGTGTGAGAACATTACCATGGACTTTTCCACTAGACATTCGAAGAAATCCAGTGGAAAAATGCAATATGGGTTATTATGGATTATCTTACAAAGAGAACTCATTTTATCAAAATTAGAGATGATTTCCCACTGATCAAATGGAACAGATATCTATCAGAGAATTGATAAGGCTACATGGAGTGACACTATCGATTGATTCTCATTGAGATCCGAGATTTACCTCACTCTTCTGGAAATTTCTCCAACATGATCTAAGCATTGAGATGAACTTCAGTATTGTCTATCATCCTCAAATGGATGTCCAAAGTGAGAGTATTATTTTGACAATAGAAGAAATTTTGAGATCATTTTTATATACTTAAAAGGATAATGGGACCATAATCTTCTTTTAGTCATGTGCTTTTACAATAACAATTTCCACAGGAGTATTCCAATGGATCCATATGATAAACTTTATGGGAAAAGATGTAGAAAATAGACATCATGGGCTGCTGTCAGTGAACATAAGCTGATAGGACCTGAAATGGTTAAAGAAATGGTAGAGAAGGTGAAAACATTTCATCAGCACATCAAGGTATCCCAAAATGGACAAAAGAGTTATGCAAACAATCATCAAAGTGACCTTGAGTATATAGTTAAAGTCATGGTATTGCTTAGCATATCTCAATGGAAGAGAATCATGAGATTTGGGAAGAAAGGAAAACAATGTCCTAGGAACATCAACCCATTTGAAATTCTTGATCATGTCAGAGTTGTGGCCTATCAACTAGAACATCCACCAACGATGTTTCAAGTACTCGATGTATTCCACATATCCCTCTTGAGTAAGTATATACCAATCCTTCACTTGTACTGAATTTATTTGTGGAACATTTGGAATATGATCTCTCATATGATAAGTAGATATGAATGATCTTGGAATGTATAGTTAAAGTTCTACATAATAAGACTTCACACCTAATAAATGCACTATGGAATAACAATAATTTTGAAGAGGGAAATTGGGAACTAAAGGAGGTGATGAAGGATAAGTACCCTCACTTATTTTCACCATAGTATGTAAAACTAAATTTTAAGGTTGAAATTTCATAAGGGGGAAGAATATAACAACCCAAATTTCTTTCAACATAAATTCCCTTCTTATAATTGTTTCATATAGTATATATTACATAAAATCATATAAAGAATACAAAAATCAATATAAATGAAGAATGGATGAAATAAGAAGTATTTCAAGATGTTAAAGAACCTAAACTGATGAAATAATAAATTGACCTTCAGAATAGTAATGTGACTGTTATGAATAGTAAACTAGAAAATAAAATAATAACATCACTATTTAATTTATAAATAAAATTTATTCATCTTATAAGTGATATTATTATATTATTATATCACAGTATAACTAGATAAATATTTTAAAAAATATTAATTAATTGTTGGTAATTTTGTAAGTCAAAAATTTTTAATTATAATTTATGATTAATTAAAAAAATTATAATAAAATTTATTTACATAAAATTTATTTATAAAGTTATATTTTTTCTTACGATTATGAGTTAATTTAATAAGATCTTAGTTAATTTTTCAAAGTGTTATAAAATCATTTATAATATTAAAATCCATATTTTTCGAGTCTATTGTGTTTTTAAATAAAAATTAAATTTCTCATATTTTGAAATTTATTTTCATAAAATGGATTTCATTTTTTAATTATTCATTCCAAAAAGAGGTTAGTGGGAAATTTTATGTTTTTTATAAAATACTTGAATATTTGTTGAGTAGTAAAATATTGTAATTTAAAGTTTATATTCATTATAAGTTAAATACACTGTTCTTTGATCCATCGCTAATGTTAGAACTGTAATCTTAAAATTAAATTAAATATTTGAATATATTTTGTGAAAATGATCATACAATTCATAATCTTGATCCATAATAATAAATTAATGAATTAAATAATGATAAAACACCCATCCCATCCACTATAAATACTACCCCTCACCACATATTATCCTCATACATTGCAATATTTTATTATTGTACAAATTCATCCCAATAATCTTCACAAGACCCTTCCCCATGTCTGTGATCTCTTTTCCTCATACAAAGACCAAAACAATTTCCCTATGGAGGTTTTAATGGAAGATAAAATCTAGAGGTAAACTCATATTTTCTGTTATTTTAATTTATTTTCAAACTATTTTCTTAGTCTCTCCTAAAATCCCTTAATAAAAATGGTATGATAACTCCAGTACCTTAGGTATATTGTAATATTTGCATGTTAATGGAATAATTCATCAACAACCCATCTTTTACTCTCCCTTTTATTCTAGAATTGAAAACAACATTCGTGAGGTGTTAATTTATCATCTTTAAGGACGAAAAATTTTCATTTTCCATTAACAGCTTCAAGGATGATAATAAAATAATTTTTATGGTTAAAAAATTATTATATATGAATTACAACCTTTGTAATGTTCTGGAATCATTATATATATATAATGATAAATAATAAAGAAAACAAGTTCATTTTGAGTGAAAACCGCCCAAAATAATCAAAATGATTATCACTAACATATCGTCTAATGATTCATCCTCACCCAAAATAACCAAATTAATTATAAAACCATTTAACGTTATGTATTTTATATAATAAATTATGACTTCAATTTTGTATTTCTATTTCCATTTTATATGAAATTTCATACTCTTATACAAGCAAACCGATCATGAAAACTAAAAAATGAGCACTAACAAATGATTAAATAGAACACTATAACTCTTAAAAAAGTTCATAAATAGAATTAATTAAATTATAATAAATAAATTAGATATAGAAAATTTTGTAGAATTAATAATTAATAAATCTAATTTTATTTTTCAGGACATTATGATTGAGTGCATAATTTTTTTGGACATAAGGTAAGATATTCTACCTAAACCTCCATTATTCCTTTGGGTTACTCTATATCACACATTAATCAAATGTAATGATAATTTATTTTTTATTAATTCCAATGAAATCTGTTTATATTTTCTAAAATCAATTATCCATATTAGATCAGAATTTTTTGATGCCTAAATATATATTTTATAAAGGTTCCATTCTCAAATATTCCAAATAAGCAAGCCTGATTAAAAGGAATTTCCCAATTTATTACCCATTATCTTTTTTTTTACATAATATATTTTAAGACACAATTATTTTTTTTAAATAAATATTTTTATCATGAAAAACTATCATTTTTCATTACTATCATTAAGAAACCAATTTTTCTTTTTCTTTTTAAATACTATTTAATATTTTCCCTTAAAATGCACTAAATTAGATAATTTATAGTGTTTCCTAAACACTCTTTTAATATTCATTCAATATAGTTGGAAACCATTTATCATTATCTATTCCTATTTTATTTTAAGAAAGTACAAATATTTTTTAAATCCATTCTTCCATGAAAAAGTTTATGATACACACATATGTAATTCCATATGACATGATTATGATATCCATTTCATTCCATGCGCAAGCCTTATGTTTGATTACTTATATATGATTATTTATATGGAACACATATTAATCAACATGTTATGATGGGTGAACCAAAATAGCACTCTAATGCATTGGGTAATGTTTAGTCTCATGAGATGTCATGTTGGGACAAAGAGTGAACTTGATTCCCTTATAGGACTTTGTCCGCCATGTGATATAGTCTCGATGGTTAGCCCGGGCTCATCTTTATGTCTTATTATATGTTGTTTCCACATATTTATGATTCTAGGATTATATGTTCCAATGTTATACATTTTATTATTCCTTATGATTATTCATGTTACATTCCTTTTATTCCATCATGTCATGCCTTCCAACCCATGTAATATGTTTTAATCCTATGCTTATTTATTTATTGGGGTTTTTATCTCATCCCTTTTGTTCATGTATTCCCTAAATTGTCCTATGAAGATATGGGAGATCAATGGAAGCCGATATCTCATTATGGGGATTAAATAAAAGTTATTTTCATGTTGTTTAATTATTACCTTATCTTCCAAAGATACGAGACTTTATGATCCTTGACTTGTAATCTATGGCTAGTCATGTTTAACATCATGTAATAATTTGTGAAAAAGGATAGGTTCACTATAGTTATTCCTATAAATGAGATATTGTTTTATCCTTGAAAAATAGAGGAAGTGGATGGGTATCCCAGACCACATAATTAATAAAAAAACATTATTTTACTTGGATTATCTTGGTACTATGATTGATTTGTTAAAAAACTAACATGATTGTCAAGTCCACTAACCAAGATCACTCATTAGGGAGTCATGTTTATATATACTAATGAATGAAAAGAAACATTTATTGAATTTAAGAAGATCATAATCACTACACATATGTTCACATTACCCACTAGTGGGTAAGAATTTTTGATCTATAATGATGCGTACAAAAAGGGATTTGGTTGTGTACTTATAAAAGATAAAATAAAGGTTTTAGCCTTTTCCACCAACTAATTAAAGATCCATGAGTTGAACAACCCAACCCATGATCTAGAATTGGCATCATTGATCTTTTCCTAAAATATTTAGTGTAATTAATTATATTTTGAGAAGCATGACATTTATACCAACTATTGGATACTCATATATATATATATATTCACAAAACATTATCTTAATATGTGCCAACATAGGTGGTTAGATCCAATCAAGGATTATTATTTCTTGATCCATTATAATCCTAGGAAAGTGAACAACGTGGGGGGATCTATGTTGAAATGATATTGTAACACTATCCATGTTTAAAATTCCCAAGGATCCCATATTATTAAATAGGAATAGGATGGACATGGGAATCATAAAAGTATCTTCATCCTACCTTTCCGAAAACCTACTCAACCATCTATTAATGTGAGGATCCAGGAGGCCAAAAAAATTAATAAGGTTCAATAGAAAAAGGATAGAATATTATAGAGTTTAACTTTTCTAAAGATGTTGTTATAGGGTTTGCAACATGGATATGTGTCCCAATAAAAAAAGAACTGAAAAGGGATCTTCTGGATAGTGTGCATAGCTCATCATTCTATATTCATCTGAGAAGCCCTAAGATGGATTGACATTTGAAGAAGAACTTCTAGTGGGAAAACATGAAGTGGGAGATTTTAGAATATGTATATGGATTCTTGGTATGAAAATAAGGCATAGTTGAATAAATAAAATCTATGGTTATGATGAATACATTTCCCATACAAGTATGGAAAAAGTAAAACATAACCATAGATTTCATCATAGGACTCCATAGAATCCTTAAAGGAAATAAAGAAATCTAGGTGGTAGTTGATCACATTATAAATTCAAATAATTTCATTATTATTTAGGAATATTTATCTATTGACCAACTCTAAATGATGTAAATAATAGAAGTTGTAACAGTGCATGGTGTGACACTCTCCATTGTATCTAATTGATATTGTAGGTTGACCAAGGGGATCTGGATAGGCCTTCAATGATCATTAGAAACATAGATGGTTTTCAATACCTCTTATCACCCTCATACATATGATCAATCGGATAGAACTATTCAAATCTAGAGGATATATTGAGAACTTGTTCAGTGGATTTTTATGGATTTTGGGATAGTAACCTTACCCTATTCGATTTCTTATATAACAACAATTTACATTCTATCATTAAAATGACAACTTATGAGGCTTTTTATGGTATGAGGTGTTAGACTATAAAATTTTTGAATGAATTTTGTGATAAGAAGTTTACTGGACCTAATCATCTATAAGAGATGATATAGAAGGTTCTAACCATTCAACATCATATAAAATTTTCAATATATGAGAAAAAATATATTCAAAAAATTATCGATGAGATGTATATTTTGGGAATAGAGATAAAATGTTCATTCATATATCACCATGGAAGAAATTCATGATGATCAGTATGAAGGGAAATCTTAGTCCAAGATACATCTGTCTCTTTTATATGCTTGGTCACATTGGAGTTATGGCCGATCAACTATAACTCCCACCAAACATATCTCAATTATAGGATATATTCCATGTATCTCTTTTAACGAAGTAGGTACCAGACACCTCACATGTTCTGAATATTATTGTGGTATCATCAGATAATGATCATTCATAAAAGGAGTATTTAGTGAAGATCTTAGATAATAGGGGAAAATTTCTATAGAATAAGAAAACTCACCTGATCAATGTATTGTGGATGAACCATAATTTTTATGAATCAACATGTGAATAATAATATTTGATTAAAAAATTACCCTTGTCTATTTTATTGTATCAAAATTTCCTGGGTAAAATTTCTAAATGGGGGGAGAATGTAACGACCTAAATTAATATAAATTAAAATCCAATTTCAAATGAATATACTTCTTACTAAGTAATGTAGTTATAGAAAGAACATGCACTTATTTTTTTATCTTGGACCATTGTAAGTGATATACTATCATATTTAAAATACCACTAATAATCATAACTAATGATAATATAATTTATGTACAATTAGGGTTATGAATAGTATATATTAAGGTTTAAAATAAATTCTAATTGACACGGATAGAATAAGAGATGGACTCGACCAATAGGATTATACCCTATGCAGTCCATTTACCATAACTCCCAAGGAAGATGTTATCACATGTTTTTGGCCTTTCACATGACTAATATAGGATTCAATAACTAATGAACTGGTGGAACTATTTATAGAAGAATATCAAACTTGTCAGTATCACAGCCTAAACCATGTTTTTTAAATCACGCCAAGAATGTTTCACCATCGAACAAATTACCATAAGGGAATATGCTGGTGTAAATATGGTTTATGCATCTAGAATCTAATAGTATAAATTTTTATTTTTATATTTTTTAAAACAATGATAATATTAATCACTTTTTATTATAACTTTATAAATTATTAAGAAATTATTTAAATAAAAATTAGATTTTGATAAAATGAAACACGAGTTATATCTTAGGACATATATAGTTTCAAAGTAGAAATTTTTTGATGAATTAAAGAATTTTTGAAGTAAATATTGTTTTAATAAAATATTACTATTAAATAATATTTAATTACAAATTAATGATAATATAATTTTATGAAGTCAAATGTAATTTTTATAAGCTTTAGAAAACCATTTTCGTTACAATTACCCATATTTTTCAATAAATAGGGAATTTTGACTTAAAAGTTTAAATTTTAAAATTTATAGAATTATTTTGATAAAATAAATATTATTTTTTAAATTATCACATCAAAATTATACAATAGTTAAATGTTCAAATTTTTTTGAGACATTCAAAATTTTTGGGTAAATATTAAATATAATATACCTATATGGTGTGTAATATGACATAATAAAAGATAAATAGTGATGTAATAAATTTTATAAAAATTATCCACAACCCAGATTATTTTACCCTTTAAAATAAAATGTTTTCATTTATTAGTTTATTTTTATAATCCCTTAACTAATCCTCTAAAACCTATTTTATTATTTGTGGGTTTAAAATTGGTTCTTAATTACCATGACTCCTTCTACATAACCAAGGGTGTTATTTTAATTATTTAAGTTCTTATACTTAAAACATAATTAAATCCAATCAATTTTGGTAAAAATAATTGAAAAAAAAACACGAGACGGTTTGTGGTTTTGGTTACTCTATCATATAGATTCAAAAACCTATGTTTGGAAATTAATAAAGAATTCCCTCTCTTTTTTCAATAAAAAATCACCGATCCTTCCGTTCTTATTGACTAAAAACCCATATAGCATGAATTTAATCTAAAAATACCTGCCTATATCCTTTCCATGGTGTCCCAAATCTCTTAATAAAAAACTCCCAAGCTTTTAGAAGAACCATCTAAAATTAAGGGATCCACTCATTATCATCATTATTCAAGCACATTATTTACATTATACCATTTGATTTCCAATTTATCATGTTGGAATATGTTTTTTGATATCCCTATTACTATCATAATGATTTTCATGGGATTATAGTCCCCTTTAACTCTCATTAAAACCATCCATGAATCTTTATGTACCCCCTTTATTCTAATAAAATAATCCTGAAAATTGTCAAGCCAATCATTTGTGTAGTGAATACTCATCCCTGTTTCCACTATTGAGTGTTAACCTATTTTTTCTTTTCCTTAATTTATTTTTTGCTTACAAATAGGTAACCCAAAATCCTTAATTGTGTAATTAAAATTAGTGAACGGAAACATTGTTTTGTTTTATTTATGTGTCATGCATATACATGATAGGAAAGTGATGAGTGGACCCAAAATTATATCACCCTCCAATGCATTGGATAATGTTTTTTATCATATAAGGTACCATGTATGGTTAATTGAATCTTATAATAGGTAAATTATGTCATTATATATTATTGGTTATCCTTTATAAATGATTATGTCGTTATATTTTATGTTTTTTACACATTATTTTGTTTCTTTGATTCCATCATGTTATATCATGCCTCATTGTTCAAGATTATTAATAGTACCCCTTTTATGTCATTTACATGTTCCTCTTAATTCACACACACACACACATATATATATCTTTTATCTTGTTATTATTTAATTATTCCCTTTCTAGGATTTATATTTCACCATTTTCATATGTACATCCGTAGGCTATCATAAAATAATGTGTATAAAATATATGGGGTTTCATAACGCATTATAATTTATATTAAGAAAAAGGGTACATATAAGGATTCATCCCATACCAAATTGTAAAAAAAAGAATTTATCCCAATCAAAAGGGGCATGTTATAGGTTTATATGATTCTCAAGGGTACATCAGAGGATTATCCCAAACCCAATAAGGTATATAAGTTCTTATCCCAAGCCTACTATACGATGAATTTCTTGGTGGATTTCGTTGACATATGGTTTTCATACTTATGTTTATAATACAAACTTATGTAATAATTCTTTACTTTTGATTATGATCATTGACCCATATTTAGTGTCACAGGGTTTAGAACACTTTTTCAAGGGTATATGTTTTTTAATTTGAGATTACATGTGCTTCTATCTTGAATTATGGACAAATCTTATTGCACTATGTTATTTTAACAATAAATTTATACCCTTACCATATTTTATAATATTCTTATAATCTAAACATTTATGTAATATTGATACATTTTACATTACTAGTAATTTGATCTCACCCCTTTCTTTAGTTTTCTATTCCCTGTGATATGTACATAAGTATAACATGAGGAATGTCTGGAAGGGAATATAAATATGTTTTATTATGGAGAATTAATTATATATTTAGATTTTTATATAGCTAATCTCTAAGATAAAAATCCTTTAGGTCCTTGGGTTGTGTGGCTATTTTTGAGATGTTTTATTTAATTATTGGTTTCAATGAAGTTTTTATGTTATTATTTATTTATTAACTTTATTTTCATAAGTAAAAGAAATTAGTAAGTGACTACACCATATTAAATAAGATATATCTTATAATATCAATCTTATCCCATGGAGTAGAAAATGAGAAAAATATACACATAAAACCTTTTTATATTTTGAATCAAAACACCATCAGATATAGACCATAAATTAGAATGTTGAATAGAATGAATAATAAAAGAACCATGATAAATATACAATGGAGTACTATTTATACTTGTAAAATGAATACATTCAAATTTTAGACAAAGAACACAATACATCTTGGGTAACATTTTAATCAAACCACATGAAAGTGAGGGAATGTAATTAAACTCAATATATCATTATTAAATCATAATTCATGATATGATATATAAAATAGGTATTATTATAACCTAAAAAAATAAATTTTCTCTGTGATACAAAACATTTGTCAAAGGAAATAATTTTGATGAAAAACGATTACCTTTATTCCTATTTAGTCTACTACGATCTATTGTCCTATAAAAAACCAAAAAATATTAATATTTTATTTTCAAAACTTATAAATATATATTCCACTTTCATATTCATCATTTATTGTCATTTATTATGCAAATATTAATTAGTTATCAATTATCTTTACCATCAGGTGATAGAAATTTCTGTTATTTATCTAATACAAACTTCATGAAGACATGATCAATTCTCACTATGGGGGTTCATATTAATACCTCATAAATCATTAAATATAATGTAAAAATTGTTTAAATTATTTTATATATCCATTTTTAATTAAGTTAAACACATGAATCTATCTTTTCAAAATGGATATCAGGATAAACTATTTTTGCATCCCTTTAATTATTAAAAGGTGATATATTAAAAAATATTTTTTATATGAACAACACCATTAAATAAAAATTACAAAATATTAAAATATATAATTATTATATTTTATTACCATTATATGGTATCCTATAATGATATATTATATTTTCATTATAACATTTTTATGTACGCAACTAAATTGATTGAAATAACATCGTGTTATAATGATTTAATGTGTAAGGTGATGTATTGAGATAGTGAAAATTTAACATTTAAATAATAATAAACCTATTATAAAAATAATATTTAAAAATTTAATCAATTATAGGAACCATAAATTATGTATGGGGATAAAATGATATTTTTTCTAGTGAAGGTGGTAGACCGCACGTATGGTCGAATGCCAATTTAGTTTTTCTTAATATATATGATAAATGAATAGATAATGATGATAACCATAATATAATGGTATTATTTTATATTAATCATATTAATATCATTCTATAAGTCTCTATATAATAAATTTTATTGAATAAAACTGGGAATAAAAACTAATTAGTTGATAATACTCACGTCTGTGACTTGAATTTTATTTAGAATTGTACATGGAAATAAAGGTATTATGCTAAATAATTATGAATATAATATTTTGAAAGTGGGATAAGCTTATATTGAGATTAATTTGGGACTTTTTCAACAAGAAATTAGAAGTGTTGGTGAATCTTAAAGTGGTGGTAGTATTATCCTTTTATTTGTGAAGGGAAGTGTAGTTTTGGAAGTAACCATATAATTTTCCAAACATTTCATGTTACTATTCAAAGTTCAATGGATCCAAAATGAAAAAGGTGAGGGGAAGTGTTTTTGGGTCAATATTTTCTTCATAAACACATTTTTCAGACATAATAGTGTGTTTCTATCCTTTTTATTTTTACTTTTTAATCTCATCCACTATATTTTATTTACACTGGTAATTAATTATTAACCGTAGTAATTAATATTAATGAAAAAAATAAAATTAGAACATTTACCTAATTGAAAACTCATGATTTTATATTTTAAAGTAATTTTAAAAAATAAAATATATCTGTTTTTGAAATTATATTTTTAAAATAAATGCATATAATTTCTAGAAATTGTTTTTAGAGAAAGTGTGCTATTAAGTTTAAGAATTTATGTACAAGATACGATTATCATATATATTTATTTTTATGAAATAAATTATTTTATTATAAAACAAAAAACGTGTAGTGGAATTCATATCCATAAAAAACAAAATCTTATCATCAAAATAGTGAATTTAAAGAAAATATTAATAACTGTTTTTACTAAAGTAACATTTGGATTTTGTAATCAAAATATTAAACATAGGATTTATAAGAAAATCGATTGTTTTAAAATGATTATTTCTCTATCTTAAATAAATATTTTATTAAATAAAAGTTTATTTATACTTCTATTATATTATCATATAATGATAAAATAAAAAAATGATATTTTTAACAGAAATAATTGTTTTTGAAAAAAACCTTTATATAAAAACACAAATATTCATATGAAGTGAATTTTAATGTCAAGAACAAAAAATTAATTTTATTTTATAAAATAAATAAATTTTATGATTTTTTAATTTATCTATAATAATATATTACATATTAAAAAACAATATTTATTGAAAATATCATTTTTCAATATTAACTCATATTAATTATTTACGTTATAATGGTAACAAAATTAACTTGTTTACCTTGTTTGTGTTTAATATAACTTTATGAAAAAAATTTACTTAAATTTTATTGTTTTCTATGTTTGTTGTAGCCTATAAACTATGTTACCAATCATAACATAATTTTATAGGTTCTAAAAGTTTGAGTCATTATAATGACATCACATGTATTACTTGTGTTGTGTTTATGAAACACTAGTATGAGGATTAATGATGTATCAATGTTTTCAAAGAATTTTAGAAATGGAATGTAATTTTTCTCTTAAGAATACACATATAGACAGTTGATATAATTTTATAAAGGAGAATTTTGAATCCAATTTAGTGAGGCATGGAATCAGACATGAACTTAGTGCATCATACACACTATAAAAATTGATGTGGATAAATGAAAGAATATAAATTTTTTGTAGATGGATTGTAATATAATTTTCAAGCATGATACATCTATATTTTTTATAAGAAAACTATTGGTTCATTAGTTTAAATTGAAAACTATTGTTTACATAGGCTAAATTCAAATATTTCTCATTAAGATATATATTAAAAGAAATATCTCCAATATTGAATCATATTATTGTGTGTGGTAACCCTTATGTTATCATGCTAAATTGTAGAAATCATGCAATGTTTGAAAAATGTAGAATTCTGGGAATCTTCCCAGTATTTGTTACAAATGTAATAGGGTACCAATACTATAATAAAGAAAGTGGAAGTATTTTATAAAATTCTTATATAAGTATTCTAAACATTCAATGAAAGAAATTACGTAGGTCTAAGTAAATTTCAAATGCGATGATGATGTTGTTTTAGTTAAATAGCCTGAAGGAAATTCTAAAATAGATGACAGTTTTAATGATGTACAAGATAGAGAAGAAGATTATGATATTTTTAGTAATCTAGAGAAATATTATTCATCACATCAAAGGATGAGAAGTGAAGTATAGGTTCAAAAAAATATTGGAGATAAAATATATCATGGATAGACTAAGAGAAAATTAGGGGAAACCAATTATAATTAGTTATTTTTTTAATTTAAACCATGAAATTTTGAATAATAATTAAAGAATCAAGATGTGTTTGACTATATGAATAAATAATTTAACTAGACATAGAAGAATTACACTTGTTAATTGGAACCCATGACTAATGAGAATAATGACATCAGGAAAAAGTGGATATTTTATATTAAATTAAATGAAAAAGATGATGTGATAATAGGTAAATAGATATTATTGTATAAAGTCTATTAATAGTTTTGAGTACTGGAATTTGATTGGATGTTTTCACCATTTTCAATGCTTTGGACCTTAATAATATTTATTTCTCTTATAGATCAGTGGAAATACAATATTTTTTAAATAGATTTTAAGACTCCATTCCTTGATGTTGAGTTGGAAGATATGGTACATGTTTATAAAACATGTTATTTCTTTCTTAGAGAAGATTTGAATTATGTTTTTTGGTTGAATATGGCTTTAATGTTCTCAAGAAATCTTCAATATCTTTCTAATATAGGATAAATACCGACTTAAGGACATTAAATTTCAAATGGGGGATTGTGGATATGAATGTCTACATGAAACATAAAAAAGGTTATATCGCATATTTATGGTTTATGTAGATGAAATTTTAACGTTCAAGCTTTAATAAAGGTACAAACCACCAAATCCTAAAAGAGACCTAGGGTACGCACCTGCACACCTTGTTACGGGTCCCACGAAGCTATTAAAATTATTTAAATAATTGCATGGGTTTTATGTAAAATATTACATCATGCCCAAGAACTGTGTTTGGGATGAAAATAATTAAATATGGATTAAAAAAGAATAATAAGAAATTTAAGTAATTAAAAAAAGGATAAAAATAAATAATACAATAAAAGTGGTTATAGAAGTTTCAAAATAATTAAAATGGGTTTACCAATTTTATTAATTATTTTCCTTTCTACGTCACTTTTGTTTATTGTTTTATTTTGTTTTATTTGATTTAATTTTTCTTTATTTTTTCATTTATTTTTCCCTCTCTGTTTTTCTTTCATTATTTTTCTCTCTCTTCCTCTCCTCCATATCCTCTTGGTGTGTCACACCCCACTACTAGGTGTGCACCTCCTCCTCCCCTCCCTTCGAAAGCCTGTTGCGACTTCATCCATTCACTATTTTTTACGTAAATTTATATGTTGTTAATATATTGGTAAGGATAACATTATGCACAAAGAATTGTAAGATCTCATATACTCTCCATCATGCAATCTGCTATGAAAGGGTTTTACCCAAAACTGGGGTTTTTCTAAAATCATATATTGTCTTCCACTATAGGTCAAATAAGAAGTCACCACATAGAGTAGGATCCACTATGATTATGATGTAGGGTGTCTACTCTTTTTCCTATCATTTTTTGTGTCTTTTAGATCACACATTATACTACTCGTTGGTGCCTACCGACGATATTCAATTTTTTATATTGTAATTTAATTAAATTCCATGTATTGACTATTACAACCGTTTTTAAGATAAACTAGCTTGTTTAATGTTTTGCAACATGCCACTTTGGGTGTGCCAATGTAATTTGTCTAAATTTCTTTAGTCTCAAATAATTAATTTTTTAATTTCATGTGTTACATGACCCCTCTTTGGTTGAATTTTAATTAAAATAAATTATTTAGGATAATTATAAACAACTAATTGTGAGGTTTTATTGGTTATTTATGACTAATTATTTCCTTATTAATAAATATTACTGTTATATGATTTTATAAATTAGAAAAGATCATTTTTTCAACTTTATCTAATAATGTGTTTTGACATTGACTATTTGGCTTGAATAATCAAGAACTATGTGGCTATTTGTTGATTAAATTGTTTTTTTGAAATTTTAAATGTGTACTCAGTGATATATACTTACTTGAAATCTAATTAAATTCAAGGTTGCGAGACAATGTGGGTTTTGTATTAAGAACCCACACATAGAATCAATGTTCCAAATTTTTTACAATATTACACATCGGGGAGGTTGATTCTTAATCTTTTCTAGAAAAGGGTTCCCCTAGGTTTTCTATATACTCATGAGTGATATTGTTTCCTTATGTAAAAATTGAGTATGGACCCATTTGAAAAGTTACCATGCTATTCTTTGGGTGATACTTGACCCCTTATGTATTATATTGGGGATGGACACATGATAAAACCATGCCTTTAGTGATACTTGGTCATTCAGAATATTTTCTTATACATGCTCAGTGGTATTGGATAAATTAAAGGATTTACCATAGTGATACCTTCCAGACTTGGTCATACTCCAACAGTAAACATTAATATTATAATAATGATAATGTGTGGAAGGTTTTATTTTATGCAGCTTTAGGTTCTTTGGTAATTGTGATACCTTTTTAGGGCCTTGAAGAATACATTATTGACACATAAATTAGACCCAAGATAATGCACATGGTTGGGGGTATAATCCCTTTTTTCTTACATTCTATTTTTATAGCCTTTATATATATACATCCTTCTTATTAAAGTTACCTTATTCATATTTATAGCTTAGGACAAATCAGGTGGTATGGATGGGTGTCATTGAGAACCCTAAACAGGTTTTACTTATTTTGTTTTGTTTTTTTTATTTCTTGAATTCATCATATATTAGAAATTTGCATTTGTTTATAGCATGAAATGGAAATTTCTAAAGACCATGGGTGTTGGCCTACAACGATTATATCTCACACCGTTCTCAGGCACCATTTGGTACCTCAGTATACTTTATTCTCATAGGTATGGATAAAGATCATCATGTTGCTTTTGATGCTTGAGTGTTGTTTGCTGCTTAGGATGGAGATTGGGGTTAGGGGACCAAGCCTTTTTGTGAGATACAATTTGTTTATTTATATTTATCCACTACTTATTATTATTTTTTCTCCCATTTTGTATTACGTATTACCTATGAAGGGCATAGTATCCCCCATAGATATGTTAAAAAGGCTCTCACTGCTAGTCGAAAGCCTCTGGCATCTGGGGAGATGTGCTAGAGGTCATGTGGCTAACTCGTCTTGGATCACCCTTTTAATGGATCTCAAGTTGGGGACGTTATGATATCATATTTTTCAGAAATGATGAATACGTTTTTGATAGGTTTTCCATGTATATGAAGTTTTTTTTTGAAATTCCAAGACTGAAAGAGATGAAATACTTTAATTATAAAAACATTTATTATGATAAAGATCGCATTTTTCTTTCTGAGAGGAAGTATTCTAGGGAAAATTTAAAAAGTTTGAGTATGAAAGACGAAAATCATATTTATGCACTAATTTTAGTAGGAAAAACTATTCCCAAGGATGTCCAAGGAAAAAGTGTTGGGCAAATGGAGTTTTGAAAACTGAATGCATGTATACTATATTTGAATGTTTTAAGAACATATTTAGTGTTTCTTGATACCCTTTCTGCTACGTACCAAATTTCACCAAAAGAGACACATTTTTTAAATAGTATATAATAATTATATTTAATGTACAATAACTTTTGGTATAATTTATGATAGGAAGTGTGAGATTAATTTGTTTAGATACACATACAATAATTGGGTGGGTTTTGTTGATGGCAGGATGTTCACATCTGGTGAAAATTCATTGAATGAAGAGAATATTGTTTGTTGGATCACTAGGAAGTATAATTATGTGACACAAACTAATTTTTACATTGAATATCTATATTATAAAAAATCTATAACTCAGTAAATTTGGATAATAACATTGTTAAAGGATATTAAATCTGAAGTGATGTTTCTTCTACTTATTTGGTATGATAATTAATGTGTTATCAATCATACAATGAATATAGTTCAAAATTAAATATAGAGACCCTTCCCTAGATAGCCCATAGTTGGTGTCTACTATTAATTACATTGAAGTTATTAAAAGGAATCAAGCCCCGAATTACCGATCAGTTTAGTAGTCTTGGAAAACTAGATACATAAATCATAATTTTATTACAAATGGATACACTAATTACAATATATTTTTCTCTAAACAAAAAAAAACAGATTTTATTAAACTCTAATATATCTAGTATATCCCTACATATCATTCATAATATTCATCATGGATTTATGAGGAATGAAACATAATATGGGTGAGCTCAAATGCTAAATAAGGGAAAAATATAATACATGAAATGATGAATTAATGAAAATAGTCAATATAGAAAGGTATATAACTGGAAATACATTCAATTCAAATAACTAGAAAATGAAAAATAAATATGGCAAGGTATGAAACTAAAACACATGACATTAATCAATGAACTGAAATAAAATGTTACCATAGATATGTTGATGCAAAATCTCAAGGATGAATAATAACTGAAACTACAATAAGGGAAATTCTTTCTTTATGGACATCATGTATAAGGCACATGAGAACCTATTACTGTCAACACATTTCACACTATGGTTTAAAACTAAGGGTAGAAACCCATTATCAAAAATTATTCATCTCATGATAACTTGTCGATGAATCGAGCATCTATATAATATCTAGGATGCCCCCGTCATTTCCAGTCCAATACATTCCACATAATGAATAATAAAAATATCTAATATGCCTGATCAAATAACCATATAGAATAAGAAATAAATATTTCTCAATATTTCCCCAAATAATGAAATAAATTTCAAATTAGACACCCAATGTAAAATGATATGTGGTTTAAGCAATGAATATATCCAGGATAATTGATATTTATAGCTAGGGGAAATTCAATTTCCAATGATCATAGAAAAATAAATATTTAAAAAGGAATAAAAGGAATCATGGAATTGAATTTGAATAATATCCTTGGATAAATCAAACATAAACCATACAAATAATGATTAAGGATGTTATCAATACAACAAATCCTATGTGGAGTAAAATAGAGGGTTGTTATCACTAATGAAATAAAAAAATTAATTTTAAAAATATTCTTGAGAAAAATATCCTTTTAATTTGAAAAACCATTTGAAAATAATTTCATTATAAAATAAACCTTTTAAACTTGGAAATGAGTCTTCAATGAAATAATGGTGGACGAATCCATACATGTTGAATAAGGTTAAAAGATTTTTCCTTTTGTACAGAAAAAGGTTAGAAAAATCATCTTTAGAAATGTGATAAGATGATTCCTTTGAAAAATTGGTAAAAGAAAAAAAGGGTAAAAATTTATTTACCAAATCATTTTAAAAACATTTTTTGAAACCTTTTAATAAAACATGGTTTTTAGAATAAAATAGGTTCCCTGACTAAAGAGTGATAGAAAGTCTGGTTTTACAAAAAAAACATTTTATAAAAACATATTTATACCAATGAGTGGAAAAAATGGTACAAAAACATGAAATGGTTACGAATGACCAGATAATAATGAATGTTTTTGTTGGAAAATGTCTATATAATTTCCTTAAATTGAAATTCCATTGAAAGATCACTGGGATTGAGATCTTTAAACAATCTAAAGTGTCTCATACCACTTTGAAAAAATTTTAAATGATAATCCTCACGAAATAAAAATATAAAACGAAATTATTAAATACCATTAAGGAAAATTAATACATTATATAATATATCAAAATTTCCAGTAGGTACACCAGAAGAAATAATTATGTGGTGAATATGAAATTTATCTCAGAGATGTAAAAAGTGAGATGGAAATACTTACTAATGTAGTAACAAATAGATTGGAAAACCCAAAGGTAATAATATTTAAATAAAAAATTTAAATAAAAGGAAGATAAAATAATTCATGATGTTATATGTCAATGTGGTTATAAGTACACCATATATAAGAAATTAGCTGTTCAATAATTAAGTATTCCTCACGTAATAAAATTGAGACATGAATCCCTCCCCTTGTGTTTTGTTTCAGGTGAACATCCTTTAACATACTATATAATAAACTTATGTTAATTTTATAATTGATTAATAACAATTTTCATGTTTAAATTTACTTTTATTTAACTTATTACCATATTTTATATAACTACTTCAACAATTAAATTTATGTCGGGTGTTTTTGACGAAATTCGGTTTATGTGTCAAAACAACTATTATTTGTCAACTATGGTGAAAGGGGACATTATATAACATATCTAGAATAATAACCATTAAATAATTATCATATTTATACATCAATTATACTTTTAATATCAATCATTAAATATGGATATGAAACTGATCCAACGTTACACTAATGGGAACGGTAGATCGTACATACGAATGAGTAACATTCTAATTTTTAAATGATCATTATCGAAAGAAGATAAGTACATAAAATATTTAAAGAATGACAATTATATAATAGATAAAATATTATTTTATCATATATACCTATATATTTAATTATGTGTTTTAAACTGAATCACATCATGTCAAGGAGGTGGTAGTCCACACATCCACAAACGACGTTATCTCTTTTAAAGTGTCTGAAAGGGTTATAAAGAAGCTGATATATATATATATATATATATATATTATATTATATATTTCCAGAATGATAATTATTTCATGAATATATTATTTATTTTTTTCATGTAACTTATGTTTAATTATAATCATTCATGTATACATTCCATGTATCGTGTGGACAAATCACTTCACTTTTAGGAGGCGGTAGTCCACAATTCCAAAAAATGATGTTATCATATTAAATGTAAATGGATTGTATTAAATTTTTGTATTATAAAAGGTTTAAATATGTATAAATATATAATAAATATCATATAAAACATATATAAACAATTATTCAATCATAATGTCCACAAGGAGAGGTGGTAAGGGAAAATTGAACAATCATCGTTTCGTGAGGTAGTAGTTCATCGTACACAGAATCAATGTGTTCACTTCCATTATTTTCAGGTGTGTGTATGTTTAGGTTGAAACCATTGAATAAAAACATCATAGTATCTTGAGGATACTTTTTTACATTAATATAAAAATAGAGATTTTAGGAGGTGGAGAATGGAAAAGAAACTAAAAAGCATGAGGGAAAGCGTTACCTCTTAATCAGTTGACTTTTTTTGGTTTATAACAAAAGGATTAATTGGGAGGATTTATTTCTTAAGGAAAGATTCAAGTTATAGGGTATCATTTTCGGTACGTTATTTTGGTAGACCTTGGCTTAACTTAATATATTTGAGAGGTGTGTGGAATGGGTATAAGTGGTAGCCATTATAGGGAAGGAAAAGGAATCACGATTTATTCTTGAAAAGAAGTTTGGTGTGCAAATGTTTTTACCTCATAAAAGTCATAAAAAACCAAAAAAACTTAATTACATAAGGTTAATGGCTAATATATGACCATAAAAGGGGTTTTTTACCAGTGGTTTGGTTATTTGGGCACCTAAATTAAAGGCTTAGTCCTTTATTAAGATTAATTTTTCATAATAGGTGTAATTAATTTTAATCACTTTCACTAATATTTTTTGTCAAAAATATTTGATATTATTATAAGTTGTAAATTATAATTATTACATATATTTATCCCATTTTCCAATTTTCAATCATAGAAGTGGTAGAAATTAAATTAAAATTAATCCCGCAGACGAGAAGACAATGTGGGTTTTTATTGTAAAAAACGTCCCGAAGTTGGCTATGTTTTTATAGTCAATTTCAATGTGAAATTGATTCCAATTACTTAAATTAGATTAATTTATAAAAATATTATCTAATAAATATTTAAATCTGATTAAAATTATAATTTAACCTTATAAATAAATTATATTGAAAAGAAGTTTCGTACAAAAATTCATTATTTTTATCTATTTGTTAAAAATTAAATGTCTCAGAAAAAATATCAAAATGTCAACCTAGACAAATTATTATGTTTATATTTCAAATAATAAGTTTATATTATCATATTAAATCAATTAAAGCATCAAAAATCAGATTTAATAGCGGTTCTCTATTTAAAGGAGGTAAATTTGGCTTTATAAAAATATTTGTTTTTTTACATGAAATATAGTTTGTTCTTATCTTTTTAAATCCAAACCAATGGATGAATATAATAAATATTTTATATTATATATAAAATATATATTCCATTATAATAATTAAATAATTTTAATTACTTTGATTTATTATGGTAAAATATCTTTGTGAGCATAAAATGGGTTTTTATATAAAAAATAGTTCGTTTATATTCAATTGGATCATATATTCATTTCTAATTAATTTTTAACATATGCATTAATATTATATTATTATAAAACATATATTTTAATAATTTAGTTAATAATATTAATGACCACTAACATAATGGCTAGGTAATATCATATTATATTATATAATAATATTTTAATAATACATTGTTATTTGGTGAAACTTGCTCTTGTGTGTAACACAAACATTTGAGGAAGGTCCCTCTTGCATTTAACACAAGCTATCAAGAAAGGAATATCTTGCATGTAACATAGGGTAAATCTGTTTTTCATGCCTGGAATTTGTTGTAAAGAGTAAACATATTATAATGTATACATATATTATATTAGCTTATGCACTTGTTATCGCGTGTCATACATGATATTGAATACAAGGTTCTTACTTATGTTTTTCAGAGCGTCACGATCTCCAAACCATATTTAAATTGCATCCTTATGGTTTAAACTATATTATGGGGATAAATTGTTTGATACTTGCTATTTTTTAAATCCCACATCATGAGAAGGGATCATAAGTAATCGTCTATAAAAGATATAATTGAAAGTACATTGGTCGCATGGAATACAATGTAACTCGGTCTCTAAGTATGAGAATATAAGTGGAATGTATGGATATGTTATTGGAGAAAAAAAATAAAAAATTTATAGATATTTAATGAGGTCATCAATCATAAACAAGTGAATTATAAATGGAAAGATGAGGGCCTCAAAGTGAAAAATATTTGATTATTTAGAAGTTTATCAGTTCAAAAAAAATTAGTTATTAGGAAAAAGTTTTATTTCTATTTAATTTCGCTAATGTTGTGTAGTTAAAGAATTTAATGAAATATTAGTCCAAGCTATGTTTCAATATCACATAAAAAATCCTAGATTTTGGTTGTTCTTCGATCAAATTCTAATTCATCCCCTTACCCTCAGAAAATTAATTACCAACAATGAATTTTTTTATGCCTGAAGCTCTAAAAGAAACTTTTAAAGGATTATAAGGCCTATAAAAGAGTGAAAAATCTTACTATTTGTCTTTAACTATCTCATAATGTAAATATGGTTAATATATTAATTTATAATCCTAAAAATTGTTACTACTGGTTCATCATTAATATGTATTCATTAAATTGTTTAACTAAAAATAGTGAAAATTAACAAGGATATTGTGTAGGTAAATGGTTGGTGTGAAACACTGATCATCCTTGAGTCATGGGTTTATGACCCGCAGACTTTCCATATTTGATTGGTTGTCACCCAACTTATAGGTTTTCATTTTCTGAAACCATATTAATATAATTTCCAATATATATATGATAGACTAACTTTATATTAGGTTAACCTCTAAATAGGATTTTAACTAATGTTTTAAATACATGCTCAATACGTAAATACTTCATACACTTATTTACACATAGATCGTTCCATGGTCTAGTTTTTATCCTCTAAGATAGGGCATTGAATTTAGTAATTTCTAGGTTTCTCACATTTAAGATAAATAACTATAAAGTATTTATTAGTTTGAGTTTATTTTTTTCCACCACAATATTCCTTTTTCCTCAGTAATCCTTTTCTTTAAATACTTATTTCCCACACGTAAATCATTTACATGTTCCATTTAAGAACTTTCCTAAGGTGTCTCCTTCCATACTTCTCACATTTCAATAGTCGAACATTCTGTTCAATATAGTCTCTACTACTAGAGATCTTTTCATCCTCCATACGTCTCTTAATTGGTGCACTTGGGAGTTTGTAAAGGTATGTATTGTTAATCATATTTCTAGAAAATGGGTTTGGTATAAACATGATAACCTTCACTCCAATAAACATGTAATTTTGTTGTTCATTTTTAACACCTTGTCTTCAATGTTTGATGTTAACATGAATCATTTGGGTTCTATCAATTGACTAAAACCAGAAATAATTATGTGTGTAACAATAGTAATAGTGATAAAATTGTGTAATTATATATATGATATCTAAATAATGACACCATGTTTTTAAATCTAAAACACCTTAGACTTAACCTTGATTATTTATTTCCAAAATACATTCAATTTTTTCATCAATGTTTGTATATAAAATATGGTTTATCCTAAGCATATCCCCCGAGAGTGTCTAACTAGGTGCACAGTAAGGCCTATTTTCATGTACCAGGTTATGCCGAGTCAGGCCCGGAACACCTTGTCAGAGTTTTTACTCCTTGGTACATATGTTCCAGAACCACAACCACTTTTATTGTCCATATAGGGATGTATTAATAGTAATACCAACATAATCTAAACATCACCAAAGTTCTATGATTTTCATCGATACTTATCCTAAAATAATATCTTAGGGTTATGTTATCTAACCTATTTTTTTTCAAAATCTAGATCCTAAGGTTTCTCCTAAACTTTATTTGATAGGAACAGTAGCGACCCAACCAAAGATAACCTAGAGATGGTGTCTGCTATCAATTACATTAGCATGATTAAAAAGAATAAATCCCCTAAGGACTAAATAGTTTAAGAGTCTTAGAAAAGAATATTCTTAAATGGTAATTGTATTTCATATAGATTCACTAATAAAAACATACATTTTTATTCTAAAAACATAAAAAACTTTGAGGATAACTCTAATCCATGTAGTATATAACTTAATATATTTTATAGTATGCATTATGTAATCCTGGGGAAATAAACCTAATAAGGGTGAGCTCGAATGCTCATAAAGGGAAAAATATAACAGAAGTAATAATGAATCAATGAGAATATTAAATATGGATAGGTAAATAACTAGAAATAAATTTCATTCAAAAAACTAGATATGGAAAAATTAAATATTGTAATGTATGAAACTAAAACACATGGAATTAATCAATGAAATGAAATGAAATGAATCCATAGATATGTCAATGCCAAATCTCATGAATGAAAAATAATTGGAACTACTATGATGGAAATTCATTCTTAATGGACATAATTTATAATGAACATGTGGACCTATTGCTATGAAGACCTTTCATGAGAAAGTTGAAACTATGTGTAGAAACCTATTTTCATAATTATTCGTCTCATGAGAACTTTTTGAGGCATCAAAGAGCTATATAAAGTCCAAGCTCCACCTGTAATTTTTAGTCAAAATAATTCATCTTATTGAATAATAAAAATAACTAATATTACTTATCAAATATCCATATTTAATGAGACATATGTATTTATCAATATTTCCCAAAATAATCAAATACATTTTAAAGTATACATTATTGGTAAAATGATATCGGTTTTTGGTAACGAATATATCAGTGATAATTAATATGGATAACTATGGGAAATTAAATGTTCAGTGATCATAGAAAATTGAATATTTTAAGAGGAATAATAGGAATCATGGAAGTTAATCGAAATAATAAACTTGTATAAATCAAACATAAACCATCTAGAAGAATATTAAGGATGGTATCAATACAAAAAATATTATGTGGAGTAAAATATAGGGTTTTTTTCATTAATGAAATAAAAGACTACATTTTAAAACTATTCTCAAGGAAAATATAATTTTCTTTTGAAGCCCCTTTTTAAAATATTTTTATTTAAAAATAAACCCTTTAAACATGAAAATTATTCTTCAGATAAATGATGGTGTATGACTCTATACATGTCGTAAGAGGTAAAAAATAATATTCCTTTTGTATGAATAAATGTTAAAAAATACCTCGTTAGGAAAGCGACAAGAAAATTCTATTAAAACATTGTTAAAATACATAAAAGGTAAACTTTTCTTTACCAAAACATTTTAAAATCCTTTTTGAAAACCTTTTAATGAAGCATGGTTTTTAGAATAAAACACGTGATCCGACTAAAGAGAGATATAAAGTCAGGTTTTCTGAATTTTTTTATAAAAATGTCTTAGTAGAAAAGAGTGGAAAATGGTACAAACAATTTAAATGGTCATGAGTAACCAGATAATAATGAATTTTTCTTTTTAACAATGGTTATATACTTTAATTTAATAGAAATTCCATTAAAATATCATTAGGATTGGTCTTAGGGAAAATATTCTTTAAACATTCCAAAGCATTCCATACTACTTTTGAACATTTTTAAATCATAAACCTTGTGAAATAAAAATATTAAATTAAATTATTAAATAAAATGAAGTAAAATTAATTCAATATATAATATATCAAAATTTATATTAGTTTCACGGCACAAACAAAATAAGTTGTGAATATGACATTTATCTCACAAATGTAAAAAGTTATATGGAAATCTTTACTAATGTAGTAACAAATGGATTGGAAAACCCAAAATAAATAGTCATTAAATAAAATATTTAAATACCATGAAGATAATATAATTGATGATATTATATATCAATGTGTTATTTATCACACCATATATATGTAATTTGGTGTACAATAATTAAGTATGCCTCACCAAATGAAAATGAGACAAAAATCACTTACCCTGAGTTTTGTTTTAGGTGAACATCCTTTAACCTCCTGTATAATAAACCTATGTTAATTTCATAATTTATTCGTAAAACTGTTCATGTTTATATTTAATTTTATTTCACTTCTTACCACTTTGTATACAACTACTTTATCAATTATGTTTAGGTCGGGTGCTTTTTACCAAATTCAGTTTATGTGTCAAAACAACTATTTTTTGGTCAAATATGGTCAAAGAGGTCATTATATAACATCTATAGAATAATAAACATGAAATAATTATCATATTTATACATCAATTGTAATTAAAAAATAATTAAATATGGTTATGATAATGAGCCAATGTTACACTCCTGGAGACGGTAGGACGTGCGTATGCATGAGTAACGTTCCCATCTTTAAATGATCATTATAGAAAAAAGGTAAATAAATTAAATATTTCTAGAATGGTAATTATAAAATTAATACCATATTATTTAATAAAATATACTTATATATAGAATTAGATTATGTAAAATTAATCACATCATGTCGACCAGGCGGTAGTCCACACATCCACGAACAACGTTATCTCTTTTTAAGTGTGTGAAAGGATAATAAAGGAGATGACACACACATATATATATATTATATTTCTAGAAATATAAATATGTAATGAATTTCATATTTATTTTATTAATGTAACTTTTGTTTTATTATTACCATTCATTTAAAAATTCCATGTATCGTGTGAACGAATCACGTTGCTTTAAGGTGGTGGTAGTCCACACTTCCTCAAAGGATGTTATCGTATTAAAGTAAAGTGGGAATTATTAAATGTATGTATTATAAAAGGTTAAAATAAGTATAAAGACATAATAAATATCATATATAACAAATATAAACAAATTTACCATCATAATGGCCACCGTGAGAGGCAGTAAGGGAAAATTGAACAATCATCATTTCATGAGGCAGTAGTCTCTATACACAGAAAAAGTATGTTCGCTTACATTATATAGAGGTGTGTGTTTGTGTAGGTCAAAAAAATTGAATAAAAAAAATACTATTGTTTTGAGGATACTAGTTTTTTTGTACAGGAATAGAAAAAAAACAGATTTTAGTAGGTGGAGAATGGAAATGAATCTAAAAAGCATGAGAGAAGGTGTCACCTCCTGATCAGGTAACTTCTTTTGGTTTAAACCAAAATGATTTTTTTGGAGGATTTATTAACTAATGTAGGCATCAAGGTCTAGGGTAGTATTTTTTGGAATCTATTTGATTATATCTTGGCCAAACATAATAGTTTGGAAAGGCATGAGGAATGGGTAGAGGTGGTGGCCTTTTATAGGGATGGAAATTGACCAACTTGGTGTTCTTGAGAATAAGTTAGGTGTGAAGATGTTACTACCAAATAAAAGTCATAGAAAACAAAAAAAAATACCGAATTTAAGGTTCATGCCTGTGATATTTCCATACAAGGTGTGTTGTAGAAGTGGATAGTTCAGTTGGGCACTTAAATTAAAGGCTTTTCCCTTTATTAATCATAATTTTTCCTTCATAATGTTAATTAATTTTAATCACATTCAATAATCATTTTGGTAAAAACAAAATTTGGTATTATTATACATTATAAATTATTTTTATTCAAAAAATGGAATCCAATTTCCAATATCCCAATCACATAAGTGGCAGAAATTAAATTAAAATTAATCTCACAGATGGGATGACAATTGGCGTTTTTAAAATAAAAATGTCTGAAAGTTGGATATGTTTTTATAGTCATTATCAATGTGAAATTAAATCCAATGAAATAAATTTAATTAATTGAAAAAAAATATTATCTAGTTATAATTTAAAACCAATTAAAATTGTAATTTAACCATAAAAATAACATATATTAAAAATCATTTCTGAACTAAAATTCAGTATTTTTAACTATTCATTAAAAAAATAAAATGTCTCAAAATTTTATCAAAATTTTATCCTAACATAATAATTATGTTTCTATTTAAAATATTAAGTTTATTTTGACATATTAAATTAATTAATGTGTCAAAAATAAGTTTTAAAATGGGTTCTCCATTAAAAGGAGGTAAAAATGCCTTTATAAAAAATAGGTTTTTATGTGTGAAATAGGGTTTGTTCTTATATTTTGCACATAAAACCTAATTTATGAATATGAAAAATATTTTATTGAATATAAAAAATATATATTACATTAAAATAATTAACTAATCATAATTACTTTAATTTATTATAGTAAAACAGCTTCTTGATGATAATAATGGGTTTATATAAAAACATTCCATTTATATTCAATTGGTTTCTATATTTATTTATAAATAATTTTCAACCATTTAATTAGTATTATATTATAATAGAACATGTATTTTCATAAAATAGTTAATACTATTCATAACCACTAACATAATGTCTAGGTTATATCATATTATATTAAATAATAATATTTCAATAATACATTTTTATTTTGTAAAACTCGCCCTTGAATGTAACACAAACTTTCAAGGAAGGTGTTTTGTAGTTCCTTGAAACATGTATTCTAGTTTTAAGAATCATTGTTTCCAGGCAGTTTCCATTGGATTTATTCATGGAACTCGAAACTTCCAACAGTTCTTTATCCAAAGAGGACCTGCTTTCCAAAGGCAGGCGTTTGTTAAGTTTTGAACTTTACGATACTTAAGAACGTGCATTGGTAGAGAGGATGGGAGGTCGGACTCATCACACCCTTTTAGGGGAAATTATTGTCTACTTTGGGACTCTATTTGTAAAATTAAAATATTTTCATGAATCGTTATTAATTCACCAAGTATATCATAAGTATCACTTGGAATTTACAATCAACTATTAACATGTGTAAAATTTAAAATAATCAGTATGCATTCATGGTTCTTCATAAATGGAAACATCTGTATGTATTCGTGGTTTTACATCAATAGTATCCTTTAATATAATGATTAGAGATTATTTTAATCATCATTGTGATGATACAAGTTTTTAAGCCACTTAGTGGGGAACTCTGGAATTTATTATCATCTCGGAAGATGAAGGTTTGTTTTGATCTTGGGAGTTTGCCCATAAAATGGGCTACTTACGTATCCTTGTGAAAGGAATGAGAACCCTTATAGTTTGGTGTCACTTAAAAGGACACATCATACATTTTAATGTCAAGTGATAACGGCCCCTAAGAGAAAGGTTTTTAGTTAAAACTTAGTGTGGGACTTACGCTGAAGCAGCCTAGGGAACTTGGAAAGGATATGAGATTCCAAGTAGGATCAGACCCTATTATGAATATAGCCCATGGAGAATAGGGTTGATTTGAAGTATTGGGTTTGAACCTCAAAATGGCTTCCTACATATCCATTGTGGATAGGAATCAAATCCCACATAGTTCGATAAAGTTAGGGCTTACATCCTAAAAGGATGCCTTGATGATTTGAGGATTTAATTTGGGGATTATTTCCTAAGGAGGAAGCCTAGATTGGGGGAATTAGGGTTGGATTCTTGAGGAGGATATCCAGTGAGCTCGGGCTCTAAAATAGCTTTCTAAGTATCTTGATTTGAAAAGGAATATGATTTCTTGTAGTTCCTTCCAATGAGTGTTTGTGCACATGTTAAAACCATCACCTATATCTAAGCCCATATGAGTCATGCTCGGTGTGAGAAACAAGAGGATGTGAGAGATTCAAAAAAGGCATTCACACTTCAAAAATTTTCCTCCATGCTAATGGAAGAGGGCACGTCAATCGAGGAAGAGGGAAAGGTGACAAACCTTCCTTCTGTTATATTTACATTGGACAAGGGTCCAATATAAGGAAGAATTGATGAAGGTGAGGGGCTTATATGAGGATGGATTCCGTGAAATTGGTTCTGGTAGGGGAGAGATACTTCACCTATACTTTCATGGAATAGTAAGTGTGAAGTGTACCTTCCCTACTGGAGACCTGAGGTTCTGGGTCACTCCTTTGAAAAGGGTGAGGCCGGTAACCAACCATCCTCCAAACCGAGAACTTCCCAACACTATTTATAGGTTAAAAGTCCATGTGACTATGGATATAAAAACCCACAAACATCCCATGAAACATAACATCATTGTGAAACACATATGGGAAACCCCTGACTATGGAAATACAAACCCAAATAAGAGACACACTGATGTGCCTTACCCAAAGGTTTGAGAAGTCAAGAGGTTTTTGTTGAGGATTAAACTTAGCCCCTTTCAGATAAGGGAACCAAGGAAGGAGATACCCTGCCATGAATGGATTAAAAAATGGGTATTTGGGTTTGTCACGTAGGTCCCTCATGCAAGTATGCCACATAGGTACCCTGTGTAGTTATCTCGCGTATGTTCACCACATAGGTATGGCACGCCGATACACCGCCCAGGTATGGGTGATGACTGAAGAATGTGAAAAAACTTCAAAACATGCTTATCCCATTTAATTATCTCTTCTATCATGGTTTAGAGAGCTACCTGAGATAATTTGATGGATCTGGGTGAAAGATCTGCATAATGGGAGATTTAGATAGTTTCAATTTTTTTCAGTCCAGAAATGGGGAGGCCAAGGGCTCTATTTATAAGCATAGATGGGCATAGTCATGAAATTTTGCCCATGCAGGTCCTTCGCGTAGCTCTTCCATGCAGGTGCTCTGCAGAGGGGCACCAACCATCTTCTGGCATGGAGTTCTTCCACAGAGATCAGGTGTGCAGCTCTGCCATGTAGGTGCACCATGGAAGGGCATCCACAATCTTCAGGCATGGAGCTCCGCTGTGGCGGTCATCCTCGAAGGTCGATTATGCAGCTCCATTCCTTTTGTACTTTTTGAACCTTGCTTTGGGATAAAAAAGATCCAGAGTTCTCTTCATATTATTTTTGGTTAATTTCTCAAGTAGTGTCAACAAAATCCCCCCCCCCCTCAGGATTTTATATGAAACATACAAAGAGGGTCTAGTCCAGAGGTGAAAATTGTCGAACAACATCGGTTTATAGTGCAGGTTTACCACGTACATGGTTCGCGGAGTTACGACAAGAAGAGTTTGTGCGTATCCTAGACGTGCAGGTGTACCACAAAGCTGCTTCGCAGAGATATGGTGCGTAGAGGGTGTGCGTAGTCCGGATGCGTAGGTCTTCAGTTTCCTATAAATAGGTCTCACACTTTCATGATATTTTTCCCTTCGACTATGCTTTCTCTGAAATGTTGTAGCTCTCTTGGCGTAGCTCTATTCACTCATCTATTATTGTGTTGTTCTCTCGCGTAATTGCTTTGAAACCTTTTCAAGTTAAACTTAATTATGCGATGGAGCTAAGGCAAAGGACTTCCCTGATGGGGTTGAACTAGGATCCTTGGCGAAGGACCTACACGACGGACCTCATCGAATGACCTAAGCGGCGTGCCTCGTCAAAGGACCTACGGGACATGCCTTGTCGAAGGACCTATGCGAAAGGCCTCATCAATGGATCTACACGAACAATGTCCTTTGCCAAATTTCTTGATTTCCTCTCTTAAAATTCTGACTTGGAATTTGGTAATTCTTTTGTAGGAAAGAATGAATCATTTGACGACTCATACTAAATAAGATAAGGCTCACCAAAATGAAATGATGAAGATCGTAGGACAAGACTATTATGACATTGTTGAGAGTACTCTTCCTGGTCTATTGAATGATCTAATTCTATACCAACGTGACTACACACAAAGTCCTTATTTACCATTGTATGGGCATGGGCTTTTGCAAGATTCCCATGTTCCATCTGTTAAGAAATACTTTTCATATAATTGGTTTCTTTAATACTCCAACTGTAAATGCATGAATATTAGTGCAAGAGGGGTTCCAATACAAGAAGGAACAATCCCTATTTGGTACATCCTTCATCATAGTGGTTTCACTCCCGATGTGAAAGATCATGTTGTAGAGCCAAGACCACCTTGTTACGATTCCACTTTTTAGGCTTCTCAAATAGATCAATCTCATGGTTGGAAAGGATCTTCGTTCTGGAGGGGGTATAAACCCCGAGTGGATGTGGGAATTCTCAGAACGTCGGACTTGTGCGAAATTCAGAAAAGAGTTCTCAGATGTTCATATCCACGAAGCTATTTGGATGGGGGGAAACTTATGTTTATAAGAATGAATTCATTCCTAAATTATTGAGCTAATGGAGTCCACAAACTAATTCCTTTCATTTGACACATGATGAAGTTGGTATTACTCTCTGGGACATTTACCAAATAGATGGAGTTCCCATTCTTAGGTAAATGTATGAGGAATTCATTTCGCCTACTACAACATGGGGTAATGCCTCTATAACACCACTACTAGCTCATGAATTATTTAATATAGAGAAGAATTTAACAAAGGACAAGAAGGATATCCATGCCAGACTATGGATTAAATTCTTTTTAGAACCCACAATAGAGGAATGTCCAACCTATGGACATCCTACTATTTTTTCTTCTATAGATAATCGAGGCAGTTCAGGCACATATTGGCCTACACTAGAAATAGGCGATTATAAACACTGAGGATATAAAGGAAAACCTGATATAGATACAAAAGTATGCTTAACTACCTTCCTTTCTATGTGGAAGTGTTTATTTGCTTTCAGTCCGTGAATCTATAGGTGGTGTAAGATCCGGGACTTTTATCATTGTAGTTAAACTGGTAGAGTGGAAGTATATTAGGCTAGAAACCCTTGTATTAGAAAGAATTTACCATCTCTTGCTGCATTTATACAATGGTAAGGCTCCATTTAAGATTTTAGGGCCATTCCAAGTGTTGTGGGGCTTCATTGCCACACATGTTTCTTCATAATCAGTGTTGAATTCAGTCAGAGTTCCCAATGGTCGATTCACCCCATTTTTACGGAACGTTTCTAGTATTAAGCCTCTGAACTTGATACCTGATGAGGTGATGAAGGTATTGAATATCTGAAGATAATTCAGTATCTTTCCTTTTGGTAAGCTACCAGTTGGAACTTTTATTGATGATGGTAAAGAAAATAATTATGAGATGAGATATTATATGATGGCATTCATGGATGGTGTACTATCAACCAGGATTGATGGTGAAATTATCTGCGAGTCTTATGCCACATATAGATTTTCTCTTCAGTTCAGATACCTTCACCAGTCCAATTCATTTCCACCCACGCATGTAAGACAGGAGAAACACCCAATGGTAGCACGAAAATTATGGATTCTAATGGCTTTATAGGTATCCAAACTGTCGATTACGCTACCTCCACCAAATTAATCGATTGGATTAGAGACTCGGTATGCCAATTCTTGGGCCTCTTCATATCCTCAAGAGGATTTGAATAAAGGAATATATCAAGTGATAGCTATAATGACTATTTCACGTGGAAATCGTGGTAAGAAGTCCAAGGATAGAGATTATACATAAGTTTTTGAGGTTTCAAATCCCTCAAAACATCTTCACAAGAGGTATACTAGGAAGACCAAGGCTAGAGAAGAAAAACCTCTATATCCAAGGTGATCTAGTCACCACCATCAAATAGAGATTCCAACTCCATCTGTTGATCTTTTTGAAGAAAGGAGGCCTGAAGAGGTACTCCCATCAGAAGGTGTTGGATGTCTTCCACTATAAACCATACTAAGATTGAATCATGTGCGACCTTTAGTCATTCATCATTTAGAGGGTATAACCCGTGAACTTAGTGACGCTTGGTCATTTCTTCAACATGGTATTCGAAAACCAGATATTGGTGACATCAAGGCACCTTCTGATTTCAATATGAACAATAACTTGGCTGATGTGTTGAAGTATATTGTAGAGTTAGAGGTTTTTATATATGCAACTGATGAAAAAATCTCAGCCTCTATACGATTATCTCATATGCTGGACTTAGGATCCCTTGAAGGGGTAATCAACTCTTAGAAGTGGAATATTTATCTTAATACCAAGAATGTATTTCCTTTTTTCTTTTTTTTCAACTCTAATTTACCATTTATCATCATTAATGTTGATGAAAACATATTTATACAGCATGAATGCTGAGAAGGAAGATTCGGACCAATTCTCAAATCACCTCAGTATGGTCCTACAGGCTCTACTATCAATGCAAAAAATTATCCTCCCATGTTTCAAGAAAGTTTTCTAGGAGTAATAATTATGACTGGGGTAATGAAGATAGATAATCCTCATCCATTACCTCATGTTTCCCCTAGTAAAAATAGTGTTTCAATCTCTCCCCTGGCTTTTGAACAAAAACTCAAGAGAGAAATGAGATTGATTCTAAGCATTCACCGATGGAGTAAGTATTTATACGATCTTTAGGGCATACAACTTGCTAAATATATTTTGGTAACAACATTTTATCCTCTTTATAGGATCTATGTCTCTCTCCTCTCTCCAGGTATTAAGATCTGATTCTTCAAGACCAGAAAAAGAAGCCCCAGGGGAAACACAAGTTCATGCTGACGAATCTTCAATTTAGTAGATAAATCACTAAAAGATTCATCTATACCTGCTCATGGATCTGCTGAGATAGAGGAAAGTCATGGTAAGATTAAATATATTCCTCTGTTTCTTTTGTCAAAGGATCCTAAAATAATTAACAGTGATATTCCTATTTCTTCATAATAAACTAATGAAGACCCAGGGAAATCTAAGACCAATGCTGATGTTGGCCCAAATCTAGAAAGACTTGATACAGGAATACAAATTAAAGATCCCATGGAACAAAATGTCATTGGAGCCAATTTAAGTATTAACCATTGTTTGTCGGTTATCTTAAAAGGTGAGGATGTTGTAAAATTTCAGGCCATATACACAGAAATGATGGACACCATTAATCCAAATATTGATATTCCAGGTTCCATCAAGGAGTTTGGGGATTTTCATGAAGAATTTCAAGGACGTAAGTCCCTATTCTTGTATTTTTTATACATAATTTCTCTTAAACATGATTATTTACATCAAAATTCACCTTATGCAGATTTATCTATAGAAAATGTTGCAAAGGCTCTTTTGGAATAGGGTGTTCAACATTATCCTTCCGCTGGGGCTAGATAAATATCTATAGTGGATCCTTCATCAATAGATATTCCAGAACCTTGAAATGTCATAACTAAGAAAATTCAAGTAAATTCCCCTTCTTAAGAAACATCTACTCAAAACACTGAGGCTAAGAATACGGGGAATGAATCCAATCAAAGTAGTTGACTTATTATTTGGTAAATATAATCAGCTGTTTGAATCATATTTATTTCCTTCATTTGAAACTAATAATGACCTTGATTTTATAATTTAGTTTTATCAGTTCCTAGATCAGAAGGTGATGCTTCTACTATCCCAAGAGAAGTAGAACAAGGTAGCTCTTTAAGCGACCTATTTCCATAGTACATTTATCTCATGTTAGTGACTCAGATTCAGACTTAGAGATACAATATGCTCTTGGTATGGTGCGTAAGAAGATGTGGCAGCATATCTAGAGAATAATTTTTGAAAATACTTTAAATGAATTGTTGTAGAATTTTTCAAAACTCCCGGAATTATTCTACGTATTGGGATTTGGTGGATTTAATTATCATCTAGCCTATGATGCCATGAAAGATACTATTCACCGATGGGAGCAGGAGCATAAGCTGCAACAAGATTTTGAAGAGGATAAACAATGCATCAATATTGAGGGATTTCAAGCTATAGTAATTTAGGTAGAGTCAGATCATAACAATAAATCACTCGAGATTACCCAACAAATCAAAGAAACCACGAAAGAGTTGTTATATCTTCAATAACAACTAGATGCTATTCATAATAAGCTTGACCAGTTGAATCAGAAATTTGGAGAAACCCAATTAGAAGGGATAACTGCCATTTCAACTGCTAGGGAAGCACTTATTCAGGTAAAGGAGGCTTGAGTTCCTCAACTATCTCAATTTCAATAGGCAGTTGATAGAGCTTACGAAGCGGACCAACAAATGAAAAGTCATGTCGAGAGTTTATTCTAAAACATGATAGAGAGGCTCCATTGTGTGGATGACCCTCTATTTTCATATGAATGAAAAAAAATTGTTTGCAATCATAAAAAATATTCATTACTATATTTCATGATTTCAATATGAAAATTAAATGATGATAATTATCCCTTTATGTTAAAAAATAATTATTATAATAATAATAATGAAGTGCTCAAATTTTTCTTATTAAGCTGAGGGACTTGATGAGCATAATTTGACTGTTTCTAGGGTTATATGGATAACCCCACAAATTTTGTATCTTTTGACCTCTTTTTTTATTGCTCAATATTACCTAAATCATACAAAAATGTATGTTTAGTGAGCTAGGACTCAACTTTTGTTTAGAGATCCCTTTGTAGGTTCTCAATCTAATGAGTACCGAGTCTTTTGTTATTAGCAGTTTAAAGTCATGGATGTTGTACTGTAAAGGGATAATATTTAGGTTCAAATAGATTTGACCATAAATTTTGAATTAGGTTCCAAACAAGAATCAATGGATAAGAATTGCTTTAATATTCTTTAAACATTTCCAGGGGGAATCTTGAGTCGTGATTTTCATGGTCACCAATTCTAAAACCTATATCAACATAAGGGGTGTCTTTTATTGGAACTATGTTTCCATTATTTGAAAAACATGTTATTAGGCCCGTGTTATGCAGGGCCAAATGGGGTATATGCTGCACAACTAAATAATGATATCTTTTGACTGACAGGCATGTTATGTAGGAAACATGTGCAAGGCTGCCTAAAGGCACGTGCTACATAGTCAAGCAAATGAGTTATTTTAGGGATTTAACATTTTCTGCTGATAGAATGAGGGAAATAAGATTTGGGTGACTAAAGACCATAGTTGGTAGTTTTTCCAAGGAAATTAATTTTAAGAATGAAAAGGGGATATTTTAGACCAACATAATTCATGAATAGGAAAACCATTTTTATACAAATTTGGTGTATGAATAATGGTTAAAATTTTATTAGAAAAGGAGAGAAATATGATATAGTATTATGCATTTTTAAGTCATGCAGTAAAGAAATTGGTACTGTGTAGTTTTAATTCATATTGTGAGGACATTGGTACTATTTAGTTTTAATTCATGTAGTGAGGACATTGGTACTATGCAGTTTTAAGTCATGTAGTAAGGAAATTGATATTAGAAAGCTCTCCCAATTTCTTGATAATTTGTTTGGAAACATACTATCATATTCATGTATGCTAGGGGAAACTGTAAAATGTGTTTTTGGAGTTTCCGGAACTAAGGAATGATATGGGAAAAGGGATAAAAGCTTTATAGAAAGTCTTTTCTAAGAACGAAGTTACCATTACATAAAAAACCTATTATGGGGGATGTGTTATGTAGGACCAACTTGGGAATATTCTACATATCCAAATAGTGGCATCTTTTCATTTATAGGCATGTTATGTAGGAAAATTATGCAAGGCCACCTAAGGGAACGTGCATCATATTCAGGCAAAACAACTATCAAATGTTTGATGTTCTATTGCTAAAAGTCGAAGAACGTTTATGAAGATTCAGATTTTCCGGAGCATAGAGTTTTTATTTATGGAGAAAGGTACCTAAATATTGCAAGTGTATTTACAATCAAGATATCCAATGACTCGGAGGAACAAGACGTTTATGAAGGTCTGTCCCAAACGTAAAAGATTTTGTTTCCATAGTTATAGGTTATACAACTAGGACCAGAAATGGAAACAATATATGATATGTGGCCAAGTGATTTCAATGTTATTCCCTAGTGCATCGAACACAAGGTGAATGAAATGTGTAAACCATGGTCTTGAAGATTTTTTGATTGTGACAAATATAATGGGACACATATAATTGAATGACTGTTTTGAAATACAGATTCTTTTATATTGTCATCAATGATTAAATGGTACAAGGATACTATAACTATGAATGAAGTTACCATTACTTGAAAAACCTGTTTTGGGGGTTGTATTATGTAGGTCCAACTAGGGCATATGTTGTATAGCCAAATAATGGAATCTTTTGGATGATAGGCCTGTTATGTAGGCAACATACGCAAGGTTGCCTAAGGGCATGTGCTGCATAGTCAGGAAAAAGTGCTCTTAAATAATAGCAACTCTATCACTAGAAACCATAAGGAATATTATGAGAATCTTGAAATAGTCAATATTAAGAGTGTGAAATGTGGAAGGAGGTATTTCTTAACACACGTAAGAAAATATTGAATCAATATTGTTTATGAGTTTTATGTCCTTTACATAGATATGACTCATATGTAAAATGGAAACTTTTTTTGTTTTATTTGAATGAATATAATGATGTGCATTTTAATGTCATGCAATAAGGACATTATACTGTGCAATTTTATGTCATACAATGAGTACATTATACTGTGTAGTTTTAAGTCATGTACTGAGGACATTATACTTTGCAGTTTTAAGTCATGCATTGAGGATATTTGGACCCCCTTAAAGTAATGAAATGACTTACTTATATAAAGAATCCTTGTACCCAATTCCTATGCTCACATGAGCTATGCTCGGTGTGAGAAACTACGAGTAGTAAGGGTCTCTTTTATAATACAAAGGTGAAACATATGAAGAATGGGGTGTTATATTTCTATGCAATTTAACGTCGTATGGTAAGGACGAAAATGAACCGATATGAACGGAAAAATATATTGTAACTGGATTAAGGGATAAAACCCAAGTGGGGATTTTTTTATCATAAGGTTGGGCCCAAGATTGAAGATCTAGGAGTCTCTACGTATCGCATTGAAAATGAGAATCAGTCCATATGTAGTTCTTGAAACAATCATTCCTCATGAAAATGGAGTTTTACATGCAGAATGGTGGGTTTTTACACATTCTGAGAGAACGGTAAATCTTAAAATATAAAATTTTCTAAGGACCAAAACATATATCTTAAGGAAACACTCTGCATAGATCTGATTCATATACAGGAAGAGAAATATAAAAATAAAATATTTTTTTATTTTGGTTGGGCCCAGAATTGGATATTCAGGCATCTCTATGTATCTTATTGAAAATGAGAATCAAGACATACGTAGTTCTTGAAACAAGGTCTGTATGCAGATCTGACCCTGACATAGGAAAGAGATGGGCACATGTACTACTAAGAAGTAATGATGACATCAATGATGTTTTCTTATGGAATATTCTAACGTCAAATAGAGAAAAAACTAGTTGTATATATGATGTCATGTAGTTTAACCTCATGCGACAAGGACGAAGATGTTATGCACTTTAACATCATGCAGCATGGACGCTTATAGTTATTATGCAGTTTAAAGTCTTGCAATTAGGACATGGGGGCTGTGGAGTTTTAAGTCTTACAGTGAGGTCTACCAGGGATGTATAATTACACAAAGTATTTCTTCAAGAATATTGCATTGGTGTGAGTTATAATAAGCTCTCCATCCATTGAGATTAAATCATAGGCTCCATTTGAGTAGACCTTTGGTATGGAATAAGTTCCTTCCCATTTTGGTTCATGTTTTAGAGGTTTCATTATTGGTATCATTGGATTCCTAAGGACCAATACCAATTCTCCATGATGGAATGAATGAAGGTGAAAATAATTATTAAAAGCTCGTGTTATTCTATTTTCATAGTCTTCAAGATGATGCAAAGTATGCAATATTTTCTCATCTAATTTTTCCAACTCATTGAACTGTTTCTAAGATCATTCATCTGTAGAAAACTGATCACATATTGTAACTCTATGTGAAGGCAATTGTATTTCAATTGGCAGAACTACTTCAGTTCCATATACCAATGAATAAGGAGTTTCTTGGGTAATAATACAGGTAGTTGTCCGATAATCCCATTAAGCATTCAAAAGTTTATCATGCCATGATTTCTAATCTTTATCCACCATCTTCTAGAGTATATTTGATAGTGTCTTATTGAAGGATTCTTTCTATCCATTGGCCACTACAAGATAGCGAGATGAATGGTTGGATTTGATATTATGTTCCTCACACAACTTTTTTTCTTCAGTAGAACAACAAATTGGTGCCATTTTCCATCAAAATAGTATGTGGGACGCCAAATATGGTGATGATATTAGTTTTGAAAAAACTAACAATTCATTTCACTCCAACTTCATTGAGAGGTATTGCCTCAACCCATTTAGAGAATAAGTCAGTACCAGTGAGAATGTACTTGAACTTCTTAGCTGTGGCTGGAGGATAAGGCCCTACTATACCCATTCCCCATGTGAAAAATAGATAGGAGTATTTAGCTGTATGTAGCAAACCTGGGGGTTGATTAATGAAGTTGGCATGCACTTGACATGGATGAAATTGTTTAGTGAAATCTGTACAATCCTTTGTCATTAAAGGCTAAAAGTTTCCAAGCCTTCATATCTAATCGGAGAGTCTGTGCCCAGATTTATGGGCACCACAATCTCCTGAATGTACTTATTTCATGATAGCTATAGTATATTTTCCATAAATACATCTGAATAGAATTCCATCAAATCCTCTCTTGTAAAGGATCTTTTAGTTGTCTGGACTATCATATAGAGTAAAATTGGCCGCTCGTCACCGGATCTGTTCTTTCTCAGCCTTGTCTGGTGGAAGTGCTCCATTATGAAGATATTCCATGATGGATTTTATCCATACCTTGGTATTAAAATATAGTTCAGAAATAGGGAAAATTTCATTAATTTCCTCCATTCTGGTTTGAACAAATGGTAAGACCACATGACGATGGGTTATACTGATAAATGTCTCATCCTGATTTGGATCTACCAAGGCTGTAGCTGCATTACCCAGTGCATCTACTTGAGCATTTTGTGATCAGGGGACATAAGACAATGTCAACTATGAGGGAAATTCAGCTATTAACCCTCAGACGTAATCACATAAAGGGATAAGCTCTTTTTTTTCTGATAGAATATTCCCCATTGATTTGTTTGATTACCAATTCTGAATAACCTTTTACCTTTAAATGATCCATTTACACCTGAAGGGAAAATTACAAACCTGTATTGAGAGCTTGATATCATGCTTCATTGATGGTACCACCTTATGATAATAGGAAATAATAAGGAAATACTGCCTTTTATGGTGAAATAAGGATAATTATTAATCCAAACTTGTTGAGTTTATGATTTTATAGTATCTTCCCTATTGGAATTCTAAAATTAACATCAAAATACATTTCCCATGTTTTGGAATTATCTTGAATAGAGAAGACCTCTTTGTAAGGAAGTTCAGTATTAAATGATGTGTCTTCCACAGATGGATGCTCAGCAAGGAAATCAGTAAGAGATTAGCCTTTTATTTCCTTTTGAGGCACAAACTCGATATCAAATTGTTGCAAAATAACTGCCCACCATGCTAGACGCCCTGTAATCATAGGTCGACTGAGGATAAATTTTAGCGGGTTATTAAAATATACTAATTGGACCTCATGATGTTGTAGGTAGTGTCTTAATTTTTGAACTGCAAAGATTAATTCCAGGCAGCACTTCTCAACTCTTGAATACTAAGATACTGCATCAAGCATAGTTAGACTAAGATAGTAAAGGTTGTTTTTATTCCTAGCATCATTCTTTACGGCGAGGAAAGTACATATTGATCGTTCTAAAGCTATCACATAGAGAATAAGTTTTCCTCCTTCAATAGGTGGCATCAATACTGGTGGACTCAACAGATATTTCTTGAGTATATCAAATGCTTCATGGAAATATTCAGTCCATTGGTAAGTGAATCCCTTCCTCATTAATTTGTTAAATGGTAAACATTTTCCTACCAAATTTTAAATAAAGATCCGAATATAGTACAAGTGTCTTAAAGTCCTTTTAATTCTTTCAAATTTCAAGGAGGTAAAGATATGGTGCATAAAACATTGGTATGTTACGCCTGTATTCTTTAATCCAGAGAGAATTACCAGATAGAAAAATACACTTTGAGGTGCTCTAAAGGTTGTAGATTATCCATCCTCTAGGGCCTTTTGAATTTTATTATACCCAAAGTAACCATCCATAAATAAAAGAGCATCATAAATAGCAATTGCATTAATTAAATGTTCTATAACTGGGACTGGAAAATCATCTTTAGGACAATGTAGGTTAAGATCTCTGAAATCAATGGGGTCTCTAATTTTCCCATTCTTATTTTTCACTGGGACAATATTGTCCAGCCATTTTGGATACTGAACTTCCCTGACAAAATTAGCATTAATAGTCTTATCAACTTCAGCTTCAATTTTAGAGGCATGAGTTGGGTGTGTTCTCATTGTTGTTTACTTGAATCCATGATGTTCTTAGGGAAAACCCAAATGATGGGTGGCTAAATCAGGATTAAGACCTGGAATTTCTATATAATTTCAAGAAAATATATCTCGATGTTTATTTAGAAAGGAAGTATACACCTTTTTCTCTTTAGAGGTCATGGCCTCACTAATTAGAGTGGGGCGTGGATATTCTTCAGTACCTAGATTTATTACTCTGAGTTCATCCATGGTGGTAGAGACACCTTCTTCAAATACTGGAGGAGCATGCCTAAGATCTTTATATTCTTCCTTGTTATGTGTTACCACTTCTATTTCCACTTTCATAGTAGATAACATTGAAATACTCCCAGAGTTAGGGGAGGAGTCAGTATTTGAACATCCCGAAGAAGATGCCACCAAATATTACCCTACTAACTATGGTGGGTCTTATTATGGGAAATAGGGATTGATGGATTGAGAATCAACAACTTTTTCATCCTCTAAAATTGATACAATTTATTCTATTATGATGGGAAAAGTATAGGATCATTGTAGTTCAGAAGATGAAATGAAAACATCTCCATTCAAGATTCCATCATTTCTTGGTGTATTAATAATTTCATCCATGTTATCAGGCTCTATTGCCACAATTGACATTATGGGAACTACTGGATGAGTGCATGGATTTAGTTTTACCCTTTCAACTTGATTTATGTGTAGCACATAATCTGTACTCAAATGCATTAATGGATTTTCTAGAATATTTTTCAATCCATTTGGAGCATTAACTCTGGTTATTTACTTCATCATAAAATTCATTCCATTTGTGTGATAAAACTCTACCTCAATGAATTGAAATTCACATGTTTCAAACGGATCCTTGTCACAAAAAAAATGTCCCATTTTGACCATTGAAATAGTATTTTAGACATTGATGGTATGATGAAGGTTTGACTGCATGTTGATGTAACCAAGGCCTTCTAAGTAGAATATTGAAGGTTGTGTCCACAAGAAAAATAATTAAATCTGAATTAGACACAGGATCTCCAAACTGAGTTCTAAGTGTAATTTCGCCCAGAGGGTCTTGTTCATCCTTGTCATATCATTGCAACATTAAAGTCGAATGAGATAATTCAGATTCAGTAAGGCCCAATCGATGAAGTGTATGAATGGGAATGAGGTTGACCCCGGATCCATTATCAATAAAGGCTCATTATATATCTATGTCATTGACCTTTCCAGACAAATAAAAAGGTATGATATTCCCATGTACCACATAGTCTTCATCTTCATCCATAAAAGATATGACTGCATGACTTTCTGCAGAATCATTCTCTACATGGTAAAACTCAGAAAAAGCAACTTTGGTTTGAAATTATTTAGGACTTGAAAAAGCCTCAATGAGAGCCACTCGAAGATCTTTTGATATATTTAAAGCTTTCATAATTGACAACATGGTCGGTACATGGTCCAATTTTTTCAAAAAATCATACATTTGATCCAGAGGTCTGCATTTCCTAGAATGGAGATGTGGTTTTGCAGGTGCATTGGAAGTCGATGATTCTGTTGTAGATGTACTTTGTGTTGAAGTAGAACTAGGAAATACTGTTGACATTGTCAAATTAAACAGACTAAGTATATTCATCTATTGAGAATAAGATGTTGTTGCTTCTAATTGGTCCTCCAGAATAATTGTTCCAAAACTAGACTTGTTTTGCATGGAAGAAACCCCTTGTTCTTATTGAGCTTGCAAAAGGGATATTCCATGAGTTTATACTGCATATATGGTTTGAGCAGGGGTAGAGTTAAAATGGTGGTTTTTGGAATTCCCACATCTTCCCCTATATCCTCGATCTTTACATCTTCCTCTAGTTCTCCAATTAGGTACAAAGAATTCTGGCTGAATACCATCAGAATTACCATAGGCATAAGGATCCATTAAATGGATAACATTAGTTAAACCAAAGATCAATTCTTAATCTGATGAGGATTCTTCCTGACAAGTTACATCTAGTTTTTCCATTTGGTAGGGCGGTGCCCATGATTTTGAAACAGATTGCATAAAATATGCCAGGGTTAAGGACAACGTTGCCCTTGACACAAGCTCATCATCTTCTGACTTCTCTTTATCTTTATCATCACTTTTCTTCTTTGAGGAATGGTCTTTTGATGAATATGGTTTTTCTATGGCAGGAGTGGTAGAAGACACAATTGGTTTTTTTAACTGTGTTCGTAAAATATCATGAGTCCTGTTGATCATTTTTCTGATCATCCAATCATCATATTTTTGCACACTTTTACTTTTATTCTCTTTCCATTCTACCTCTTCCTCTGGATCAGTAGAAATAACACATGCTACTTGAGCTGATGAACTTTTCAATTTCACTTTTCCAGAGTCAATAATATTTTTCAATAGGTCTTTTAAAACAAAGCACTCCGGAATGGGGTGTCCCAATATCTGATGAAAGGGACAATAATTCGGACGATCTTCATCTCTATCTTTATTTGGCTTCTTCGGCCTTGGAAACTGAACCAAATTGTTTTATATGGCTGAGATGAAGTAACCAAGAACTTTTTCGTTCTTAAAAGAATAAAATTTATTCATTAATTCCTCAAATTGTTTCCTCCATTGATCTCTTTGATTATCTTGATAAAATGGTCATTGCTGCTGATGCTCAAGAGGCGGAGCTCTTCATTATGATGAAGGTCTTGAAGTAGAAGCAGGTACAGGTGCCTTTTTGAGTGTGATTGTAGCAGCTTCTGCATTTCCAATCATCCTTTCTGGAGTTGATGTAATTACACGATTTTTGGCATTCGCTTCTATAATAGAGTCTTCTATCTGGTGAGAAATTGAAGTAAGGTCTCGAAACCCTCCTATGTATTTTATAGGGATCAATGGTGTGAGTAATTCATCATGCAGATTTGCCACACAAATTGGTAGAAACTCTTCTTGAGGGAGTTCTAAACATAAGAAATATGTTAATCCCTTCCCTTGAGTAATGAAATTTGAAACTATTTCATTCCCCCTTTGTTTAAAATTTGTAGGATAAAAAATTATCGTCTTTTTAGTGTTGATCGGAATTGAAGAAAGAATTTCCGACAAAGATCTTCCCACCCAGTAATTGATTGAGATTGCAAACATGTATACCAGACAAAAGCTGGTCCTTGTAATGACAACACAAAACACATTAGCTTTACTGCTTCTTATTATTTATAATTTCCCATCCTAGGATCACAATGAGAAAAAAAATGTGTTAAGTGTTGTTTCGAATCTCCCAAACCATTAAAAATTGGGATTCTGGTATTCAAAAAATTTGGTGGGGGAGGAATTGCATCCAACCATTTAGGTTAAGCACTCTTTTCTGGCTGAACTGGTGTATGTTGTTCCTCCATAGCTTCCAACCGAGTCGTTAATACCTCAATTGTGTTCATAAGAATTTGGGGAATATCCGGATGAGCTGGATTCTTTGTAGGTATAACAACTGGAGTTTGAGCCGGTGCAATGACTTGTAATAGCATTGATGGTGGTTCTGATATTTGACTTGGATAACCTAGGAGAACATGTCTACATGGATGTATATAATCCTATCTTGATTCTGTACCCAATAGAGGGAATTCATTATCCTCATCCATAGTTACTACAAATCCCCTTTGTTGAGGAGCTCCTATATGATTTGATATATGAGGACTTTCCTAGGGAGTATGTCTAGAAGAAATGTTGTTTTGAAGAAACTCTGTATTGAGACATTTCAACTACTTCATTTCCTCTTCTTGATGGTAAAATATTTCTTCAAGTGAAATAGATTGACCTTCTACAGTAGAAAAGTGAGATTCAATATTAATTTTTTCCTTTCCCCTTATTAGATGCTTTTTAGAGAGGGGGAGTTGGTCATTTGAAGGAACACCAATATTCTGGTTAATTCTCTGATTTTGGGTACACACACCTTCTTCATTTTCCTAAGTGTGTACTATTTTGTGGAAAAGAACTTCATCTTTTGTTTCCCCAAAACTAGACTTATTATTTGGATGATCTTCTACAATGGTATTGATAACATTCACTGATGGATAATGCATTGATGCCATTTTCTAAGGGTTTCTGATTGATCATCTCCCTTTTTGTCTCTCACGAGACTTTATTCTCCTATATGAATAATTACATGGAACTGTTTGGCGGACAGTAACATGAATGGAATCATTAGATAGTTCAGTTGTATGCTTTCTTCGTGGCTTCTTCCCTAATCGGGAGAAAACAGACTTCTGTTGAGGAGGGGATTGTAGATGTGAAAAATCCACCAGCCTTGCAGGCTAGGGTTGATCATGTTCTTCTACTTTAAATCTATAATCATTGTTTAATGAATTTGAAGGTTGAATTAAATGATCCCCATACTTGCAAGTTGGAGTGATTCTTGAACCTATATAGTTGAAATTTGTGCAACTACTCTTCGGATTTTTTTGGATTTTGGTTTGAACATGTCCTAGGTGCATTATCTGACAATCACTCAAATCATCTGTTTCAGAAGATAATTGTGCTATTTATGAAATTTGCATCCTCTGACACCTGAAATCCTCTAAACAGGACACTTGCTCAAGATTCTCAGAGGCTTGATGTAAAATAAGCTCAAAAAATTCTTTTCTTTGGGCCTGGTTCTGATGAGAACTGGTTGAGGCCTGTTCTTGAGCGTACATATGATTAGATACAAAACCTATAGATTGTGTTCGGCCATGGGCAATAACATTGCATGAAACCACTTTTGGAAAACTATGCTTATTTTGGAGTGCAGTGAAATTAAATGCTCCATATGCACCCCATCCTCTGATGCGAACACTAGATGGGGAATTCGAAATTAATTTGTGTATCCTCTTTAGAACATTGAGACATGTGAACTGAAGGGTTCTCAGTTGTTTTTTGACCCTTGGATGTTGGGAAACTGAAATAGATTCCATGTAAATTTGGTTTTATAACCCTTATATTGCCTTTACATGATTTTGATATTCATCATATGTTAGTACTTTTGTTTTCAAATGAAGAAGAGTTTTCTATAAGTTGAGACGAATGTCATGAATGCAATCTTCTATCCTTAATTCTGGAATATCATACTGAGAATTTTCCAAATTCCAGAACATGACTGAGATTTCGCCTTTAGTTAGTTGTTTTATTTTGTTGAACACGTCTTATTCACCTTTCACTAGAGGATTCTCCACTTGGTTTGACCAAAGTGGATGCTCTGTATTAGAAGATAAATAACCCAAGGGAGGTTCAGAGAATGACAGCTCACTTATGATGTCTTCTAACTGATAAAGTGTTTCACCCATAAATGAAAAGTTATCAGACATGATTGGCATTGTGTTTGCAAGTGCCTTGAGATAGGAGGGCTTTGTTGTTGCTACATTGTCAACTATGGATTTGTTTGGAAAATGTGAGATACTACTGCAGAGAGGACCTTCGTAGAGAATTCCATCATGGGGAGGATCACAGTAGTGTATTACAAAAAGGGATAAATCTTCTTGCTCCTTGGTATTCTAGCCACACAAAAGGTTCTCGTGGATCTCATCTGGAGATAGACACTCTGGATTGAACAAATTTTCATGAATCTAGCCTTCATGATGATGTGTCTGATGAGAAACTTCAGAATTACTTCTACCACTACAAAAATTTGGTAATGAGAGGGTAGGATCTTGAGCAGGAACAGATAAATGTTTGAGGGATTCAAGAACTCCAGCATTAAGAGGAGCTAAATCATATCTTAGATTTGGAATTTCCAGTGGTATTCATTGAGACTTCTTTTTGGATGTTCTCTTATACTTAGTTGGGGCCACCTGTTGGGAGAAGTGGTTCTAATGGGCGGGTGTATGTGCCTACCTTGAAGTAGTTACAGGAACGGTGTAACGCCCTGACCCTAGTTACCCAGAGTCGGTGCATTATTACATAACATTGGCATGATCACAATAAAAATCAATTCTCGAAAGACCGATTAGTTTAGTATCCTTAGAATAACTAGATACATTCATAAAGTTTACATTACATCATAAATTGAAAACTACAACAAAATCTTGTCTCCACAGTCATATCCCCTTATACTATCTCTACAGGTCATTCAAAAAATACTTCTTCACATCCTGGGAAAAATAAAACATAGAAAGGGGTGAGCTCAAATGCCCAGTAAGGATAACAATATAGCAGAAACTTTCATAAATAATCACAAACATTTAAGTCAAGGTATAACTAAAACAAAAGCCTTTTAAAACTTTAACTTCATCATAATATAGAAAAAATAAAATGAAATAATTCCATTTACTTATTCACATAGATATTCTACTAGTTGAATAATCACATGCAATATCAATAACCACTTTCATAATGATGGAATGCATAATGCCAGACTAGCAAAACCACATAGCTAAGGCCTCATGCCAAGACTAAAAATAAGATTTTGTCAAGGCCTTGTGCCAAGACACTAGTTTGTCTCATGAGACAAACCAATGAATCAAGGAGCTATAGAGGGCTCCACCCGTCACTTATTAAGTCCAATGCATTCCTCATATGAACAGGTTTAAACATAACATAAATATTCGTATTAAAACTAGCATACGAAATATCAATACTTTCTCCATAAACCATGAATGGTATAAAAATAACACATCCACAGTCAAACATATCACAAAACATTCAATACAATATGGGAGTTTTGTATCATAATAAATCAACTTCAAATAAGCTTAAAATCCATCAAACGATGTTGACATAGATGGAATCAAAATACTTTGAGAGAAATATCTCTTTTTTTGAAATCATTTGAAAGACACATAATTATAAAATAAAACTTTTACTTGGAAAATATTCTTATAATCTTGTAAGGGATTCTTCTAAGATTTTATAATGGTGGAAAATATCCACACCCGTAATATAAGTTAAAAAAAGACATTCTTACCTTAATTTTGTTGAAATGGTTAAAAAGGACCTTGTTTGGAAACGGCAGAAAGATTCCTTTATAAACAAATTATAAAAATTCAAAAATGGTATAAATTACTTTAACCCATATTCTGTAAAATTTTAAGAATGTTTTGAAATACATTTTTAAGAAACAAGGATGTGGATGATGAAGAGGTCCCAGTAGATAATTACGTATAAACAACCTCGGATAATGAAGAGATTGTGAAATAACCCTTACCTTTTACTTTTCCTTGGTTAATGGTAGGATAAACTTTTGTATAATGGTGAAATAGTTGTTATTAAATTATACAAGAATCATTTAAATTAATATGATATCATATATGATCTTTTAACATTGCTTTGTTAATAATATCTTAGTATTATCATGGTTTCAGGTGTTAACTTACTCATTTTGTTTTATATTTTTCTTTACATAAGATGTGTTTGTTATGAATAGGTTGTACCTTATTCATATCCAGAATCATATCAAGTCCTTAAAAATTATTTTTAATCATTAAATGATAATTAGTATGGACTGGATACGATGGGGAATGGATCTCATCACGTTCGTGGAGACGGTAGTCCGTACGTATGCACGAGCGACAATATCATTCTTTTGATATTAAAATAATATATAATTGGATGGTATATCATATATAAAGAATCATTATAAAGTTATATTTATTATTTAGATGAATTACACATCATTATTATACCCATCTAAATAATAATTTATTGAATAACAATTACACCACGACGTAGAGACGGTAAGCCGTACGTACGTATGTATGGTGACATGTCATTCAAAGGATGGATAGAATATGGAATATGGTCGTACCATTTTTATAATAACATCACAGTATATATATGATATTGGAGTTATTATTTTAGAATGGGAATAAAAAATAAAGAAGAAGTTTAAGAAGAAAGGAACTTGAAAGAGGGTGGTGAAAACATTACCTCTTAATCGAGTTCTTCCTTTTTATTTGATCAAAAGGGCTCCATAGGTTGGATTTCTGATCAAACAAAGGCCTATAGGTAGAATTTAGGGAAGTTAAGAGAGTATTTGGTTAGGGGTTGTCCGATCTAAAAGGCTTTGAATGTGTGAATTAGTGAGAGGGGGGAGTTCCCTTTTATCAGAGGGGTGAAGGGCACCTTTGGAAAAGCTAGAAGCATTATTTTATAATAAATTCATTTTTGGTTTCTAATGGCTCCAAATTGTATTATTTAGAGTTTAAGATGAGGATGGGTCGAAAAGAACTCAAAAAATAGGTTTTAGATAGGTTCGGTCACTATATTACCCTTATCTTTTAGTTTTAACTCTTAGTTAATTAGTTTTACAATTTCCATGTCACTTTGTATTTTTATATTATATAGTTAATAAACATACTATATACATACAAGTGATCCCCAAGTGGTCCATTAATGATATAACTGTCATGATATAAGTCTATTGGCCGAAGCATAGATTTTTAGGAATTTAATATCAATTAATAATATAATATTTATTTTAAAAACTCTTTTATGTCAATTTTGACACTATTCAATAATTGATTTTTGTTAAAGTCTTACAAACTTTATTTATTAGAAATAAATTCATTTAAGAAATCCTATAATGTCATATTAAGCAATAAAATTTATGGATGTCATCAAATCTTTAATATTATATTAATTTTAACATTTATAATATCAATTATTTGATTCTTTCATTAATAAGTAAAATACTGCATCATTATTGTGTCATACATAATATTAATTATTAAATGTCTAAAAGTTATAAATAAAATAGCATTATGTAGGAAATATTTTTATCTTTCTAATTAATATTTATAGTCGATAATCCAACATATATAACCCTATGTAAAAATTGTTTTTTAAAAGATGTATGCTTATGTCATTTTTGTATTTATTTTAACTTAATTAATATAAAGTGTCATTATCACTTACAATTGGATCCATGTGGTCCCAAAATCGACCCCAATACTCCCATTGTCAGACATGTATCAACCAATAAGGTTAGGACACGTTTTAGAGTAATTTATTATTATTATAATATTATTATTTTACCCTTATTTACCGGATTTACCCTTTAACCACAGTAAATAAAATATTTACCGAAGTAATTATTTAAAATGTCTAAAAATAAATGTTACCTATTTACACAATTTCAAAATCCTGATTCCCAATATGGAATCCATTTTTTCCAAATTCAAAACATAGAAGTGGCAGAAATTAATTTAAAATTAATTCCCGTTGTTAAAACAAAAAGCGTGTTTCTAAGAGATAATAACTATCAAAATATTGACACTTGTTTATGTCCGGTTTAATTGTGAAATTATGTCCATTGACCAAAATTGTATTAAATGGTAAAACTATATTCTAAATATACTTTAAAACCACTCAAATTTATAATTTATCACTATTAATTATTTCGATTAAAAAAAGTTGTTTTAAATTAAAATTTTGTAATTTTCACTATTCATCAAAATATGAATGTTATCTGAAAAGTTACAAAATTTTACCCTAGGATAATTTTGATATTCCAAATCCACAAATGAAGTCCATTTTGAGAGATAAAATTTCAAAAAGTGGGTATTACTGTTCATAACGGCTAGTTTGATTGGTTGTAGTGTGTTATAACTTGACGTTGCGTACAACACACGCTATTGAATTATTCAAAGGGAAGCATACTGTGGAAGCGTGGGGTGTTATATTCTCCCCTCATTCAAATAATTTCTTCCTTGAAATTTCTAGAAAATTACTATATAAAAAGTCTCGGGTGATTCTTCATCATAAGTTCCTCGGGTTCCCACGTTGCCTCTTCCATCTTATGGTTTCTCCGTAGAACGTTTACCAGACGAGTTTTCCGGTTTCTCAGCACTTGTTCCCTGGGATCAAGAATCCTTATAGGCTCTTCGTAATAAGACATATTGGGTTCCAGTTCTAATTCCTCATATGTGAGTATATGCGTTGGGCCAGGCATGTATTTCCTCAATAGTGATACGTGGAACACGTCGTGAACTTTGGAGAGACTTGGCGGCATTGCCAAACGGTAAGCTATAACCCCAATTTGTTATATAATTTCAAAAGGTCTGATGTACCTGGGAATCAATTTACCCTTCTTACCGAAACGTATAATTCCATTCCATGGATATACCTTCAAGAAAACATGATCTCCTACTAGAAATTCCAAATCCTTCCTTCAGTTATCGGCATAGCTCTTCTGCCTACTTTGAGCTTCTTTGATGTGGTTTTGGATTACCTTCACATTTTCCATCATTTCCTCCACCAGTTCTGGTCCTAAAAGTTTTCTTTCACCAATGTCATCCCAACAAGTTGGTGTGCGACATCTCTTTCCATATAATGCTTCATACGGTGCCATTTGAATACTCTTATGGAAGCTATTGTTATAGGAAAATTCTAACAGAGGTAAATATTGATCCCACATACCCTAAAAGTCAAGTGAGCAGGATCTCAACATGTCTTCTATGGTTTGAATAGTCCGTTATGATTGTCCATCTGTTTGAGGGTGGTAGGCAGTGATCAAATGAATTTCAGTATTTAGGGATTTCTAAAGACATTTCCAGAATCTTGAAGTAAAACGGGGATCACAATCAGAAATAATTGATAGGGGTACTCCATGAAGTCTTACAACTTCATTAATATATAGTCTTGCTAGAGGTTCCAGTGGTAGATCTTCTCTTATAGTAAGAAAATTCGTTGACTTGGTAAGACGATAAACAATAACCCATATTGCATCGTTACTTCTAGGAGTCTTTGGTAGCCCCGTGAAGAAGTCCATCGTAATATTATCCCATTTCCACTCAGGTATGGGAAGAGGTTTCATAACTCCTCCAGGATGTCGCCTTCCAGCTTTCACTTGTTGACAAACCATAAATCCTGACACAAAATCAGCAATCTCCCTCTTCATGTTGTCCCACAAAAAATGTTCCTTCAAATCTCTATACATTTTGGTGCTCCCGGGGTATATAGATAAATTGGAACTATGAACATCATCCAACAATTCCCTTTTTAGATCAGGTATATTGGGAACACAAATTCTCTTCCCAAATTTTAAAATTCCTTTTTCATACACAAAGTCTCTCAATCTACCATCATTCACGGCTTTAATTTTCTTTTGAAACTCTTCATCATCGGTCTAAGAACTATTTATCCTTTCTAGTAATGGTAGTTTGGAAACCATTTGAAAAATTATTGATGTTTCACCTTCCATGGTGATTCCCATATCCATCTTCACTAGATCCATGAAAATAGGATCCCTTTCAATTATCATCATGTTCAAAACTCCATGATCTTTTCTGCTCAAAGCATCTGCCATCTTATTTGCCTTCCCCGGGTGGTAGTGTATCGTGCAATCATAAACCTTGAGTAGTTCAAGCCATCGCCTTTGCCTCATGTCGAGATCTTTCTATGAGAAAATAAACTTAAAACTATTTTGATCAGTATAAATCTCACAATTTTCACCATAGAGATAATGTCTCCATATTGTCAAAGAAAAGATTATAGCAGCTAACTCAAGATCATGAGTAGGGTAGTTTTGCTCATGAATTTTTAGCTGTCGTGATGCATAGGTAATAACCCTATCATTCTGCATAAGGACACAACCAAGTCCTTTTATTGATGCATCACTATAAATAACGAACCCATCATTCCTTGATGGTAGAGTCAATATAGGATCATTGACTAATATTCTCTTCAGTTCTTCAAAACATTCTTCACACTCCATTTTCCTAACAAATTTAACCCCTTTACATGTGAGCTTTTCTAATGGGTTATCCAATCGGGGAATGTTCTGGATGAAATATCGATAATAACCTACTAAACAAATAAAACTGCGTACCGAAGTTATACTCATTAGTTCTGGCCATTCTTGGGTTGCTCTTGTCTTCGAAAGATCAACATAGATTCCATCCTTGGAGATAATATGGCCAATAAAAGAGATCTCATGAAGCCAGAATTCACACTTGCTAAACTTCACAAATAATTCATGTCTTCTAAGAGTCTTTAGGATAATGCACAAGTGATTTTCATGATATTCGTAGCTTTTTGAGTATACCAAGATATCATCAATAAATACCACCACAAAATCATCGAGATATTCTTCGAAAACACTTTTCATTATATCCATGAATACTAAGGGTGCATTAGTCAATCCAAAAGGCATTACTGTAAACTCATAATGCCCGTACCTTGTTCAAAATTCTGTCTTCGGAATGTCTTCCTTCATCACACACAACTGATGGTATCCAGATCGAAGGTCAATATTTAAAAATTATTGAGCTCCATGTAGTTGGTCAAACAAATCATCAATGCAAGGTAGGGGATACTTGTTCTTTATTTTTATAGCATTGATTTCCCTCTAGTCAATACATAACCTCACAGATCCATCATTCTTGTTAACAAAAAGGACAGGGGCTCCCCATGGAGAAACACTAGGGCGAATAAATCCCTTATTACTCAATTCCTATAGTTGTTTCTTTAGTTCAACTAATTACATAGTGGCCATTCTATAAGGGGTCTTCGATATAGGCCTTGATCCAGGAATTAAATCATTGGAAAACTCAACTTCTCGTTCTGGAGGATGTCCAGGTAAATCTTATGGAAACACATATACATATTCTTTCACAATAGGTACATCCTATATTTGAACATTCCTTTCCTCACCCGTAGTCATTTCATTCTCTTCCTCCCCAATAATTGAATTTAGTTGAGCTACTGGGTGGATCTAGATAAGAATTAGGTGGTGATGAATATTCTCTAAAGATAAGGCGTTCCTTATCATCATCATCAAAAATCGTAACCTCCTACTTCTTACAATAAATCTTCACATCATGGTCCGAAACCCAATCCATACCGAGGATTATATCAAACTCAATCATAGGTATGACGATGAGATCAGCGGATAAAGAACATTTATGTGCTCTAATGGGGACTGATTCACAAAACATTGTTGCAATGATACTTCCTTTAAGATTTTTAACTGAAAACTCCCTTGTTAAATCAAATTGAAAATATCTAATTTTCTAAGAAAACTGGGAAGATATGAAACAATGCGATGATCCAGAATCAAATGATGTATTTGCTAAACTTGAGGAAACCATTAAATTACCTACCACCACGTCTTTCGGAGCTTCTACCTCAGCAGTAGTGATAGCATAATCTTGGCCTTGATCCCTTGGCCTTTTCTGAGGTATGTTCCTTTGAAACTTAGGAAATTCATTTTCATAATGTCCCATCTCCGTGCAATTATAGCATTGGACATCAGTAGCTTCTTTCTTCCCCTTACAATCACGATCTTGGTGGCCTTTTTCACCACACTTGTAACAGACTCCCATTCCATTTAAGCAAGTACCGGGGTGTTTCTTCCCACATTTACTGCAGTATGGATATTCAACTTTTCCCTTATTCCCCTTATTTCCATTCCTAGATTGATCAGCAGATCTCTTCTTCTCTTTCTTTGCTTTAAAGTCATAAGACTTATAGAATTCCTTCTCTGTCTTGATAGCACATGAGACAATGTCTTCATACGACGAGAAGGATTGTGAGACTAATGCTCGACAGAGAAATGGTTTTAACCCATCAAAGAAACAATCAATATTACTTCTTAGGTTATGTATATAATCTCCAACATACCTTGATAACCTTGTAAATTTAGCCTCATACTTTGTGGCATTCTCATCATCCTTTTGTCTCAGACTCAGAAATTTTATTTCTATATCTTCTTGATGGTCACGAGGAAATTATTTTTCTAAAAACAGGTCTTTGAACTCCCTCCATTCCATATTTGATACTTCATCATCTTCCTTCGTGTTTTGAATCAATGACCACCATTGATCAGCATCTCCAGTGAGGCGGTAGACTGCCATGATAAATTTTTCCCTTTCACTACTCCCCAAACCCTGAAATATTTTTTCTAGGGAATTTATCCATTGCTCAGCTACTAAGGAATTTGTACTCCCATTGAATGTTGGTGGTTGTTCCCTCATGAAGTGATCTAACATTGATCCTACACATTTCAGATCAGGGTGCTCCATATGGGTAAGGTTATTATTCATAACCTGAGTGAGTTGTCCCAGTATGGTGATTAGCCTATCAGCACCAGTTGTATCACCAGATCCACTATAATTATCTTGAGCAGAAGGGAAATCCCTACATGGAGTGTGTGCATTGATACGGTTTCCATTTATTACACTAGGCGCCATTTCTAAACAATGACATAAACTTGATCAGTTTATGAATCAAAATACATAATTACATACCTATAAAACACTTAACAGAAATTGAACTATTTATAGATATAGTCCATAATCATAAAAATGTTTTCATTGAGGAATTATATAATCATAAAACCCTCATAATGATTTGTAAAGAAAATGAGAGTATCCTAAGCATATCCCCCGGGAGTGTCGTAACCAAGAGTGCAGCAAAGCCCGTTGTCATGAACCTGTTCTCGTTCGGGTCTAGCTCAAAGAGGTGTTTTTGGGTTTTACCCATAGGTACATCTGTGCCAGAGCCACCTCTACCTGCTCGTATCCAAACAGGGATGTATTTCTCAGAAAACTCACAAAATATCTACAATACTAAAATTCTAGGAAGTTCTTCTATACTAATCATCAAAGTCCATCTTAGATCTATGTGCTCTAACAAGAGATTATCTAAATCTATCTTCCAAGGTTTTTACTAAACTTCCTCTGATACCAACTATACAACCCCGACCCCAGTTACCCAGAGTCGGTGCATTATTACATAACATTGGCATGATCACAAGAAAGATCAAGCCTCAAAAGACCGATTAGTTTAGTAGCCTTGGAATAACTAGGTACATTCATAATGTTTACATTACATCATAAATTGAAAACTACAACAACATCTTGTCTCCACACTCATATCCCCTTATACTATCCCTATAGGTCATTCATAAAATACTACTTCACATCCTGGGAAAAATAAAACATAGAAAGGGATGAGCTCAAATTCCCAGTAAGGATAACAATATAGTGGAAACTTTCATAAGTAAGCATAAACATTTAAGTCAATGTATAACTAAAACAAAATCCTTTTAAGACATGATCTTCATTATAATATGGAAAAAATAAAATGAAATAATTCCATTTACTTATTCACATGGATATTCTACTAGTCGAATAATAACATGTAATATCAATAACCACTTTCATAATGATGGAATGCATAATGCCAGACTATCATAACCACGTAGACAAGGCCTCATGCCAAGACTACAAATAATATTTTGTCAAGGCCTTGTTCCAAGACAGTAGTTTATCTCATGATACCTACCGATGCATCAAGAAGCTATAGCGGGCTCCACCCGTCACTTATTAAGTCCAATTCATTCCTCATATGAACAGGTTTAAACATATCATAAATATTCGTATTAAAACTAGCATATAAAATGTGAATAATTTCTCTATAAACCATGGATGGTATAAAAATAACACATCTGGAGTCAAACCTATCACAAAACCTTCAATACAATATGGTAGTTTTTTATCATAATAAATCAACTTCAAATAAGCTTAAAATCCATCAAAGAATGTTGACATAGATGAAATCAAAACTACTTGAGAGAATATCTCTTTTTTTGAAATCATTTAAAAGTAACATAATTAAAATATAAAACTTTTACTTTGAAAATATTCTTATAAGCTTGTAAGGGAAGCTTATAAGATTTTATAAAGGTGGAAAATAGCCGCACCCACCGTATAAGTTAAAAAAAGACATTCTTACCTTAATTTTGTTGAAAAGGTTAAAGAGGACATTTTTTGGAAAACAACGGAAAGATTCCTTTATAAACATCTTATAAAAAATCAACAAGGTATAAATGACTTTCACCCATATTCTGTAAAATATTAATAATGTTTCGAAATACATTTTTAAGAAACATGGATGTGGATGATAAAGAGGTCTGAGTAGATAATTACGTATAAACAACCTCGGAGAATAAAGATATTGTGAAATAAACCTTACCTTTTACTTTTACTTGGTTGGGGGTTGGTTAACCTCCTGTATAATGGTGAAATAATTGTTATTAAATTATACAATAATCATTTAAATTAATATGATATCATATATGATCTTTTAACATTGCTCTGTTAATAATATCTTAGTATTATCGTTGTTTCAGGTGTTAACTTACTCATTTTATTTTATATGTTTTGTTACATAAGCTGTGTTTGTTATTAATAGGTTGTATCTTATTCATATCCAGAATGATATCATGTCCATAAAAAAAATTTAATCATTAAATGTGAATTATTCTTGAATGGATACGATGGGGAATGAATCTCATCGTGTTCGTGGAGACGGTAGTCCGTACGTACTCACGAGCGGCAATATCATTCTTTTGATATTAAAATAATATATAATTGGATGGTATATCATATATAAAGAATCATTATCATGTTATATCTATTATTTACATGAATTACACATCATTATTATACCCATCTAAATAATAATTTATTGAATAACAATTACACCACGACGTGGAGACTGTAAGACGTACGTACGCACGTATAGTGACATGTCATTCAAAGGATGGATAGAATATGGAATATTGTTGTACAATATTTATAATAACATCATAGTATATATAAGATACTGGATCACTATTTTAGATTGGGAATAACCAAGAAAGAAGAAGTTGAAGAAGAAAGGAACCTGAAAGAGGGTGGTGAAAACATTACCTCTTAATCGGGTTATTCCTTTTGATTTGATCAAAAGGACTCCTTAGGTTGGCTTTCGGATCAAACTAAGGCCTCTAGGTCGAATTGAGTGAAGTTGAGAGAGTATTTTGGAAGGGGTTGGCCGATCCAAAAGGCTTTGAATGTGTGAATTAGTGAGAAGTAGGAGTGTCCTTTTATAAGAGGGGTGAGGGGAACCTTTGGAAAAGCTAGAAATATTATTTTATAATAAATTCATATTTGGTTTATAATGGCTCCGAAGTGGATTATTTAAAGGTTAAGGTAGTTATGGGTCGAAAACCACTCAAACAATAGGTTTTAGATAGGTTTGGGTCACTATATTGACCTTATCTTTTAGTTTTAACTCTTAGTTAATTAGTTTGACAATTACCATGTCACTTTGTATTTTTATATTATATAGTTAATAAACATAATATATAAATTAAAGAGACCCCCAAGGGGTCAATTAATGATACAAATTTAATTATATACGTCTCTTGGCTGAACCTTAGATTTTTAGGAATTTAATATCAATTAATAATATAATATTTTTTTTAAAAACTCTTTTATGTCAATTTTGACACTATTCAATAATTTATTTTTGTTAAAGTCTTAACAACTTTATTAATTCGAAAAAAATTAATTTAAGAAATCCTATAATGTCATATTAAGAAATACAATTCATGGATGTCATCAAAACATTCAAATTATATTAATTTTAACATTTATAATACCAATTATTTTATTTTTTCATTAATAAGGAAAATACTACATCATTATTGTGTCATAAATAATATTAATTATTAAATGTCTAAAAATTATAAAGAAAATACCATTATGTATTAAATATTTTTATCTTTCTAATTAATATTTATATTTTAAAATCCAACATATATAACCCTATGTAAAAATTGGTTTTCTAAAATATGTATACTTATGACATTTTTGTATTTATTTTAACTTAATTAATATAAAGTGTCATTATCACTTACAAGTGGATCCATGGGGTCCCAAAATCAACCCCAATATTCCCATGGTAGGAAATGTATCAACAAATAAGGTTAGGACATATTTTAGGGTAATTTATTATTATTATAATATTATTTATTTACCCTTATTTACTGGATTTATCCTTTAACCATGGTAAATAAAATATTTACCGAAGTAATTATTCAAAATGTCTAAAAATAAAAGTTACCTCTTTACATAATTTGGACATCCTGATTCTAAATATGGAATCCATTTTTTCAAATTCAAAACACAGAAGTGGCAGAAATTAATTAAAAATTGATTCCCGTTGTTAAAACAAAAAGCGTGTTTTTAAGAGATACAAATTATCAAAAGATTGACACTTGTTTATGTCTGGTTTAATAGTGAAATTATGTCTAATGAACAAAATTGTATTAAATGGTCAAAATATATTCTAAATATTATTTAAAACCACTCATATTTAAAATTTATCACTATTAATTATTTCGATTACAAAAGTTGTTTTTAATTAAAATTTAGTAATTTTCACTATTCATAAAAATATAAATGTTATCCGAAAAGTTACAAAATTTTACCCTAGGATAATTTAGATATTCAGAATCCAAAAATGAAGTCCAATTTGAGAGATAAAATTTCAAAAAGTGGGTATTACTATTCATAACGGCTAGTTTGATTGGTTGTGGTGTGTTAGAACTCGATGTTGCGTACAACACACGCTATTGAATTATTCAAAGGGAAGCGTACCGTGGAAGATTGGGGTGTTATAAATGGACCAATTAACTATAATTGGAAAGGTTGTATGTTCCCGATACTGTTGTCCGTATGATATAGGGTAAAATTCCCCATGACCTTCCTAGACTATAACAGTGGTGTGTATCTGCTCTACAATGGCATGTTGATGTTTTACCCCATGTGTGGGGACATTTTTATATGTTTGTTCCCCTGATGCTGCCAAAGTAGTTGTTAAAATATCCTTACATGCTTCTAGATTATGGGCAGGGATATGTGTCTACCCTTTCACCATTGATAAAATGTGTTTGGTGACTTCAGCGGCCGGAACGGGAATATAATTACATTACGTATCTGGAGTGGGTGTATGTGCCTACTCCTATACTTGTTTTCCTATCAATGGATATTGACAGTACTCACTCATGGAGTAAAAAATTGGGTTTGCCCCAAATTTTTCATCATAGATTTTTGACTGACTTCTCCGGGTGCTACCAAACGAGACTGTTGGTAGGCATGATGAAAATTGGAAGGTGTATGTGTGTAATGGCTATTTTTTGTTAAGCATGGTTGAAATACATACTTTAATACTAACAGACGCTAATACTGATAGAATTGGTGATTGTAAATAGGTGTTTGTTCATGTTTAACAGTTGCCACCATACGAGATGGGAGGGCCTCTTTAAATATAGTTAGACATGCTTGCTGACTGGATGATAACTTGTGATCAGGTGTATGTGCCTCTTCATGATACTGTAATGGTTTTATCTGGTGTGATTGGTGTATTGCTATCAGATGAAACTGATCAGAAACAAAATTAGGATATAAGGGTGTTTGTACACACTCATTGTTTTCCATCAAGTTTTATTGATGGACTTATCTGGAAGGGGTTGAGGTAAGAATATAATCTTGTTAACCAAACGTTGTCCATGGCGGTTCGTGTTGCATGCCCGAGTATAAGACACCTGGGCCGAACGTCTAGAGGCAACACCCCCATCATCTTGGAGGTACACTACAGCGTGATTATGGTGGTGATTGTTGGTTGGAGTCCTCAGGAAGGACTCTTGCATTTTTTAATTGAGGCATTGAGTGACCTCTTTATCCACCTCCCTGTAGTATGGGAGGGACTAGTTATTGTGTTCTGGGGATAAGGATTCGTAACGATTGGAGACAGTGGTTTTCCCCATCTAATTTTTAATCATTGGTCGTCGTTGGCTAGATGATCGAGGATTGTTGTTGATTTGGAGGGCCTGTCGAGTAGCCTCCAAAGTCATGATTATATTGTGTTAAAGATAATATATTACCAAAGCATTAGAGACCCATCATTGAAGACACTAGGTTAGTGATAACGTCCTTCCTGGGCATGATGATCCAGCTTGATCAGTGATCGGGAAGTTCACAGATGTTGTCTTGGAGAAATCCATCATCTGGTTTGAAGGGCGTTCTATGGAAAACTGAGAACAACAAAAAACTATATCAAAGAAAAATATTTATATATGGATACATGCATGACTAATTCTTTTGTCTGGCCTTCCTTTATCAATTGATTGGGGCTTAACATGTGTGTTACATTATTAACTTGGTTAAGGAATCACATCAGGGTCACCATTTTTGTTTCGTAGTTTCTTGAAACATGTATTATAGTTTTAAGAATCATTGTTTCTCGATGGTTTCCATTGGATTTATTCATAGAACCAGAAACTTCCAACAGTTCATTATTCAAAGAGGACATGGTTTCCAAAGGCAGATGTTCATTATGTTTTGAAATTTATGATACTTAAGAATGTGCATTGGTTGAGAGGATGGGAGGTCGGACTCATCACACCCTTTTGGGAGGAATTATTGTTTACTCCAGGACTCTCTTTCTAAAATTAAAATATTTTCATGAATCATTATTAATTCACCAAGAATAACATAAGTATCCCTTGGAATATACAATCACATATTAACATGTGTAAAATTTAGAATCATCCGTATGAATTCAAGGTTCTTCATCAATGGAAACATCTATATGTATTCAAGGTTTTCCATCAATGGTATCCTTTAATATACTTATTAAATATTCTTTTAATCATCGTTGTGATGATACTGGTTTTTAATCCACTAAGTGGGGAACTCTAGAATTTATTGTCATCTAGGGAGACAAAGGTTTGTTTCGATCTTGGGATTTTGCCCGTAAAATGGTTTTCCTACGCATCCTTCTGAAAGGAATCAGAACCCTCATAGTTCAGTGTCGCTTAATAGGAAACATCATACCTTTCAAGTTCATGTGATAAGGACCTCTAGGAGAAAGGTTTTTAGTCAAAACAAAGAGTGGTACATACGCTAAAGCAGCCAAGGGAACTTGGAAAAGATATGAGTTTCCAAGTAGGATCGTACCCTATTGGAAATATGGCCCAAAGAGAACAAGGTTGATTTAAAGTATTGGGTTTGAACCTCATGGAGGCTTCCTAGCTATCCCATGTGTATGGGAATCAAAGCTGACATAGTTCGATAAAGTTTGGGATTAAATCCTAAAAATTATTCCTTGATGATTTGAGGATTGAATTTGGGGCTTATTTCCAAAGGAGGATGCCCAAATTGGGGGAATTAGGGTTGGTTTTTTGAGGAGAATCTCCAGTGAGCTCGGACTCTAAAAGATCTTCCTACGTATTCTGAATTGAACAGCAATCAGAGTTCTCATAGTTCCTTCCAATGAGTGTTTGTGCACAAGTTAAAACCATCACAAATCTCTAATCACACATGATTCATGCTTGGTGTGAGAAACAAGAGGATGTGAGAGATTCAATAAATAGATTCACACTTCCAAAAGTTTCCTCCATGTTGATGGAAGTATGTTTGTCGACTGTGGAAGAGGGTGAGGCAACGAACCTTCCCTCTGTTCTATTTACATTGGAAAAGGGTCCAATATAAAAAATAAGGGGTGAAGGTGAGGGGCTTATATGAGGATTGATTCCCTAAAATTGGTTTTGGTAGGGCATAGAGACTTCTTCTATACATTCGTGGAATAGAAAGTGAAAAGTTTACCTTCCCTACTAGAGACCTGAGGTTCCAGGTCGCCTCTTTGAAAAGGACGAGGTCAGTAACCAACCATCTTCCAAAGCAAGAACTTCCAAACACTGTTTTTGGGAGAAAATTCCATGTGACTGTGGATATACAAACCTACAAAAAATCCCATGAAACTTAACCCAATTGTGAAACAAATATGGGAAACCTATGACTATGGAAATACAAACCCAAATATGAGACATGATGATGTTATTTACCCAACGGTTTGAGAAGTCAAGAGGTTTTAGTGGAGGCTTCAACTTATCCCCTTTTAGATAAGGGAACCAAGGAAGGAGATACCCAACCATGAATGGATTTTTTTTAAAGGGTATTTGAGTTGGTCGCGTAGGTCCCTCGTACATGTATACCGCGTAGGTACCCCACATAGCTATCCCGCATAAGTACATCACGCTGGTATAACGCGCAGGTACACCATGTATGTATGGCTGATGACTGAAGAATGTGAAAAAATATCAAAACAAGCTTATCCCATTTAATTATCTCTTCTCTATTGGTTTAGAGAGCTACATGAGACAATTTTAGAGATCTGGGCGAAAGAGCTATGCAGTGGGAGCTTCAGAGAGTTTCACTTTTTTTCAGTCTGGAAATGGGGAGCCTAAGGGATCTATTTATAAGCACGGATGGTCTTGGTCGAAGAAATGTTGCTCGTGCAGGTCCTTCGCATAGCTTCGTCACGCAGGTGCTCAACGGAGGGGCACATATCATTTTCTGGCTCAGAGGTCTTCTGCGGAGATCAGGTGCGCAGCTCCGCCACCCAGGTGCTTCACGAAGGGGCATCTAAAATATTTATGTATGGATCTCTGCTGTGGCGATCAGCCATGGAGGTCGGTCGTGCAGGTCAGCTGCAGAGGCAACCGCGTAGGTTGGCCGCGCAACTCCATTCCTTTTGTACTTTTCAAACCTTGATTTGGGATCTGAAAGATCCGGAGTACTCTTCATAATCTTTTTGGTTAATTTCTCAAGTAGTGTCAACTGAAGGTCACTCTTGTTTGTAACTCAAGATACATAAATGTCTCTCTTTCATGTAATAAAAACTAAATTGGTGTTTCATACATGTAATATATTATAAATATTAATCATATTATAATATATACGAATATTTTATTAGCTTACACACTTTATTTTGCGTGACAGACTTGATTTCAAATACAAGGCTCATACTAAAGTTTTTCACGGAATCACATTAAAGATCATTGAATATTTATATAAAGTATCAATTCATCAAGAATATTGTGGATAAAATTTGATTAAGGTTTGATTTTTTTCCTACAAAAGAGAAACATGAAAATTTATTCCCCAATACATTGCTAAAGTATGTATTTATACTCTAAGGGTTATGTTGGGAGTTCCACAAATCCCTTCCCAAAGATAAGGTATGATGTTTTAGTCCCCTCTCTTAACTTTTCTTTGGATATTATTTTCAAAGGGGGAGTAAATAAAACACAACAAAAATCTTTACTTATTTCTATCTTATATTATTTTTGAAAAATGGAGAAGAGTATTTAGAGGAGGATTATCTATTAATATGTGTTACCTTTAAGGGGAGTAATTTCATAGGTGGAGTATATATTTTGAGAGAGTTATTTTAAATTGGTAAACATTGAATTTATCTTATTGTATGTGTGGACTAATTTATCTTTTTTATTGAAAGTCATTCATGAAATTTTTCTTTAGTAGGTTCCTTGGGAATATTTGTCAAGTTAAAGAAAGAGTTTATTTTATAATGAATTATTTATTAAATGAATTTTGTTAAAAATATCTGATGAGTAATTATTGATTGATTTTTTTATGTTAAATTTTATTCCTTTTGTGGTATTACCATCACAAAAACCCAAGGGGATTATATTTGAAAATATTGAATATAAATCACTATTTTTATAGATAACATGAAATTTTTATTCAGTATTCATATTTTATGTATTGATTTTTTCACATAGTCCTTGAATTATTATATTATAATTCATTACTATGATTTATTAGTTTCATAGTGAGTTAGGAATCTTGTTTGAAAGAAATCAAAAGGGTTATATTTCTAAGGCCAAATATTCAGTTGAATTTGTCTGATATGAAGATGATATTTAAGGACATTTTTAAATTCCCTAAATGATGTTTTAATGTTATGAGATTAATGAATATTCTTCAGAAACGTGAACATGTTCAATAGAAGAATTTCTGAATATATTTAAAATTAATATTGTATAGTGTGTTTACTTTGGTTTTTAATACACAATTCATATTCAAACACACTTTATAAATTTTTAATTCACATGGGGTTAGTGTTTTTAGTTTTATGTACTTTTTTGAATCAGGTATGAATATATTTTTTAGATTATAAAGAATGCTAATATTTTAGATCTAAGGATAAAATTTTATAAGATGTTAATTTTTTGTTTGACTTTGGGATATTTTTAATATTACATGAGATGTCAAATGAATTTACACCAAAAATAAAACCTAAATTGGACCATATAACATTTATCAATGCATAATATGAATTTGCGGTTTTTGATGAGTTTAATGTATGACTTTGGGGACACTATGTTACTTAAGAATAATAATTTTTATTTTTTGACTTATAAATTCATTTAAATGGAATTTAAGAAAAAAATGAGTAATAGTTAATTGGATGCATTTCATACCAAGAATCTGATTTCAATACTTTTTAAGTTTTCATACATTTGTTTAATATTATAAATCCATATTTTTTTGAATTTTTAAATTATGAATGTTGGTTTAAATCGAGAGATGTTTAAAAAACCATTATTCATTGGAACAAATAACATATTCCTCGGTTAAGACATAATTCATGTAGCTGATTATTTTTATTGTAATTGGATAGATTCAAAAACTAAAATAAAATATTGTGTCATGATTAAATAAGTTGTTATGTATATAATTGGAAATCATTTATTACTTATATAGTTATTACGAGATATTTTTCTTTGGAATTTGAAGATGAAAATTGATGTCTTTGAAAATTCTAATATCATGATGTAAATCTAGAAAAGAAATTAAGGATTTTAATTCAAATATGTCCAACTATTTTATTACAATTGGAAGACTGGAAAAGAAGAATAAATTGAGGGAAAATTATTAACATGGTTTTGTGAAAAGATATTAAAAGAAGAAGACGAACAAAAATTTCATGAACATTTGAACGAATCCTATATAACATTATCAAGAATATTTTTTGATGAAGTCTAGGAAAGTTATTCATATATTTAATGAATGATATAGATAAATAATAGGTTGTTTCTACCATGTATTTTGAAGTATTAGTATTAATATTAATATGAAAACATTTATGCTTTCATGAAATATTGATCCAATAAATCGATGTGGTGTCTTATTTATTTAAAATAATAAAATAATGATGATAACTCATCACACTCAACAAACATATTGAAATAAACGTTTGGAATACAAATTAGTTGTCAATAAAACCTACTATGATTATAAGATTTGTCATTAACTAGTGTTTGGGATTCACTAAATCATAGTAAGATATTTGAAAATGATTTTTTCAAGGTTGTACGATGATTAGTTGTTCTTATATGTTCATTCGAGTAGGTATTGTGATATTAGAGGAATCTATATAACAACAAGGTCTAATACTCTAAGATTGAGAGAGGAAACAAGTAAATCATTGTGCTCATTATGTTTGTGTGTGTTTAAAAGTGTGTGTCAACAGAAAACATTACTCAGCTTAATTTTTGTGAAATGTTGTTTTGAAATAAATAATAAAAAGGATTATAATAGTTGATTCACCCACTATATCAATGATCACCCATAGTTCTCAGAGATGGTTCTATAGTGGTTTCATTATAATAACTTCCTCTCTTTTAGATTACAATGAAAAATCATTATGAGGAGAAGTCTCAATGTATTATGATCCACCTACCCCAAATAGATTGTATCAACTATGTCATGTTTGATAATGTCGTTGAACCATTGAAAAATGTTTAAGGATATTTCCGTAAAACATCATGGTTCAAATCATATATGGGAACATATAAGTCCTTTATATGAGACAAATACTTTTGGGAAATTACCCTATTTATGTCACACAAAATTAAAATCATCAAGTTATATTATATTTATTAATATTAAATAATTTGAATACTCTAGTTATTTTAATTACAACGTATCTACTTTTAGGGAACCAATTATAATATAATGGTGGTGCCTCCAATATTTTTGTCATTTAAATTAATGCTCTAAATTTTACATAAGATATGAAATGGGAAGGCTTAGTTAGAAAATATTTCACTTTTCTGAGGCTTCCCTGTACATGTTTTCAACATAGCTAAACTTTATAATTATTTGTTTTAGGTAATATAATTTAAACTAAAATAGAATGGCTTATATTTAGGGTCAAACAACTTAGAATGAATATGGTTTATTTTTATGGTTGTTTAACTTTTACCAAAATATGAGTGATTATTCAATGAAAAAATGGTGAGGAATAACTTAGTTGAAAGTAGAGAATAATAATAATGTAGAAACTATCCCAAAAATGTTCACACCAATTATTGTTTTGATTATTGGTCGAGAGAATGGGATGTTAGTTTGAGTCTAGTCTTAGGATAGTAGATATAGACATCACTGCATGTGCCAGGGTAGAAGGAATGAAGGTACATGTTGTTCTTTTTGGGGAACTCTGCACAGATGAGGACCAAGTGTAGGTGAAATATGGTGATGGATTCTTCCAAATTCATGGTCATTGAAAAACCTCAATGTGTATGAGAAGGATCAAACACTGGTATTTAGATAGGGTAAGAGTTTATTGGATTTTTCAATTGGTAGTAGGATAGGAGATCTAAGAAACACTAAGTATCATATATCAATAAATACTAAGCCACATGTAATTATAGTAAATGTGTAATTTCTTTATAATTTTGCTAAATCAAAAATATATGGTCTGTGAGTGTATCCCAAACCATCAAATCTTCCAGGAAAGAAAATATCATTTTTATTGATCTCTATCATTGGGGGGATTTATGATTCAAGGTCACATTGAAAAACTTTTATAAGTAGTTTAAGGTATTGTAGTTATGACTTGGATCCCATGCAGTTTATATTCACATAAGAAGGAACTTTTTATAATGGGGTTTATGTAGATATATCTCACGCAAGAAACAATATTGATTATTCTTAGTACTGAACTTTTGAAGGAAAAACTAATAGAAAAGATAATATCCAAACACTGGGAGGAAGAAGATGTTTGTTATTGGGACTTCATGATGGGCATTAGATATTAGATCCAGGAACTACAATTTATCCTTAAAAGATAAATAATTATTAATTCAAAAATATTTCTCATATTAAATGAAATATGTTGTCTCAGTGTAGAGTCTACTACATAAAGTCTCTTCATTAACTAATACACCATATACTGAGAGGAATCCAGATTTTTGTGAGATTATAGATGGTCCCATGCTTAAGGACCTAGATGTAACTTCATATCATAAATTGATAAAATTAAATACACACATAGTTTTGATTATATAAGTTCATTATTCTGGTTAAAAGATGACCATAGTTAAGGAATTTATGAACAAAAAGAGCTCTCAAATTTGGTAATCTCTTGTATATGATAGAATTTCATCTCAATATAGCATCATGGGTAAATAACACTATATTGAAGGCTCCTACATAGATCAATAAAATATATTGGAGGGAGGAAATATTTTTTGTTCTAGTATTAAGCCTTGAAATAATGAATCCAGCCTTAGAGGGTAGGGTTGAAATTCTTAGACACAATCATATAAACTAGTTAATTTTTGTCCTTCAATGGGGTTATGGAAACGAAAACAAGAACTAGTGGGATTTAACATGGATTTGTCTCTAATAAAAGAAAATTAATTCTTGATAGGTAGGTTTCTCTAAAAAATATTATGTTGTTTAGGATGGATTAATGTGCTATATATTTTATAGTCATATAACAGATACTTTTCACAATGTATTTAAACTTCATGTTTCTAGAATGGTGTCAAACCATTTTATAACATGAAATAAGTACATTTTCATCCAATTTTATGCCATGAAACAAATATTATGTCAGGAAATTTTATATCCTACAATAAAGACATTTTAATTCATTTATTTTTCACGCAACATGGATGTTTCATTGTGTAGTTTAGATTCATGAAGATAAGAGTTATTTTATGTTGTTCAAATTCATGTGATAATTAAATTATTTTTTGAATGTGAGTGTCATAAAACTAGGACGTATGTGTATAGAACATTATGCAGATCGAGAGCATGCAAAAAATGGATCACCACACCTTGGTGTTGAGTCAGTGGGGAAATCATGACTTATATTAAAACATCATATACCAATGGTAATTTAATAGTGATAGAGTTTATCATCTAAGCCAAAGGAATTACTACACATCCTATGAGGATAGGAATCACTACTGGAAACATGATCTTTCCCAACACTTCTATACCAACAGTTTGTAAAAACCGTTGGTATAGAAACTCTTTCCCAACGGTTCATCAAAACCGTTGGGGAAGGGCCTAAAAACACACCCTTTCCCAACGGTTTTGGTGAACCGTTGGGAAAGAGTGACCTTTCCCAACGGTTCACCAAAACCGTTGGGAAAGGGGAGGATTTTTACCCTCTTTTTCCCAACGGTTCATCAAAACCGTTGGGAAAGAGTACCCTTTCCCAACGGTTCACCAAAACCGTTGGGAAAGGGTGTGTTTTTAGGCCCTTTCCCAACGGTTTTGATGAACCGTTGGGAAAGGTTACTCTTTCCCAACGGTTTTGATGAACCGTTGGGAAAAAGAGGGTAAAAATCCAGCATTCACCCTACAAAAAAATACACCCACCCAGAACCTATCCCAACGGTTCTGAAAACCGTTGGGATAGGTCTATCCCAACGGTTTTGACAACCGTTGGGATATGTTCATTGATTTTTTTCCAGATCTACTAACGGAGAACATTATATAAATCAAAAATTTAAATAATTATGATAATACATATATATATTTATGAAATTATGTTTACAAAGTGATGTTAGCCTAGTGGTTAAGTCGTTCGATTATAAACGAGGGGTCCTGGGATCAAATCCCAGCGGTGATTTTATTTTTGGAATTTATATACCAACGGTTCCATTACCGTTGGTATAGATTTCATATTACCTATACCAACGGTTTCCAAAACCGTTGGTATAGGTCTATACCAACGGTTTTCGGAGAACCGTTGGTATAGACCTATCCCAACGGCTTACTTGGCTACGGTTCTCCAAACCGTTGGTATAGGCTATACCAACGGTTTGGAGGCCTATACCAACGGTTCCAAACCGTTGGTAAGGGTTAGTTTTCCAGTAGTGAATCTAAATACACATAATTCTCAATGAGTGGGAATTTCATTCCCTATATAGATTCAGCACATTTCTAATGAATTGGAAATAAAATAGACAGGCATCCTAGAAAGAGAATGGAGAAAACCCAATGTGTGTGAGGACTCAATGCTAGGATGAGGTGAATTAGATTTATATTATTATAGGGGTTTTGTAGATAACATGACATGGGTGGGTAAAACCCATAAACTAGAAGCCTTCTATATATATATATTTCTCATACATAAAAGGGACAACAATCAAATCTCTTATAATTTAATAGTGTTATATGATTAACCATATGTCATGTATGTTGAAATCATAGGACAAGGACTACATCCAAGTAGTTTATCTTCATATGAAATATAAATATGCTAAAAAATTAACATCATGTAGCTAGGATGACATGTTGTATAGTTTAATGTTTTACAACACATACTCCAATTTTTTAATATAGGTTCAATAAAAATAAAACCATATGTATTTTAATTTAACTTTATAAATTAAAGACTTTTATTATAGGATTTGTTATGTTAGGGATGATAATTGTTTTGGATTGGCAATGGCTTAGGTGGACATTTGATAAATCTTGTGGTCCACTAACTTTATCAGTCCTTCTTCAATATTCTTCTTGATATAATATTTAAAATCAATGAATCCTTAAATAACATTTCCCAATATTTAGTGTTAGGGAAATTAATTATAATTTTCTCTAAAATCTTTATCACTATTTCATTTAATCCTTTGTAGTTGGATCAAAGTATTCTCTAAGGAGAAGTCAAATTATTTTGAAATCGTTTTCATATTGAGGGAATATTTATTTTTATGTCTATAACTAAGAGAAAAATGAAAACATCTATTCCCCTATATTCCACAGATTCGATTTTCTCTTGAGAACAAGAATTAATTATATATTTTGGTGGGGATTCTATAATAAAAATAGATTATGTGGAATTTGTGGAAGTTATTAATAGTTGGGACATCGACAGTACCACTATTAGAATTAAAAACATTGACTATCTTGAGGATTATGTGGTGACCATTGACATTTAATATTGTTTAAATACTCCATATTATGGGGTGAATATTATGAAAATATTATCTTCCCTATATTTTTTTGGTACTTAACTATAAGGGGAACCTTTTTAGCAAGATACCATCATTTTACCATAGTTAAATCATAGTTGAAGAAACTATTTAATAATTTCTTATAGGTCCACATCTTGTTGTTGAAACTTATTTTTACATTCATTATAAGGTATTTTTTGTAATTGTTTGGATGGAGGCAAGAAGGAGATGTAAAAACAAAACATCTTTTACCAATGGCAATATCAGTGGTTGACAATGGATGTTCAGGTGGGGACTGAAGTGATTTGAATTACCTTTTATATTGGGCACACTATTTTTCATCATTGATTTTTTGAGTCATCAATATTAGTATGAATTCTCTATTTAATTTATAATTTTGTGTCCCCATCCCCTTATTCAATAATTTGTGTAATAGTGGATGGGAAAAACATTTGATCATGAAATGACTATACCAATGTGTGGTCTTCCTTGTTCAGAATTCACCCATCACAATTAGGTGAAAATTATTCTGACTAAGACAATACCATATTAATAGAAGCATTGTAAAACTATTTTTCCACATAAGAAGAATATATAATTTGGTAGATTTTTTCTCATTGGATTTTTTTGTTGGATAGTTAATTTTGGGACATTTTTTAGGTAGTTACCATTATCCTAATATTTAGGACATAATCTCTATATCTATTTTGACTAATTTTAAAATACTTGGGATCACTCTTTATATTTATCTCACATGTTGTAATTACATAAAATCATAGTAAGTGATGTGTTAGTATGTGTTACAAATTGATATACTAAGGTCATTGGGGAATCCATCGGTTTATTCCGACATGTCCTCATAATGGAAATTACATGGTTCTCCATATTTGAAATTATCTAGTAATAAAATTCAATCAGGGGGTATTTTTTCCAAATGAATGTTATTTGATATTATTGTGATGATTAAAATGTTCCCCAACACTTTAATAAAGGATTTCCCCTAAGATATCATAGTTATAAAGGCCAGTTTTGATGATGCCTAAAACTCCTGGATATTGGTGATATTTATTTTCCCCTTGGGCACTATCAGGGTAAGTCGATGGGTCTCAAGGATGTTGAAATTAGTGGGTATTTGAACCTACTCTTTAGTTTTAGTGGTGGGTTCCCCTTAAAATATCACTTATTGGATTTATGAGACTATAAGATTGGGACTAGAATAGTTTCCTTTGAAAATTCATGTAGACATGAGGTTACAAATCTGTGATGATGACCGAGGTGGATATTAGTCCATTTGGAAAGCTCATAGGTTGTTTCCTATATGAGGTGGATGTACTTATCTTCCTATATGAAATAAGTAAGGTAGATGATATAACAATCAAGGGATAGAGTCTCAAAAGTAATTATATATGGTGATGGTGATACTTTAATCCTCATGTCTCATCATTGGTAGGATAACTGACAATGCTTATATTATTAAGGGATATCTTTTCTATAAATTTTACCTGTAGACACATTCCATGCTTATGGATATAGTCCCTATGACTATGGATATATCCTATAACAAGGATAAAAAAATCATGGAGGCAATTTTTGATGAAATAGACTCGATGGTTATTTATGTGGTATAGTACCCAATTTCCATTGGTGATGCCCATGGTAATAGGCCCAATCATGATCGGACATTATTTCCATGGATTCTCTTCTAGTGGAAGTGAGGTAAAAAATGTAAGAGGTTATATTTTATCATTTGAATCCCTTATCCTAATCCTAACACATTAATCACTCTACTGTATGGATATGACATTATAATATATATATTTATATATATATAACCAATATCCTCCATAGAACGGGGATATATGGTATTTCATGAGATTGTGTGGGAAGAATTATCCCCACAAATACTGATAACTTTGGTGGTAGGACAAATTCAACACAACTATAACCATATTTGGAAGAATTACATGGATATAGATAGCTATAGATATGGTCTTGGACAATAATGTGTATATCCACATGGATGTCAGTTTACATTCCCCTAGTTTTTCAAAATACCCATCTAGTTTCGAGATGGGGCGGTTGAGAAAATATTTACATAATAGATTTTTTAGAAACTAGAACAAATAATTCTTGATGGGTGATAACATGCATCAATTCCTCATATATAAAGAAATTTTAGTAATGAAATTATCACCAGATCAAAGTGTCATCAGATTGTGGCATGTGGATATCAGTTCAATTTGAAAGGTGAAAAATAAACCCATTAGGGAAGTATCACCAATAAAAAATCTTGTTAAATTAAAATCATTCCTAAGTGAACATTCCTGTTCGATACAAACTTTTGCAGTGATAATTGTTTCCTAGTCCATTACACTCTTATAGATTAAATACATTCTCTTGAATCCTATCATGTAACATTAGTAACACCACCTATTATCCTTAATAAATTTTTTGACATACAAGATGGGTTTAATAAGACACTGAATTTTTTTATTATACTATCTAACACTTGATCCACGTATTGAGTAAATCTATAGTTTAGATCCATATATGATGGAAACATATAATATTTCACCATAATAAGGTAATAGACTCATATGAAAGCAGGAAACTGGTATTTTGGTTTCAGGATCTATCCCATGAAATGGGAAACTTATGTGCCTCTATAAAGGGAATAAAAAAACATTGTTTTATATTTTATAATAGGAAATGTAATAAAATTTAAGGTCATGTTGAAAGGAGAAATGTGGTGAATATTTAGTTTTTGTAACCCTAAACACTTCCTAGAAGTAAAAAAGTCATGTCAAGTGGATAACAAGGTTAATGGTTCTAGGAAGTTGTTGGTGTTCTACTGACTCATGTGAGACCCTTTTTGGTTCACCCAGTATGTTTATAAACATATTGGTGAAGGTATGCATAGGGATTAAACATATTAATAAGATAAATTTACTATCCACGTGTCATAATATAAGGGAATATTATTCTCACCACATGAGAAATAATGTATTATCCTTAGATCATCACTAAAGGAATCTCTAGATAATCACCAAAGGAATCATACGATCATCACCAGAGAAATATTATATACAATTTTCTCTAAAAAATAAGGAGTTCATAGGCTCATAAAAGATAGCATCATAGGATATTAACCTATGGGAGGTTGATCAAGATTGTCTCAAGCTTCTCACCTAGGTAAGGTTTCCATAATAACATGCTTGTCACCTGGGTTTCTTATGATTATTTTATAAGAGTAACATATATGAGGTTGATAATTACACTTCATAGGATACTTATATATGGATGTAAACCTCCAATATGTTGGTAACTTAATGAGGAGGGAATTCAAAAAAATTTGGGTATTATATCAAATAGGAGGCCCATTGATGTATTTGGGTGTTGGGATTGAACCATAGATAGGTTTCCTATTTTTCTTGTTAGAAAATAATTCAAAACCAATGTAATTTAAGTTTCATAGTTTACCATTTCTTGATAGGAACAATATATTCAATTTAATGTTTTTCATAAAGGACACATTCATATAGTTTAATATCATATGTTTAGGATTCATGTTATGTATTTTTTATTTACATAGCTAAGACTAATACAACACTCCCATCTTTTAATTATGATGTGTCTCAAGAATGCCAACAAAATGATCATATAAAAGATCTTAGAAAATGTTATTTATTATAATTGGGATAAATAAGAAATTATATAGGATCAATAATATTTCATGAGAGAAAATGGTGGGATTGAGTGGGGTTTACGCGTTGGTATTCTCTAATATGCCATGATTGAATAGTGACATAGGTGAAGGTAGGGTTTGGGGTATTACATCATATTATATTCCCATGGTGTATGCTCAACCCATAAATGAGCCAGAAGGAGTAGATCATTATTGGGAACACTATTCTAGTTTAAACCTAAGAGGAGGGCGCTGAGAAATAGTTCCTATATAAGATTCCTATGTGAATTATGTACCGGGATGGGTGACATGTCTGAAGGGGATCCCAGGTATAGAGGCTTGAGTGATTTAGGGTCCCTACTATGGGAATTGGGTTAGGTTCACCATAGTATAGAGGCTTGTCCAAGGGATTTACCTAGTGTAGATGTGTGGTTGAAGGTTCTATCATGTATGGGAGGCCCATTTGATGGATCATCCTTGTATGATAGCAATGGAAAACATTATACCTAGCATGAAGTGATGTGTAAATAGTTTCCAAAGTATAGAGACATGGTCAATGGTTCTACCATGTTATAAAACCTAAGTGAAGGGAATCCCATATATAGAGACTTTTGTGAAGGTCCCCCCATGTATGAAGGATTGGTAGAATGGTGTAACATGAATAAGGCCTTATAGAACTGTACACCCTAGTGTGAGGCCTAGGTATAGTCTCACTTAGGTTGGAGTCCTGGATAAAGGTGCACTCAAGATAGGGATATGAGTAATGAAACAATCATGTTAGTGTCTTAGGAGAGGTCATTCTCAGGTGAGATTCATCTAATAAGGACTAGTGTGTGGAATTATATTAAATGATTTCTGAGTAGGCTAGGGTGTGTGGTGTCATGGTAAAGGTGGTCTGTAAGTGAAAGGGAACTCAAGGCTCATACCACATTTATGTCTTTTTGAGCTCTCTAAAAATGGTTTCATGGGATTCTATTTATATTTCACGGGGGAGCAAGGCATGGTGATTAATATAGGGGGCCTTGGAACAAGACATGAGTAGGATTATAATACATGTAATGGAGAGTTAGACACATGTACATGTGAGGTATGAATGATGGAACCCAATTAAATGAACATTAATGAACTCTCATTACAATGACCTAAGCATGGAGAGCAAGGAACAAGGATTATACTACTTCAATAATAAAATTAAAAATTAAAACTGATATATGTTATTATATGTATGTTCATTTTGACATCATGATAAATCAAACCAAAGCATGTGAGTTTAACTAAACCATTAAATAATAGTTTTACTATTTATTAAGTGTCTATAGAGGCCAAAAACTATATAAAATTCCTCCAAATGGGTTTTATGGTTTTGAAACCACTTATTTCAGCAATTGATGAGAAACATTCCCAACTCTTATTGGTAGATACTCACCACCAAGTCAATAGATTGGGAAATTTACTTTTTTAATATTAATCCCTCAATCAGTGAGAAATTAAAAATCATATAGAGAACCCCTTTTCTTCATCTTTAGGTCCTATGATATTACTCAATCCAAGTGTTTTTGGAGTAAATAACACACTATGGTTTCATACAAATGATTGGGAAACACATTTTATGGTGAAATAGTTGGTTAAAAAAGATATACTTATCTCAATTATAAAGAAATCATTTGATGTTAATGTATCAAATATCATATCTAATAAAGACTACTTTTTCAACTTAGAACTATTCAACTTTTATGAATTCCATTCATCATGATTTAAATATTTAAAAAAAAGTACCATTAATGATCTGTATATATCATTGAATGAATGGTTTATAGACAAAATTTAGGGAACCGTTCTAAATTTATCTTCCTACTATCAACCAATGTTCCCAATGAATCTATATCCAATGATAGGTTATATTGTTACATTAATAATTCAACCAAAATGCAATTTTGGGATGTAAAACCATAAAAAGTGAATAATATGAATTAATCTATGAGACATATATATATATATATTATTTTAATTTCTTTCTGGTTCCACTTACATCAAAGATTAAGCCCCACACCATTTAGTGTTTTCTAAATAAATCATCCTTTAGTGTTGGTATACTATCTATATTTTTAGATGAAATAGTATGAAACATACACTAGAATTAGATTCTTATCAGTGAACTAATCAATTTTTTTCGATCAAAACTGTATTAAGGATTGGGTTCCTACTTGAAAAAAATACAAAAAGGAGTTGGTTGTCCATAAAAAGGTGACTCTGAACTTGGTAAAGATATAAAATCACATCTGAAATAAGTAAATATAAAATAAAGAAATTATAATGGATAATCTTTAAGAAATTATTAGATGATCTAACTTTGATTCCTCTATTATGATTAAATAATAATAATAATTTGTAACTAGGTTGGTGAGTTAATTGGAATAATGGATTTTTAGTGGATTGTTGGTGGTTAAGAATGGTCAATCACATATACAAAAAAGGAGATAATGGAAAAATAATTATACCTAAGATATTGTTACATACATTATTTTTGAACTGTGTAAATTTTCGAGAGGAAATTTGAATTTCCATTTTGTAGATGACATTTTTAAAAAATGAAACATTGGAATTTAAATCGTTGCTGTCGAAAACATAAAATTATTTTTTATATAGGGTTTTATGTCTTGAGAGGTGTCTTGATTATTTAGATTAGTTTTAGGTTCATCAAGCTTTGAAAAATTAGTTTCCAATGAAATAGACAAGAGTGCATTATTGGGAAACAGTTAGGGATAAAACTGTAGCACAACTATGAAACTTGTTTTGTTTAGGGATACAAGTTATGTAAGCATTATATCCCTCTAGGTAAACCATGAAGAATTTTCCAGTGGACCTGGAAGTGTTGCACAATCTATTCTAACCATGCATGAGGATGTGCATATCCATTTCAGGTGATCTATAGAAAATAGAATAGGGGAGAACACGCATTGTACATGGTTTGGAAAAACATTTGCTTACCCCCACTATTAGTGCCAATTATGAAGTTGAACCATAATGTTGGTTCATGGTTATCCAAACCATATCACCAAACCATATGGATCATTAATTTCCTATAAATTATGATTTCCCCTCCATCCTCTTTCTTTTCATCCCCCCATTTCTTTTCCCATCCATGCACAATAACTCCATCATGGGAGCCCTCTACATATCCTCTATTAATAGAGATATCATGTTCATATTATATATATATCGAGAAATAATAGGTACAATGGAAGAATATCATTAAGTATAATATTCCTCTTAATTATTTTTTTAGTTCATCTCACCATATCGAATGCTAAATCTGTGTGAGATAATTCACCCTATTTTCATGGAATTAGATAATTTCGTCAATTTCTCTCAAACCGACTCGAATCTAACATAGTTTTGGATCAGTGAAGAATAATTATTATAAGGAAGGTGGTCTCTTGATTTTTATTTAAATTTTGTATCAATTTTGAGTTACACCATTGTGCCTCATACAAAAACATTCAGTCAATGGACTTAAATTCTCAAATTAATAATGTGTAATTAAATACAAAGAATTTAATAAAAAATTTGTATCTAATTATACCCCAGTATTTTTTTAACATAACTCAAACAACCCCTAAGTGTGTTTCATTTATCTTACATGACCCTTAAGCATTGTCTTGGTAATTAAAATCACTCTTTGATCATGTTAGCTTGCATTTCTTTAAGTGAAATGTTTAAATGAATTAAAAGAACTATTTATAGTAAGTATGACTCACATAGCTTATGATCAATATTATAATAATCTAGAGTCATCCCTAATAAGAGAAATGATAAATTATAATTGAGTGGGATCCTTAGGGAAATGATTTACCATTTCCCATTACCAAATTATTAAATAGTGTTCGGGAATCATCCACTTTTATGATAAGTGATAAATAGAATTAGTTGAATCATTTTAGTTAGATCACATTATGAAGGGCATGAAAATTCCATAGTTTAATTAATTACATGTAAATGGGATAGACCAAATTGAACAATTTATTTATGATAAATAGAATTTTTACAGACATAGCCTCTTAATTATTTATACTTGAATTTTGATATAGAAGGTATACTCTCCTGTAATTTCTTATTTATGTAATTTTAAATGGTTAAATGAATTATGTATGCCATGAGTGATACTCGAGTTCCTTTCTACACAATTCCTTGTATGGGATTATAGGATGTTAGATATTATATTTACCTTGAATGATATTAGTTTCCTAATTTTAGAATACCATTGATGTGGTCACAGGTTACTTGAATCTTCTTAGGTATTTAACAATACATGGGTTTCCTTTTTATGGAACACCTTGTATGGGATCATAAGATATATGATATTACTCTTGATCTATGTGATACTTAGGTTTCCTTATGTGGAACCCCTTGGATGGGATCATAGGTTAATTTGAAATTAAGAGTAATACTTGGGTTTCCTCATTACAGAACTAGGAGGGTGGGATGAGGGAATAAAATGAATTTATTATCTTCTTTGGTGAAACTAGGGTTTCCTATTTATGGAACACTGTGAATGGGCTCAATGTAAAAAAAATTATATCATGCTTTCTTATTATTATATATAGCTAGTGGTATCTCAATATAATGATTATTTTTATAGGATTTTTTTCAATGTATCTGTTGTCCTTTATGAGATAATAGTATTATATCTAGATGAATGTGACTAAACAAAATTTTTCCATAGTATTATTTACACTCATTTATGGATTATTAATCTTGTAGACATCGGTCATGGGACTATATTACTACTATCACTCATACAATTATGTGGATTCCTTGGGATATCATCAGTTCTGTATATCTATGAATATATCTATAAACATATATTCTTATATATAAATATAGGCATGTTCAGAAATATTATATATTCAGATTAAGTATGTATAGTCATCCATGTTTCCTTGAGGAACTTGAAATGACTTATTTGAGTTTATTTATTTACTACTTATTTCATTATACTTGCACAATATTTTATTTATATATTTCTAAACATGACAGAATTAAACATTATTGGTGGTGGCCTAATGATTATATTTCACACCTTGTTTGGGTTAAAATTGCACTGGGGTACCTGAACAGACCTCATGGTTACAGGTTAAGGTCCATTAATTGTGTTTTTTCTATTCAATTTCCATTTTGGTGATTAATAGAACATGGGGGATATTGGGTGAACAAGGCTAAGCCAAATATCAGGATTCTCATGGAGATATAATTTTAACGGTTTTTATCTTTTGTATTATTTATTCATTCTCTACTGTATGTATTCTACCTATTTATTGTAGCAACACATAGACATGCATGATTTTATAATTAGTTTTCAATAGTTTATTCATTTAATTATTTTATTAGTTATTATTATCATATAATTCTATTTCCTTTATTTATAATTCTTCTAGTATTGAATGATTTATTATCTCTTATACAAATGTACCACTCATATCCTGAGGTTATAGTCTCTCTAATTTACCATCATTGGGCCCTCGATATTATTATTTAACCTCTAGCATATGGGGAGGTGTGCTAGAGACCCAATGGCAGAATGGATCTGGAACCATTCCAAGTGGATTTTAGAATGGGGTGTTATAAGTTGTGTTAGATGTTTATTTTCCTTTATATTAATATTTTTGGTTGGTATAAAAGAGAGTATAAATTTTGTGGAACTTGGTAAATAGTCATTTTTCAAAGTGATCACCTCACATATGGGGAAATGAAAAAGTGTCCAAGGATATAACTGTTGTTTTTTTTGTCCATGATTATAATTGATTTTTATTTCCTCATGAGTGATTGTTTCACATTTGGATACTTACTGAATTATGATATTTATAGTGTTTTACCCATTTTCCAGTAAGGAAAGTGTTTATTTATACATGAATCTTTGTTGGAACATAGATATTCACATTCAATGAATATTCTATTCCATATAGGATTCAATGATTGAATTTTGATACATATTTTATGTACATTGTGTAACACCCCAGGTAAACAAAGAATATGACATTTTCATATTTATCCATATTTGTGAATAAATTATTAATATTACTTTAAAGGGTTGCTATGTTCGATAGCGTACCTGATACACAACAAAGAGTTTCATTGAAATCTTACGTTGCACACTAGTAATAAAACACTATTATTTTAAATGGTAGTTAACATGTAGCTGTTGTATTGGAAGGAATGGATAGAAACAACTAAAATATTATTATATTTGTTTTTAATTGTTTTTACATTTATCCAATAAAATATAAAGGCTTAAAATATGGAAAGAATTCAATTTTAGGCGTATATGCCCTAGTTTTCACTAAAGCTTCACTTATCACCTTTTGATGGAGAACCATCATTAAATATAGTTTTTTTCACTCTTATTCACCCTTTTGGACCATATAAAACTCTTATTAATAATTGGGACATCAAAATTTACTTTGTGTAAATTTTTGGTATCTTTCTGATAAAGTTCTTTTTTAATGAATAGTGTAAAATGTTGTATTTTAATTCAAAATATCTTTTTAATATAATTTATTTATATGATTAGATTATCTTTTGAATTGGTTTTAAAGTGAAATTAGAATATATTTTTACCATTAAATCCAATAGAGGTCGTTGGAATTAATTTCACTTTGAAATCAGACTTAAACTAGTGTCAATCTTTTGATACTTATTGTTTCATAAAAACACGCTATTTGCTCTGATAGCGGGAATTAATTATTAAATTAATTAATGTGACTTATATGTTTTGAATTTTTTAAAATAGACTTCATTTTTGAATTCGGAATATCAAATATGGCTTAGGGTGAATTTTTGGTAATTTTATGAAAAACTTCAATTTTTGATGAATAGTGAAACCACTAAGTGGTACTTATAAAAACTGATTTTCCGTTTAAATGAAATTTTGCCACCTTTGTGTTTTGAATTTCAAAAATCCGACATACATGGTTGTCATTAAGAAGTAAAATTTGGTTCAATGGGATAAAAATAATTTTTTGGTGAATAGTAACTTATTAAGTTTTTAATTCGCGATTAGAGGTAATTATTGTAGTTTAAGGTAAAAATAATGTTTTAATAATATGAAATGAACTTGACACATGTCCTAAACTCATTGGATGTGTCATGACCGACCATGAAAACCCATGGGTCAACTTGGGGACCCCGTGAAACCACTTTGGTTGGAAAATGACATTAATATCTTTTTATTTAAAGTTAAAGTAAAAATGAGACAAACATAAAATGTTTTACTAAAACAATTTTTACATGGGGTTATACAAATCCGACATTTGACTATAAATATTCATTAGAAAGATAAAACGATTTCCTACATCATAGTAGTTTTTTTATAATTTTTAGACATTAAATAAATTACATTATTTATGACATCATGATGATGCAACGATGACCTCATTATTTAACGATTTAAATAAAATGGAAAGATAATGTAATATATAAGACCTACACATGTACAAAACCTATTGGATTAGTGGATTTCTAAACATTGTCACCTTATCCTAGAGATACATAAATGTGGGACCTTTAAAATCCTAAACTCTTTTGAAAATAAAGTAACATTTTGTAACTTTACAAGAGTGCCCCTCCTCTCCTCTTATAAAAGGCCCCCACCTCTACCTCCTTACCCACACTCCCAAAGCCTTTGGCTCGGCCAACCTCTGCCCATTTTGTCTCTCCACTTCCCTCTCTTACTCCTTGAAGCCTCACTTTGGGCATAAGTCTTCCCAAGGAAGCCTTTGAGCTCAAACCAAAGGGAGTTACCCGATTTTATGGTAATGTCTTCACTTGAGTCATTTTGTTTAATTTTGCTTCTCCAACCCCATAAACTCTTTTTATTCATTTATTTTGTAACAAATCCAGTATCATCAATATAATAGTATGTTTTTATAAGAATTATTCGAGCTACACTTTCACACACCTACATCTAATGGTTAAAGAACATATTGTTTCTGTGGATGGCGAATTTCGGCCTCCCGAAACGATGATTGTTCAACATTCTTTTAACACCTTCAAAGGTGGACATTAAGATGACACTATATTTATATATGATATATGATATGTTTATTATTTCCTTAAGATTCTGTATTTTTTCATTTTGGGCATACCTTTATTGTTTCCATTATGGGTAAACACGATATCTTCATTTAAGGAAGTGCGGACTACCGCCCCCTCAAAGTGATTTGATTCGTTAATACCATATGTGGTACGTATAAAGGATATATTTAATAATATTATATATGATACCATAATGGAATTAAAATACTATTATTTATCATTATGTTTTAATTCCATTAAATATTAAATAGAAATGGAAGTAGCGTTCATGCGTACGTACGGCTTACCGTCTCCATGAATGGTACATTTCATTTCTTATCTCAAAATGTTATGTAATATTATAAGTACATATATATAATATATATATATGTAATATATTACATCAAAATTATGGATATCATTCTGGAATTATAACATATATATATATATCTCTCTCATTTTGTTTTAATTCCATTAATATGACAAAAAATGGAAGTAGCGTTCATGCGTACGTACGGCCTACCGTCTCCATGAACGGTGCTTTTCGTTTTTTATCTCCAAATGATATGGAATAGTATGAAATGAATATTTACTGGATATATATGATATTTTAATCATTAATACTATTCTGGAAATTATTTACCTATAACTACATGGGCAATCTTTTTTCAAACAAGTACATTTTTGACTCATGTACCAAACATCGGCAAAAATGTCTGATATGAACTAACATTATTAAAAAATTATTATAACATTATAATATGTGATACGAACTTAATAATAATCTCTAAATGATGTACTTAGTCAATTATTAATTGACCAAAGTTTATTATTCAGGAATATAAAGAAACGAACAAGACAAGTTGGACTTGAGGTAAGGGATCTTACTCCTCTCTTTCTTTTTAAGTAACTGTTTTATGTCATTCCCTCTAACGCTCATCTATCTTGTTATTGGGATGTTATTTTATATTACACTTACTGTAATTTTTATTTTCATGTGATGAGAGACCCTATTCTCTTTCATCAATCCATTTTGGAAGTTTTGAGTGGCGCCGTTAGGCTGCCGAATTTTTGTAAGAGATCTAACCTCTCTCTTTATTTTTAAGTACTCTCCTTTATGTCACTTATTTTAAGATCCTCTTTGTTATGTTGGGGGATGTTATTTTATATTACTCTTTCTATAAACTTTAAGTTAATATGATGAGATACCCTATTTGATCTCAACAATCCATTTTTGTATGTTTTATGTGGCGCCGTTAGGCTGCCGAGTTTTCATAAGGGATTTTTCATCTCACTTTTATTCCCTTGAGATTTATGCTACATTTGCCACAATTTATTTTGAGTGGTGTATGTAATTCCCATTATTCTACTCTTTGTGTAATATACTTTCGTTTATGAGTATTTACATCAATGATTTATTGTCCTTCATTCATGTGGTGTATGATTTGAAAGATACCCAAGTCGGTAAGGGAACCTTTCACCCTCCTCTTTTTTAAAAGACTTCTTTTGTTGGGTCTTTTAATTTACATATTGTTATGTTGGGATATGTTCTGATATATCCTTATTGAAGTAAATTTTATGTCCAAGTGATGAGATACACTTTTTATCTCTCATCAACTCATTTTGATGTGACGCCGTTAGGCTGTCAAGGGAACTTCTTAACCCAATTTCGATTTCTTCGGGTTCAACATGTAGTTATTGAATATGTCATCCTTTGAATATGTGTGAATGACCTTTGATTATTTTACACATAATATCCACTTATATTTTTTGTATTCATTTGTCACACATAATTATGTAATTGATTTATCCTTAAACGAAGGATATCGTCTTTGTATGGGACTTCGTCTCAATATCCTTTCATTGAGGCATATTTTATTTTATACACAACTTTATTTTATATGGTGTATAAACCCCTTTGACTTTTACGTTTATCCAAAAGGAATCATTTTTATACGAAGCGTTTTACAAAACGACAAAAGGGAATGTTTTTGTCGTACGTATGTGGCGACAATGACTTCTCCGCTGCCGTGACCGTTATTTGGGTTTCAGCTTCCTCTACAAGCCATACCTTCTTTTTAAAAGAAAAATAAATATCATGTTTTAATTTTCTTTTATATTGGTATTGAAAATGGTTTTCATAATGTTTTATATCAATATGTTGTATTGATATCTTGTGATTGAAAGGTGGAAATGTTATGTTTTCTTTTATGCATGTTTTATGTGATACGATTATGTTGTGTTTCTTGGGCATTATTTTGAAGATGGGTGGTTCCGTGATAATCTAAGGACGGGTGAGCCCGATATAGATCTCCAATTCATTGGGTAATGCGAAGGAGTGAAACGTTAAGGTTTCTCCAAAGAGATTTAGGGAATATACTGTGATGGGTATTCCAAACGTAACCAAGAGGGTTACTCCCTACGTAAGAATGTTATGAATGCCTCAAGTTACCTTTATGTCTTATATTTTCTATGATTTATTCATGGTTTGATGAGGTATATTAAAGTGCCTATGTATTATGGGTAAAGTATGATTTTGTTCTTATGTATATATGAACTCATGTTTCCTTTCCATATTTTTATAACCCTTACTGAGCTTTTTATGCTCATCCCAAGTTTTTGAAATGTTTTTCACAGGTCAAGGGAAAGGTACATGATGTGATGATAGTGTCAAGGATGTGTCAAGAAAGAATCCATGTTTTATTTTCAATATGTTTCCGTTTATGGGAAGAATGAATACTGTCTTTTATTTAACCACTTTGTTTAAATGTGGAACTTAATGCAAGTTTCATGATCTAATTCTTTAAAACTCTAAACCTGAAAAGATCCTCACTGTGTAATCTTGTAATAACTCAAGATTAAGTAAGGTTTAAGGCTAGGGCCTTATAGTTGGTATCAGAGGTCGGTTTAGATAACTTTTGAGGTTAGGGTATTCATTAAGCATAAGTGACATTACCATAATGGTTAGGATTTCAGAAAGAGTCCTAGTTTTAGATAAAGTGAATGAGTAAGTATATCTTAGTGTTTACCTTCCTCATTAGTACATGATGGTTTTGTTGATATACTCACACTGAAATTTCTGTTTTTAGTGAATGGATGGATATAGAAGGCACCAAAGAGACAATAGGTTTGAAGGAAACTGTGGTGGTTCAATGATTATGATACTAGATAAAATGGGGGATTCAATGAGGAAACTCGTGGTTATTCTAAACCAACTATCAAGGAGTCATGATCAACCACTTGAACCTTGGTATGATATTTCATGTATCATGTAAGAGATGGCCAATCGATGTGTAAGTTCAGGTAATAATTATAAAGGTAACAATTAGAGTTTATATGATCCTTACTTTTGATGTAATTATGGGTTATTATATGATATGCTGGAAAATGGAAGGCATGAGATAAACATGAGGTTAAAATATGTTATGATCATTTTTGATGATTTTATCTCTTTTTGGGGAATGATTTAAGAATTATATAGTTTTGGAAAAAGGACAACACGCAGACCGTCTGACAACCCATCGCGTCGGACAAAGCTGCGGGAATCGAACCCACAACCAAAGTGCGACTGGTATTTATCGCCTACCATTGGACTACGTGAAGTCCCTGGTTAGTTTGACCGATTCTTTTTAGTTAGATGATTTTATAAATTAAGAGTAAGTTGATTTTGGGTTCTTTATGAAAATGATTAATCTATCATAGAGGATATGTGATTAGGTTAATTACTTTTCAATACGAGACTTTAGGAGAAAGTTATATTGTTTGGAGATAAATGTTACGATTTAACTTGGAAGACTATGTGACTAAATCCTTCAAATACTTGGGTTTCAATATTATATTGGTTTACTTTGAATAATTTTATGGACAAATTGTTTATCGAATGGTCCTCGTTGAACTTTGGGTTTTGTTGGAAAAAATTTGGAGATTAAGCATAGATTTTCTTTTTAAAGGGTTATCCTTTTCTAGATTATCTGACCTTGTACTAACCTTTTGGTTTTGGTTTTGGTTAAAGCCTAAATAAATGGGAAGTATATAGTTCTCTTTGGTGGATTAGGTGATTCTCTAGAAGTTGATTATAGTACTCTTAATGCGAACAAGTCTCCCTAAATACTCGCCTTTTGGAAAAAAATATGAGTTTGATTAAGGAATCTAGTAAAAGTTGAAAGTCAACATGATAAGTGATTATGTTTCCTTATGAATAAATTCCTCAATAAAAAGTAACTTAAAACAAAAATGTTGTCTATTAACTTTTCCTACTGGGGAATCGAATACCGTTTAACCCATCACAAGTTTGTGATTTTCTTATGGTTAACTTTCTCCTAGACATGTTTACTATCACTCTCCCTCAAGAACATGACCCTTTACTTTTTCTTCCATGTCCATGTTTTTCTACATATGGGTTAACTCACGTGACCTCTATACTTATCTTCATTTATTTTTAAAGTGATTGTTTTACCGACTCTTGAACCGATGTGGGACTTTTAAGGATGTTTCCAAGCTCAATTTTAAAAATTGCGAAGATGCAATTCCCAAAACGGGGGAAGGATGTAACACCCCAGGTAAAAAAAGAATATGACATTTTCATATTTATCCATATTTGTGAATAAATTATTAATATTACTTTAAAGGGTTGCTATGTTCAATAGCGTACCTGATACACAACAAAGAGTTTCATTGAAATCTTACGTTGCACACTAGTAATAAAACAATATTATTTTAAATGGTAGTTAACATGTAGCTATTGTATTGGCAGGAATGGATAGAAACAACTAAAATATTATTATATATGTTTTTAAATGTTTTTACATTTATCCAATAAAAGATAAAGGCTTAAAATACGGAAAGAATTCAATTTTAGGCGTATATGCCCTAGTTTTCACTAAAGGTTCACTTATCGCCTTTTGAGGGCGAACCGTCATTAAATATAGTTTTGTTCACTCTTATTCATCCTTTTTGACCAAATAAAACTCTTATTAAGAATTGGGACATCAAAATTTACTTTGTGTAAATTTTTGGTATCTTTCTGATAAAGTTCTTTTTTTTAATGAATAGTGTAAAATGTTGTATTTTAATTCAAAACCTTTTAATATAATTTATTTATATGATTATATTATCTTTTGAATTGGTTTTAAAGTTAAATTAGAATATTTTTTTACCATTAAATCCAATAGTGGTCGTTGATATTAATTTCACTTTGAAATCAGACTTAAACTAGTGTCAATCTTTTGATACTTATTGTTTCATAAAAACACGTTATTTGCTCTGATAGCGGGAATTAATTATTAAATTAATTAATGTGACTTATATGTTTTGAATTTTTTAAAATATAATTCATTTTTGAATTTGGAATATCAAATATTGCTTAGGGTGAATTTTTGGTAATTTTATGAAAAACATCAATTTTTGATGAATAGTGAAACCACTAAGTGGTACTTATAAAAACTGATTTTCCATTTAAATGAAATTTTGCCACCTTTGTGTTTTGAATTTCAAAAATCCGACATACATGGTTTTCATTAAGAAGTAAAATGTGGTTCAATGGGATAAAAATAATTTTTTGGTGAATAGTAACTTATTAAGTTTTTAATTCGCGATTAGAGGTAATTAGTGTAGTTTAATGTAAAAATAATATTTTAATAATATGAAATGAACTTGAAACTTGTCCTAACCTCATTGGATGTGTCATGGCTGACCAAGACAACCCATGGGTCAACTTGGGGACCCCATTAAACCACTTTGGTTGGAAAATGACATTAATATCTTTTTATTTAAAGTTAAAGTAAAAATGAGACAAACATGAAATGTTTTACTAAAACAATTTTTACATGGGGTTATGAAAATCATATTTTTGACTCTAAATATTCATTGGAAAGATAAAAATATTTCCTACATCGTAGTATTTTTTTTTATAATTTTTAGACATTAAATAAATTACATTATTTATGACATCATGATGATGCAGCGATGACATCATTATTTAACGATTTAAATAAAATGGAAAGATAATGTAATATCTAAGACCTACACATGTCCAAAACCTATTAGATGAGTGGATTTCTAACCCTTATCACCTTATCCTCGAGATACATAAATGTGGGACCTTTAAAATCTGAAACTCTTTTGAAAATAAAGTAACATTTTGTAACTTTACAAGAGTGCCCCTCCTCTCCTCTTATAAGAGGCCCCCAACTCTACCTCCTTACCCACACTTCCAAAGCATTTGGATTGGCCAAACTCTGCCTATTATGTCTCTCCACTTCCCTCTATTACTCCTTGAAGCCTCACTTTGGGCATAAGTCTTCCCAAGGAAGCCTTTGAGCTCAAACCAAAGGGAGTTACCCGGTTTTAAGGTAATCTCTTCACTTGAGTCATTTTGTTTCATTTTGCTTCTCCAACCCCATAAACTCTTTTTATTCATTTATTTTGTAACAAATCCAGTATCATCAATATACTAGGATGTTGTTATAATAATTATTCGAGCTACACTTTCACACACCTACATCTAATGGTTAAAGAACATACTGTTTCCGTGGATGGCGAATTTCGGCCTCCCGAAACGATGATTGTTCAAAATTCTTTTAACACCTTAAAAGGTGGCCATTAAGATGACACTATATTTATATATGATATATAATATGTTTATTATTTCCATAAGCTTCTGTATTTTTTCATTTTGGGCATACCTTTATGGTTTCCATTATGGGTAAACGCGATATCTTCATTTAAGGAAGTGTGGACTACCGCCCCCTCAATGTGATTTGATTCGTTAATACCATATGTGGTACGTATAAAGGATATATTTAATAATATTATATATGATACCATACTGGAATTAAAATTATATTATGTATCATTATGTTTTAATTCCATTAAATATGAAATAGAAATGGAAGTAGCGTTAATGCGTACGTACGACTTACCGTCTCCATGAACGGTACATTTCATTTCTTATCTCAAAATGTTATTTAATATTATAAGTACATATATATAATGGATATATATGTAATATATTACATAAAAATTTTGGATATCATTCTGGAATTATAACATATATATATCTCTCTCATTTTGTTTTAATTCCATTAATATGACAAAAAATGAAAGTAGCGTTCATGCGTACGTACGGCCTACCGTCTCCATGAACGGTGCTTTTCGTTTTTTATCTCCAAATGATATGGAATAGTATGAAATGAATATTTACTGGATATATATGATATTTTAATCATTAATACTATTCTAGAAATTATTTACTTATAACTACATGGGCAATCTTTTTTCAAACAAGTTCATTTTTGACGCATGTACCAAACATCGGCAAAAACGTCTGATATTAACTAACATTATTAAACAATTATTATAACATTATAATATGTGATATGAACTGAATAATAATCTTTAAAGAGGTAATTAGGCAATTATTAATTGAACAAAGTTTATTACTCAGGAATATAAAGAAACAAACAAGACAAGTTGGACTTGAGGTAAGGGATCTTACTCCTCTCTTTCTTTTTAAGTACACTCTTTTATGTCATTCCCTCTAAAGCTCATATTTCTTGTTATTGGGATGTTATTTTATATTAAACTTACTGGAATTTTTATTTTCATGTGATGAGAGACCCTATTCTCTCTCATCAATCCATTTTGGAAGTTTTGAGTGGCGCTGTTAGGCTGCCGAATTTTCGTAAGAGATCTAACCTCTCTATTTATTTTTAAGTACTCTCCTTTATGTCACTTATTTTAAGCTCATCTTTGTTATGTTGGGGGATGTTATTTTATATTCCTCTTTCTATAAACTTTAAGTTAATATGATGAGATACCCTATTTTATCTCATCAATCCATTTTTGTAAGTTTTATGTGGTGCCGTTAGGCTGCCGAGTTTTCGTAAGGGATTTTTCATCTCACTTTTATTCCCGTGTGATTTATGCTACATTTGACACAATTTCCAATGAGTGGTGTATGTACTTCCAATTATTCTAATATTTGTGTAATATACTTTCGTTTATGAGTATTTACATCAATGATTTATTGTCCTTCTTTCATGGGGTGTATGTTTTGAAAGATACCCAAGTCGGTAAGGGAACCTTTCACCCTCCTCTTTTTTAAAAGACTTCTTTTGTTGGGTCTTTTAATTTACATATTGTTATGTTGGGATATGTTCTGATATATCCTTATTGAAGTAAATTTTATGTACAAGTGATGAGATACACTTTTTATCTCTCATCAACTCATTTTGATGTGACACCATTAGGCTGTCAAGGGAACTTCTTAACCCAATTTCGATTTCTTTGGGTTCAACATGTAGTTATTGAATATGTCATCCTTTGAATATGTGGGAATGACTTTTGATTATTTTACACTTAATATCCACTTATATTTGGTGTATTCGTTTGTCACACATAATTATGTAATTGATTTATCCTTAAACCAAGGATACCATCTTTGTATGGGACTTCGTCTCAATCTCCTTTCATTGAGGAATATTTTATTTTATACACAACTTTCTTTTATACAGTGTATAAACCCCTTTGACTTTTATGTTTATCCAAAAGGAATATTTTTTATACGAAGCTTTTTACAAAACAACAAAAGGGAATGTTTTTTTCATACGTATGCGGCGACAACGACTTCTCCGCCGCCGTGACCGTTATTTGGGTTTTGGCTTCCTCTACAAGCCATACATTTTTTTAAAAGAAAAATAAATATCATGTTTTACTTTTCTTTTATTTTGGTACTGAAAATGGTTTTCATAATGTTTTTATATCAATATGTTGTATTGATATCTTTTGATTGAAAGGTGGAAATGTTATGTTTCCTTTATGCATGTTTTATGTGATACGATTATGTTGTGGTTCTTGGGCATTATTATAAAGACGGGTGGTTTCGTGATAAACTAAGGGCGGGTGAGCCCGATATAGCTCTCCAATGCATTGGGTAACGTGAAGGAGGGAAACGTTAAGGTTTCTCCGAAGAGATTTAGGGAATATACTGTGATGGGTATTCCAAACGTATCCAAGAGGGTTACTCCCTACGTAATAATGTTATGAATGCCTCATGTTACCTTTATGTCTTATGTTTTCTATGATTTATTCATGGTTTGATGAGGTATGTTAAAGTGCCTATGTTTATGGGTAAAGTATGATTTCGTTCTTATGTATATATGAACTCATGTTTCCTTTCCATATTTTTATAACCCTTATTGAGCTTTTTATTCTCATCCCAAGTTTTTGAAATGTTTTTCACAGGTCAAGGGAAAGGTACATGATGTGATGATAGTGTCAAGGATGTGTCAAGAAAGAATCCATGTTTTATTTTCAATATGTTTCCATTTATGGGAAGAATGAATACTGTCTTTTATGTAACCACTTTGTTTAAATGTGGAACTTAATGGAAGTTTCATGATCCAGTTCTCTAAAACTCTAAACCTGAAAAGATCCTCAATGTGTAATCTTTTAATAACTCAAGATTAAGTAAGGTTTAAGGCTGGGGCCTTATACCTTGTCTAATTTTTTATCATTATTTTCTACATACTCTACTTATGTGATTATTCAACATTATTTCATATATAATAATATTAAGTGGATTTTATTCTTATATGATTTTATTTATTTCTATTTGATAGAATATATGGCTATAATTATGAAGGAATATTAGTTATTAAAGTGTCAACATTTACCTAAATAGTGCATTCTCATACATCTTGAAGGTGGAGCCTTATCTAAAATATCATTATATGTTTGACACGAGGACCACTGGTCGCATTGGATGAAACAATTATATTTGTGATTGAATGTGTAATAATAATAGTTTATAAGGTGTATGAATCTTTATAAATTGGGAAGGGAAACACTTATAATAATACCATTAAATATGAACTTATTTTATTTTTAAATTAAATAAAAAAATGGTTACAACTACATGAATTCGAATTATAATTTAAAATTTTCATTAACTTCATAAATTGGGTGTGGTAATGAATCTTACTAAAACATATTATGTACTAAATTTAAAACCTCACAATAAATGGTTTCCTTTATAAAGGATTATACCTGTATGACTTTGATAGGATGACCCATATGACTGAATTCCTAAATGTACAACTGGACCCATGTAGGTAAGTTGGGGTATGTTTCTTATGATATAAACCCATTAAGGGTGTTACAAAAAAAATAATGTTTTAAATAAAAAATCTGTTTTATTTAAATGGACTTAAGATAGTTTGATAGAACCCTTGCAGTTCTCCTTTATCTTTTATGTGCCTTAGTATTTGACCCTATATGGGCATAATTATGTTTATTTAAATGATATGGTTATTTAATGTGTACATAAACATTTATATATTATTACATATAATCATATGGTGGCATCTTATAGGGGAACTCCCATCTTATTAATAAATTTTCTTTAGATTTTTTGAGCTTCATTATTATGAGTCTTAGTTTAAATAAAATTCTAATTACAAAATAAATTTTACTTTACCCTATATCTTCAAATTGGAATTTTATTTAACTAAACCCAATTGTAAGATCCCAATGAATAAATAAAATTTGAAGAAATTGAACTTATAAGATAAATTGCATAATTGTGAAAGGACGTATGATAGATAATTAATTTTTGAAACAAAGTTTGATGTAACTTTCATTTGTTTCCTTGTGGTGTTAGCTAAATATAGTACCAGGTATAGTTGTCTCCAATAACTAGTACTTGGAGATTTTTAATTTAAGGATCCTTAAATTCATAAAATTAAAATTAAATTAGTGAAAATTGATTTAATTAAACCTTTTAGTGGTGTTCTTAACCTAGAGACTTATGTGAGGGGTTAGTTTAATTTTTCTTGAGGATAACCAGAAAAAATATCTACACATTACCTATGAATATCTTTGACCATTCCACTATCTTGATATAGAAATTATGCTTTTATGTTTAGTGATGTTATAATACATGACATATTTAAAATTTCTATGATTTTTCTTTATAATGGGGATAAATTAGTTGTGGTGTCACCGTTATAAATTAATGCCTTGCTAAATGCTTGTGAACTATTTCAGATGTGAGGTGTTGTTCTAATGTCGGTAGTCCCGTGTAGGAATCTTCATTTCTAAAATGACATAGAGGTTGTACTAGTGTATTTGTGTTGTATTGATCTTTGTTATAGGCATGAGCATAATGTAATTATTGGTTTAAGTGGGTTATAATGCCTAGGAAATGGTCGATCTCTTATTAGGTCATGTGACCCTTCTTCTTTTTATATGATATGGTGAATCAATAAGTCATTAGCCATATTAATAATCATATGGGATGATGATACTCTAGGATAAATATTTTACATAATCCATTAGATACTGGGATGCATAGGGACAATATGCCTATGTATATGATTAAATGGTTTGTCGCCGTGTTGATGAAATCTTGAGTTGGTACCCATTGATACACATGGAGCCCATAGACTTGATAAAATTATGCAGCAGACCAAATGATTTCAGTGTTAATTTCCAAACAGAAATCTATTAAACTACGTTAAAAGGTATTTTCATTGTAGTATGATCTAGGTGTTAAATAGGGTTGAGTTATCCCAATACTTGCAGATGATGTTGCAAATGGATTGAGTACAATTTCATGTTCGATCCAGTTTAGTTTTAGATTTTATTCTTTATAATTTGGAATGTGTAAACATATCTCAGGCGGAGTGTCACACGTATATCTAGAGTAATTTGATATATCATTATTTTAAGTGGATAGTTTTCTTATCTTTTAAAATTATTTCTTGGTAAAAGAATGTTGGCCACATCCACGACCCACATACAGTGGTCGAGAGAGCATTTGTCTGGTGATGAGTTCATGTTCTTAGTAAAAGTTTACTAGGACACTACTAAGGTTGGGACAATTACATTGATCAAGGAAAAGCATGTTATTCCAAATAGTGGGAGCACAAACAGGGAGGACTATTTGGAAATGGACAACATTGCTTTAAATTTCAATGGAATTGGTAAGTTTGGGAATGTGTTGGTTCTTAAAAGAATGCATGGTGATGATATTGTTAGCTATGTAAACAATACTTGAAAACATTATTTTTTAGGGATGGACTACTGTGGTTATGCTTGACTGACCATAGGATGCCAAAGTTGGTAAGGGAATCATGGTTAGTTAATGATGATGCATATTGAGGATCAGCTGATCTCTTTTAAAAGGAGTTGTCTAGAGATGTTTTCATTATTTTCCTTCATATAATATTTATATAGTTGGTCTTAAACCACATTTAGAACCTCGTAACAGATATTATGGGAGTGTATTAGGCCTCATTGGTAATCATTGATATCCTATTACTTTACTCCTAGTTAAAATATGATCACATCCCTTATATTGACATCATCCTCACTACAATAAGAGATCACCAGTTATTCACTGATTTAAATAGATATATTAAACAACCTAATGGACCTACAGATAAACTCTTTCAGAGTTTCACTCTGGAAGCATGGAAAATTTTTGGGACATGGACGATCATGTGTGATACTAAGATTTTCATATAGTAAGGACATGGATGGACTCATGGAAAATATCTGATTCATTGACATAATCCCCTAGAGAGCTACTACTGTTGGGCTCAGTCTGTGTTCTTGATACATGGAAATATTATCTATGTACAGAAATCTCACTTGTAAAACCCATATAATGGACTGCCTAGGCTGAGCTCAATGAACACTAGTAGTTGATTCCTAGATTACATAAGACTTACAGTCAAGCTCAGATGATATTCTTTATGTGTGATGATCCAATGGACCTCAATCAATTATACCCCTATATCTGTGATGTGGAATGAGAACATATATGAATTATTCGATAGAGACATCACTAGATGATGGATACGAGCTTCGATGATTTAATTTATGTGAGTGGAACCTTATTTTAAGGTCTCTAGGAATGGGTTATCAAATGCATCATCTATTGAATCTATGTATTTTTAGAAATAGCCATCCAGTAGAAGCCTGACATTCCTACCCTTGTTAGTTTCTTTTGGTCAGTGAGAAACCACATTTGAGAAAATAATTATGGTGATATGATAGTAGTCTGTTGTCTAACAGAGAATTGATTTAGAAAATGTGGAAAGACTATGATAAATGGGTTGTATTGGGAATCAATTGTTTGGTATGTTGGATGTTTTTCTTGGAGTGCTGTTAATAGATAAAGGACACGATTACATAGACCATTCAGATGGTGGAGGTACCATAACTCAAAATTGTCCAATGAATCTAAAGCCTAAATTCATGAGTAAAATAGGATACTTTTCTACAGAAATGATTAAGAAATTGTTTCCTGGTTTATGCATGGTCTGATAAGTATCTTCTTAATGTTTCAGTTTTGAATTTGATCATTGAATTAGATTTTTATAGTTTAAATACCACATTATTAAAGTGACTCTTGAGGTGTTTTTGTCTTTTAGAAGCACAACACATGATTTTAAATGGAAAATTCTTGAACTAAGTAGTTTGTATGATGTTTCATTGTACTGAAGACTTCTCATGGATGATAAAATATAATGGGGATAGGTTATAATGCATCATGTTTTAGAAATTTGGAAATTTTCTAGAGGGATTTCAAATATTTTTTGCTCTATAGGTTATTTTATAATCTCATATTAACAATGAAAATTTAATAATTTTAACAATTAAACATTTTTATTTTACATGGGGTTTATGGATTGAGACCTATGTTAGGTGTTCAAATGAATTTTGGTTATTTCAGTCCATGAGAAGTCAATTTCGAGAGAAACTGACAAGTATGCATGGTTGGTGTATACTTAGTGGTAATTGGGTTGTATAATTGGTCAACTTATTTTTTTAGAGGATGTGATTTTTTAAACTACGTGGTGCTCTTAGTAAACCATGTGGCCTCATCCTGTGGAGATGAGTGTTTCACATAGTTTGGTCTAACTATGAGAGAGGAGGCACACAACCAAATAAGGTTGTCTATAGAAACTATAAAATGGGAGAACACATGATGAAAATAGTTTGGAAAACAGTGCACCAAGCCTACACCCTTAGTGCCACTTAGGTAGTGGCACCACATGATTTCAACATTGCTATCCAAACTATGTGGCTCATTAATGGGATAAAAAGTTTGGTCCCCCTCTATCCTATTTCAATATTTCTCTCATATTTATTATTATATTCAAAAATAGTATCCCCATATGGGATCCCTCTTACTATCCTCTTGGAATGGAGAGATCTTATTCATCTTGTGCCTGGATCAAGATATTTCAGGTGTGCTGGAAGAATATTAGTATTTTTGAGACTCCTCTTACTTCATTTTTAAGTTTACTTTTCCATATCAAATGTTAAATTTGTGTGAGAAAATTCATCCTATTTTCAAGTAGTTTTTTTATTTTGTCAATTTATCTTAAGCTGGATCAAATAAAATATTGGTCTTGTATGAATCATTATTAATTGGTTTAAGGTATGATTTCTCGTTATTTTCTCATAAATTATAGCTTGTTTATAAATTAATCTATTGTGATGTATGCCATGCTCTCCATGAAATGGAATTAAGTTATGAAATAAATTTTTTGGAACTCAATTACTTTAATTTAATAGGTTTTTTCATATAATTGAACCCGTAGATCTTGTTAAAATTAACTCAAAAAAAACCCCCTTGGTGTGTGTCATTTATATTCCTTGACCCTTAATCTTTGTGTTGGAAATTAAAATTTCCCGTTTGAGCATGCTAGCTTTATTTCCTATATGTAAAATTGTTAGTTGAATTAAAATAGATATACACAGTGAATATGACTCAATTATCTTATTATCATTATCATAATATATTGTATCATCCCTCATAAGAGTATTGATAGGTTTTAATTGATTTGGATGCTCAGGGAAAGGATTTACCCTTATCCTTAACAAAAATATTAAAGAGAGTGCTTGACTCATCCACCTGCATGTGATGTGATAAATAGAATTAATTGAATTGTATTGTCTATGTAAAATGATGAAAGGCATGGAATTTTCATAACCCACTTAATTAATTGTAAATGGGAAAGGCCGAATTGAAAATAAGAGTTATGATAAATTGAATGCTTATAGATATTGATTCTTAATTATTCATACTTAAATTGTGATACGACATGTTTACTAACATAGCTTCTTTATTGCATGAATTATAAATAGTGTAATGAATTATTTATTCTTTGAGAGATACTTAGGTTTCTTTTTATGGAATACCTTGGATAATCTCATAGGTTGTTTGAGATTATATGTACTAAAATACCCTAATATTTGGGTGATTTTTTTGAATTAATTTAATCTTTTGATATTATTCAATTCGTGATATAATAAAAAAACCTTTTTACTAAGTAAAAAAATAGATTCACCTAGATACAATTTGGAATATGTTACACTCAATACTAACTTGGTATAAGATACACTGAACAACAAGGATCATGTACATTACACGCAATATTGACCTTACTACAAGTCTTGCATAGAACGCATGATCGAGTGTTACCTAACTATAATATATTATAAGAAATATTATTATAATGGAATTTAACCAAGTACTTAATTTTATAGAAATGAAACATATTTAACAAAATAATAAAAATATGTGGTTTTAAAAAATGTAATATGAATTCATAGGTTACAAATTAATGAATATGAAAATCGATTGAATATAAAGAAAAATATTATTATAGAAACAAAGCTGTTTTAACCTAGAAAATTCAATTAGTTATAATTGGTAAGTTATATTAATTTAATACATATGAAATATAATTAATAAAATATTTTTGGAATTCATCAAATTGATTCAATAAACAGAAGATAAGAACAAACCCAATTTTATGCATAAAGACAATTTTCTATAAAGGAATATTTACGATGTTTTAATAAAGATCCCATTTTAAATTTAATATTTGTAACTTTAATGGATTTCATATGTCAAAATAAAATTTATATTTGAAATCGAAACATAAAAATTAAGTTTGGATTAATTTTTGGTATTTTTATAAAACGTTTTATCTTTTAATGAATTGTTAAAAATACTAGATTTTATGTCAAAACTAATTTATCATCTAATTTATATGTAAGGTTAAATATTATTTTAAAATGGTTTAATAGTTTAGTTAGATAATATTTTTACCAACTAATTTTATTTAGGTCATTTGAAGCAATTTCACATTGAAATTGAATATAAAAATATTGCAAAAGATTGATCTTTTTTACTTTAAAACCCATCAGTGTCGTCTCGATAGTGGGATTAATTATAAATTAATTTCTACAAATTATATTACTAGAATTTAGAAAAAAGGATTCCATATTTGGATTCAGAATAATATATAATTTATAATAAGTTAAACATTGTTTTTGGTAAAAAATATTTGTGAAAGTAATTAAAATTAATTACATTAGATAAGAGAAAAAATTAGGTTAATAAAGCACTAAACCTTACACTGAAGACCCAAATAGACCTAAACACTTGTCCAAAACCAAATTAAAGTAACTATTTAGACCCTATTATAAATGTTATCAACTTTTTTTTATAATTGGATCCACTTGAAATATGAAAAACATGGGTGGAATTCTCTCTTCAAATATTTTGATGTGTGTCACTCGTCCTCCACTATAAAAGGCCACCATCTCTTCCCATTCCTCACACATATCAAGCCTTTTAAGTTTGAGAAATATCTACTTACATAGCCTCCCAAAAATCAACCCATATACCTTTAGGATTCACTTTGGGACTAAAGACTCTCAAGGAATCCTTTTGTCTCAAACCAAAAGGAGTTACCCGATTAAGAGGAAACATCTTCTCTTAGGATCCTTTCCTTTATTTTCCCTCATCACCACCACCAATAACTTTATTACATTATTGTGTAACCAAAATAGTATATTAAATAAACTAGGATGTTTTTATAAAAAGGGTTATACCTACACTTACACACACATCCATCTAATGGATATTGAACAAATTGTTTCTCTGTTTGGCAAACTAAAGCCTCATGAAGGGATGATTATTCATTTTTCATTTACCACCTATCATGGTGGCCATTATGATGGAAAAAATATTTATATTAGTCATATATTATATTTAGTATGTATTAAATATTATTTATTAATTTTTAAACACACATCTCTTTACTTTCCATTTGGTGTTAATATGATAATCTCCTTTGAGGAATTGTGGACTACTTCCCCCTCAAGTGATGTGATTCATTCACACAACACATATAATGTATTAAGGATGGGTCTAGTGAACTTATAAGATATATATGATATATTCATTCTAATTGAATGATGATATATATATATATATACATACATATATATATACATAAGTCATTTACAAAATTTCTTTCAATACGACAATAAAAATGGAAATAGCATTCATCCGTACGTACGACTTACAGTCTCCATGAACAATGTACTGCATTTGTTAAATATTTAAGATGTAAATTATTATTATATGAATAAAATTGATATAACTAATATTTTTATCATTTATTAAATTCTAAAATCATGTTATAATTATAAGGAAAAATGATATAACATATTATGACACGTGCAAAAAACATATCGAATATTACCTAAAGTGAAACATTAACATAAAATTATTAACAAGTGGGTAATATAAGGCCATAATAAAACAATATATGGTATTATTTATTATAATATTCATTTGAAAAAGATTTATAATAAACTTATATTTATTATATAGGTGGTTTGAATGATTATGAATGAGAGTAAAGACACAATGTAAGGATATTTCATCACACTTTCAATTTCTGTGAGATACATGTTAGGTTAACCACAGTTAATATTTGTGTATTGAACGTACTATCCATGATTTATCATTAAATAGTTACCAAATTGGTATCCTTTATTCATGGGGTTTAACTTTCAAAATTTACCAAATCGGTAAAACAGTTTTGTCTCAATTTTCTATCTTTGAGACTCAGGTTTTTTTATGCACCTAAACTATTTATCGGAGGAGCATATACTTCCCATTATCAAATCATGAATCTAAATATTTTCATGATATTATAAGATTCATTTATTTAATTTTTTTAGATTATGATCCTGAGTTACAAAGTCATACGAGTTTACTGGCACAATCTCATAGCGTTTCGAGATTGTTTATGTTTATGCTTCCTTTGATGAAATATTATTATCCATATCTCAAGAACACTCATTGGTTTCATTATCCTCTTATTATTTAATGATACATTCATGTATTGGTACCGTGTTATACTATTTGTTACATAATATAGTTAAGAAATTGTTTTTCAGGAAGCCTGAAATTACCCTCTCTTTTGTCGAAAATCCATGTTTTCAAAAAGGGGTTTCTGAGAATATTATACCATTGTTTTATAATATCTAAAATAAAATTTTACCCTTTTTTCTTTTACCAATAACTTCTAAGGAATATTATAATATCTTTCCTAAAATGGAACTTTTCAATCCCTTTTTACAATGCAAAAGGAATGTTCTTTTGATATCATATGACATGTATGGATTTACCCGCTTCCATTTCGTCAAATTTGTCTTTGCATTTTCAAAAGGTTAATATTTAAGAAAATGTTTTAAAAGATATTTTCAAAAAAAATTATTTTCAAAAAAAAATCAATATTATTTTATAATTTTTCAATAAAAATGTTTTTCAAAACGTTTTCAAGCTTATTTTATATGTTTTAAAGCACAATAGTTTTTAAAACATTTTCAAGCTTCCTTTAAAGGATTTCAAAGTCTTGATAATGAATATGGTTTTTATAGTGTTTTTAAACTTATTTTATATTTTTTCAAGGAAAAAGGTTTTGAAAATGATTTCAAGTCTTATTTATAAGTTTTCAAAGTTATTTTCAAAGAAAAATGTTTTTAAAATGTTTTATGTTATAAAAAGTAGTTTTCAAAGAAGAAAGCACATTTTCTTTTAGAAATATTTTAAAAAATCTTTCAAAATTATTTCCCAAATAAGATAACATCCATTTCTATTACTCACGCCATTATGGAGAATTATTCAATGTTTCCTTTCATATTATTTCTCTGAATAGATTATGTAACATTCTAGGTAAATGAAGAATAATACATATTTCATATTTATTAATATTTGTGAATTAAATATTAATTTTACTTTAAAGGGGTTTATATGTTCGATAGCATACCTAATACGCAACAACGGTTTTCTTTGGAATCTTATGTTGCACACAAATAATATAATATTATTATTTTAAATGGTAGTTAACTCCTAGACATTGTATTGGATGGAATGAATGAAAATAACCACAACATGATTATAAATGTTCGTTAAATGTATTTACATTGTCAAATATAATGTTAGAGGCTTAAAATGTGAATTAATCTAATTTTAAGCAAAATTTACATTAAAAGGCCGATTTATCACCTTTTAATGGTGAACCCTCATTAAATCAAGTTTTAATCATATTTATATGTTCTATTTGACCAAATAAAATTCTTATTTCGACTTGGGACATCAAATTTTACTTTGGGTAATTTTTTTGGTATTTTTCTGATAAAGTTCATTTTTAATGAATAGTGAAAAATACTGTATTTTAATTCAAAATTTCCTTTTAATCTAATTTTTTATATGGTTAGATTATAATTTTAATTGGTTTTAAAGTGTAATTGAAATATATTTTTACCATTTAATCCAATGTCGGTCATTGGAATTAATTTCATTTTGAAATTGGACATAAAGAAGTATCAATCTTTTGATAGTTATTGTTTCTTAAAAACATGCTATTTGTTTTAACAATGGGAATTAATTTTTAAATTAATTAATTCCACTTCTATGTTTTGAATTTGAAAAAATAGGCAACAATTTTAAATTAGGAATATCAAATAATTATTAGGCTGAATTTTTGGTATTTTTCTGAAAAACATCAATTTTTGTTGAATAGTGAAACCACTTAGTAGTAGTTAAAAAACTGACTTTTTCATTTAAATGAAATTTTACCACTTCTGTGAATTGAATTTCAAAAATCCAACATACATGGTTGTTATCAAGAAGTAAAATGTGGTTCAATAAGATGAAAATAATTTTTAGTGAATAGTAACTTTTGACTTTTATTTACCATGGTTAAAGGTAAATAGGTTAATTTAAGGTAAAAAGAATATTATAATAATTCCAAATTACCTTAACACTTGTCCAAACATTATTGGATGAGTAATGGCAAACCATGGGCATCTTTGGGTATATTTTGGGACCCCATTGTTCCACTTGGGAGTGATCATGACAATTTAGATTAATTAATTTAATGTAAACACAAAATTGACATTAACAAATATCTTCTAGTAATTAATTTTTATATGGTGTTATATAAGTCATATTTTTAACTATAAATATTTATTGTAAAGTTAAAAATATTTCCTAAATGATGGTATTTTTTTATAATTTTTAGACATCAAATAAATTAAATTATTTATGACACAATAATGATGCAGTATTTACCTCATTAATAAATGATTTAAATAAATAAGATTATAATGACTACAATATTAACCAAAACAAGTATAATTCTGACTGGATGATTTTATTTCGACCATGAGTCATCTTATTATCATCTTTAATGATTTTTGGACCATTAGAAACCGAATATCTTTATATAATAAAATAATTTTTTCAAACATTCCTAAAGATCCCCTCCCCCCTTATAAAAGGAGACCACTTCTAACCATTCCTCACACCTCTCAATCCATTTTGATCGTCCAAACTCTGAAAAATTAATCTCACTACATACCTCTCCTCCAACTAGAAGCCTTACCTTAGGCATAAGGCACTTAAAGAAGTCCTTTTTGTTCAAACCAAAGGAAGTTACCCAAATTAAAGGTAACAGTTTCTCTTAATTTGTTTACTTTTATTTTACTTCTCCAACCCCTAAACTATTTTTATTCATTCTTTTGTAACAACACCAATATACTAAATATAATATGATGTTCATATGATAGGGATTCTAATTACACTTACACACACCTCCATCTAATGGATGAAGAACATAATGTTTCTGTGGATGGAAAACTAACGCCTCAAGAAACGATGATTGTTCAATTATATCTTACCGCCTTTCATGGTGGCCATTATGATGTCACTATATTTATATATGATATATATTATGTTTATTATTTCCTTATACTTCTGTACTTCCCAATTATATCAAGCCATTATGATTTCCAGAGTGGGTAAATACGATAATCTCATTTGAGGAAGTGCGGACTACCGCCCCCTCAATGTGATGTGACTCGTTAATGCCTTCTGTGGGATGTATAAAGGATGGAGTTAATGATATTATATTTGATATTATACTATAATTATAATATAACTCTGTATAATATGTTTAAATTCATTTAAAATTAGAAATAGAAATGAAAGTAGCGTTCTTGCGTACGTACGGCTTACCGTCTCCATAAACGGTGCATTTCATTTCTTACCTACATATGTTATGTATTATTATAAATACATGTATATACTAGCTATATATGATATATATGATATCTAAATCATGAATATCATTATGGATATAATGGAATATTGACGACATGGACAACTTATAAATATAAGGTGTTCATTTTTAACTCAAGTACAAAATATCGACAAAATGGATGTTATTAACTTAAATGATTACATAATGTTTACAACATGGTAATAATTGATATAAAAGGGATAATAAACCTGAAAAAGGTTCTTAATCAAGTATAAATTAACTTTAGTTTATTATTCAGGAGATTAAATAACGGTTGATTCAAGTTAGACACGAGGTAAGGGACTTCGTCTAAATTTCCTTTCATTGAGGCATATTTTGTTTTAATACACGATTTTCTTTTATACGCTGTATAAATACCTTTGAATTTTCATTTCATTGAAAGGGAATCTTTTTATATGAAGTGTTTTACTAAATGAAAAAAAGTAATTGTTTTACGTAAGTAGTGACAACGTCGTTTCTGCCGCCGCGAGTATTATTTGATCTTTGGCTTCCTTAACAAGACATAATGTTTTTAAAAGTAAAAATAAATACCATATACTATTTTTACATATTTTGGTATTGAAAATGATTTTGAGAATGGATTTATTATTTCAATATCTTGAAATGATATTTTGTTATTGCAATGTGGAAATTTTATCTTTCCTTTATGCTTAAGTTATGTGTTATGATCATGTTACGGTTCTTGAGAATTATTTATGTATATAGGTAGTTCCGTGATAAACCTAGGGCGGGTGAGCCCGAGATAGCTCTCCAATGAACTGGGTAACCTGACGGAGGTAAACTTGAATGTTTCTCCTAAGAGATTTAGGTAATATACTGTGATGGATATTCTAAAGTAACTCCCTATATAGATATGATAGCTACAATGTAAGTATGATATGGATGCCACAAGTTACCTTTATGATTAATTATTTCTATGTGTCTTTCATAAATCTTATGATTTCTCAAGGTAATTAAATGATTTCATGTTTTGTATGTATTTATCAACAAATGTTTTTATTCTTTTTTTTATAACCCTTACTGAGCTTTTTATGCTCATCCCATGTTTTTAAATGTTTTCACAGGACTTAAAGATGAATAGGGTCAAGGATGGGATCAAGGAAACGTCATGCTATCTAAAACATGGAACACGAAATGACTTTTTTTCAAGAGTTTTTATTTTATGAAAAAAATGGAAACTATGTGGATATTTCTACCTTGTAATCTTTTGAGATGTAATAGTTATGTCCTAATTCTCTAAAACACTAAACCTGAAAAGATCCTCAACGTGAATTATTCATTTAATTCGATATTATGTAAATGTTTAAGGTTGGTTCCTTATAGTTGGTATCAAAGGTCAGTTTAGACAACTTTAGGAGTTAGAGTATTGTTAAATTAATATTCATAAAGTAATTTATGTTAATATTGAAATCATATAGAATTTACTGATTACCATGTTGCTTTGCCTAAGATATTTCTATGTTCAGAATGGTTTTTTTCAGAGGAAACAGGGAAGCTATATTGGGAAGACATCAGGAGGAAGAAAACCTTCTAAATCAGCAACCTGAGATGGTCAGAATCAGAACTTAATAGTTTGTTGTAGTGATGGCATAGTTGACTCAGGAAATAAATGGTGGTGGTATCCATGCATGAGATCAGCTAGATCAACCATAGAGGAACATCACAGTAGTGGAGCATTTAATGAGGCAACATCCCCCATCATTCAGAGGATTACCTAACCTTGTGCTAGCTGAAGAGTGGATTAAAGCACTGGAAAAGATTTTTGATGTCATGGGTTGTTCAGAACATCAAAAGGTTAGTCTCACTGTTTACCATTCTAAAGGTTAAGTTGATCAATGGTGGTCGGTGGTGAAAAATATTAGGTATAGTGAAGAGAGTGATGATCACAATTGGGAATAATTCAAAGGTATGTTTCTTGAGAAATATTTTCTGATGTTGGTTCTTCTTAGGATGGAAAAACAATTTCTGGAATTGAGGCAGGAGGATGACTCAATGGCTGCTTAAGAAGAAAAATTCACTCGAATGGAAAGGTATGCTCCAAATTTCATACGAGACCTTGATAGTAAAATCAACCGTTTTTACTCAGGATTAAATCAAACGTATCTAAGGGATTTAGATTCTCATGAGTTTAAAAGTTATGAAAAACTTGTTCGTTGTGCGGAGAAGGCGGAAATGGAATTTTATGATGATCAGGTATTCTTTGAAAAAAACAAAATAATAGGTCTAGGTGGAAGGAGAAATGGAATAATTCTTCAAAAAAGTCTGATGGTAAGAAACTTAAGTTTACAGTTTGTGAAAATTGTGGTAAAAAGAATTCTGGGGAATGTCTTTTGAATTCTATTAAGTGCTACTGTTATGGTAAAATGGTACATAAGGATCATAATTGCACTGAAAAAGATCAGGTTAATAGTAGGACAAAATTTTATTTACAGTCAGTAAAATGTTTTAAGTGCAATGAAATGGGTCATTATGAAAATGAGTGTCCAACAAAGAACTCAACCAAAGGAAAGCAGCCAGACTACAAGAAGAAAGGGTGCTGAAATCCGTCGCAACTACTTCAGAAGATGTTGGTCCATCAAATGAAGTAGTATCAGGTACACTGTTTGTTTGTTCAGATTATGCCAATGTGTTGTTTGATTCAGGGTCTACACACTCTTTCATTTCTGAGATGTTTTCTAGTAAATTGGGAATTCCATATCATGATATGAATACTGAACTTTTGGTAAAAACACCTGGAGGAAATGTTGAGACAAAAAGAAAACATAAGAACATTCATGTCCTTATGTGCGGAAAGAATATACCTGAAAACCTTATTGTTTTTCCTCTTGTAGAGTTTGATGTTATATTGTTCATGGATTGTCTTTCTGTTTATCATGCTAAGATTGAATGTAGAGCTAATGAGGATTCTTTTCAGAATGATTTTATGTTTGTATACAAAAATGAACCCTTACTGTTGACAACATATCAGGAAGTTGAGAAACTAGTAAATGATGGAAATGAATGTTACCTTGAACATATTGTTGAAAACAAAGGAACTGTTCAGATTAATGATGTGACAGTGGTAAATGAGTACCTTGATATTTTTCCTGATGAGTTTCCTGGTATTATACCTGATCGGGAAGTTGAATTTACTGTTGACTTAGTTCCTGATGCTAAGACAATTTCAAAACCCCCTTATCGAATGGCTCAAACTGAACTTTTAGAGTTAAATAAGCAATTACAAGGGTTATTAGATAAAGGTTTCATTTGACCTAGAAAATCACCATGGGGTGCTCCTGTCTTGTTTTTTAAAAAGAAAGATGGTTCAATGAGACTTTGCATTGATTATAGAGAATTGAATAACATCACTGTTAAGAATAAGTATCCTTTTCCTCATATCGATGATTTGTTGGATCAGCTCCAGGGAGCTCAGTATTTTTCAAAGATTAATTTGAGGTCGGGGTACCATCAGTTGAAAGTAAAGGAATTAGACATTTTGAAAACTGCGTTTCTTACTAGATATGGCCATTATGAATTTTTAGTTATGCCTTTTGGTTTAACCAATGCACATGCTATATTCATGGATATTATGAATAGAATTTTCTTTGAGTTATTAGATAAGTTTGTGGTTATGTTCATTGATGATATTTTGGTTTATTATAAAATTAAAGAGGAGCATGAATGTCATTTAAGGGTTGTCTTGCAAACCTTAAAGAAAAAGAAACTATTTGGGATATTCCGCAAGTGTGAGTTTTAGTTACAAAAAATTTCTTTCTTTGGTCACATTGTTTCAAAAAATGGCATAACTGTTGATCCTGCTAAAACGAAAGTTGTTGAAGAATGGCCAAGACCCACAAATATAACCCAGATTCGTATTTTTCTTGGTTTGGTAGGTTATTATCAGAGTTTTGTTGAAAAGTTTTCATGGTTATCTAGTCCAATGACTAAGTTAACACGAAAAGGTGTTAAGTTCATTTGGCAAAAAGAATGTGATGATTGTTTTCAAGAATTGAAAAGAATATTGGTGAATGATACAGTTTTGGCACTACCATCCAAAAATGGTGAGTTTGTTATCTATAGTGATGCTTCATTTAAAGGACTGGGTTGTGTCCTAATGCATAATGATCAGGTAATTTCTTATGCTTCACGTCAGTTGAAACCTCATGAGTTAAATTACCCTACACATGATTTAGAATTATCTGTTATTGTTTTTGCTATAAAAAATTTGGTGGCATCATTTGTATGGAGTAAAATGTGAAATAAATACTGACCACAAAAGTTTAATGTATATATTCACTCAAAACGAATTGAACATGGGACAGAGGAGATGGTTGGAATTAATCAAGGATTATGATTTCATGATCCATTACCATCCGGTAAAATCAAATAAAGTGGTTGATGCTTTGAGTCGAAAAAGTAATGCTTCATTAACCATGTTACATTTGGAACAAGATCCTTTGGTTTTTGATTTGATAAACTTTGGCAAAAAAGTTGTTGGTGCAAGAAATTCTTCTTTTTTGTATCAGGTGTCAGTGAGATCATCTCTATCATATAGAATAAAGCAAGCGCAGAAATAAGACAGTGAGTTACAGAAAATGGTAGAGTTGGTTCAGAAGGGTAAGTTGACTAATTTTAATCTTGATAATGATTGTGTATTAAGGTTTGGGAAGAGATTATGTGTACCTTTTGATTCACAGTTAAAGAATGAGTTGTTATGTGAAGCTCATAGTTCTCTGTTTTCAGTTCATCCTGGCAGTACTAAGATGTACAGTGATCTCCGTGAGTATAACTGGTGAGATGGAATGAAAACGAGATATTGCTGATTTTACTGTGTGGTGTTTGACTTGTCAGTAGGTTAAAGCAAAGTGACACTTACCGAAAGGGATGCTTCAGCCTCTACCGGTGCCAGAGTAGAAATGGGAAAATATATCTATGGACTTCGTTGTGGGATTACCAAATACATCTTGAGGTAATAATGCAATCTGGGTTATAGTTGATTGATTGACTAAATCTGCTCATTTCCTTCCTATTCAAGATAATTTGTCTCTAGATCAACTTTCTCAATTGTAGGTTAAAGAGATAGTCCGGTTTCATGGTGTTCCCCTCTCCATTGTATCTGATCGTGATCCTAGGTTTACTTTTATCTTTTCGAAAGGCCTTCAGAAGTAGTTGGGTAGTGAGTTAAATTTTAGTATAGTTTTTTATCCTCAATCAGATGGGCATCAATTCAGACCTTGGAGGATATGATACATGCTTGTTCATAGGATTATTAGGGAAGTTGGGACCAACATCTTTCTTTGGTTGAATTTTCTTATAATAACAGTTTTCATTCCAGTATATATATTTCTCCGTTTGAGGCATTATATGGAAAACGGTGTCGAACTCCAGCTTTTTGGGGTGAAGTAGGTGAAAGGAAGCTGATGGGACCAGAATTAATAGAAGAGATGGTAGAGAAAGTTCATTTGAATCAGAAGCACATGAGAACAGCTCAGAGCAGACAGAAATGTTATGTTGATAACCGGAGGAAGGATCTTTCTTTTGAGGTAGGTGATCATGTCTTTCTCAAAGTTTCTCTATGGAAAATTGTGATGTGTTTTTGTAAGAAGGGAAAGTTGAGTCTGAGGTTCATTGGACCATATAAAATTCTGGAGAAAGTTAGATCAGCTGCATATAGAGTGGCTTTACCTCTAAGTTTATCCTAGGTATACAATTTGTTTTCATGTTTCTATAATGAGAAAGTATATTCTAGATCCATCTCATGTTTTGAACCCATAGGTAGTTTAGTATGAATAGAATGTCTCTTATGAAGAACAACCAGTCCAGATTCTTGATCGTAGAGAGCAAGTGTTGAGGAATAAGGTAATTTACCAGGTAAAGGTTTTGTGGAAAAACTATACGGTTGAAGAGGAAATGTTGGAATCTGAAAATTCTATGAGGGATAAATACCCCCACTTATTTTGATAAGTGAATAAAAATTGGGAGGACGCAATTCCCAAAAGGGGGGAATGATGTAACATCCTAGGTAAATGAAGAATAATACATATTTCATATTTATTAATATTTTTGAATTAAATATTAATTTTACTTTAAAGGGGTTTCTATGATCGATAGCGTACCTGATACGCAACAACGGGTTTCTTTGGAATCTTACATTGCACACTAATAATATAATATTATTATTTTAAATGGTAGTTAACTCCTTGCCATAGTATTGGCAGGAATTAATAAATGAAACTAACTAAAATATGATTATACATGATTTTTAAATGTATTTACATTATCCAATAAATCTTTAGAGACTTAAAATGTGAATGAATCTAATTTTAAGCATAATTTACATTAAAAGGCTGATTTATCACCTTTTAATGGCGAACCCTCATTAAATAAAGTTTTGGTCATCTTTATATGTTCTATTTGACCAAATAAAATTCTTCTTTAGTTTTGGGACATCAAATTTTACTTTGAGTAATTTTTTTGGTATTTTTCTGATAAAGTTCATTTTTAATGAATATTGGAAAATACTGTATTTTAATTCAAAATTGCCTTTTAATATAATTTATTTATATGGTTGGATTATCTTTTTAATTGGGTTTAAAGTGTAATTAAAATATATTTTTACCATTTAATCCAATTTTGGTCATTGGAATTAATTTCACTTTGAAATTGGACATAAACAAGTATCAATCTTTTGATAGTTATTGTTTCTTAAAAACACGCTATTTGTTTTAACAATGGGAATTAATTTTTAAATTAATTATTCCCACTTCTATTTTTTGGATTTGGAAAAATAGACATCAATTTTACATTTATAATATCAAATAATTCTTAGGCTGATTTTTTTGTATTTTTCTAAAAAACTTCAATTTTTGATGAATAGTGAAACCACTTAGTAGTAGTTAAAAACTGACTTTTCATTTAAATGATATTTTACCACTTCTATGAATTTAATTTAAAAAATCCTACATAAATGGTTGTTATCAATAAGTAAAATTTGGTTCAATAAGATGAAAATAATTTTGTTGAATAGTAACTTTTGACTTTTATTTTCCGCAGTTAATGGTAAATATGTTAATTCAAGGTAAAAAGAATATTATAATAATTCCAAATTAACTTAACACATGTAAAAAACTTATTGTATGGGTCATGGAAAACCATGGGCATATTTGGGTCTATTTTGGGACCCCATTGAGAAACTTGGGAGTGATCATGACAATTTAGATTAATTAATTTAATGCAAAGACAAAATTGACATTAACAAATATCTTTTAGTAACTTATTTTTATATGGTGTTATATAAGTCATATTTTCAACTATAAATATTCATTGGAAAGCTAAAAAGATTTCCTACATGATGGATTATTTTATAATTTTTAGACATCAAATAAATTAAATTATTTATGATACAATAATGATGCAGTATTTACCTCATTAATAAATGATTTAAATAAATAAGATTATAATGATTAAAATATTATCCAAAACATGTCCAATTATGATTGGATGATTTTATTTAGACCATGAGTCATCTTATCTTTAATTATTTTTGGACCATTGGAAACCGAATATCATTATATAATAAAATAATGTTTTCACACTTTCCTAAAGAGCCCCTCCTCCCCCTTATAAAAGGAGGCCACTTCTAACCAATTACTCACACCTCTCAAGCCATTTGGATTATCCAACCTCTACCCAATTAGGCTAAATAAATCCCTATACTCCCCCTATAAGACTTACCCTAGGCAGAAGGAACTTAATGAAGTCCTTTTGGTTCAAACCAAAGGAAGTTACCCAAATTAAAGGTAATAGTTTCTCTTAATTTGTTTTATTTTATTTTACTTCTCTAACCCCTAAAATATTTTTATTACTTTCTTTTGTAACAACACCAGTATCCTAAATATACTAGGATTTTGTTATGAGGAGGATTCGAACTAAACTTACACACACCTCCATCTAATGGATGAAGAACATATTGTTTCTATGGATGGAAAACTAACACCTCACAAAATGATGATTGTTCAATTACATCTTACCGCCTCTCATGGTGGACATTATGATGGAAGTGTATTTATATATGATATATATTATGTTTATGATTTACTTATACTTTTGTACTTTCTAATTATATCAAGCCTTTATGGTTTTCATAGTTGGTAAATATGATAATCTCATTTGAGGAAGTGTGGACTACCGCCCCCTCAAAGTGATGTGACTCGTTAATGCCTTATATGGGATGTATAAAGGATAGAGTTGATGATATTATATATGATATTATACTATAATTATAATATAACTATGTATAATTATATTTAAATTTCATTAAAATAAGAAATAGAAATGAACGTAGCGTTCATGCGTGCGTACGGTTTACCATCTCCATGAACAGTGCATTTCATTTCTTACCTCCATATGTTATGTACTATTATAAATACATGTATATACGGGATATATATGATATATATGATATCTAAATCATGACTATCATCTTGGATATAATAGACTATTGACCACATGGACAGCATATAAATATAAGGTGTTCATTTTTTACTCAAGTACCAAATATCGACAAAATGGATGTTAATAACTGAAATGATTATATAATATTTATAACATGGTAATAATTGATATAAAAGGAATAATAAACCTGAAAAGGGTTCTTAATCAAGTAGAAATTAATTTTAATTTCTTATTAGGGAGATTAAAGAATGGTTGAGTCAAGTCGGACACGAGGTATGGGACTTCGTCTCAATCTCCTTTCATTGAGGCATATTTTGTTTTAATACATGATTTTGTTTTATACATTGTATAAATACCTTTGACTTTTCATTTCATTCAAATGGAATATTTTTATACGAATTGTTTTACTAAACGAAAAAAAGGAATGTTTTTTACGTAAGTAGTGACAACGACCTTTCCACTACCGCGAGTATTATTTGATCTTTGGCTTCCTTAACAAGTCGTAATGTTTTTAAAAGGAAAAATAAATACCATATACTATTTTTACGTATTTTGGTATTGAAAATGATTTTGAGAATGGATTTATTATTTAAATATCTTAAAATGATATTTTTTATTGCGATGTGGAAATTTTATCTTTCCTTTATACTTATGTTATGTGTTATGATCACGTTATGGTTCTAGGGAATTATTTATGTATATAGGTGGTTCCGTGATAAACCTAGGGAGTGTGAGCCCGAGATAGCTCTCCAATGCATTGGGTAACGTGAAGGAGGTAAATGTGAATGTTTCTCCTAAAAGATTTAGGGAATATACTGTGATGGGTATTCCAATGTAACTCCCTATGTAACTGTGATAGCTACAATGTAAGTATGATATGGATGCCACAAGTTACCTTTATGGTTAATGATTTCTATGTGCCTTTCATAAATATTATGGTTTCATGAGGTAATTAAATGGTTTCATGTTTTTTATGTATTTATGAACAAATGTTTTCATTCTTTGTTTTATAATCCTTACGGATCTTTTTATGCTCATCCCGTGTTTTGAAATGTTTTCATAGGAATTAAAGATGAATAGGGTCAAGGATGGGATCAAGGAAAAGTCATGTTGTCTGAAACATGGAACTAGACAAGACTTTTTTTCAAGTGTTTTTATTTTATGAAAAAATGGAAACTATGTAGATATTTCTGCCTTGTAATCTTTTGAGAGGTAATAGTTATATCCTAATTCTCTAAAACTCTAAACCTAAAAAGATCTTCAATGTGAATTATTCATTTAATTCAATATTTCTAAAACTCTAAACCTAAAAAGATCTTCAATGTGAATTATTCATTTAATTCAATATTATGTAAATGTTTAAGTTTGGGTCCTTATAAATTTTGATTTGATGGCCTGATTTTATGAAACCCATTTATCTTTAACATGTTATATGCTTTTGATACCCACTTCTTTTCATGGAATATGTTTATGATTGAATGAGAATGAAACATATCCCTTTCCAGATATTATGATATTTTTACATATTTATGATGCCCGTTTCATTTACTGGGTTATGATATGTTTATTTATGTTCTTTTAGAACATGTATGTATGGTGTCATTATGTGGCAGTTGGGACCTATATATCCATCAAATACATTGTGTAAAGTTTTATACAACATGAGATATATTAAGATGGTATGAGGAGTGAACTCATACTACTATGATGGTCTTTGGGATTAACCTTGACAACCAAGATGGCCATGATAGTAATCTATGACTACTAAGATGGTATGAGGATTGTAATAATTCTGCTAATATGGCCATGGGACTGAACCATGACTACTAAGATGGACTTGGAAGTGATACCCTAGATTCCATGAAATCATTATATGTTTATGTGTTTTCTAGAATTCTGTATCTTATTCTTATGTTATGATTTCTTGTCTTATACTCTTTATTTCATATAATTTATGTATTATGAACTACCAATATTTATGACATGATTTCAGTTCTGATCTTTTATATGAAGGATATGGACTTCTATTTTAAATATCACATTTTCATACCCTTATACACATGTTTATGATTATATTTCTTCCTTTTTTACCCTTACTGAGCATTCTATCTCTCCCCTTTTATGTTTCCTTTCCCCAAGGTTATGATGATATGTACTATGTTTAAAATTTTTAAAAATGGTGCTAGTAAAGATGAACATAGTGGAAGATTATGTAGCTCTTATATGGTTTAGTGTTTATGATTCCATGTTTCCAAAGGTAATATACCAATTACGGTCTTTGGGTATCTATTTGTATAATGTTTATGTATTCTGCAAAAGTTATGTAATGTTAATGTTTAGAAAAGTAAGGGTTATTATAGTTGGTATTAGATAAAAGTTGTTGTTATCCTTTGGAAACTAGGATGATAAAACCTTAGTGAGATCCCTAAGTATGTGTCTAAGTATATGTCTAGTGATGTCTCTAAGGATAAGTATAAGGATGATTTAGCTTTTAGGAAAATGTCCTAGATTTTTGGTAACTGATAGAGTGAGTGGTATTTATGAAATACATCCTTTTTTGGATACAAAAAGTGGTTGTGGCTCTATTATATATGTACCTAAGGGTAATAACGTTGAAAAGGTATTTGGGGCTTAAATTGGGGTAATCTGGTTCACAAAACGGGCCTTGTTGCACTCCTAGTTTGAAATTCCCGGGGGATACACTTTGGAAATTCAAAAACTCTTAACAAACCACCATATAGGATTTAAATATAATTTATCTATGAATAACCTAGGATAAACCCATGTTATCATTTATTTTAGAAGGTGTCTTGATTTATAAATACTATATGTAATTATTTTCGTGGCTATTTGGTTTTCTGCTATGATAAGTAATAACCACATTATGATTCTCGTTTTAGTCAATAGTGGGAACCCGAAGAAATAGGATTAATGTTAAATGGGATGAAAGATTTTCTGATGAGTAGTCAAGTGGTATGATCAATAGAGTGAAATATGTCATGATCATGCCTAATTAGTTTTCACAGAACATGATTATTAATTTTTTCCTTAACAAACTATGGAACTCCCCAAGGAAGATAAAGATGGAGTTTCCTGAATGGTCGGGTAATGGAGACCATGGAGGAAAGAAGATTTGGATTCCTTTGTGTCAATAATGTGGAAATAATCACCTAAGTGAATGTCTTAAAGGATCAAGAAGGTGTTTTGATCCAAGAAAATAAATACATAAAGCATGTTATTTCAACAGAAAAATAAAGAGTTTGGTTAATGAAATGGATGGGAATTTTCACCTCCCAAAGTTTTCATCGATGTTTAAGTGTTTTATGTGTGGAGAAAATGGTCATTATGAAATGAAATGTCCCAAGAGGAATGTTACACAAGATAATGAGCAAGGTAATAACAACCCAATCTTGGCATACATGGGTATTACACTAATTTTGTAGAATAATAAATACATTAAACAAATAGACTCCCAATGACTGAATAAGTTCTGGGTCTTTGGAAACTAGGAAAAAAATATGGTTCGTAAATATTTTACATTATCTCCAACTTTATCCTTCATAACTAGAACCCCTTTTTACACATCCTACTTAATTCCCTTCTTCAAATCCTATGGAAAAGAAACATAAAAATGGGTGAGATAAGATGCTCAATAAGGGTTAAAAAGGGTGTTCTGTAAAAAGAAGCATGACCATAAATCATATGAGGACGTGATCATAACATTAAAACATCATGCCCTGTATATAAATAGAAAACTTGAATCATATGAAAAATCAAAGATCATAATACATAAGATCATAACTGTAACATAAGACATGAAATTATGGAATACTCAAAAACTTAAAACATTGTAAACATGTATAAATAGTAATAGGTTTACTCATAAAATTATAGACATGAAATCAGGCCCTTGAAAAAACATATGGACAGAGAAACTGTGTCCACTCAGAAAATTATTCACAGTAAAACCAGGTCCACACATAGAATTGTGAGTATGAAATCAGGTTAGCACATAACATACATACCTCAAGAGTTATCCATCCTAACACAATGCACTGGAGGGAGATTAAGGTCCCACCCATATCATAAAGAAATCATTCTTATATGTGCCAAAAAATATAAATCACTCATCACAGTATAACCCAAGGTATAAAATGGGTTTCTTTAACATCATTTCATCAAAACATTATCCAGGAACAAAAAATTGGTGTCATAAATAGAATAAACATAATCAACCCATAAAAATATTAGGGATAGTGTACATAAAACATAACCATATTTAATAATGTCATCTTATATGGAAAATAATTTTTATAAAACACTTGAAATTGATTCTTGATGAAAATATCCTTTGTTCTTCAAAAGAAATTCAATTTTTTAAAACACTATTCAATTTTAAAAGAAAATAATTTATTTAAAAAATATCATTTCAAACTTGTAAGGTATGATTCAAAGAAATCGGGAATTATAAAATCGTAAAAATATATTCATGTCATATAACTTAAAAAACATTATTCGTGTATATTTTCTAGAAAAGTCAAAATGTACATTCTATTTGAAAACGAAAACATATTTCATTCATACCAGTTAATAAAAATTCACCAATGGGTAAAACTAACTATAAATTTTTTTAGAAGAATATATATAATATTAATGAGTATATAATTAGTAAACATGGATGTCGATGATAAATATACCCCAGTAAATACTTATAAATTAACAATCTCAGAAAATAATGAGAATGAAAAATTATCCCTTATGAATTATAATCATTCAAATCGCATGCCACATAAAATAAAGTGAATTATATGCATATATAAATATAATAAAATTCATACTAATAATTATAAAACATTCATGTGAATCAAAAACACCACACGAAATAAACAGGTGTTGTATAAGGCATATGTCCCATAGAAATAAAAGTAAGACAAAATAATCCCTTACGAATTATATTCAGTCGAATTGTATGACTCATGAGATAAAGATAATTATATAGATATGTAAATCGATTAAAATTATTAATAATAATCATAAGAAATTAATGGGAATCCTAAACACCACACAAAAGAAATATGTGGTGTATAGGGTATATGTCCCGCAGAAATAAATGTGAGACAAAATAATCCCTTACCATAGGTCTGATATCCTTCGTATGTATCCAAACCTCCTATATAATTATTTATATAATGTTTTTGAATTAATATAGAATCATATACATTTTTATTATATCATATATGATCATATTATCATCCATTTGGTAATAATATTTCATTATTACTCATTATTCGAGTAAAAACTACTTTTTCTTATGCATGTTTTTTCGATTAAGATTTGGTTCTCCTTATTAGGTAAAATTTTTAATTAAAAATGATATTAAAATTATAAATATCATATTTATTAATTATTTACATTTATATTTCCTTTTTAATTGATATATTATTGAATGAATCACATTACATCGTGGAGACGATAGGCCGTACAAACACACGAGCGATGGTGTCATTCACTTGATAGATATATGGTATGAAATTGGATGGTATATTAATTATAAATAAAAATTATCATGTTATATTCATTATTTATATCAATTATAATCATCATTATACCCATACAAGTAAATTATTGTTGAATAACAAATTACACCATGTTGTGGTGATGGTAAGTCATATGCACGCATGAATGGTGATATTGTTATTAGTAGGATAGATAAAAGTGTATATAAAGTTGTACGACATTTAAATAATATCATAGTATGTAGAAGATAATTTATTTATTACTTTATTATGGAAACAAACATAAGAATACGAAGTAGAAGAAGAAAAGATATTTGAATGAGGTGATAAATCAATTACCTCTTTTTCAAGTAACTCTTTTTGATTTGAACAAAAGGTCTCCCGAGGATATATTTATTCCCAAATTACAGACTCTAAGTTTAATTGAGGGATTTTTTGGAGAGTAAATGGTCAGATTTTTTCCAATAAAAAAGGATTTATATGTGTGATTAAAAGAGAAGGAGAACTTCCCTTTTATTGAAGGGGTGAGGGGCACATTAAGAATGTCTTGAAATAATCATTTATTGTAAATTGAATTTCGGTTAATAATGGTCCCAAAATCATTTATTTAAAATATAAGATTATTTTGCGTTGAAATAAAATTTTACACTATTTTGTATACATGTTTTGAATATTTTTTAATCCCTATCGTTTTGCTTTAACCCTTATTTTACCCTTTTAAATCTTAATGTGATATTATGTTATCTACACTTTTGTGTGTTGATGTAATTATCAAAACATTTCAAATGAAAAAAAAAGTGGAATTTATGAGATATTATAACATATATTAAACATTTGGTCGAATTTTATAATTTTATGAGTTTTATAACATTTAGTAGACTCATTTATATTTAAAGTTATGAATTATATCAATTTTGACACTATTCATACTTGAATTTTTTCAAAAAAATTGTAACAACTTGATTAATTCAAAACAAATAACTCAATACTAACATTTCTTAGACAAAATTAAAATTTGTGTATGAAATAAATTATGTCATATAATATTTATTTTAATATTTATAGTATCATTTATTTAATATTTCTCTTCATAAAATAATTATTATATCATTGTTGTGTCAATATTCATGGTAATTATTTAATACATAAAAATTAAAAATAAATTTCCATTATGTATATAACATAATTATATCTTTTTATACTATTTAAATTTGATGTTTCTTGATGTTTATCAATAAATTAAAGTTAATATACTTATAAGAGATACGAGAGTGAAATGTTGTCACTTTCTTTTGTTTTAATAATAATTACATCACTGACATGGAAAACGGTTCAATAAATGAATCAATTAATACCCTTAGGAGATATGGGTCGACTTTTATTCATCCAATAGGATTTTGGAAGGTGTTACAGTAATTATATTATACTTATCATATTGTTTTTTTACTTTAATTTACTCGATTTCCCATTAACTGTGGTAAATAAAAATCATCATAGTTACTATTCACCGTGTCAAAAAATCAAAGGGACGTATTTAAATAAGTTGTAACTACTTATTGAAAATATTGAATCCATTTTTACAAATTCAAAACACATTTTGGAAGAATATATTTACAAATTAATCCCCCTTTTCAAAATAAGAAATCATTTTTTTAAGAAAAAAGCATCAAAAGATTGACTTGTGTTTATATCTAATATCAATGTGAAATTAATTTGAATGAACAAATTTTGATTAAATGATAATAAAATAATATAAATTGAATTTAAAATCAATTCAAATGATAATATAAGTATATAAATAAATTTTATAAAAATGTAGTTTTAAATAGAAATGCAGATTTTTTCATTATTCATTAAATATGAGTTATATAAAAAAATATCAACCAAAATAAATTTTTTTGTCCTAATTCTAAATAATAAGTTTAGTTTTTAAAAAATAATATATAAAAGTTTCAAAACTATATTTAAAATGGGTTCTTCATCAAAATATTTTAAAATTATGTTTTTTCGAAAAATAAGTCTTTTATCTTAAAAATTGAATTTTTTTTCTTATATCATACATAGAAAAAAATATGATGAATTCGAAAAATGAAATTGAATATATTACACATATAATTTATTAATAAAATCCATAAAGAGTTATTTTATTATCTTATAAAACCACTGATTTACATTTAAATATTTTTTTAGAAAAACAATTCCATTTAGTTAAAAAGTATTATTTTTATTTATAAATAATTTTTCAGAAATGAATTAATTAAATACGTGTGTAAACAATATTTTCATAAAATAGTTAGTTTATAAGGTGAAATAATAATATACAGTTTTTCACTTATACTCGGTCTTGTTTTTAATGAATTATATCAAAAGAACATGAACTTATGTGTAACACAAGCCAAGAAAAGCATCCTGTATACCAAAAGCTCATATGGGGTTGCGTATAGTGGAATATAATATTAGTGTAGCATAAAAAACAAGACATAAAATAAATATATGTCATAAAATCATTGGGTGTCACATTCCACCCCCCTTAAAATGATTTTTCCCTTATAATTCGTCGAGTTTATAAAATGATTACTACATGAAAGTTTTATTTTAGAAACCCACATCATAAAAAAGAATACTAAAACATCATTTTGAAAAGGAAATTTAGAAACATAATGGTTACCCAAAGTAAATAATCACAGGATTTACACATAAGAAAACATAGGTGGAAATAGAAAACATTGATATGAAAAAAAATCTAATCATCATGTTCTGATGGATGGTGATAAAGAACAAAGTTAGGAGAAAGTTAACAATCCAAAAGCCATAAATCTGGGATGATTTAAGAGACAATCTGTTTTTTTATATAAAAAGGTACTAATATAATATTTTTGTTATCAAGATCATTTCCCTAATGTTGAGGAATATTTAATGAGAAGAAATACTTGCATAATTTGGGAATAATATCACCATTGGTCATTCCTTGAGAAATTTCCACTTCATCTCTTATTCAACGAAATGAAGTTGAATTTTTCATTCTTGAAGTGTTTTAAGGTCATGAAATCCATAAAGATAATGAAAAGTCATTACATCTATCTCACTATAAAGGTTATAAAATGTTATCAAATATGTATAATTCCATTTATGGTGAGATAATAATTTATTCTAACAAACATCATCTGATGTATAATTTAAATTTACAAAATTTTGACAAACTTACAACACTTATAAAATATGAAAACCCAAAACTATAAAAATATTCTCACAAACTCAACTTAAGATTTATCCTTTATATATCATAAGGTATCTATAGTTTCTCACATTCCAAAAATGTGAGCACCTTCATCACTTATTCTGTTATGTCACGGTAATAACCTAAATTATCATATATCTTTATTGAAAACATTCATTATTCTTGATTCCAAAACATATAGAATATATTTTTTATGTCCCAAATAGATTTATACTTCATTGATTATAGCATAACACTCTTGTCAACAAATACATAATTAGTTCCCAAGAAACTGGCATCATCCAATTTACTTATTAAAAGTCAACATATCATTATCTAAACCTCATAATCTTCACATAAGTGATATATTACAGGTTATCATTCCCTTAATCACATGTTCTCCAAGAATATAACCTTACCCATAAATCACTTTTTTGGCTCTTTAGAACTATTCAACATATCTTATCCAATCCTTAATGATAAACTTGTACTAAAAATACGTATATATTTCATGATTCATATTACACAATCTTTGAATTCTAAAACATATACACCTCAATAATCCAGATTTATTACTAAACCATTACTCAGGATCCATCAAATTCTCATTTCCTAAAATATGAATCACATATTAAGGCTTATTAACCTCAATATTTTTATGTTTAATGTAAAAAATACAAGAAGAAAATAACATACCTTTATCATGTCATTTACAATATCTTTATCTCCAGTAGTATGACCAATACTCATACCATCATCAGGAATATTTTCATGATATTTACACGTAGGAAATCGATATTCATAATTTCCTTAATTTCCACATCTAAAACATTAGACCATTAAACGTGTTATATGTAGTTCTAGAAATGGACTAATAATAGAAAGAAAAGTTTGATAAATAAATATCAGATATTAGAAACACATAATTAATGTAAATTGCTTATAATATTTCAGTCTATGATATATTCAGTTTAATCCTCAGTTATTCATGATTATAAAAAAACCCTATGCTTATAACCTATAATTGACTTATCCTTAGGACATACCTAGATATATCTATATGGATCTCACTAATGTTTTCACATCCTAGTTTCCAAAGGATAAATAAAACTTCGCTCTAATACCAACTATAACGACCCAATAACAACATACAGGGATATTAAATTAATTTTTTAGAATACATAATACATTTAACAAATAGACTCCAAAAGAAAGTATTATTTTACTATCTTTGGAAGTTGGGAAACATAAGAAACTGGTTTATAAAACATTTACATCATCTCCTTCTTTATCCATCATAACAAAAACCCCTTTTGACACATCATACTCAATTTTCATCTTTAAAGCCTAAGGAAAAGAAACATAAAAATGGGTGAGCTCAGATGCTTAGTAAGGGTTAATATGGGTGTTATATAAAAATAAACATGAGCATAAAGGGTATGATAACGTGATCATAACATTAAAATATCATTCCCTACATATTGATGGAAAAAATGAATCATAAATAATATCAAGGATCATAATACATAAGATCATAACAGTAACATAGGACATGAAATTTTGGCATACACATAAAATTATAATTTATTGAACATGTATAAATAGAAATAGGTTCACTCCTTAAATTAAGGACATAAAATCCTGCCCTTCTATAGACATATATACATGGAAACCAGGTCCACCAATAAAATTATAGACATGAAAACCAGGACCATGCATAGAATTGTGAACATGAAATCAGGTTCACGCATAGCATACCTACCTCATGAGTTATCCATATTTACCAAATGAACTGTATGGAGATAAAGGTCCCACCTATCTCATAAATAAATCATTCTTACATGTTCCACAAAAACATAAATCACTCATCATAGTATAACCGAAGGAATTAAATGGGTTTCTTAAATATCATTCCATCAAAAAATAATCCAGGAAAAAATTGATGTTATAAATAGCATAAAAATAATCAAACCATTGAAATATTATGTATATTATAATTTAAACATAACCTTATTTAATAATGTCATCCTAGATGGAAAATAATTTTTATAAACCATTGAAATTAATTCTTTATGAAAATATCCTTTCTTCTTCAGAAACATTTCCTTTTCATAAAACACAATGAAATTTTAAAAGAAAATAATTTCTTTAAAAATAACATTAAAAACTTGTAAGGGATGATTAATGTAAATTATGAATTGTGAAAGTTTAAAAATCCATTCATGTCACATATGTTTAAAAAAACATTTTTCTCGTACATTTTCTATAAAATTAAAAATATACCTCGTATTTGATAACGATAAAAGATTCCTTTATCGCTTAATAAAAACTCACCGATTATAAAATTGACTTTAAAAAAATTTATAATAATAGAAATACTATTAATGAATAAATAATTAAGAAACATATACCTGGATGATAAATATACCCTAGTAAATACATATGTATAAACAAGCTTCGAAAATAATGAGATTCAAAAAGTATCCCTTACAAATTATAATCAGTCAAATAGTATACCTCATAAAATAAATAGAATTATATGCATATGTAAAATTCATATCATTCATAATAATAATCCTAAAACAATAATGGGAAGAATAAACACCACACAAAATAAATAGGTGATGTATAAGGCATATGTCCGGCAGAAATAAAAGTGAAACAAAATAATACATTACCAATTATAATCATTAAAATCACATGACTAGTAAAATAAAGAGATTTATATGAAAATTTATGTATCATCACATTCATAATAATAATAATAAAACATTAATTATAATAATAAACACCACATAAATGAAATATGTGGTGTAGAAGGCATATCTCCCACCAAATTAAAAGTGGGACAAAACAATCCCTTACCTTAGGTATGATATCCTTAATATGTATCTGAACCTCTAGTATAAAGATTTAAATAATGTTATTTACTTTTTTAATAATCATTTTCATTTTTATGATATCATATATGATCCTATTATCATCCATTTGGTGATAATATTTCATTATTACTCGTTATTCGAATAAAAACAACTTCCTTTTATTATGCATGTTTTGATGAATAAGTTATGATTACCCTTCATAGGTCATATTTATTTAATGAAATAATTATATTAAAATAATATGTATCATATTTATTCATTATGTACATTTATATAGTCAATGTTTAATGGTTATCTTGTAAAATGAATCGCATCGCATTATAGAGACAGTAGGTCGTACGTATGCACGAGCAATAATATCATTCACTTAATGGTTAAATGGTATGGAATTGGATGATATAATAATTATAAGTAATAATTATCATGTTATATTAATTACTTACATCCATTATACTCATCATTATACCCATCCAAATAAATTATAGTTGAATAAAAAATTACACCACGATGTGGTGACAGTTAGTCGTATGTACGCACACATAGTGATATTGTTATATGTAGGATGGATAAAAGGGGATATAACATTGTCCCATTATCATAATAAAATTTAAGAATATATAACATAAAATGTTTATTTTTTTATTATGGAGAAAACAAAATAAGAGGATGTATAAGAAGAAAATAATTTTGAAATAGTTTATAAAATAATTACCTCTTTTTCGTGTATCTCTTTTTGATTTGCACAAAAGGCCTCCCTAGGATGGCTTTCTGCAAACTGTGTGGCATCTAAGATGAATTTAGGGAAGTTGGGAGAGGAAATGGTAAGGTTTTGGAATAGAAAAATGTATTTATATGTCTGATTAAAATAAAATATAGGTTTCTTTTTATTGGAGAGGTGAAGGTCACTTTATGAATGTCTTGAAATATTAATTTATTATAAAATTATATTTGGTTTATAATGGTCCCAAACTATTTTTTTAGAATAAAAGTTTATTTTTTGTAGACATAAAATCATCAAATAATTTTTAGACAAGTTTTAAATATTTTTTAATATGTATCTTTTTGGTTTAAACATTATTTTACCCTTTTTAATCATACCGAGATATCATGTTATTTACATTTGTGTTTGTTATTTTAATTTTCATAACTTGTAAAATGATCAAAAAAACTAGAATTTATAAAATATTAGGACTTATATTAACTATTTTATTTAATATTAGTTTTTTATGAATTTTATAACATTTAATAAACTATTTTATATTTTATCTTATAAATTATGTCAATTTTGACACTATTCTTACATGACTTTTTTCAAAAATTCATAACAACCTGGTTACTTCAAAAAAATACATTACTGAAGTCCTAACATTTCATAATGAACCATAAAATTCGTGTATGACATAAATTATATCATAAAATATTTATTTTAATATTTATACTATCATTTATTTGATATTTTTCATAATAAAATAATAACTATATCACTATTGTGTCAATATTTATAGTAAATATTTAATCTCTACGAATTAAAAATAAATTCCAATTATGTAGATATTTTCACTATATTTCTAGTGACTATTTATGTTATATGATTCATCAATATTATCACTATATTAAAATTATTATACTTATAAGATATAAGAGAATGACATGTCATCACTTTCTTTTGTTTTAATAATAACTACATCATTTTCATGGGAAAAGTCCAATAAATGAATCAATTCAGACCCTTAAGTGATATGTGTTTTCTTTTATTCATCTAATAAGATATTTTTTGCTGTTAGGGTAATTTCATTATCCTTATTGTAACGCCCCGACCCTAGTTACCCAGAGTCGGTGCATTATTACATGACATTGGCATGATCACAAGAAAGATCAAATCTCGAAAGACCGATTGGTTTAGTAGCCTTGGAAACACTAGATATATTCATAAAGTTTTACATTACATCATAAAGTGAAAAACTACTACAACAACATAGTCTCCATATTCCACACTCATATCCCCACATAAAATCCCTACAGGTCATTCATAACTTACTTCTTCACATCCTGGGAAAAATAAAACATAGAAAAGGGGTGAGCTCAAATGCCCAGTAAGGATAACAATATAGCGGAACTTTCAAAAATAAGCATAAACACTTAAGGCAATGAATTACTAAAACAAAACCCTTTTAAACTTGAACTTCAACATAGTATGGGAAAAGTAAAATTAAATAATTCCATTTACTTATTCACATGGATATTCTACTAATCGAATAATCACATGCAATATCAATAACCACTTTAATAATGTTGGAATGCATAATGCCAGACTATCATAACCACATAGCCAAGGCCTCGTGCCAAGACTACAAATAAGATTTTTCCAAGGCCTTGTGTCAAGACACTAGTTTGTCTCATGAGACCTACTAATGCATCGAGGAGCTATAGCGGGCTCCACCCGTCACATATTAAGTCCAATGCATTCCCATATGAAAAGGTTTAAACATAACATAAACAATCGTATTAAAACTAGCATACGAAATGTCAATAATTTCACCATAAACTATGAATGGTATAAATATAGCACATCCTCAGTCAAACATATCACAAAACCTTCAATACAATATAGAAGTTTTGTATCATGATAAATCAACTTCAAATAAGCGTAAAATACATCAAAGGATGTTGACATAGATGAAATCAAATCTCTTTTTAGAGAAATATCTCTTTCTATTTTGAAATAATTTAAGAGTCTTATATTTATGAAATAAAACATTTTCTTTGAAAATATTATTATAAGCTTGTAAGGGAAGCTTTGAAGATTTTATAACGGTGGAAAATAGCCGCACCCGCCGTATAAGTTAAAAAAAACATTCGTACCTTAATTCTGTTGAAAAGGTTAAAAAGGACCTTATTTTGAAAAAAACAGAAAGATTCCTTTATAAACCTCTTATAATAGTCAAAAAGGTTATAAATGACTTTAACTCATATTCTAGTAAAAAGTAAAAATGTTTTGAAATACATTTTTAAGAAACATGGATGTGGATGATAAAGAGATCCCAGTAGATTATTACGTATAAACAACCTCGGATAATGAAGAGATTGTGAAATAACCCTTACCTTGAAATTTTCCTTGGTTGGGGTAGGTTAACCTCCTGTATAATAGTGAAATAATTGTTATTAAATTATACAAGAATCATATATATTAATATGATATCATATATGATCTTTTAACTTTTCTTTGTTAACAATATCTTAGTATTATCGTTGTTTCGGGTGTTAACTTACTCATTTTCTTTTATATGTTTTGTTATGTAAGACATGTTTGTAATGGATAGGTTGTATATTATTAATATCCAGAATTATATAAATTCCATAAAAATCATTTTTAAATCATCAAATGACAATTATACTTGAATGGATACGATGGAGAATGAATCTCATCGCATTCGTGGAGACGGTAGTCTGTACATACGCACGAGCGACAATATCATTCTTTTGATATTAAAATAATATATAAATGGATGGTATATCATATATACAGAATCATTAACATGTTATATTTATTATTTACATGAGTTACACATCATTATTATACCCATCCAAATAATAATATATTGAATAACAATTACACCATGACGTAGAGACGGTAAGCCGTACGTACGCACGTATGGTGACATGTTATTCAAAGGGTGGATAGAATACTGAATATGGTTGTACCATATTTATAATAACATCACAGTATATATATGATACTGGATTTATTATTTTAGAATGGTAACAATAAAGGAAGAAGAAGTGGAAGAAGAAAGGAACTTGGAAAAGGGTGGTGAAATCATTACCTCTTCTTAGGTTTCTTCCTTTTGATTTGATCAAAACGGCTCCTTAGGTTGGCTTTCGGATCAAAATAAGGCCTCTCGGTTGTATTGAGGGAAGTTGGGAGAGTATTTGGGCAGAGTTTGGCCGAACCAAAAAGCTTTTAAGGTGTGAAGAAAGGAGAAGGAGGAGTTCCCTTTTATAAGAGGGGCGAGGGGAACCTTTGGAAAAGCTAGAAATATTAGTTTATAATAAATTCATATTCGGTTTCTAATGGCTCCAAAGTTGATTATTTAAATTTTAAGGTGGTTATGGCTCGAATACAACTCAACAAATAGAATTTATAAAGGTTTGGGTACTTATATTAACCTTATCTTTAAGTATTAACACTAAGTTAATTAGTTTCACTTTTACAATGTCTCTTTGTATTTTTATATAATATGGTTAATAAACTTACTATATACATCCAAGAGACCCCCAAGGGGTCCATTAATGATGAACCTATCATGATATAAGTCTCTTGGCCGAACCTTAGATTTTTAGGAATTTAATAGCAATTAATAATATAATATTTGTTTTAAGAACACTTTTATGTCAATTTTGACACTATCCAATAGTTGATTTTTCTGAAACTCATAACAGATTTATAACTTCTAACAAAGTCAATTAAATAAATCCTAATATATCATATTATCCTATAAAATTAGTTTAATTCATTAAAAGGTTCATATTATATTTAATTGGGTATTTATAATATCAATTATTTTAATTTTTCACTATATTAGTAATTACTTCATCATCATTGTGTCATAAATAAATTAAATTATTTAATGTCTAAAAACTATAAATAAACCATAATTATTTAGGAAATATTTTTATCTTTCTAATGAATATTTATAATCTAAAATATAACATATATAACCCTATGTAAATGTTTTTTTTCTAAAAGATATATGCTTGTGTCATTTTTATATTCATTTTAACTTAATTAAAATAAAGTGTCCCTATCACCTACAAGTGGCACCATGGGGTCCCAAAATCGACCCAAAGATGCCTATGGTCGAACATGTATCATCCAATATGTCTAGGACATGTTTTAGTGTAATTTAGTATTATTATAATATTATTTTTTAACCCTTATTTACCGGATTTACCCTTAACCATGGTAAATAAAATATTTACTGCAGTAATTATTCAAAATGTCTAAAAATAAAAGTTACCTATTTACACAATTTGAACATCTTGACTCTAAATATGGAATCCATTTTTCTAAATTCAAAACCCATAAGTGGCAGAAATTAATTTAAAATTAATTCCTGCTGTCAAAACAAAAAGCGTGTTTTTAAGAGATAATAACTATCAAAAGATTGACACTTGTTTATGTTCGGTTTAATTGTAAAATTATGTCCAATGACCAACATTATATTAAATGGTAAAAATATATTCTAAATATAATTTAAAACCACTCAAATTCATAATTTATCACTATTAATTATTTTGATTAAACAAAGTTGTTTTTAATTAAAATTTAGTAATTTTCACTATACAGCAAAATATTAAAGTTATCCGAAAAGTATCAAAATTTCACCTTAGGATAAATTCGATATTCCGAATCCAAAAATGAAGTCCATTTTGAAATATAAAATATATATAATTTCAAAAAGTAGGTATTACTATTCATAATGGCTAGTTTGATTGGTTATGGTGTGTTAGAACTCGGTGTTGCGTACAACACACACTATCACATTATTCAAAGAGATGCGTAACGTATAAGCTTGGGGTGTTACACTTATAATATTGTTTTCTACCTTAATTTAACCTATTTTCCATTAACTGTGGTAAATAAAAATTAACGTAGTTAATATTCATCATGTCCAAAAATAAAAGGAAACTATTTAAATAATTTGTAACTACTGATTCCAAATATGGAATCCATTTTTTCCAAATCCTAAACACATATTGGAATAAATTAATTAAAAAATAATCCTCATTTTAAAAATAATAATACAGGTTTTTTATGTAAAAAACATCAAAATATTGATATGCGTTTATATTGAATTTCAATGTGAAATTACATCTAATGACTAAAATTGGATTAAATGATAAAAACATAATTGAAATATACATTAAATCAAATTCAATAGATAATATAAGTATATAAATAAATTAGACAAAAGTGTAATTTTAAATTAAAATGCAGTATTTTCACTATTCATTTAAATATGAATTTTATCAAAAAAATATGAAAATTTGATCCAAAATAAGTTTTGATGTCCCGATTCCAACGAATAAGTTTATTTTTCCAAAAATAACTTATAAAAGTGTAAAAACATGATTAAAAATGGGTTCCCCATCAAAAGGTGATAAAACATGATTTTTTTTAAAAATACTTCTTTTATCTGAAAAATTGAATATGTTCTTTTATCATGCATAAAAAACATATATGATGAAATTTAAACATTAAATTTAATATATTACATGTATATTTTGTTAATAAAATCCATAAATAGTGATTTTATTATTTAATAAACTCACTTATTTTCATTTAAATGGTTTTTCATAAAAACATTTCCTTTTAATTAACAACATTTTATTTCATTTATAAATAATTTTTCACAATAGAATTAATTAAATACATGTGTAAAATTTATTTTCATATATCATTTAGATTATAAGGTAACATAACAATATTTAGTTGTTCACTTGTACTTAGTCTTGTGTGAAATGAATTATATAAGAAGAACATAAACATGTGTGTAACACCAGCCAAGCATAGCATTTTGTATAATGCAAGCTAATATGGTATTGCATTTAGAAAAAGATAATATTGGTGTAGCATATAAAATAGAACAAAAAATAAATATATCTCATAAAAGCTTTGGGTATCACAAAGCTGTTGCAATTAATGATTACATTTTGGATGACCAAGATACTATAGATGAAATGTGAAAGGAAATATGTATTATTGTTAATAGAATAAGTATGAATTGATCAAATTATTTATGTATTTGTGATTAAAAAGTTATAATTGATGAAATATGAAATTACTTTTCTACTTATGTTTCTTTCTCAGTATTTTCAAGTTTATGTTGGACTGGTGAAGGGATTTAATGACAAAATGATATTTTTACTAATAGAAGGTAACCCTTAATATGCTCTTTATGATAAGATAATGTTGTATGGATAAATATACATGAGATATGATTATGTAAATTGGATAGTATTTATTACATTATAAGTAAGTATGTGCTTTTTTATAGGTGAATTATGAAACCACTAATGATGTTTACAACATTTTTGGATTTAAGGAGTAAATCAAATATTCATTGGAATGAGGAAGAAAGTATGTTTTCCAAAATGATTTATTGTAATTCAGGTTGTTTCCTTATTTTAATAGAATATTTTATTAGGGTATTCACATTTTTGGAATGTGACAAGAAAGAGATACATTTTTCTATATAGGGTAATCAATGTTAATTTGATTTCACTACTCTCTTTCTAATGTTTTGGATTTTTCATCTTTGAGAAGGGTTATATGTTTAACCGTTCATATAAATTTTAAGTTAAAATTCATAGTAAGTATTTGTACACTATGTTTTTTTGAAAACCCAGGTTAAATAGCTAATCGGTGATTAACCCTATTTCAAGGATATACATCTTATATATTATATTAGTGAGTTTTAAAAAAAGGACTTCATGTATGTTGGGTGATAATCAATCAAGCCCAGCATTTCCACAAGTATTGAACCCATAACCAAAGGAGGATAAGGGTTCACACCTACTACAAGCCTATGTGATGTCTTGGTTAATATATAATTATTTTTTATGAAAAAATATTTTTGATGAACCAATAGTGTTACTTTTATTTTTATAGATTAATGCATGTTGAATTTTTTAAGAGACAAATATTTATTCTTTTTATTCTATTATGGGCCTTAAGATCCATTAAAAGCATATTTTAGTGAATTATTCATCAATTTTAATTTCTGTACATTCATTAAATGAGGTAATGTATGTATTAGAAATTTTTCAAAGCACAGCCCAATAATGAATTTTTTTATATAAATTTTTCAAAAATTACCCAACATTCTTAAAGTGATAAAAAAATTGTTGTCCTAATACCTTAATTTTTATTGAGCTAATGGGCTTTTAAATCATCACAGATTAATGAATTTGAGGCCCACCACTTTCCTTTGATAACTCAATTGTTTGTGATTATTGAACTCAATAAATCCATATAAATATTTACATTTTTCCTCCATGTCCAGTCATCACTCCCAACCTACATTCTCCTATGTGGAAACCGAGTTATATGTTACATTGGATAACATTTATGGTTCCAAATTTCCCATTTTGAGAGAAATTTTAATACCCATTTTTTTATGTCAGTTTCTATTAATGAAACATTAATGTAATAGAATATTTATAACCCAAAATAATTTTGAGGGTGAAATTAAATTTAAGGGGGTAGAATGTAACACCTCGAGATTTTGGTGAAATGTTTTTCGAATTAATTTAGTATTTTGATAATATTCATTTCATAGAACTCTGAAAATAGATTTTCACTAAGTAAAATCTTCCTTTCACATGGATTAAACATGGAATATGTTACATTAAACCCAAACTAGGTTTAAGTTACCTTTAATGACAAGGATATCATACATTACATGAAAGCTTGACCTTTCTCGATGGATTGCCTAACACGCAAGACCGAGTTTTACCTAACTATAATATATTATTAAAAATATTATTATAATGGAATATAACCAAGCTGTTATTTTTATAGATAATAACTAGTGTTAACTAAATTATTAAAATATGTTGTGGCACAAATGAAATATGAATTCATAGGTTTCTGGTTAATGAAAATGAAACCAATTGAATATAAAGGAAAATATTATTATAGTCACAAATATATTTTCATTGGGTAAATTAAATTATTTATAATTTGTAAGTTATATTAATTTAATCAATATTTTATATAATCAATAAAATATCGTTTATATTCATCCAATAGATTATATAATCATAAGATTATAACAAACCTAATGTTATGCATTAAAACCATTTTTTTCAAAGATAGTTTTACCGACTTTTAGTGAAGAACCCATTTTAAGTCCAATTATCCAAACTTTTATAGATTTAATTTTTCAAAATAAAAATTATATTTGGAATCAAAACATAATAATTAGGTTAGGATAAATTTTTTGTATTTTTATAAAAGGTATCATCTTTTTATGAATAGTTAAAAATACTATAATTTATTTCAAATATTCTTTTTCATCTAATTTTTTATAATGGTAAATTATATTTTTAAATAGTTTAATAGTTTATTTAGATACTATTGTTACAAATTAATCCAATATAGGTCATTGAATCTAATAATACATTGAAATTTGATATAAAAACTTCGCAAACATTTGATCTTTTTTACATTAAAAACCCGCAGTGTCGTCCCCGTAGTGTGATAAATTTTAAATTAATTTATGCCTCTTCTATGATTATAATTATGTTAAATTTATTCCATATTTGGAACCTAAATAATTTATAATTTATAATTTGTTCAAAAAAAATTTGACCAAAAATATTAGTGAATGTAATTAAAATTAATTACATCGGTTAAGAGAAACAATCAGGTTAATAAAGTACTAAACCTAAAAGTTAAAAACCAAAACGACCTAAACACTTATACAAACCCCATTGGATGTCTGTATTTCCACCATATAATCAATTTGATTTAACATGTTCCATTATTTTATCCACTTTCAACATGAAAAATGTGGGTGTAATTCTCTCTTCAAATATTTACAAGAGTGTCACTCCTTTTTCACTATAAAAGGCCACCACCTCTAACCATTCCTCACACCTAAAAACCCATTTACGTTCAGGAAATATCATACCAATTAGAATAAAAAAATTACCCTTTTAACTTTAAGCCTTATTTATGGAATAAATCCTCTCATGAAATCCTTTTGGCACATACCAAAAGGAGTTACCTGATTGAGAAGTAACAACTTCTCTCAAGCTCCTTTCCTTTCTTTTCCCTCTTCACCCCTCAAATATATTTATTCAATTATGGTGTGAAAACACCATTATAATAAATATAATAGTATTTTTTTACATATATTTATACCTAAACTTACACACACCTCTATCTAAGGGATATTGAACATATTGTTTCTATGTATGGAGAACCACTACCTCACCAAACGATGATTGTTCATTTTTTATTTACCACATATCATGGAGACCCTTATGATGGAAACTATATTTATATAAGTCATATATTATATTTAGTATTTTTTCAAGATTAATCATTACTTTTTTTAACTCACATCTCTTTACTTTCCATTTGGTGTTAATACGATAATCTCATTTGAGGAAGTGTGGACTACCGCCTACTCAAAGAGAAGTGATTCTTTCACAAACCACATGGAATGTATTAAGGATGAGTTTAGTGAACATATATAATATATATAATATATATTAATTATACTAGAATAATTATATATATATACATACATATATATACATATGTCATTTTCATACTTTCTTTCAGTACAATGATAAAAATTGAAACAACGTTCAGGCATACGTATGACTTACTGTCTCCATGAATGGTGTATTACATTTCCTACTTATTTTTACTATAAATTATTATAATATTAATACAATGGATATAAATTATATTTATATCATTTTTTACATTCTATATTTATTATATAATTATAAGGACCAATGATATAACAAATTAAGACACATGTGAAAAACAAAGTGAATATTACCCGAAGTGAAACATTAATATAATATCGTTAACAAGCGGGTAATATAAATTCATAATCAAACCGTATATGGTATTATTTATAAGAATATTCTTATATAAAATATTTACTATAAACTTATATTTATTATACAGGTGGTTTGAATGAGTATGAAAGAGATTCAAGGCACAAGGTAAGGGGATTTCATCTAACTTTTAATTTCCATGAGATACATGTTATTTTCACTACCTTTCCATTTTTGTAGTGTATAAACTAAAAAGGATTTTATTATATTAATATTATACATTAATTTATTTTTATTATCATTTCCATTTTAATATCCTTATTTTATACGGGTTAACCTTCAAAAGTGACCAAATCAAGAAAAATAGTTTTGTCTCAATTTTCTTTCTTTGAGACTCATGTTTTGTTATGCAACTAAACACATTATTCAAGGTGTATATAATATCTTTTACATAACCTGAATCTCAATATTTTCATGATATTATTATATTCATTTAATTCCATTTTTTCGGAGTATACTTTTATATTATTATGTTATAATATTTTATTGAGAAAATATCATTAATTTTTCAAGATTGTTTATGTTTATGATTTCTTTGATGAAATTATATTATAAATATCTCAAGAACACTCATGAGTTTCCTTATAGTATAATATTTAGTTATAAATTCATGTATTCGTACCATTTTCAACTCTTTTTCATATAATATAGTTAAGAAATAGTTTTTACAGAAGCCTGAATTTACCCTCTCTGTAGTCGTAAATCTATATTTTCAAAAAAGTGTATCCAAGAATATTATACCATTATATTATAATCTATAAAAGAAATTTTTACTATTTTTGTATTCTAAAAATATCTTCGAAGGAATATTCTAGTCTCTTTCTGAAAAATGAACCTTTCTTACCCTTTTACCCTACAAAATGAATGTTCTTTTTACCTCACAGGACATATACTGATTTACCCATCGTCATTTCTTCAAATATCCCTTTGCATTATTAAAAGGTTTATATTTAAGAAATTTTTTTAAAAAAATATTTTAAAAGAAAAAGTTTTCCAACAAAAATTCATGATTATTTTATAGTTTTTCAAGAAAAATGGTCCTCAAAATGTTTTTCAAGATTATTTTAAAAGTGTTCAAGTACAATAGAATTCAAAAACTTTTCAAGATTACATTAAATATTTTCAAATTGTTTTAAAATAATATGGGTTTTAATGTGTTTTAAAATTTAATTTATAAGTTTTCAAGGAAAAATGTTTTCAAAATGATTTCAAATTTTCTTTATAATTTTTATTATTTATTTTAAATGAAAAGGGTTTTCAAAAGGTTTTATGTTATGAAAATAATTTTTCAAAGAATAAAGGATATTTTCTGAAAGAAATGTTTTAAGTGATATTTCATAATTATTTCCCTACTGAGATAAAATCTATTGGTGTTACCTATGCCTTTATGGATAAATTATTAAATTTTTTCATTGAATTTTTTTTCTCTGAATGGATTATTCTTTGATGACATGATGTTATGAAACCCATTTCTCATTCACAGGTTATATGCTTTTGAAAATTGATTTTTTCACTTGTAATGTTTATGATGAAGTGATTATGAAAACTATATCATTATATAGGTTATCATATTTTTAAATATTTATGTTACTTATTTCATTTCCTAGGTTATGATATGTTTATTTATGCTCTTGAGGAACATGTATATATGATTTCATTATGTGATGGGTGGGAAATATATCTCCCTCATATTCATTGGGTAAATTTTCATAGCTTATGAGACAGACTAAGATGGTATAAGGAGTGAACTCATGCTATAATGATGGTCATAATAACGAAACTTGACTTCTAAGATGGCCATGGGAGTGAACCATGACTACAAAGATGGTATGAGGAGTTAAATAATTCTATTAAGATAGACATTATAGTGAACCATGACTAATTTGATGGTCTTTCCAGCAATGCCTTGGCTACTATGGAAATCATTATATGATTATGTGTTTTACAAAAATCTGTGTCTTGTTCCAATGTTGTACATTCATGGATTATGCTTCTTATTTCATATGATTAATGTCTTGTGAACTATCAATATTTTTTCCATGATTTTGGTTATGATATTTGATATGTATGATATGATCTTCTAATTTTAGGATCACATTCCCATACCCGTATACTCATGTTTATTCTTAAATTTATAACTTTTATACCCTTACTAATCATTTGAGATATCCCTTTTATGTTTTATTTCCCCCAGGTTATGATGATATGTACTATTTATTATATGTTTAATAAAGGTTCTAATAACTAAAAACTAAGTGGGAGATAATGAACCTCCCATATGTACTCGTGTTTATGTTTCCAAGATTCCCAGGGCACTATACCAATCACAGTATTTGGGAGTGTGTTTGTATAATGTTTATGTATTATGAAAACACTATGTAATGTTAATGTTTTGAAAAGAGAGGGTCACTATATGTTCCCTAATTGATACTGATGTCCTCATTTTAGAATAATATGAATGGGATAATAGTTTACTTGAATTGTATTACACCCTGAGTGATATTTGGATTTCATTTTTATAGAACACCTTGGAGTGGATCATAGGCTAAATGATATTAATCAGCCAATATGAAATACTTGTGTTTCCTTTTATGACATTCCATTGATAGAATCATGGGGAAGTTAGAAATTATAAACGATACCTGGATTTTTTCATTCTGGAATGCAAAATATGGGCTCATGGAATAAATGAAATTTGGTTGCTACTTCGGTTATATGTGGGTTTCCTATTTATGAAACACCATGTAATGGATTATAGTAAAAATGAATATATTATGTTTTCATATTATTAAATATGGGTAATGTTATCTCCTTATGATAGTATATTTTCTAGGATTCCTTATCTATATACCTCAGGTCATTGACAAGATAATGGTCTTATGTTTAGATACATTTGACTACCCAAAATTTCTTGATGGTATTATAGCCACTCAATTATGGAAAACAAATCTGGTAGCCATGGGACCTAAGTCTGTATTACTACCATCACTCTTACTATTATGTGGATGCCTTGTGTAATCGTTGTTGCATGTATGAATAAGCATATATCTATTTACATATATGCTTATATATAATTTTAGGCATGTTCAAAAATCATTTGGATTAGTCCGAAGAAGGTATAGTGAGTTGGGTTCCCTTGAGGAACCATAGATGGCTTATTTACATTTATTTATTTAGTACTTATTTAATTATAACTGCACACTACTATATTTTTATATTTACATATTTAATTTCACAAGACACTATTGGTGGTGGCCTATTGAGTATATATCACACCCTTTTTAAACCTCCATCATACTGGGGTACCCGAACAGACCTCATGGTTGTAGGTTTAGGTCTAGAGATTTTACTTGTACTATTATATTACACAGGGGATATTAAAAGAATAGGATTAAGTCAGAGCTTAGGATTCTCATTGATATAGGCTTTATAGAATTTTCTTTCTTTTGTATCATTTATTTATTCTTTTTTGTATGTATTATACCTATAAATTGTATCATCACATGGATATACCTGATGGTATACCAGGAATTGGCTAGTTTATTAATTTCATTATTTTATCTGTTATTATTATCTTCCACTACCATTTACTTTATTTACATTTCTTCCAATATTGATTGATTTATTATCTTTTATATCATTTTCTACTCTAGTTGTGAGGGTATAGTTTACCCAATGTACCATCATTGGACCCTCATTACTAGTTGAAAACCTCCAGAATACGGTATGGCATGCTTGAGGCCCAGTGGAAAACCAACTTTTTGCACCATTCTAAGTGGCTTATACATCCAGATGTTATAGATATAGAGTCCTAAACATGAATATAACTTAAAATCTATTTCTATAAGCATTTAATGTGTTTAAAATTTTAAGGAATTGCCTTACCTTGGTGAATATATGGGATAACCTCAGTTATGTTCATATAATAGAACTCAGTGATATCAAATACTTGACAAATGGATATAGATGAAAATATTTAAAAATTAATGGTGTATCTATACATGATGTAGGATATGATTCTCTTAATGGGTGATTATAAGTACAAAACTAAAAGTGTGTTTTTATAGAGTAGATATGGGCTGGTGGTATGGTCGAAGAATACTGAGATTATGATTATTCTATATCTTTATCTGAGGAAGTTACCCTTACAAAGGTATCATTATGTCTTCAAAGTTATTGAAATATATCCTTCTCTCACAAATTTACATTTTTTTTCTTTCTTAAAAAGTAGTGGATGCAACCCTTGTCTCATTTTGTTGATATTATTTACAAGTAGGGGATCCATCTTGGGATGCCATCAATTTTGAGGTAATGTATTATATTAATACCTTACAATAATTCATTAGACAACTATATTTAGAGATGTTTAACAACCTAATATTATTCCTATTACCTATATAGGATTATTAAAATGTTTAACACTAATTAGATTAAATTAAATATAAAAAACATTCTATGTAAATAGTTTACCATTTATTAGATATACTCATAGGTTAATTTTTAAGATCATCCACTTATTACCAAACATGAATTTTTATTAATGGGATATATCAGTTACCCATATGATTATTATTTTCAAAGTTATACCTATTTATTATATGGGTTTTCGCATTGTAAAATTATTTACATCTTGTGTAGAATCTTAAACTACTCAAATTGAAGCTCTAAAGGCTATAATGGACACACTAACAATATAGATTGAATATTTACTGACTTAAGTGGATGCTATGACATTATGAGTAGATGATTTATTTTTTTAATTAGAAGCTCCAATTTCTAAAATGAAAGTTAAACTATTTGATCCCAAAGTCAGTTCATTTCTAAAGGCGGCTAGACCAAGTTAGTGGTTGAAAACCAATATTTAATTTATATTTTCAGGTTCCTAGGTATCCTTATATAAAATTTCCTAAAATTCCCCCCAACATAAATTTTTAATGGATTCATGTATTATTTTATATTAGTTAACATGTAACTAACTTATCCCCTATCACATTATAGGACTCAATAAACTACAGTTTCGTGATATAAGAATGTAAGTTGTTCTTAAAAAAACATATCGTATCTAGATTTACAACATTTGTTATAAATTTAATCTTCTTATATATAAAATGACTCTATAAGGACATAGATAAGATCAATGTTTTCTATTTCACAACAAACTATATCACCAACAATCCATAGTTCAAATATAGTTCTCTAGGGAGATCATTATGTTTGTCCCCATGGTTTTCAAATTACAAACCATAATAAGAAAACAATATATGGTAATGGGAGTATTGGACAACATAATTATCTTTTTTGATTAATTTCTAATTTAATAATTTTCAAATTTTTATTTTTTGTATCATTTTTGGTTAGGACATACTAGACTAGTGGGAAAGTGGAAGAAGGGAATACCTGATATAGGGTCTTCTTAGTTGCTTCATCACTAAGGAAAAAAATCATAGTCTATAATATAACAAGTCTTGGTGGTTATTATATGATTATTATAGACGATGAAACATATTAAAATGTAAAATTATTTTTTAAAGACCATTTCACTTAGTATCTAAAGTTATATCTTCAAGATAATTATTTATAATTGGATGAGGAATCTTAGAACTAGTGAAATTATTATATAATTATATCTAAGATGATATAATAATTACATTAACTAAAAATAATTGATAAAAAATAGTTGAAGAGTGGTAATGGATAAACTCTAATTAATGGTGAGACAATGAGTACTCGACAGTTTATATCAGTCACTAGCTAATATGACATAGTCAATCAAGCATTCCTTATCATAATCTTTTATCTTAAAACACATTTTACCCATTATTTCTATCTTATTTAGCTTAAATATTAAATAGAATCTCTAACCTATGAAAGGTACCTTTTCTTAGTTATCAATATTATGACCCATTTATGTAATCTTTGTCTCATCAGGATAATACTTATAATTATATATCATATAAGAGGGTATGAGAGTGATATTTTATTGTATTTCCTTAATAATGTTCTTGACTAATTGGAAAATAAAACCCAAGTAATTAAAATATAATTTTATAGATATAGATATGTTTGTTAAAGAATTCGGTTTCTTGAGTTACATATTTCAATGAGGATGGATTGATAAGGGCAGCCTCTTACCATATTCTAATGATTGGACCATACCATGACATCATAATGGTTGGAAGGAAAATGATGACCCCTAATTAGGTATAATATATGAATCATTTAATTCACTTCAAAAGTTGATTTATGTCATGGGTGATTTATTTTAAGATGTTCACTTGAGATAAGTATTAATAAGATATATTGTGGGTGCATGGGTAGTCACTAAGAATTTAGGGGACACTGTCTAGATAATAATATATACCTATCACTAATAGCATTGGGTGGGTTTTTTAAAACTCAATCCTTGATTTTATGAAGTAAATTTTATGTAATAATATAATGGTTTGAGTAGTGAAAGGTTAAAACACCATTCATTGAGTAAGATATTATGGGAAATTAACATGAGAAAAGATAAATAAGGTCTACAAATATGATATGACTTTTATGTTATTTTTATAGGATATTATTCACCAAGTGTGAATTATAAATGGAAAAAAAACTTATAATTAAGTATAAAACATAATTAATAGGGGAAAGACACATTGTGAAATGAGAACAGGAAAATACCATCAGAAATTTGGATAAAATTGTAATATAAAATATTAGTGATGTGTTAATAGTCCTGATATGAAAGAATACAATATATCAAATAATAATATTAATTTAGAGAGAAAATTTTATAAAAACATAATATGAGTATCATCCTTTACATGCCTTATTTGTGGGAATCATATGTATGATTATATCTTATGTGGAATGTCTTAGTTATAAAACTATGTGAAAATGGTGTTACTAGTTTGAAAATTAAATTAATACATTAAAACAAACACCAATACAGATTGGGAAAATCATGGGTTTGAGTATGTGATCCCAATGTGAATTTGAGTTCCCCATAATAAAATTTCACATAGTCAATGCTCTTGCATAGGGACTATAGGAGGATTTCCCTATTTCATTATGAATAAAGGGTCTAAAAATAATACCTCCACATTCAAGGGGAAAAATAATTAAAATAATTATGTAAATTCTTAATCAAACATAAAAAAATAGAGTGAAAATAAAATATACATAATCATGGGAAAAATATAAATATCTAATGAGATGATCTGAGGCATAATTAGGATGAACCATCTGCTATCCAAAATGAATATGTTTCTAGAAAACGTCAACTAATATTTCACTATCAAGACACACAAGTGGAACTCCCCTAAAAGGTGCCACAAAACACAACTAGGGTATAAAATTATGTATCATTAGAAAAAGAATATAAGTAATCTTATAAGATCTTAATATAAATGATAATAGTATCAGATGGTGGGTACGTATGTGTGACATATTATAAACATATCAATAATAAAATTTTAAGGAAAAACAAACCCATAATAGGCCTAAAACCACCTTATCACACCCTTCACACTAAATCTTTTATATAAGTCCACATAAAAATAAAAAAAGAATAGTAAAGGATTATATTAAATATAGTTCTATGAGGATTAGTCAAGGGAGTATCTCAATTTAAGAAAACGAAATTATACAAGGTGTCAATTGGTTTTTGGATGATAATATTAATACCATGTTTTCAAAAAAAAATCTATTGAAATCAATTCTTAAATCAATTATATTTATAAATATCTTCTTAAAGTAGAACATGAAAATTTATGAAATAATTTAGAGATTATAATTTTAAATTCCATTTGATATATAATTTTAAATCCAAATTCATTTTAATCCCTCATTTTTATTATGGAAAATAATTTTATTTTAAAATAATTTTGTTATACTAAGGGATATTCACACTTTTAAAAAACATATCAGTAAAAAACCATAAAAAATTAAAAAATAATATCATAAAATGAAAAATAAAACACTATGAACTTTTATAATAAATAATAAATATATTAATGAAATGATAACACATGTTAATGAACATATAAAAGAAATTCACATACAATAAACCACCATGAACTTTTAATTATCAATGTAGAACCAAGAAAAGGTTGAAAAAACCATTTTTTGTAAAACCAATCCTATTGAGAAATTATATTTGGAACTTAAATGAATTCAATGAAAGCATAATTTTTAGGGAAATCCTTTTTAGAAACTCCATTTATGATAGGTCATGTTAAAAAAAATAAAAATCTTAGAAACACCTACGTAGGTCAAGTGAGAATAAAGAAAAATAAACAAGTACAAAATAGGAGATCCCAAGGAATACATTTCACACCATAGAAAAAAATCCACATAGAAATTAAACAAAATTCCCACCTAGGGTTTGGAAAACACCATACCATATTAGGAATATAGGGGAAAACAAGAATGATAGAATATGAAAGAATAAAAATTGAATGAAAAGGTAATTTCCTAGGTAAAACCGCCAAAAATCAAAGTTGGTGAAGCCAAATATCCAAGGGTAAGGAGAAGAAGTTTATTCTTAGGGATCCCTATGCAAGTATCATGTGTAATAGAGGATGATATGGGTGAGGGAGTGTTAAATTCAAATGATTATAAAAAAATATAAAAAATAATAATGTTTTATCAAGGAAAATGGATTACAAAACTATGCACCAATATTCACCCTTCACTTGAAATTATAAGGATACATACACTTTCATGAACCAACTTTAATACCTTAGTGAACTATTACTCGAGCAATTCCTAACAGAGCCCAAAGGATGTTCTCGATCCCCAAGGGTTGGTGACTAGTACCTGGCATCAATGAAAAGTCAAATGTAATGATTTTTTCTTGATAAAAACCATTAATATATAATACTAGAAGATAAATTGTATAAGGTTGGTATAATAAATAATACAAATAGAGAAACATACCACCATTATAAAAATAAATATCAAATAGTACATCATCGAAATAAACAACACAATGACCATCAATATGAAAACACTAAATCTCCATGAAATGAGTGGATCACAGCTCCACCTATCACCATAATCCCCTAGGTACCATGAATCAAGAACACCATACACTTCCATGTGGTGATTTTCATTTACATGGATCTATCATAATACAATCCACAATTTTCTTAATTAATTAGTAGAGTGTGAGTAATAATAGCCATGATGGATCTCACTGATCATTCTATAAGGATATCCAATAAAAGTAAACCGTTTATGATTCAATTGATATATATATATATATATATATTTAATAAATTTCAAATAAGTTTCATAATTTCAGTAAAAATATTATTTTGAATCAATTATATTGAATTTACATAAAAATATGCATTAATGAACATTTTTATAATTCAAGTGCATGTATAAAAATCTATTCTATAATCAATTGCATGTAGAAATCAAATCATAACAAATAATCATAACCATAATCCCTAAAGTTGGTTAGTTTTAGACTATAAGAACCTAAAAATATTCAATAAATAAAGATGAATCAAGTGTGTGTCTGTGTGTACACATCCCTAAGACTCAAGCCATCAAGATATAATCAATCAATACCCTATATGGGGAAATAATGCCAAACTTAGTTCACATAGAGTTGTAATTATCAAATCCAATTATATGTAGTTAATGTTATAGTATTATTATCTTAGTCACCCACTAGACTCTTAGTCTCAAATGTGTTTCAATCAATCGATAATATTACTCATTCATGGGAATATAAAGCCAATCAAATTCAATTCTTCAATCATATTTTAATTTCCCCATTTCATGTTTTAATATTATATTTAAACTTCAAAACAAAAATTAATGTTTTCATCACGTTCATTCCTTTCAAAATCATCTTTCACTTAAATCCATTTTCTCTGGAGTTGATAGAATAACATTTAATCTATTCAATTATCATTTCAATCCATCCTTTCTGAAAAACACTATATATTTCCGAAGTTGTTTAAAATTGGTTTTAGTTAACAAATATCATGCCTTTGAAATCAATCATCGAAATAATCACAATTTCATGTTTTGAAAAAAATTGAAAATGATTTTAAATTCAAGAAATAAATCAGGGTTTCAATTGTAGGAAAAATCTTCACAGAAACACCATCCTATTATCATAATATCAAACACTCAATCATCTAAAAAATGAATCGAAAATAGAGAATCGAAGTCTAGGAAGATCAAATAGGAATACAAAGATTCATGATCCCTAAAATTAAGGATTACATCCAAAATAATCATGAGGAACCATCACTATTAAAGGAGTATATAATAGAATAAAATAAGATTCCAAATCATGTAGAAAACAATTAATATATATAAATAAAACCCATCCACCGACACCTTGATTCAAGAGGAAATGGGTTGTAGAAGAAAAAATCTCTTGAGAGTTTTTAAATGCCCAAGTATGGAGTTATGAGTGTATAGTATGAGTATGTAATATATAAAAGGGGAAACAATGTTTTAAAAAAAATATTGGGTTTAAAACTGATTCTCATGGTTTATTGGGTCGAGTCACAAGGTTAGGACTAATCGTACACCCTCACTAGGCATGTAAACAAGTAATCATGATTTAGAATCATGGTTAGACTAACTCTGAGCAAAAAGTTTAAACCCACACTACCCAGGGCTACATGATTTAGAGGGAGGTCATATAGTTTACAATAACCAAGAACTAATCAGGTGCACCCTCTAGAACCATCACACAGAGCACAAAATTTTCTATCCCAAATTGAATTGTTTTACCTTACTACATTACACCTATTTATATCCCTAAAAACATTAAAAAATTTCAAAAATACTTAAAAAAAACCTATAACGAGATCTAAACAAATAACAATTAAAATAACTATCATGATTTACATGAAAGTAAGAATCATGGTGTTACATTCTCCCCACCAAAAACAATTTCTTACCCAATATATCCTATCAGGAATTATAAATATAAAATAGTTGATACCACTTCTATCTAAATAGTGCGTCATTCTAACATGTCTGGTGTGAATCAGAACCATAATACCAAAGTGCCTGAACCAAAGTTATTAGATTACCAAAAATAACCTTTGTATCAGAATCAATAGTATAAACTAGAAACCTAATTATGGATAAATGAGGATCAACATCTTAGTCATCCTATCACAAGACATGGGATGGTTCAGATAGATTCTTTCTGAGCTGTGATACATGAAATAGGTTATGAATTGATATCAATCTATGTGGAAAAGATAAACAGTAAGACACATTTTCAATCATCCCAATAACATCAAATTGTCCAATGTATATCGATGAAATATTTTCCTATTTTCAAGATATAGGGACCAAAATTAGGTGAAACTCTCAAAAACACCTAGTCATAAAAAATATATATAACATGAATAGACAATGGACACTATAATATTTTTATTGGATTTGAGCCACCACCATTCTATGAAACACCAATTGAACCATTTCCATTATTCCTAGGAAATAACTTGGTAAACCATGTATGCTTCACCAATTTATGAAACACATGACATGTATTTTCATGGGTATCCATAAAAGGCATCATAGGGTGCCATATTGATGGAGAGATAGTAATTATTGTTATAAAAAAACTCAATCAGTCCCTACTGTCTATCCTATGATTTATAAAACATGATAATGAAAGAATGAATCATATATTAACTAATATTTATATATCATTTTGTCTATAAATACATCTATATGTATATTGTGTCATTCTCAAACTAACATGGGATCCAATTGTCTCATGGAGTCCCTTCTAAAAATGAGATATAAACTAGGGATCCCTATCAGTTACTATAACCAATGCAACTCCATGAAATCTGAAAATATCATGCACATACGACTTCCCATGTCCTAAAATTATGTAATATCATTGATTGGGATTAAGTGTTCCAATTCGGTCATCAAATTAATCACATCCCATATCACATTCTTTCTTCAAGGGGTATGAGGTAAATTGACCATGTAATCTAAGAAAAATATCATCCCACAACCATGTCTGCACAGAACATGGATAAAAAAAATCAGAAAGTCTAACTTGATGATAGGTTTTAAAAAGAGATACAAAAATTAAAATGTCGTGTATCATACATGGCCACCAAAATAATCACCTTATATGAAAGTAAATCTACATGGTTATAGGGTGTAAAACCCATAGGGAATTTTGATAATCCCCATCAGATCGTTTATCATAGGAAAAGGTAAAACATACTGATTCTAAAGAAAGATACCCTCATAAGAGAATGACCACTCGCTGGTGGTCTCCCCACTATAAAGAGAATTTCTAAAATCACAGATTTCCACATAAAACTACTACTCGTAAAGAATCATTTGGAGAATGTAGGAGGTAAACTAAACTGTAGTCAATATAATATCAGTTTCATCATCTCAAACTCCCAAATTCTTACAAGTAAATGGATCCTTCAATTTCCACTCTTATGAAGATTCATTCATGGCCTGGTCTAAAATTTTCCTCCTCAAGAAATCAAAAATTAAATTTCTCATACCAACAATGTAGTGAATTTTGAAATCAACGGATTATAGGTACATCACCCATCACCTTTTATGGATGATCAATGATTTTCGAGAGAAGATATAACTCCATATTTTTTTGTCTAAATAAATAGTAAACCTTTCTCTAATAATATAATGCCATTATATCTATAGAGAATGTGTCACTGTAGTGATTTAATGATTGTGATTTGAATAATTCTTTAATTTGGTTTAATGTGTTAGGAGATATATGCCACCATGTGATCACGCTTCATGAGAACAGAGCCCAATCCCAAACCTAGTGCATCACAAAATATCACAGAGCCATTTCCACCCTCTAGAAGAGTCAAAACTGGTGTAAAATTAAGAAGACACTTTAAATTGTCAAAATAATTATATCATTTCATAATCTATGAGAACTTTACTTGTTTTTTAGTGAGAGAATTCATTAGAGAATCCAAATTTGAGAAATCCTAAAAAATGTGTTAATATCCCCCTAACCCCAAGAATCTATAAATATTGAAAAAATTTCATGGTAACTTTTATTTCATAACACCCTTAATCTTCTCTAGATTAACTAAAATACCATGTCATGAGACTTTGTGTCTGAAGAACTTCACTTCTTGATTCCATAAATTTGATTTTGAAATATAGCATAATCTCAATGATCTCTCAAAATTTATATAACTACACTTAGATGAGAAAAATCATCTTACTTTGTATTATAGTAAACTAATATTTCATCCAAAAACACCATCATGAATTAATTGATATATTCATGGAATATCCTATTCATCAGTTCCATAAAAACTGAAAGTGCATTGGTTAGACCAAAATTAGTAATAATGTAATCGTAATGTCAATACTTACTCTTGAAGGTAGTTATTGGGATATCATATTCATTAATTTCAACTTTTTTAATGCAAAAAAAAGTTCAATACTCATGAACCAATTTAACCCTTTTAACTGTTAAAAAAATTCATCAATCTCGGTAATTTGATTCTTTGTCATTGAAGTAACTATATAGAGTTTTTAGTAATAAACACATGGTTAATGTTTCCTATCAAATTATTTTTAAAAAGAACATGTTCCTCCCAAGGATACCTTCTTAGGAATATTAATCATTTACCCGATATATTTTCTAACTAATACTTTAACTCTTTCAATTCAATTGGCTCCATGTGATTAGAAGGAATAAAGATATACAATGTACTTTTTTGTTAACTATTTAACTATTGAAATTCATTTTTTAATCATAATGTAAAAACCCCCATCTTTGGTTTTGTTTTTAAAAAACATATTGAAAATACATACTATCTTCTATGATATATCCTCAACCACACCCTACTAACTGAGTGATTAGCATAATGGTATATAATTCTATAATAGTATGACATCGGGTGTGTCCCCCAGAAAGCTATTAAGGCCCAAGAAGATACATGTTTTTTGGTTGTGAATCTGACCCTTGAAGAACTACCCCTAGATGTAAACTTCCTAGATAAGACTTTCCTATCTATTTATCAAGTCAATCCATATTGGTAAGTGATATTTGATGGTGCATCTGAGAGCCTGAATGGTAGAAGGACTAACAACCCCAAACTCAACAAGGTTGTCTTTGATATTTTCTTCATTACTCCCACATAGATCATATTATTATACCCATCCCTCTTTTTAGAGGGTTTTTGCAAACATTGAGGATGAGTAATAGGCCCTTATCATTGACCTAGAGTTTGTAATCGATATTGTAGTCCTTTAAACACATGTAAAGAGAGACTCTGAACTAGTCATCCATTAAATAAATGGTGGCTATGTTTTCAAGAAGAAAAAACACATCCCCTTTCTAAATTGAACTTGTGATCTAATTTCATAGTTCCCTTCCCATATGATAGTGACTCATATTACTTAATCCCAAAAATATAATAAAATTTATTTGAAGGTCAGTTCTAAGACCTTATAGAGCCCAACCAAGATGACTAGGTCATTCTTCTAGCACAATGTTGTGTCGTTTACCGCCATCAATTATGATTAAGTGGACCAACAGGTTAACTATATGGTCACTATTACTTTAGTGCCAGGTTATTCAAATATTTTTGTATTTATCACCAAATTGGATAAATCCCTTCATTGTGTATCTCTAAAAAAGGTGTCTCTTTCTAGACTGAGCTAAGCATGAGTATATCTATAAGTGTGCAGTTAAATTTAGCCTCTAAGATAGAACCAACCTAGACAAATCCCTCAATAGGTTAGGTTTTATAGAATCCTTAACAATTAAAATCATGGGAAGGAGATTCCATAGGTCTTATATGAAGTCCAAACTGGGTTATGTAGGTCCTATTAGGGATTAATGAAGCTTTACCACCAGATTTGGTGTTTGGGGTACTTATATCCCACAAAGGATCATGACTGCATTATGTTATCCAAGATGTATCATTAATTATTGATCCATTTTACCTTTTTGTATCATTCTCTAGGGTTTCTGCATGCCAAGATATACTCTTAGCCTACCTCTTAATAGGGATATGACATTGTAGGTCCATAACATCCAGTAACAACTCATGCAGATTCATCTTTATTACTCCTTAATTCTTATCAAAGTTGATGGAATCCATCCACCTTCAAATTATTCAAGTCATGGTCTATTATTCATTTTGTAAAATCCTATATCATAAATTAATTCAGAATTCCTCGCATAATTCACATAGAAAATACAAGTAATTTTTTATTTATCATGTTGAATAAGCCTTACATGAAGTAAAAAATCATTTCTAACCACACCTCCCTCTATTATGAATAGGAAAGTGGGGATATAATATCATTTTCAAATTTTCTATCTAATATCATTCAAATGAAGGTGGGTGAAAATAAAAAAATATAGCCTGGTAAAATCTCTAATTCCCTTCGTACCTACCATACGATGACCTTAGATTCAATATATGCAACAACATATTCCATGGTGTATGTTAAAAATGTAGTTATAGCTATGTAGGTTCATTATTCATCACTCTGGATGTCTGTTTGGGATCAAAAGAATATAAAAAATAGAGCTGAAATCAACTAAGATGAGTTATAATCCCTTGGAGAAAATAGGCTCCAAGCACCACATAATCTGGAAATACAATTGTGTCAGGTGGTGTTGTCATTCAACAAAAATGTTCACATACTATCTTTACTTTCGGTAAATATGGTATTATATCCAAGGAAACCAATGATACTATGGAATATGTCTCAAAATCAATAATTGAAATTGTAAAGATGTTACACCATTAATAAGGTCTACTCAAATGGTGTGTGCTCATTATTCCCATGGATTGAGAGCACATCACACCTCCCACCAATGTTAGGTTTCTCAAGTTGTACATTATATGAGTCTACACATCTTATTCTAATCAGATGAATTTAAACTATGGGAAAATTTTCTAGCCACATTATGTTAAACTATATAAAACCATGGTAAAATATATACAAAAATAATCTATATAAACCTCATGTCCTTGTCGCGTGATGTTAAAATGTTGGACAAAAACCGTTTCACAAGACATTTAATTGACCTTCATGTCTTCCCCACCATAAGAGGTTAAAATGTATATCCAAATTCCTCACTACAATATGTCAAAATGCATTATTTACATCCCCTTTTCAAGACATAAAACTATGTGATACCATAAACCCCCACATTAGTGGGTTCCCACTCCCAAGTGTTGATCTCACTACACCACCTCCTATAGTGACATATGGCTTGATTCCCAAATTCAAATGGAATATGTAGGGATGTCCCAATCTCACATCCCAAGCCCATTCTAGACACAAACCAATTTTAGGTCTATTCATCTTGGGAACATGTTCAATTCACACCACTTATATGTACATTCAATACATTTGAGTGTTTGGTGTTATAACACCCATAGTGGTTAACTCTCCCTTGAACATCGCACCATGTCCACTTCCATATATTGGGTACTCCTCGATTTGGATCCTCATCATCCTCCTAGTATGAATATTCTAATTTAATGGTAATAGTGTCTGGAAAAACTAGCTCACCTCCCGTCCTAGGTACTCACCTCAAAGGTACACATACAACAAGTAACTACACCCATGTTTCAAACATAATAAATATTTGATCAAATTTTTTCTCTCCCATACTTTATTGATGTGGTTTTGGAACCTATGATTTTTACATGGTCACCAATCATTGCTCACCCATTGTTCTCATTATTTTAATAGTATAGGCTTATGAAGTCCCAATTTACATACTTTTCACCTACTCCTATTATGGTGGAATCTTACCTTCCTTAGTTGTATCCCTCCATGATTGTTGATAAAGTATGTTAGTGTTGTTGTAACCCTTACAACCCATCTTCCTTCTCCCCTATTGTGTGCCCCCATTTCATAGAGGGAACTCATCACCACTCCTTGCTTCTCACATCGAGCATCGAATATATGGGCTTATGATTTATGGTAGGGCCTTCCCCAAAATGGTTGAGGCACACAAAATTTCAAAATAAATATTAATTTTTTTTAATAATCATGAAATTAATCTATGTGAATGTTTTATTGAATATTAATCATACTATACAAGGCCTCATTTTCTCTCCATTCAGATTAAGTTACCACTCTTGTGTGCAGAACAATCATCCCTAACACACACCCTCATGGTCTAAGATCTGCAACCTTAAACTGATAGTGATCCAAGTCCAAAAATTATGAACATAAAATATGTGTGCATCTGGACTCTTTGGGTTCTCAAACCATTTTTTTCATCACCTTTGGCACTTTATTGACTAGGGTCCCCCTTCATTACATCCTTACTCAAGATTAATTCCCATTTGGGTGTCAGTCACCTACTGCACCACCTCCCAAAAAATGTTTTTTTTACATATTGTATGGGATATATAGTGGTTTATAGACACACTATATCGGTCCTAGAAGAAATCTACCACATCCCTCACACTTATTTTTTTGTTATTTATTTATCCACTTCGATGTTTTGTGCCACTTTATGGTGAGACACTTAGAAGGATATTTTCCAAGCATTATGACCTTAAACGATATGAAACCATCAATTTTTTTTGGTAATGTTCCAATGAATACCACAAGTAAAATTGGGTTTCTATTACCTTTTGTGCTTTACAGGCGCCCCTAGGATAATTTAAGGATAACTGGAATGACTATAAACTAAAAAAGTCAAGAGGTACAAATACTTGTCAAATTGAAAAACTGTAAAGGGAAACCTAAAATAATGACATGCTTAACCTTTTCAAGTCTCCCCTAGGACTTTGAAAAAAGTAATGGTGTTATTGGAAAAGGTATAAATCATTTTGGAATTTCCATTGGGACCCTAAAAAACCTTTTTGTGCTTGCTAAACTCACAAGTTATGAAAAAATAATGATCCTATCCAACCTCACTTTTTGACCCACTTAACGAGGTCCTCCACAAAGAGCCAACTTCTATATTCCCCTTATATGAATTCTGGTACAAAATTAGGACACATTTAATTCATGTCGGTATACACATCCTAGTCACAAAGTGTTAAATTGTATAACACATCACCCTCACCGTAAGATATTAAAATGTGCATTCAATGTCCTCACTGAAAGAAGTTAAATCACAGTATTCTCGTCCAAATTGTATGACATAAAAATAAAAAAAAATGGCCCACACTTTAGTAGACCTTTCCCCCATTTATTTTTTGCCACCTATTGTGCCACTCAAGCACCTTCAATGTCACTTGGATACCAAGATGACATTCTCCTTGGAAAGATGTTATACCCACACTCGGGATGATGTGCCCATTCAATGTAATTAGATCAACAGTGGATTAGTTCATAGATTATTAAAATATACTCAAAAGTTTCTTTTGTTAACCCCTATACTTCACATATCCCTTTACTTGGATCCCCAATTTCTTTCACATTTGAATGGGATCCTCTTAAAATAATGGTGCCTAGCCAAATTGCTCACATCCTATCCTAGGAACATTACTCAAAGGACTTCCAAACACAATTAAATGTCTCCCATGTTTCAAACATGGTCAGAAATCAACTCTAATTTGTATGTTAACACTCTTATTAGTGTGATAGTGGAACCTAAATCTCAAACATGTTCAACAGTAATCCTTACAATGTCTATCATTACACTTTTTTTCGATGTCCCGAATCTCTCAATTCACATCCCCCATTTCTCCCTTCATTCAGGTAGAATCAAAAACCCCTAAACATATCCCATATTTTTCTCTCAAGTACATTTGGAATCAGATTTGTATGTCTAAATTCTCTATATCTCTCTAATAAATTTCCCCTTAGAGGGGACACCCCCAATGGTTAGTTGTTTGTTCAGAATCCAACCCTTCTTTGATTGTATGGCACTCTCATAGAAATATGAATCCATCCATTCATCTCTTGTTTCTCACAGCAGGAATAACTAATGTGGTATTATATTTTTATATCTTATTCTCTTGTTAATATGATAGATATGAAATAAAAAAGAAAAATTTGGAAATTGAATAAAAAAATATGTATTATTTCTTCAAAACAAGATGGTAATGAGGAGGGTTTTCATAGGTTGAAAACTATTCTTTATTAAAACAAATAAATTCCCATATAAGTATTGTTTGGTGATGGAATGATCTAAATTAGATAGAATTTACCTATTGGACTAAATATCCTACCACCACAAGGATAGATTCATTATCCCCCATAGGTATAGGGAAAACCTTTTCAACTGGGCTTGGCCCCGTTCTCAATTGTCAATAATGATTCTCACGCTACCTCAACCTTGGATGCTACCAACTATGCCCTTAGTTGGCCGATGATCTCTTCCATGGAAGTGATGATGGAATCTTAATTTTTTTTCATCCATCTCTAATAGAGTGAGCTCTTATTATATCACCCACAATTCCTTAGTGCATATCAATATATGCTCATACAGGGTGATATTCGATTATTTCCATTTTATGAAAACTCGCTTAGCTAATAATTCTCAAAACATAACATAAAGAGAATAGTTTTACAAAACACCGGCCCCTATTTTCATCAAACAATGATAGAAGGTTCCCATCTTAAAACATATGTCTACCCATGGTGTTTGACTGAGGAAATTCTGGATGTTCCTCCATGCCTTATGTTGGATCACCCAATTAACCTCAAAGAAATCAAATTCTGAGAATTTATGATCTTCGGGTGGCACATGTGGGTACTCAAGAAAGTCCATAAGAACATCAGTAATGATAACCCCCTTATGATCCCTCTTAGATAAACTAAGATCAATGCCTAGGGGAATATTATCATTTCTTTACATATTTACAATGCTGAGATCACCACTGGACCAAGGTTTTTCTAACTCCTTTGTGACATCCACTAGCTGATGGTACTAGAGTGCACATAGGAAGATGGTGGGTTGAGGAATTAAAAAAATTCATTCGAAATCGATGTAATAACTTGATCACCAGTGATAAAGATCCCCAGTATAATCTTGAGGACTATAAATGAAGAGTTTTAATCACAAAATAACAAACCAGAATACTTGGTTAGATTTGAAGCCACACATGACATCTACTCGTCATTGAAGATTTTATCACGCATAATATGAAGTAGAATCCTTCTATATTATCCAAATAAATGCATCGAAATTTTTTTGGACTATCGGTCATCAAATTATGGGTGCTATCATGGATATCTGAAGAGGCCTTCGACACTTATACAATCACTCCATCGCCATTATTGCTATGCAATTGGAATATCTCGATCCATTCACCTGGATCTATATCTTCTCTCTATATGAAGTGGGAGAGGAGAGAGAATATCTCAAGAGCTCTCTATGAATATTCACATTGGCGAGATCCTCTCTTACTATTTATAGTGTATTATTAATTACACAAAAAGGTTCCCTGAACACCAAATAATAAACACACTATATAAATAATATATTATGACTATTATTATAATTCATAAATATAATTTATATTATTATAACTTTCTTGTAATATATTAAATATTTTTCATGATAATATATAATCCATTAACTCAGCTTGATGTTCCCACAAATATTAAATGAACCATGAACATTTTAAACTAATATTCATTCAAATAATATTTTTGTTGTATTCAATTTAAAACATGTATACACATTTAATAAATAAATTTACTTCCAATTATTCTTAACATGAATAATATGAATTTATTTATTAATTTGTTGATCTTATATACTTGGGATAAAATCAGTCCTGACTGGTGGGGACCAAAATGTCATGTATACCTATTCAAATTAATAAGGAAGATTCTTAAATACAATATTTTTTGCGACCATCTAGAACCTTATCTTGATAGAATGGGATAATTTTTATAGACCAAGAGTGGAGTCTAGAAATATATAAAGGTACCTAAATAGATAAGGAATATTCATAGAAACAACAACAAATCTTTGAACATGAATTGTTTAATATAATCTCTTTGTCTTTAAATGTATCATAAATGAGGACACACACCTGTGTCATCATGATTTAGTTTTCATTATTTGTTGATCTAACTACACAGATTTACCCTCAAATACCATGTCCATGGGTATATTAAGGTATTTAAATGCTGATCAAACATTCTTGAGATATATTACTTCCTCAACCTGGAAGTGAAAAATCATTTCTTGACCATTCAACCAATGTCATACCATCAATGATGCACCCAACACAAACTACCCCATCAAAATTTCATTATCATGGGTTTTTTCATGCATCAAATTACACAAGAAAATGTCACATATTGGTAGTGATCTCATGTTAGGAGCCCATTACACATGTTCGTGGATAGGAAAATCCAATGAAACCAACAAAATGTGGTGTTCATATTGGTGGGTTGATCCTCAAGATCTCACTACCGGAGATCAACAAGTGAGAACATCAAGAGAAAAAGTCTCAATGATTATGATCCCTCAGAGCCTAATATCCATACATCTACTCTATCGAGTATATAATATGTATCTAAACCAAAGGATATATAGTTAATATTAATATCACAGTATCAATATGTTCTCATTATAGCCTGATATCTTCTATAAACATTTTATAAAACAATTAATCTATGGAAATGACCATTTCAATAGTGTATATAGAAAATTCTACCCAATAATGGTAAGAATACATCATGTATATATAATTTTATACATGATATGGTAATTGAAAAGTAATGTATTGATGAGTCTAGAGAACTCACTATTACAACACTCCCACTTGAACTATAGAAAACTTGATAACAAACTGTGTTAGATCTCATGTGATTATGATCATGTTTCTTCCAAGTCATATATTTATTTGGTGGATCTACCATGTTTCCAACACATGGGAATAGTTCTATCTGCGACCTCACATCCTTGCATAAATCTTATTAAGAGATGGTATCCCTGAGTATATCCATTTTTTCCACTATTGTAACTTCATATTTTTCTAGTAATAATATCAAATTTTAATTATGATAATACTTTACTTAATCGGTGCGATTCGACGAACTGGAACAAACTATTACATATAACTACATCTTAGCTGCATTAGAAGCTACAAAATACTCAGTTTTTTAGGTATGGATACCAATGGATTTATTAACCTTTTCTCATTCAACACATTATCCTAACTACGATATTAAATCCCATGGATCATACGAAAAATTGTTTATATCCCCTCAAAAACTAAAATCCATTTCATTCTCCACTCACCATTTAAATATCTTGTAAAATTTATCATGTATAAATTTACAGTTAAAACTACTCACTTTTTGTTCTTCTGGTTATAACTAATATTTTCCTACTCTAAAGTATGTCCAGGAAAAATCAACTTTTTTACATATCATAGAATACGTGATAGACCCTTTTCTAAATAATATATAATTTAAATCACCATGTTAATATCCTCTTATGTCCTGGACATGTAAACTTGGATCCATTTATTCCATGTGACATTAGTAACAATGATATATTGAATTGTTATAGTTTGTATTTTTAAATACCATGTTACTAAATATATGATTGATTGGGTCCAAGAAACCATTAGATCCACCTCATTAGATCTTATTCCCTGGATCTTAGGTTACTAATTTTAATTCAATTACTGCATAATTACTTTAATCCTAGTCTTAACTAACTGTTAAGACCAATTGTTGTTTTCCATATGTTACAAAACATATTATACTTGGAAAACAATGGATATCCCACTAACCTCTAGTAGACACATGGAAAACAATCATTCCAAATGAATATTCAATGATATAGATGCTTAATCTAATCCTAGAATAGATTTTAGTAACTTGAACCCTTATTAGCATTTTTTGATGTCACCATACCTTTCTGGTTGCGTCATACATACACCTTCAACAAAGGCGGGTAATGACATCCAATTCTCAATATAATTATCATAAAATTTAGCTATGATAAGTAAAATTCTAATGTAAACAGGAATAATGACATGGTACAATAAGCCAATCTCTATTGGTACCACGCTTGTACCACCCATGAATCATCTCACTTGACTACCCACCATTGTACTCAATATAATCATCTCCTTTTTATTTTGACACATGGAATCCATTATTGAATTTTAATTTATCTTTTAAATCTTAGATAATTTCTATATGCTAATACGTATAGGAATTATTATTCACAACTAATAATGGATCTTCAATCATAGTGAATAAAAAACCATCACCATTGTTTTTCCTTCCTACACAGTATGTGTCTTTAGAACATTCCTATTCCAACCCTCTTTTGGAACTTGTTCCTATGCCAAGTACATGTGAATTTCAATCATTGACTAAACCCAAGTCAATATTTCTCCCACTATATGAAGTAGAGATATTCAACCTTATATAGAAATATAGTATATAAATTGACCACCACTTTTCTTATAGGGATTTATGTAATATCCTTTGAAAATTTTAGGATAATTACTATAGATGGTCATTGTTTTTTTAATTTAAGAATGATTCTTTATATCTTCAAAAAAAATTCATCTAAACACATTTCATATGACATAATTTATCTCTATCATGTTGTAAATAATATTATATCCATTTTTTTCATTATATTTGGCATATGATTATGGGAAATAATCACTATTTTCAATGCATGTCTTCAAATATAATTAATGTTTTTCTAGTTTCAACATTGATAATACTTATATCATGACTCTGATGTATAAAATATTTATTTAGGAATTACTCCACACTATATTTTACCGATCAATTTTAACATGTAATACTTGTCATCGATCCTCCTTATTAACATCAATGTCATGATGTAGATAAAGAAATGTTATTTTTTGAATTAGTCCAGACTACATTTTATTGATCAATGAATTCTTGGTCAGGATATTATTCATAATGATAACCCAAAGATAATCATATCTACTGACCATGAAAATTTCATACATCACTTTCATATTCCATAATCACTTAAAAGTATATAATTGAGAATATATACCATAATATTACCCTTAGAATAGTTCACACTCTGGTTGAACTAATTCAAAAATATTTGTGGAATACCTTTATATCTAAAGGTTTATTTGTGAAAAACTAAAAAGTATTTATGTCAATAATACATGTGGTGTTTATTGTGACTGAGACTAAAAAATATAATAGGTATATCATGGATGTCCACTTTAAGTTTTACTTGGAAAGGAATTATCTTTCCAAAACTAGGTATATAAGTCTTACATTTTTTGTATTCATCTGATATTTTCTATGATTCATGTATCACTAAACTCTTACATGAGTATGAAACACCAAAAACAACATTTATTCATGAACATGGAATAATGACCCCTTTTTTTAAAAGGATATATGTGTTAATTTTTTTACTTATAATCAACAACTGGTTTAAAAAGAATAATTTACTTGGAAATTTGAAGTTATGTTCTTCTCACCACTGAATTAGGAATCACCCTTTCTCATCCTTTTAAAGAATGCTCCTTACTTCTTTTAATGTTTCTATTATATACTTTATTACTATATTTAAACATATATATGTGATTGTTATAGTTTATAGAATACCCATGAAGTAATATAGAAACATTAATTGATGAATATTCCTAAAGAAGAAGGAATTACATGTTTCATTGATTCATTACATTGTATTTAAACTTCAATAGAATATATGTCATGTTATGCGATCCAAATTACCACCTATTAGTACCTCTTTCATTGGAGGATGTTGTGAATTTAATCTTGGTGTGCCACTTTTTGTTGGACTTTGTTCCTTATATTTCAATTTTTTCTCAATAATAATTTAATATTATTATTTCTTTAAGTTCTTATGATACTTGTAGAACTTTAATTTTATAGGTACTAAATTGTTTACACAATACCATTCATTTAGTAACCTAAAAAGATACACGAGTAAATGGGTAAAAATGATATGAGAAATAGATAAATTGAAATATTGTGATCCATCTTTAAATTTACAGATGGATAGTGTAATCATCCCCTTATTTATATCATTCTTCACATTCTCCCTAAATACTTCTCAGTGATGAGACTACATGTTATATCACCCATGTCTTGATGTAGTGACTATAACTATCATCAGATGCTAATGATGCCATTATGACATAACCATCATATGAAACATCCATGATTATCCTATAAGGGTTTTTATACCCTCTCTTCCTGAGGTATCATAATAGTTATTGGGGACACTAATAACTTGAACTTCCCATATTGTAGTATTGTGGTAAAGTTCCTCCACTACACTTGGAAAATTTTTCTAGTTTGGAAATTTAATTTTCCCAATATTTATCATAGTATTTATTATGATATAAATTCTTATTTTCTAAAAAGAATAAAATACTACCATATTTGAATCATTTTATCTTGATTACTATTTTATACATTTTGATAAATTAATTAAATAAATCATTAAATGACTCCCACTATTTTATCAAATTATAGGAAGCATTTGTACTATAATCAGATTACTTTGTTGCTTGAGTATTCTAGTGGCAACGATTCCTAAACCTGCCCTGATAGTCTACAATATTTTTCCACACCACTGCTCGGAGGGTTCAAGGTAGCCGTTTGGTAGGCCAACCACATTAATCACAATTCCATGATCGTTGGAGTGAATTCACAAATTTTAAAATTGGAACATTATTTTCTCAATAGATAACTCTAAAATTACCACAAGATATATTTGGGTAAATATTTTATACTAATTTAGTTTATTCAACCCACCATAATGATAATAAATCCCTAGTATGAAGTGGTACCCTCAACATTGGCTAACGAGCAACCCACACACCCTGTTTTGTTCAAATTTGAATGATGGAAGGCGGTTACCACATAATATTTCATTGAGGGTTTTATTACTTTGAAATGATGAAATGAAATAATTTTATATTTAATAACCATGTACTATGTGATCACACTCACAACTAACTATGAAATAAATGGAAAATATCCATCATGTCACATGTTCATTTTATCTAAGCATGCAAGATTATTATTCTATGTGAACACATGTGAACTAGGCATAAAAATAATAATAAACCATGTAAAAATAAAATGGTGGAATGATCATGTGCTGATACTAAATATTGATCCGTTGTGTTAATTATCGATTAACCTAGACCCTATGGGTAAATCCTTGATCCACGTCACTAGTGACTCGAGTTACAACACTAACCCATCCAATGCGTCCAGCTCCTATATGGTGTGTCGTCATAGATCAGCGCGAAGTACGTCACTTATCGTCTTTCTCAATATATAAAAATAATCGCACACAAGTGAGGGGGTATTGGGAGTTCAAAATAAAACTAATAATCGGACACACATGCCCTTATACATCGAATGAAAAAGATGACTCACATGTCATAATATATTTTCCAAATTATTAGAGGCCTCCATTTTAATAATTAAAAAGATAAATAAACATGAACCAGACTTACATTATTCAGTCTATGGCTCATGATCAGTTAGTACAAATTAAACTCACATATTTAAATTAAAGGTAGAAATAAAATTAAACATCTATTAATTAAATTTTCCAAGGGAAATTTATTGAATTTAAAATTCACTCTTAATATTAATTAAACAATATTTATTATTTGGTCCGATTAATTAATTTAATTTAAAAAAAATTAAATAAATTTAACTTATATAATTAAATTAAAATTTTAAATTAAAAAATTAATATTTAATTAATTTAATTTAAAACCAAAATTCACATTATATAATTTTATTTAATTTTGATTAAATAAAATTACCTAAATCATGATAACAATAGTCGTGGCCTATGCGGGTTGGGTTGAACCAGTGCAGGCCCATTCGAGGCCATGTAGACCCTATGCAATGGTATTCTATGCCAGGTAGGTCTTCCCAAACATGTTCTATGTTGGGTAGACTTTTACCGAACTGTTTCAGGGTAAACTAGGTTTATGAAGAAGATATTGGGGAGTGACACTTAGTTGGAAGGGTACTATCAAGCTACAAAGTAGAGGTGGAGGCCGCTATTTCTAATAAAAAAAATCCTCAGATGATGCCAATGGGTGCAGATCTAGTGAGTGGAATGGTGTCCGCTAATTCAATGGCACAGTAGGGACCCGACTTAGAGGAGACCACTCATCATGGAGGAGAACCAACGGAGGTGGCCCACAATGACTTCATGGGGTGGTGTGGGAAATGACAAGTTTCTATAAAAAGGATGTCATACCAATGTCCATATTGGAGAGGGTCAGAGTTGGAAATGTCACGTTCGGTGTTTTCTTGATGGGGCGATGTGGGTGGATGATGTCAACTCGATATGGTGACACAAAAAAATGGAGGTGGATCCAAGAAAGGTGGTTGGCCGATGCTTGAGGTTGAGTGATGACCGTAGGGGTTCACCGGTTGGATTGATTATACTACTCGATAACTAGGTAGAACAATGACTAGAGAGGTAGGGGTGGAGTAGGAGGAGCCCACTGTATGCTTGGTGAAGCCAAGACTAGGGTGGCTCGCATCAAGTAGTCGGAAGTAGAGAGATTCTCAGTGACACAAACCAAGGTGAGTGGAAGTTCATGACTTGTTGGGATTATAGTGGAAAGGGGCCTATGGATGGTGTAGGTGGAAACAAGGGTGTCTTACCCATTAGTAGATTTTATAATACATGCCACCTAGGAATTATAAAAACTATCATTCCTTTTATTTACATTATTAAAATATTTGGTTTTTATTAGCCACTTCAAAAAAAATTGCACAGCCTAGACATATTTAATCCACATCATTGTAAACATGGTCAAACTAATTTAAAAATAATAATAATGTTTATTTATATTGGTTTTCAATAACCAGTTTCAGCAATTATTGATCCAGCAATCAGAATTCAGATTGGTTTCAGGGTTCACTAGAAATCATCAAATCTAACTACATAAGCATACTTCATAATATAATAAAATATATGTTCCTATATTTAAACCCCAAAAAAATTATTATTCAATTCATTTTTAAATCTTATAATGGTTGAAAATTGGCATTCCAACCTCAGATTGAACAGATGTCACTGGCATTGGGACAAAAACAACGTCCTCTACTAAATTCAATGAAAATTTAATTTTTCATTGGCTTAAAATATTCACACAAACCTCTAAAACCAATTGAAGGTACTAGGGTTCACAACAAAATCTAGTGGGGTGTGGATTTTGAATTTTCATCGGTTATTTATTAAATAATTCCATTTTCAGTGATGAAAATTCCAAGTATAAGCCTGAGGACCACACAAGAAAAGTTTTATACATAAATTAATAAACCAAAAAACCAGGTTAGATCTGAATCTGTGCTTGAAATCTTCTCATTTTCGGTGATCACTATTTGAAGAATCTAAATTTGAATTCCTATATATCATCCATATGTACTTCAAAAATATACATGGGTGTTGATCATCTAATTTTGGGTTTTAGTCAGAGATATGACAAAACCTTCATCGTTCTAATGATCACTGCATCGTAGTTCTTATCATGCAAGAATAAGATCTTAATCTGTTCACCTAGATCTATATATTCAATCTCAATAGAGAGGGATATAAGAGAGAATCTATCAAGAGATCACCCTAAATAGTCACATTAACAAGATCCCTCCTCTTATTTAGAGTCTATTACTAAATTACCTTAGAAGGATCCTTGAACCCCTTATAATTAACACACTATATTAATGATATATTATGACTACTGTTATCAGTAAAAAATTTCATATATATTGTTATCATTTTTCTTTGTATAACATATATATTTCCTGATAATACCTAAAAGATTAAATCTTCTTGATGTTCCTGAAAATATTAGATAAACCATGGATATTTTAAACTAATATTCACTCAAATAATAATTCGATGTATTTAATTTAAAACTTATAAAGACATTTAATAAATAAATTCAATGAAAAATATTCTTAACTTGAATAATATGAATTTATAATTTTATTTGGTGATCATATATACTTGAATAAAACTTATACCCCAGTACTAGGACCCACCATGTCTTCTATACCTATTCAACTGAATATGGATGAATCTTGAATACGCTATTCTGTGAGACCCTATAGGGCTTTATCTCGATAGTAGTGAATAATATTCACGGACCAAGATAAGATTCCAGAAACACATCAAGGCCCCTAAATATATAAGTAATAGTGAGAGAAATAAAAACTAACCTATGAACACACACTATGTAATATAATCTCTTTGCCTATAAATATCTCATAAGTCAGGATGCACACCCATATCATAATCCTTTCTTATTTTATTATTTTTTGATTTAACTGGGCGGATTTAACCTTGACTTCCATGGCCATGGTATTATGAAGATATTACCATCATAATCAACCAGACCCAAGATATATTAATTGCTCATCCCAGAAGTGAAAAATCCTTTCTTGACCATTGAACTAATTCCATACGACCAATGACGCGCCTTGAAAAAGCTACCTCACCAAGATTTAATTATCATGGTTTTTTTCTTGCATCAAAGTATGTGTTCATATGACACACAGTGGTAATGATCTCAAGTCAGGATACCATTACACGTGTTTGTAGATATGAACATCCAATTTCACCCAAAACATATGGTGTTCCTATTGGAGGGGTTTTCTTCATGATCTCATTACAAGAGATCTCCAAGTGCATACATCATGATAAGAAGTCTTAATGCTCACGATACCCCAAAACATGATAGTCAGACATCAAGATTTTTTAGTCATTAATATGTATCTAGAGAATATGACATATATTTTTTATTAATTTCATAGAATATTAAGGTTATCATTATAGTTTGGTATATGCTATAAACTTTTGATATTCCAATTAATCTATGGAAATTACCATTTCAATATGGGATGCATAATAGTCTACACTCAAATGGTAGGAATATATCATGTATATCTAACGGTATACATGATATGATAATAAAAAAGTACTTCAATGTTGGGACTAGGGAACCCACTATTACCAAAATGTCATGATGGGTTGTTCCTCCTATACTAGGGTTAGTTCTCTTTTAATGGTCAACCCCTTCAATCTCATCCTGGCCATTGTGGTGAGTTCTAGAGCCTAACACCCCTTAGACTCACATGGATATAGTGTGGCATCTAGAAATTTTTTTATAGAAAAATGAATTTTTTTTACATGATATATAACAATGATAAGGAAAAATATAACCCATGTGAGGAGAAAATTATGCAACATGAGGTCAGGGATAATTTTCATTTCCATCACCCCCTCAATAACCACTTCGCAAGTGGATGAAATCACATGAAACATTCCCAACATTGTGGTCTCAAAAGGGGGTCCATGATCGAAGGCCCCTTTATGCTGGATGGTGCCTATGAAGACATAGTGAAATCATCCAATGTCACATGCCCTATCGATGTTCCAAATGAGAACAACCTAGTTGGTATGGTAAATTCATGTATCCATTAGAAAACATAAAGCACTATGTTAAACCAAACTATGAATTTACCATAGGGATACAACAGAAACCTAATGGTTAACCATCCTAGGAGGTGTTCCCCACAATAATAAGGGTTCATTTCCAAGTCACCAGTATGACCCCTAAAGATGATCGTGAGGGATGGAGATCCTAGAGCGTCCTCCTCGGTCTCCTTAAAAAATTCCTCACCCATTTAAGCTTCATAAGTGGACTATGGTGTTGGATTTGTGTTGAATAGGGAGGGACCTTCACCAACCCCAAAAGATGACTCATATACTTCTCCTATTAATTCCTTTACAAGTTTAAATCATGAGTTAGAGATACATATGGAAAGACAAGTTGAATTTCGGTATAAGAGTCATAAGTTAGAATATTACTTGGATAAAGAAGAGACTAGTTAGATCATTATCCCCAGTGGTGAATTCCCCAATCTCCTAAGGACTTTATTCTTTGTAATAATATCACTTATACCATTTTATATTTGAATCAAATGAGACATAATTGGGAGATAACGCTACCTGGACTGGTTATTCAGTCATGATTTCCACCTTGGGATCCTCACCATGAATAACCAGTACTCGGATGGGGACAAGAATTCCCTCCTCATACCACCATTATAGAGCATTAATGTCCGCTAGATATGCATAAATATCCCAATCGTATACTCTAGTTGTGATCCTGGTGATTTTGATCTCTAGAATCCTACTTCCATCCCTGGTGAGCCTCCATCAAATTATCTCTGGTGTCTGGGAATAATACAAAAACTCTCATGCATCCTAGAGCTCGGTATAGATTGAATCAATGGACTCCTTTACCAGGTGGCACAAATTATTACATAATACCTCCTTGGACCTTCTATAAACATCCTGGGATATCTCTACTTACACTCATGATCATTTTTTAGGAAGCCATACCCCCATCAAATATTGGTGGAATGACACTTCCCTATGTTCCTATTGTTGTTGCATCTCTAGTTTGGTATCTCCTCACCTCCTAACATGAATCCCAGAGAGAATCTCTCCACACACATTATTTTTCCAAAGGCTCATCATAGGGGTCCATATTTCTCACCCGTTTCCACATATCTATTCATGTATGCACCATGACCCATTTTTTAGAATAGTATTTGTTGACGCCAACATGCAGTCGGTAGGCGGCAGTACATTAACCTCCTAAGATCACTCAACGATGAATATCCACCATATATGGTAGATAAAACAAATGTTTAATGTATAATAAAACCCCATATACACTGATTTTTTTTATTCTTTATGTCCCTAAACTAATACAAAAATCGAGATGTTGTGTATGACCCAAAATAGGCATTTTAATAAATTTATGCAACTAAACCCCACATTGGAAAGATTTTAGGTGCTTCTTCTACTCCAGTGTCCTGTGTAGGATGTTGACCATCTCACTATTTGGTGCCTAGAAGGGTCTAAACATAAAATTCTCAATTCGTATGATATGGAACTCAACCTCAGATTTACTGAGTGTCACTAGTTAGGGCCCAGTTATATTGAAAAAGGAAGGCCAAATACCACCATTTAGGAATGTAATGGAATTTATAAGTTCATTCCTCTTAAAGTTCACTATGATAAATCCATGTAAGAACTAGAATAAACCATAAAAGTGTCTATTAATGTATCCCCTTTTGACATACCCCAACTAGATTTACAATTTGGGAAGCACTAGGATGCCCAAAAAAACCTAGTTTCTAGATGAAATGATCACCTCCAATATCAGGTTCCCCTTCCATAAAACCATGCATGAATCCCTAAATGACGATTACAACCTGATCAAAAACAATTTTAGGAATACTATGTAGTAGAAATTTGGATGATATTCCACCATGTTATAGTCCCAATCCCAATATCCTCTTTCTTCCAGCATCAAAAAGTATGATCTCGACCGTTTCTATTGCTGAGATCCAAGGAACTACTCTTGGAATCCAAAATCATCTCCACTTCCATGTTTAAGAAAAATCCTAGCCTTATCATGATGTTAATATCATGAGAAAAGGGTGTGTGATGCTTCAATACTAACTCCATCTAGTATAGCAGGGTCTTCCCTACCACTATTATCCAATATGGATCCCCTGGGAGTTGGGCTCTTGGAGAAATTAATCATATTAAAACTCGATCAATGGGATCCCACCAATGTGGTGAAAATCGCACACGGTGATTCCTACATCCACGTGATGGAGGTGGAAGGTATTTATGTGTAGATACCACCAACTGAGAGGCTCTAGAAACTTCTTTGGTTAGCGGTTGACCTAAAATTGGGATGTACACACCACCTCATATTTCCCAATATATCATGGCTTGGTTCAACACTATTCATAGGTGTGGTATAATCAATATACCCATTCCTAGTAATTAAGGAAATTTCATCCATTTATGAATTTCCCAGTCTTCATACCACCCCATATGATAGTTTGAAATAATGGATTTTATGATGCATTCATAGTGTGTGGGGAACTCTAAATTTTTTGGATGCTCTCCAATGACTGTCCTAGACCTACTTCTCAGGGTATAGATGACACATGCCTCTTGATTCTTGAGAGTGTGTCTAGTATAATAAATCTTTTAACACTAAATATAATTAATATGATAGAACCATAACCTTGAGGTTTTAGTTTCTGTATATATAATACCCACATCACCATGCAGTCCAAAGATTTAAAGTAGTAGCATGTTTTTTGAAATTGCCTCCTCTAAAATTACATAAGTAGACACATATATTCCTTATTATTATATACATACATTATATATATATATATGTATTCAATGTATTCCAACCATTTCACCCCTTTTAAGAGTAGAAAAACAACCTCAATATCTTATTTGGCAATTTATGGTGAATTTGGAGAGTTTTTAAAATATGAATAATGAAAATAAAACTTTTCTCACACAAATAAATTTTTATCACCTAATTAGAACCTAGTTCACACAAATTTCCAATAAATAAATGACTCTAGTTTTTGTAATGGTTTTCAAAGAAAATTGTAGTTTCATGAATGTTGTGGAACTATGGCTCATATGTTTGTGCAAGTAGGTTGAGTTATGCACATGAGTGAAGGTTTATCATGTGAAAAAGTCATGTTACCATACCATGACCCCATAACTCTATATATATGCATATAACCCCCCTAAGATGAAAAAACATGAAATAAAGTTTCACACACATGAAATTGGGTTGTGTTACCTAACCTCAGTGTTGTGCAAAAATTGTGAAAAATCACCCAAAGTTTGAATTTTTTATCAGAATTGAACGATATTCATCCTCATAATATCTAATTCCAAGTGGAATTTATTGGAACTAAAAAGTTATTTTGATAATTAAAAAATGTGATCTCACTACAATAAGGTCCAAAAACATCCTAGGGGATCGTGCCCAATCCCAAAAGGATTTTGCATGCAAGATTGACCACATGCGTGAAAAACTCAATTATGGAACCCAAGCCCCTTTCATGAGAATGAAATTATGAAAATCCTCCAGTAGAATAGATGATGGTAAATCCATCGATAATGGTAAAGATCATGAGAAACTTTGTTAATTTGCATATAACCCACATTTTTGTATGGAAACCTAGTTGTGTGAAAAATTAGACCCCAAATAGTAGCCTTACTTGTTATTATACCCTATAGAAAAGGTTTGAAAGTCATAAAACTCATAGTCACACAAGCTAGACAAAAGTTCTGCAACATGGATACTATAGTACAACCTAGTTCATAGAAAGCTAAAATGTTTATAAATAGTTCACCACCTGTAACACCCCAGGTAAATAAAGAATATGACATTTTCATATTTATCCATATTTGTGAATAAAGTATTAATATTACTTTAAAGGGTTTCTATGCTCGATGGTGTACCCAACACGCAACAACGAGTTTCTTGGGAATCTTACGTTGCACTCTAATAATAAAATAATATTATTTTAAATGGTAGTTAACATGTAGCCGTTGTAATGGCGGGAATGGATAGAAATAACTAAAATGTGATTATATATGTTTTTAAATGTTTTTACATTTATCCAATAATGGATAGAGGCTTATAATACGGAAAGAATTCAATTTTAGGCGTATATGCCCTAGTTTTCACTAAAGGTTCACTTATCACCTTTTGATGTTGAACCATCATTAAATATAGTTTTGTTCACTCTTAAACATTCTTTTGGACCAAATAAAACTATTATTAAGAATCGAGACATCAAAATTTACTTTGTGTAAATTTTTGGTATCTTTCTGATAAAGTTCATTTTTTTAATGAATAGTGTAAAATGTTGTATTTTAATTCAAAACCTCTTTTTAATCTAATTTATTTATATTATTAGATTATCTTTTGAATTGGTTTTAAAGTTAAATTAGAATATATTTTTACCATTAAATCCAATAGTGGTCTTTGGAATTAATTTCACTTTGAAATCAGACTTAAACTAGTGTTAATCTTTTGATACTTATTGTTTCATAAAAACACGCTATTTGCTATGACAGCGGGAATTAATTATTAAATTAATTAATGTGACTAATATGTTTTGAATTTTGTAAAATGGAATTCATTTTTGAATTCGGAATATCAAATATAGCTTAGAGTGATGTTTTGGTATTTTTCTGAAAAACTCCAATTTTTGATGAATAGTGAAACCACTAAGTGGTAATCAAGCAAACAGATTTTTCAGTTAAATGAAAGTTTACCACTAATGTGTATTGAATTTTGAAAATCAGACATACATGGTTGTCATTAGTATGTAAAATTTGGTTCAATGGGATGAAAATAATTTTTTGGTGAATAGTATCTTTTTTTCATTAATCGCGATTAGAGGTAATTAGTGTAGTTTAAGGTAAAAATGATATTATAAGAATGTGAAAACACCTTGACACTTGTCCTAAACCTATTGGGTGAGTCATGGCCGACCCATACAAGCCATGGGACAACTTTGGGACCCCATGGAGCCACTTTAGTTGGAAAATGACAGTAATATATTTTTATTTAATGTTAAAATTAAATTGACACAAACATGAGTTGTTTTACTAAAACAATTATTAAATGGGGTTATACAAGTCAGAAGATTGATTATAAATAGTCATTGGAAAGCTAAAAGGATTTCCTACATCATAGTAGTTTTTTTATAATTTTTAGACATTATATAAAGTAAATTATTTATGACATAATAATGATGCAGCGATGACATCATTATTTGACGATTTAAATAAAATGAGAAGATAATGTATACTCTATGACCTACACATGTCCAAAACCTATTGGATGAGAATATTTAGAACCCTTATCACCTTATCCACGAATTATATCAATTTGGGACCTTTTAAAACCGAAAAGAATTTTCAAATAAAGTAATATTTCTTTACTTTCCAAAAGTGCCCCTCCTCTCCTCTTATAAAAGGCCCCCACCTCTACCACCTTACACACACTCCTCAAGCCTTTGGCTCGTCCAACAGCTGCCCAATTACTTTCTCCAAATCCCTCTCCTCATCCTAGAGGATTCCCTTTGGGCATAATCCTTTCAAAGGAAGCCTTTAGGCTCAAATCAAAAGGAGTTACACTTTTAAAGGTAATTCATTCTCTCATGTTCATTTGTTTTATTTTGTTTCTCCAACCCCTAAACTCTTTTTATTTACTTATTTTGTAACAACAACAGTATCTTCAATATACTAGGATGTTTTTATAAGATTTATTTGAGATACACTCTCACACAACTACATCAAATGGTTAAAGAACATACGGTTTCCGTGGATAGCGAAATTCTGCCTCCCGAAACGATGATTGTTCAATACTCATTTAACACCTTCAAAGGTGGACATTATGATGTCACTATTTTTATATATGATATATAATATGTTTATGGTTTCTTTAATCTTCTGTATTTTTCATTTTGGGCATAATTTTATGGTTTCTATTATGGGTAAACACGATATCTTCATTTAAGGAAGTGCGGACTACCGCCCCCTCAAAGTGATGTGATTCGTTAATGCCATATGTGGGATGTGTAAAGGATGGATTTAAAGTTATTATATATGATGTTATACTGGAATTATAATATACCTCTATATCATTATTATTTCTTTCCATTAGAGTATGAGATAGAAATGAAAGTAGCGTTCATGCGTACGTACGGCTTACCGTCTCCATGAACGGTGCATTTCATTTCTTATCCCCAAATGTAATGTACTATTAAAAGTAAATGTATATAATGGATATATATAATGAATGATATATATAAATGATGAATATAATTCTGGAATTAAAATATACATACCTCTCATTTAGTTTTAATTCCATTAATATGACAAAGAAATGAAAGTAGCGTTCATGCGTACGTACGGCTTACCGTCTCCAAGAACGGTGCATTTCATTTCTTACCTCTAAATTATTAAGTAATATTATAAATACATGTATATGCTGGATATATATGATATATATGATATCCAAATCAGTAATGTCATTCTAGATATAAAGAACCTTTGACCACACGAACAACATGTAATTGTAAGAAGTCCACTTTCGACTTAAGAACCAAATATTGACAAAACAAACATTATTAACTTAAATGGTTACATAATGTTTATAACATAACAATAAGTGATATAAAATTAATAATGAACTTTAAAAAGGTTCTTAATCAAGTATAAATTAACTCAAGTTTATTATTCAGGACGTTAAAGAACGATCGAGTCAAGTCGGACCCAAGGTAAGGGAATTTCTTAACCCAACTTCCATTCTTTGGGTTAATCTCCTACTTTCAAATTATGTCATGATATTATTATGTCCTATTTTGTATTTTTACTTTCTTTATGTGTACCTATAGTGAATACACATAATAGATCTATTTTATTTTAAAATGATCTTTTTAAGGACTTCGTCTCAATCTCCTTTCATTGAGGCATATTTCGTTTTATACACAAATTTCTTTTATACGGTGTATAAACCTCTTTGACTTTACTTTTATACAAAAGGAATCTTTTTCTACGAAGCGTTTTACAAAACGAAAAAAAGGAATGTTTCTTTTAACGTACGCGGTGAAAACGACCTTTTCCGCCACCGCGAGTATTATTTGGTCTTTGTCTTCCTCAACAAGCCGTAATGTTTTTAGAATAAAATAAATACCATATACTCTTTTATGTATTTTGGTATTGAAAATGGTTTTGATAAAGAATTCTATTATGTCAATATATTTATGATATATTGTGATTGAAATGTGGAAATTTTATCATTCCTTTATATTGGTTTTATGTTTTATGATTTTATATTGGTACTTGGACATTTTAATGGGTGGTTACGTTATAAACCATATGACAGGTGGTGCCGTGAATACCAGGACGGGTGGTTACGTTATAACCTCCAATGCATTGGTTTTGGAAGTCGGCCGTATGGTTATTCCATTAAGTATGTATGGAAAATGACCGCATGGATATTCCATTAAGTGATATGTGTGGGAGTCGACCGTAAGGTTATTCCACTTAAGTATGTTTATGTCCCAAGTTACCTTTATATATGTTATGTGTTCTTTATATGGGTTTTATGGTAATCCTTTGGTTACAAAAAGGTAAGTAATGATATTTTATTCAGTGAAGAGTTTTTACTACTTCATAAAGGTGAAAAGTATTACCTTGATAAAGTATACATGGTTTACTTTTTGTTTTGATAAACTAACAGTTTTTATTCTTTGTGTATCCCTTACTAAGTTTTTATGCTCATCCCATGTTTTTGAAATGTTTTTCACAGGACTTAGCGTGTAATAGGGTCAAGGATGGGATCAAGGGAAAGTCATGCTACCTAAAACATGAAACTAGACATGTTTCTTTTTAAGAGTTTTCATTTTATGGAAATTTAGTAGAAGAGACTACTTTTTAATCTTTTGAGATGTAATAGTTATGTCCTAATTCTCTAAAACTCTAAACCTGAAAAGATACTCAATGTGAATTATTCCTTTAATTCAATTTTAAGTAAGGTTTAAGTCTAGGGCCTTATAGTTGGTATCAGAGGTCGGTTTAGATAACTTTAGAGGTTAGGGTATTCTTTAAGAATAAGTGACATTACCATAATGGTTAGGATTTCAGACAGAGTCCTAGTTTTAGATAAAGTGAATGAGTAAGAATATATTTGTGTTTATCTTCCGCATTAGTATGTGATGGTTTTGTTGTTATACTCACACTGACCCTTTTTGGTTTTAGTAAATGGCTAGATCTAGCAGGCACCAAGGTAACGGTGGATGTGAAGGAAACTGTGACAGTTTTCTGAGTGAGAAACTGAATGATATGGGAGCTGTAATGAGAACTCTTGTGTTTATCCTCAACCAACTATATAGAGTTATGATTGACCACCTAAAACTTGGTGATTTCTATAAGGCATCATGTATGCGAGAAACAAATCCCTACGGAACTACAGGTAATAATCATAAAGGTAACTGTGTTCAAAAACCTATGTGTCAAAGATGTGTAAAGAAACACCTAGGAAAATGTTTCAAAGGGACAGAAATATGCCATAGATGTGGAAATGAAGGTCATAAAGCAAGAACCTGCCATGGAAAAAGGAAGCATCCAGTTGACTCGAGGAAAGGGAAAGAAGTTCTTTCTGAGGGATCAATTGAATGTTTTAAATGTGTTGTGCATGGTCATTATGCAAACACATGTCCTATGAAGATGTTTCGTGAATGGGGTCACCAAGAGCGTACAAATGTTCGTTTACCACTACCTAATGCCATTCCGATTGAGGATGAAGAAACTGACAATGACCAATCAAAGGTATGTATTATTTCATGACTATTGTTTTCTGATTTTGGAATTTAGGATATGATTCATGATTTTGTTTGTAGGAAAGAGGTATTTTGGAATAAGTTGGAAAGGAATGGTTAATGGATCATGAATAATTTTTAATGAGTAATATGTCAACATATAAGGGCTTCAAGAGTTATGGTGAAATTCTTAAGAGTATTAAGTCTCTTTTGATGATGGGGTTACATTAGAAGACTTTTTATATTATGTGTAACCCTGATGTTTAATATATTAAATTTTATTCAAGGAATAGTTATCCCCTCTTTTATGGACATAGTTATAAAGAACCATTTGGGTTTATATGATCCTTAATTTTGAGGTAATTATGGGTTACTATATGTTATGATTGAAGTGAAATGCATGAGATAAAATTGAGGTTAAATTATGTTATGGTTATTTTTGATGATTTTATCCCTTTTTGGGGAATGATTTAAGAATTATATAGTTTTGGAAAAAGGACAACACGTAGACCGTGTGACAACCCGTCGCGTCGGACAAAGCTGCGGGAATCGAACCCACAACCAAAGTGCGACTGGTATTTATCGCCTACCACTAGACTACGTGAAGTCCCTGGTTAGTTTGACTGATTATTTTTAGTTATAGATTTTATGAATTAAGAGTAAGTTGATTTTGGGTTATTTATGAAAACGATTAACTTATCATGGAGGATATGTGATTAGGATAATTACTTTTCAATGCGAGACTTTAAGAGCAACTGATTTTGTTTGGAGATAAATGTTACGATTTAACTTGGATGACTATGTGACTAAATCCTTCAAATTTTTGGGTTTCAATATTAGATTGGTTTACTTTGAGGAATTTTTATGGACAAATTTTTTTATCGGATGGTCCTCGTTGAACTTTGGATTTTGTTGGAAAAATTTTGGAGATTAAGAATAGATTTTATTTCTAATGGGTTATCCTTTTCTGGGTTATCTGATCTTGTACTAATCTTTGGGGTTTTGGTTTTGGTTAAAGTCTAATGACATGGGAAGTATATAGTTCTCTTTTTTTGGGTTAGGTAATTCTCTAGAAGTTGATTATAGTACTCTTAATTTGAACAAGTCTTCCTAAATACTCGCCTTTTAAAGAAAATATGAGTTTGTGTAAGGAATCTAATAAAAGTTGAGAGTCAACATGATAAGTGATTATGTTTCCTTATGAATAAATTCCTCAATAAAAAGTAACTTAAAACAAAAATTTTTTCTATTAACTTTTCCTACTGGGGAATCGAATACCGTTTAACCCATCACAAGTTTGTGATTCTATCATGGTTAACTTTCTCCTAAACATGTTTTCTATCACTCTCCATCAGAACATGACCCTATGTTTTCTCCTCCATGTCCATGTTTTCATACTTGGAATCCTAGTATGGGTTAACTCGGGTGACCTTTGTACTTATCATTCTTTATTTTAAAGTGATTGTTTTACCGACTCTTGTTCTGATGTGGGACATTCAAGGATGTTTCCAAGCTCAATTTTAAAAATTGCGAGGACGCAATTCCCAAAAGGGGGGAATGATGTAACACCCCAGGTAAATAAAGAATATGAAATTTTCATATTTATCCATATTTGTGAATAAAGTATTAATAGTACTTTAAACGGTTTCTATGCTCGATGGCGTACCCAACACGCAACAACGAGTTTCTTGGGAATCTTACGTTGCACTCTAATAATAAAATAATATTATTTTAAATGGTAGTTAACATGTAGTCATTGTAATGGCGGGAATGGATAGAAATAACTAAAATATGATTATATATGTTTTTAAATGTTTTTACATTTATCCAATAAAGGATAGAGGCTTAAAATACGGAAAGAATTCAATTTTAGGTGTATATGCCCTAGTTTTCACTAAAGGTTCACTTATCACCTTTTGATGTTGAACCATAATTAGATATAGTTTTGTTCACTATTTAACATTCTTTTGGACCAAATAAAACTCTTATTAAGAATCGGGACATCAAAATTTACTTTGTGTAAATTTTTGGTATCTTTCCGATAAAGTTCATTTTTTTTAATGAAGAGTGTAAAATGTTGTATTTTAATTCAAAACCTCTTTTTAATCTAATTTATTTATATGATTAGATTATATTTTGAATTGGTTTTAAAGTTAAATTATAATATATTTTTACCATTAAATCCAATAGTGGTCGTTGGAATTAATTTCACTTTGAAATCAGACTTAAACTAGTGTCAATCTTTTGATACTTATTGTTTCATAAAAACACGCTATTTGCTATGACAGCGAGAATTAATTATTAAATTAATTAATGTGACTAATATGTTTTGAATTTTGTAAAATGGACTTCATTTTTGAATTCGGAATATCAAATATAGCTTAGGGTGAAGTTTTGGTATTTTTCTGAAAAACTCCAATTTTTGATGAATAATGAAACCACTAAGTGGTAATCAAGAAAACTGATTTTTCAGTTAAATGAAAGTTTACCACTAATGTGTATTGAATTTTGAAAATCCGACATACATGGTTGTCATTAGTATGTAAAATGTGGTTCAATGGGATGAAAATAATTTTTGGGTGAATAGTAACTTTTTTTCATTAATCGCGATTAGAGGTAATTAGTGCAGTTTAAGGTAAAAATGATATTATAATAATGTGAAAACACAATGACACTTGTCCTAAACCTATTGGGTGAGTCATGGCCGACCAATACAATCCATGGGCCAACTTGGGGACCCCATGGATCCACTTTAGTTGGAAAAGGACAATAATATATTTTTATTTAATGTTAAAATTAAATTGACACAAACATGAGTTGTTTTACTAAAACAATTTGTAAATGGGGTTATACAAGTCAGAATTTTGATTATAAATAGTCCTTGGAAATCTAAAAGGATTTCCTACATCATATTATTTGTTTTATAATTTTTAGACATTAAATAAAGTAAATTATTTATGACATAATAATGATGCAGCGATGACATCATTATTTGACAATTTAAATAAAATGAGAAGATAATGTATACTCTATGACCTAAACATGTCCAAAACCTATTGGATGGGAATATTTCGAACCCTTATCACTAGCCACGAATTATATCAATGTGGGACCTTTTAAAACCGAAACACATTTTCAAATAAAGTAATATTTCTTTACTTTCCAAAAGTGCCCCTCCTCTCCTCTTATAAAAGGCCCCCAACTCTACCACCTTACACACACTCCTCAAGCCTTTGGCTCGGACAACCCCTGCCCAATTACTCTCTCTAAATCCCTATCCTCATCCTAGAGGATTCCCTTTGGGCATAATACTTTCAAAGTAATCCTTTAGGCTCAAATAAAAAGGAGTTACACTTTTAAAGGTAATTCATTCTCACATGTTCATTTGTTTTATTTTGTTTCTCCAACCCCTAAACTCTTTTTATTTACTTCTTTTGAAACAAAACCAGTATCTTCAATATACTAGGATGTTTTTATAAGATTTATTTGAGCTACACTCTCACACAACTACATCAAATGGTTAAAGAACATACGGTTTCCGTGGATGGCGAAATTCTGCCTCCCGAAACGATGATTGTTCAATACTCATTTAACACCTTCAAAGGTGGCCATTATGATGTCACTATTTTTATATATGATATATAATATGTTTATGTTTTCTTTAAGCTTCTGTATTTTTCATTTGAGCATACTTTTATGGTTTCCATTATGGGTAAACACGGTATCTTCATTTAAGGAAGTGCGGACTACCGCCCCCTCAAAGTGATGTGATTCGTTAATGCCATATGTGGGACGTGTAAAGGATGGATTTAAAGTTATTATATATGATGTTATATTTGAATTATAATATACCTCTATATCATTATTATTTCTTTCCATTAGATTATGATATAGAAATGAAAGTAGCGTTCATGTGTACGTACGGCTTACCGTCTCCATGAACGGTGCATTTCATTTCTTATCCCCAAATGTAATGTACTATTAAAAGTACATGTATATAATGTATATATATAATTAATGATATATCTAAATGATTAATATAATTCTGGAATTAAAATATACATACCTCTCATTTAGTTTTAATTCCATTAATATGATAAAGAAATGAAAGTAGCGTTCATGCGTACGTACGGCTTACCGTCTCCATGAACGGTGCATTTCATTTCTTACCTCTAAATTATTATGTAATATTATAAATACATGTATATGATGGATATATATGATATATATGATATCCAAATCAGGAATGTCATTCTATATATAAAGAACCTTTGACCACACGAACAACATGTAATTGTAAGAAGTCCACTTTCGACTTAAGAACCAAATATTGACAAAACAAATATTATTAACATAAATGGTTACATAATGTTTGTAACATGGCAATAAGTGATATAAAAGGAATAATGAACTATAAAAAGGTTCTTAATCAAGTATAAATTAACTCAAGTTTATTATTCAGGATGTTAAATAATGATCGAGTCAAGTCGGACCCGAGGTATGGGAATTTCTTAACCCAACTTCCATTCTTTGGGTTAATCTCCTACTTTAAAATTATGTCATGATATTATTATGTCCTATTTTTTATTTTTACTTTATTTATGTGTACCTATAGTGAATACACATAATAGATCTATTTTATTTTAAAAATGATCTTTTTAAGGACTTCGTCTCAATCTCCTTTCATTGAGGCATATTTCGTTTTATACAAAACTTTCTTTTATACGGTGTATAAACCCCTTTGACTTTAATTTTATACAAAAGGAATATTTTTCTATGAAGCGTTTTACAAAATGAAAAAAGGAATGTTTCTTTTAACGTACGCGGCAAAAACGACCTTTTCCGCCACCGCGAGTATTATTTGGTCTTTGGCTTCCTCAACAAGTCGTAATGTTTTTAGAATAAAATAAATACCATATACTCTTTTATGTATTTTGGTATTGAAAATGGTTTTGATAAAGGATTCTATTATGTCAATATATTTATGATATATTGTGATTGAAATGTGGAAATGTTATCATTCCTTTATATTGGTTTTATGTTCCATGATTTTATATTGGTACTTGGACATTTTAACGGGTGGTTACGTTATAAACCATATGACCTGTGGTGCCGTGAATACCAGGACGGGTGGTTACGTTATAACCTCCAATGAATTGGGTATGGAAGTCCGTCGTATGGCTATTCCATTAAGTATGTATGGAAATTGGCCGTATGGCTATTCCATTAAGTGATATGTGTGGGAGTCGACCGTATGGTTATTCCACTTAAGTATGTTTATGTCCCAAGTTACCTTTATATATGTTATGTGTTCTTTATATGGGTTTTATGGTAATCCTTTGGTTACAAAAAGGTAAGTAATGATATTTTATTCAGTGAAGAGTTTTTACTACTTCATAAAGGTGAAAAGTATTACCTTGATAAAGTATACATGGTTTACTTTTTGTTTTGATAAACTAACAGTTTTTATTCTTTGTGTATCCCTTACTGAGTTTTTATGCTCATCCCAAGTTTTTGAAATGTTTTTCACAGGACTTAGCGTGGAGTAGGGTCAAGGATGGGATCAAGGGAAAGTCATGCTACCTAAAACATGAAACTAGACATGTTTCTTTTTAAGAGTTTTCATTTTATGGAAATTTAGTAGAAGAGACTACTTTGTAATATTTTGATATGTAATAGTTATGTCCTAATTCTCTAAAACTCTAAACCTGATAAGATCCTCAATGTGAATTATTCATTTAATTCAATTTTAAGTGAGGTTTAAGTCGGGGGCCTTATACCACCACCACACCCTAATTTTTTTTGGATAGACCTATCGAAGTTGATGCATCAAGATCTCATCTGTGCAAACCTTCATTTCATGAACAAATGAAACTCCCTTATCCAATTCATTTATATAGGTAGAAAACATTCAAAATTACCCCAATATAGGCCTCATGTCACTTGTTATTATGTTAGATTTATCCTCACAAAACTTCCGTTGTTAGATAGATGTGTTGTCTTAAGATGAATTCCCATCACGCAACCCCAAAAGGTGCATGAAAATATACCTCATAAATCCATTAATAAACATTATGATAATGTATATAGCTCATGAAAATTTAAAATTTATCAAAACTCTCATGTTTCGTGACATAACCTATGGGTACCAATCTCAATACCCCCTCCTGCCAAACAATGTTTCATGGAAGCTTAGTGTTATGTTTCTCTCCACCAATTCATACGTGGTCCTTTGTCTGAACCATAATTTCATGAATGGTATAATAAAACCTCATGCATTAAACTCCTAGAATGGTCTAGTAAACATCATTTCCTTTTATTCCTAAGCATAGTCACCATACCATTGGGGTCCCTCCATGATTCCCTAATGTTTCCATCATCATCAGAAATAGAAATCTTTTACCATGGATGAGGGAATGTAGGATTCTCATGTCCTTATCTCCTTTTACCATAATTGGGAATGTACATAACCGATTGAAATACCTTATTCACATTTAATCTATAATAATTTAAATTTTTAAACAGTAAAATCCTAGTCTCATGATGTTAAACTGCAAGATAAAAACCTCGGAATAAGACGTCAAACAACAACCTTACTCTTTGTGGTAGGAATTAGATGTCTCAAGCGATAAGTGTGAGATGATAAAATATATTATAGGAATCATGTACATATATTCAACACCACACCCCTTTTCACTGATCCCTTCATGACACACGCATCCTTACCACATGACAATAAACCTTGTGGATTGGTTCTACCACACAACAATAAACTATGAACATCAACTGCAAGGATTTTGATCTCTATCTCTTAATAGGGTGTGTAGGATGACTCGTTAATGTTAAATTCTAAAATCCACCAAAAATAAACTTTCTCTTCAGAGGCTACAACGCTAAACCTTTTAGGGGACTTTCTGGACCTCTCAATATCTAAATTTCAGGGCCACTATATACTTAAGTCCCACCATGCGGTGCTAAAAAATATCCATCCAATTTCATGATGAGTGTATATAGAAAATATTAATATCATATATAAAAATATGCCCACATCCCCATAAGAAACAAAAAATCTAAACACATACACACAATAATATAAACCGTCGACTATGTCCCTACAAGACTCTATACTTATAACTACATCCCCAAAAGACATTAAACTTTTGACCATATCCTCGCAAGAAATTAAACCAATGACCTCACTATAAATATCAAAATCACTACCTCAGGTAACCAGAATGAGATTACTAAATAAACTACACTTTGATGTATTACATCATTCATGTATGTCACCGTGTAATAGGAACAATAAGTCTTGGGTTCTACACTAAAAATTACTCATACAGTAGATGCCATCAGCTCTAAAATAGGATGACTTTACATATTTCCATCACACCCAATGTTAACAGATGGTCGACATACTCAATTTCATCATCATCTCTGTCCACAAGTATTATCACCTTCATGACAACAAGTCGCATAATTAACTGTATTCCACTTCAAGATCTATTTAGGAATGAGATTCACGAACATGTCTCAAATATACGATAGAGACATAGACTAGGAAACGGACTCTAATGAGGAATAAATGGAAGGTGGGGTAGAAATATCATCATCCCATATCAATCAAGGAGTCGATATTATCAACCATGTTTGAAGAGGTCACCCATCTTTGAAAAGTGGGAATGCGGGGGAAACATACCCTTTGGAGGGGCTTTAACCAATCCAAGGATATAAGTACACTCCAAAAGTAAAAAAGAACATTTAATGCGTGACCTGGTGGAATTTAAAAAAAACAAGTAACAGGGGAAACACCATAATCTTGAACTTCATAGGATCAAACTCTAAAAATAATGGAAGGTATACAAGATAAGTTTCTAATATGAATAAAACAATAAGTTTTGGAATAGACATCATATAAGAACTGACATTGGGATATGAATGAATTTAGAATGATGTGTATATAAGGTGTAATGTGACCATTCAGAGTATAAATATTATAATAGTAATATAACCATTATACACAAAAATATCCAACAAAATTCTTAAAATAATTTGATAATAGTATACATAATAGTTATTTTTAATATAAATTGACCAATGAATAGTTACATAAATAAAAACCTATTAATTATAATAAAAGAATAGTTTTTAATTTTTTGTAACCAAGTGTATGATTTTGAAATACAATAAGAGTTTTATTTAATCATTAAAATTATCGTATATAGAAAATTATTCACATGAAAAATTAAATTAATTTAAAAATCAACACATTGAGATTTTTTAATGGTGTATTTTTTATAATTTTCTAAGTCATTAGGTTTTTTGTGTGAATAGTATAATATAATATGAATATATGATAAGTATTACGAGTTTGTTATAATAAAAAAATAACATAAGGACATGCTTGGATGAAAATAAATAAATATTATTAATTTAATGTCTTTTCATGAATGACGATAAATTTCAAATCCTAAAATATATTTTCTAAATTTTATATTGGAAATTAAGATTATAAAATCAATATTGTTTGTAAAATATATATTTTTATGCCAAAAGTTATATAAAATAACATAGATCTGTTCTAAAACATAAAAATGTCAAAAAAATATTTAAATGTTGAAATTAATGAGCCAAATATATGGGTAGACCAATTATTTTACATATTCCAAAATATATATTTCAAAGGCCAATATTTAGAAATTAATAAAAAGCTGTCCCTAATTTTCTATAAATACCCAAAAATCCACCCATTCCTCTTCAATCAAAAATTAGATATCAATATTCCCCTCTCATTTTACATTCCAAGAGTCCCTAAAAATATTTTAGAAGGTTATATGGAGTTCTTATCTATCTCCAAGAAGCTACATTTCAGGGTAAAAGTTCCTAATACATTCTATTTCATTACTTGTGTAATACATTCCAATTTCTTTTCTTTTCAATATTAAATGTTATAATGATTCGTTTTTCTAAAATACTTATTATATTTTTAATGATAAATCACTATTTTCCCCCATTATAACACTATTATACATCATTATAATTATGAAACTTTTATATCGTGACCATATCAATTATGAAAATCCAACCGCATTTTTTGTATTTATGTTGTTATGGATATTTAATTTCTAATAGGGTCACTTTTTCTAAGGAAGGATGACTACAATGTATATAACGACATGGAAATATATATATATATATGTGTGTGTGTGTGTGTGTGTAATTTCCCTTCTCTCTATGTTTGTATGAATTTTTAAGTAATGTAGTATAACATAAAACACAACAATAACACATTATTTCATTAATTTTGAACAATAAATTTAGTCAATATTTATACCCAGTAAAATGAACATCATTAAAATAGGAAAAAATAGAAAAAAATAATAACTAGGATAGGAATATTTAGATTAACTTGATCTCTTAGGATTATCACACTCTTGAACAACACTACACCAAAGGAAAAATAATATTATTAATGTAATGTTGATATCGAAAATGAATAATATCAAATTCTAACCAAAATTAAAGTGTTAAATATATGGATAAAATAATATATATTTAAAGGAAGAAAAAAACAATTATAACCATTGCGAATTTTGATGGCTCTCCATTATAACCATTGGACAATATCTCTATCGGGCATTATGACTGTTGGTAATATATCTTTTATAATGTGACTAATTAGTGTATATTTAGCATAATTTAGGGAAATAATTGATGTATAATGATGAAATGACAGCCTCATATAGCTGAATCACTCCTTATGAAGCTCATCTATTAGATCTTGATATAGAAGTAGCATCATTCAGGTTCACACTTGACCATGCATAAGCAATGTTTCAACAAGTGAGGCTCAAGAGGAATGGCCTACTAGAAAATTTCAAGTTAGTAAAAATCCCCATGAAATCAATTTTAGTTGATCAACCCCATAAAATTTCTAAAATCACACACCATACTCTTAGAGTGTATGCCATTATAATAAGGTATTATGTATCTAGATTATAATAGTATATCAAATTACTATTAAAATAAAATTTTACCCAATGTTGTTTCATATTAATCAACTTTATAATTATTAAAAAATATTTTATTTTTCTATATACAACTTTTTAACAATTCAAGGAATTTATCTAGAGCCATGTGTTGAGCCGATGTGAGATTTTGAGGCCCGGTGAGCCCAGAATTGATATTTTTTTTAAAAATAAATCTATTAATATTACATGTACAATTTTTTTAAAAAAAAATTTGATTAACTCCCAACTAAAGTATTATATTATAAATATAAGACTAATTTTTAGTTCATATCATGGGTATTACCCTAGGAATGACATAAATTTGGAACACACTGGATGTTCGGGTTGAGCACAGTCACGGGTGAGTTATTAATAAAATAAAAATAAAATAATTATTTTAATTTAATTTTTCTCCATGAAGTAAAATAAATATAAATATGATACTATTTAAAAAATCCTAGGTTTGGATTCCTAAAACTATATAATTGAGGAGATATATTTGGAGGATCATTTTTAGAGGAATGACGAATACATCGTGGATCTATCATTTTTCTGGTGTTGGTTTATTTGTAGTATTTGGGGATAATTATTATTTGTTTATTTTTTAATGTTTGTACCTAATAGTTTTTATTTCTTATAACAACATATCAATTCCAAATTAAAAATAATAATTAGTTTTTTTCCTCACATTTATGGATTATGGTTTTATCTCCACATTCTATGTGTGTTCATCATTGGCATGTTTTTTGGCCTATGATTCAGGGAATACCCAGTGAACGATCATTGTGAATTCAGTTTTTGGTGCAACAGATTACATCAGAAGGTTAGGTATGGAGATTCGATGTCATTGTTGAAATACATGATTAAAGAATTAGATCAAGAAATGGATCATATGTTCATTATACCAGTTTTTATGCATTTTCAAGGAGGCACGACTAAAGATAGTGGGTCACGCATCGGAAGTCGGTGGGCCAAAGATTTATAAATATTCATCACTGGAATGATGTAACCTCATCATCTCCAGGGATCTGACAATAGGTATATATCTAAGGATCTCATGTGAATTTAATAATATGAAAATAAATAAATAAACATGTAAATTTTTTGATTCGATGCTGCGTTCGACTGCAACTCATCATCCACACTCGTTGCACGAAGATTCAATGTAGAACCCCTCCAGATCGTCCACACATGCTTCAAGAATCTGTGTAAATGATGATTATCGAGTTTTGGGTGCTATCATGGAGCTTTGATGATTCCATCAATGTAACAATGATCACTTATCCTCTGTTTCTATGATCCTTTAAAATTTCATTGGATCGATTGCTTGGACAAAGTCTATTTATCTCAAGGATGCAGGAGGAAAGAGGAGCACTCAATATATTGGAATGAGTTTCCCACACAGAGGATATTATATCCTTATAAACATAGAGAGTGGATGTGGAAAATATGTGGTTAGGTATCTCGACCCCCTTATATCTGACATCCACTAAATAAGTAATAAATAATTAATTATTATCAAAAATTGTGCCCTAAATGTGATTGATATTTTATCCCATAATTTTAATATATATTATATATATTTTGTTATAAAACCGACTCATTAACTCAACTAGTAATTCCTACTTATATTAAATGAACTTTTCATATGAAATATATTATTCCTTCATATAATATTATTCCATGTATTTACTTAAATAAATTTTAAAAAAAAAGTAACAAATAAATTCAACCAAATTATTCTATACTTGAATAATAATGAATTTATTTATTCATCATTGATCATTAAATATTTGATTACTCTAGGACCCTATGGTGGGACCCACCACATACTATATACCTATTCACTATAATAGAGATGATTCTTGAATGCGCTATTATGTGTGACCCTCAAGGACCTTATCTAAATAAGAGTGAATAATATTCATAGACCAAGAGTGGAATCTAGCAACCCATAACAGCCTTAAATTGATAAGGAATAGTTATAGAAACAACCAGGCTATAATCATGAACCATGTAAAATAATATCATTATATTATGAAATCTCATAAATTATAATTCACACTTGGGTTGTCATAGTTTCTTTTATTTATTATTCTTTGATCTAATTGTATTGATTTACCTTCAATTACCATGGACCTGGAATTAGTTAAGGTGTCATATTCCTAACAAACCAAGCCAAAGATATAATTTCCTCAATCGGGAAGTGAAAAATTATATCTTGATCATTCAACCAATTTCATACCACCAATGAAACAACCAACAGAAACTACCTCTCCATAACTTAGTTTTCTTGCTTTCACATAGAATCAATGTACATGATCAAATAAAACGCATTGATAATGATATCATGTCAAGAGTCCAATACACATGTACTTAGATAGGAACAACCAATGACACTTAAAACATGTGGTGTTACTATGTTTGGGTATATTCTCATGATATCACCTTCAATATATCACCAAGTGTGAACTTTATGTGAAAAACTCGCAATGTTTATGATCCCCCAGCACCTGATAATCTAACATGAACTATTTCAAGAAAATATGATGTATCTAAAACATATAACATATATTTAAGATTAATGTCATAGTATCCTGGGGTTCCCATTATAGATAAAGATCTGGTATAAAATTTTTATATGACAGTTAATCTACTGATATTACAATTTAAATAGTGGACACATAAATATCTACACTACAGTTGTAAGGGTACATATTAAAAATATCACTATATACATGGTTTGGCAATCAAATATAACCATCATTGTTAGCTATCACCAGATTAAGATCAGGTTTCTACTAATTCATGACTTTAGCTTCTTGGTTTTATATGTCTCAACTACATAGCTACTATGTTATATGCAACCTATTCTCATTTAGTAAAATGCCTCAGGAGATGTAATCCTCGAGTATATTCCCTTTCATCCCCTTTCTAAACCTGAAATATTGACTAGCAATAGTAGTATAATTATCATAATTCATATTATGATTCATTAATCACTAGGTACAATTCCATGAACCAAAAAATCATTGTGTATTACATACTTTTTCATTAGCTACCACTGAAGCTATAACACAGTTGGTATTTTTACATATGGCTACCATGGGCTTGTATACTCTTGTCTAACTCATTACCTTAGCCTGACTATAATGTTATATCCCATTGATCCATGGAATACTAGTTTGAATCCTTTAAAAATCAGTATCCCTTCCACTACACAATCCACGTACATATCCTTTTTACATTATCAAGTGAAACTGGATAGCTCTAACTGCATCCTTTGCAATCCTCCTGGATATAATTATTATTTTCCTACCATAATGTTTATTTTAGAAATATAATTTCTTGTAAATATCAGGTAATATGTGATTGATCTATCATAGAAGCATATGGGATTAAACCTACCACATTAATCTCTTCTTATGTGTCATACATGTATTCTTGAAAATATTTATGCCATGTGATGTTGGTATTAATTCTCTCTTGAGTTTTTTCAACTTATATTCTTCAATACATTATTAGTATGTGTATTATTTTCTAGGTCAAAGAAACTGTTATATCTACCTCAATATATCATATTCCCTAGAACTTATGTTGCTACATTAAATCAATCTATCGAGTATTACATTCATTCTTATTTTAATAACTACAAAATAAATAAGTTTTTTCCATAGGTCACAAAATATTTTTCAGTTGGAAAACAATAGATCTAGCACTATCATACAGTAGACACAGGTTGTTGATTAATTCCAAATGAACATTCATTTATCTTATTTCTTACTTTAATACTGAATTGGATTCTAGTAACTTTCACTCCTTATTATAATTTTATGATATCACCATCCTTTTTTAGTTGAATCATATACACACATTACAAAATTAGTGGTATTCACATATAATTCACAATAAAACTGTCAAATAAATTAACCATTATATGTAAAATTCTAATGAATTTAGGAATAATGACTTTGTATAAATAATAATTCCACATTGGTAGTACACTTGTGCCACCCATGTACAGTTTTACTTGAATACCCACTGTAGTATTCAAAATAATAAGCCTATGTACGTTGAAACATGGAATCCATTATTTAATTTTAATTGATATTGTCAATATTATTTAATTCACATATACTATCTACTCATATAAATTATTATTATCAGTGAATAATGTATCACTGACCACGGTGAATAAAAAACCATCACCTTGTTTTTGTCCTCCATATGTAGTATGTGACTCTAGTACTTTCTTCTTCTATGAAATATTGTGGAACTTGTTCCTATGACTACTACTTGTGCATATTTATCATTGACTAAACACATGTCAATATTTCTCTCACTATCACAAATAGAGTTTTCCACCATTTTATAGAATTTTAGTCTATCAATTGACTATAAAATTCCTACTATAGAACTTTCTTTTATATCCTAAGAAACATATACAATTAATACTCATATGCACATTGTATATTTCTTAATTCATGTTTGTTAATTTTCTTAAAAAATCCCTTTACAACAAAACACAATGTTCTTATAAAATAATGAATTTATATCATACTATAACTCATATGATATATATTTTTCATTATAGTTGGCATGTTATTAAGGGATAATGCCTTTATTTTCAATTCATGCCTTGAAAAATGGAAGTACCTATAATGCATGACCTTTAACATTGATGATCATTTCACTTACCTCATGACTCATATGTGTATAAGGAAATTTGTGTTTAGGAATTGATCCACACTAATTTTTGTTGATAAATTTCAACATATAATACTCAACAATGATCCTCCTTAATAACATCATAGATTTGATATAAATAAGGTAACGTGTGTTTAATAATTTATCTATGTTGTATTATATTGATCGATAAATTGTTATTCAGGATATTATTTGGAACACTAGCCTAAAGTGTCTCATGTAATTTTTCCATGCATGTACCACACATCACTTTCTCATTCCTTAAGGAAACTTGAATGAATAAGATGAATTATATTTACCAACATATTATCATTGTAATATTTCACAATCTCTAGCTAAACTAATTCTGAAATCATAATGGATTACCTTTATTTCAAAATTATTCATTTTCCCAAACTAATTATATATGTTTTTCAATAATACCTACGCAATTTAACTCTATAGTGTCTAAAACTATACAGGGTATATTCATTAAAACTGTATAATTTTTCTTGAAAAAGTATCATCTTTCCAAAACTAGTTATATAACTCTTACATTTTATATTCATTAGGTATTTTAATTTATTCAAGAATTATTAAACAATTGGATGAGTATTGTAACACCACAATATTACATGGTACGCTTCTTTTTAAATAATTCTATAGCTTACGCTACACGCAACACCGAGTTCAAGTGCACTATAACAAACTGTTTAAAACGAAATTATGAATAGTATTAACCAAGATTTTAATTTTTATGTATTACATATAATTTTAATATTCATCTCATGTGTTTCCTAGAGATGATGTATAAGCAAATTCATTTTTTTCAAATAAACTAATTATTTTTCAAAAAATACAGTTTTACAACCCTTTAATGGAGAACATTTTTAAAATAAAATATTTGACACTTTTATATATTCAACTTGAAAAAATAAAATTCTTATTTATAATAAATTACGAAATATATATATTTTTTATTATAACATTCATATTTTAATAAATAGTGAAAAATGCTACATTTTAATTAAATATTACTTTTGCATCTAATTTATTTTTATTGATAGATTATACTTTAATTTTGTTTTAAAGTATAATTATATTATGTTTTTATCATTTAATATAATTTATTTCATTTTAATTATTCTCATATTAAAATTAAATATAAATTCATTCCAATCTTTTGATAGTTTTTACCTTTGAAAAATCCATTTTCTGGTTTTGTCAATGGGGGTTAATTTTAAATTAATTACTACAACTTATGTATTTAAAATTTTGAAAAATGGATTCCATATTTAGAATAAGCGGGTCCAAATTATGTTAAAATTTTACTTTTATTTTTTAGATATTTGAATAGAAACTTTAGTACTTTTTTATTACCGCGGTTAAGGGTAAATCTAATAATTAATGGTAAAAAGAATATTATAAAATTACCCTAACAAATATAAAAATCCTATTAGATGCCTAAATTTGAATTTTATCACCTAGTTTTTGAAATGGAATCATTTAATGGACCATTTTCCCTGTATATGATAGGAATATTATTAAAATTAATGAATGTGACATAATATCACATGCTCGTTTCTTATAAGTATGATAATTTTAATATAGAGATATCAATGAGATAAAATATATTATAAATAGTATTTTAAAATATAAAATAAATAAATACATCATAACAATATATTTATAATTTTTAGATATTAAATAATTACCATTAATGATGACATGATAGTAATGAAAAAATTATTTTATTAACTGAAATATCAAATAGATGATATTAATTTTTTTAAAATAAAAATAATTTTACTAAGTTAATGAAGTATATGAATTATATAGGTAACATAGACATGTTAGTGATGTATTTTATGAATTTTTTTGAATTTATAATGGTGGATTGATATTTTTAAAAATGAAAATATTGAATAGTATCAAAATTGACCTAAATGATATTTTAAAATAAATATTATTTTGATTCAATGCTATAAAATTTCTAAAAATCTAAGGTTTTTCCAACTAACTAGGATAATGTTAAAAATTTTATAAATGATATAATTGTGGTTATTTTGTAATTTTATAGTAATTATATTAACCATATATTATAAAATGAAAAGTAAACACTTTAAGAGTTAACCTCTTTCTTATGATCCAATTGTGGTTCTTTTACTTATTTAGGATAGCTTCCTCTGTATTGTTTATCCATACAGAAAATTTGTTCTCACCCCTTTATTATGTTTTATTTTTTCCCTATGATGTGAATAATTATATTTTGAATGACGTTCAAGGATAATCCTAGGGATATGAGTGTTTTAAAAGGGTATAATATGTTGTTTTCATTTCAAGATATAATGTAAAGATTATTTTTGAATCTAGTATTTACAAGGACACTAAAGGGATAAGTCCTTAGGGAATTTATTTCTTGTGATCATGAAAATATATCATAAATAATGCACTAAATCTGGGAAAGTTGGGTCAATGCATTATAGTTGGTATCAAAGAAAGATTTTTATAAACCATGGAAACTAGATTTAAGAAAAACATGATTAGGTAACTTTACAATGAGATAGATTTTGAGAATAAGTATATAAGAACATCCTAGAATTTTGGTAAAATATATATTATGTGGTTATTTTTATAAAATAAATCTCTCTATGGATACTAAAAGTTGGTGTGGTTCTAGACCATATGATCCAATTAGTAATAACTCTGACAAGGTGTTGTGGGATTGACTCGGGGTAACCTGGTACATGACAACGGGTCTTACTACGCACCTAGCTTGACACTCATGAGAGATATACATCGGATAATTAATATTTTATTTAAAAACTATTATAAAGGATTTATGAGTAAACATGTCACCAAAGAAATCATTTTTAAGAATATGTATTCTCTATGTAAAAAATTTTCAATTTCTGTTAAGTATTTTACTAGTTTGGAATTGTAAATTATTATTTATAACCTAATATAGTGTATTCCATTATATAGAAATGGAACCTAGTGGGAGGAATGGAAACAGTATCAACACATATAATCCATGTAAGGCTTTCCCTCCTATGAAAGATAATGATAGTGGAGATGGTTATAAAACTGGCACTGAAAAGCATATAACCATACTGAGACAAATGACTTAGGTTATGAATAATAACCTTACTCATATAGAGTAGCCTGATCCACAACACTAAGGTTCAATTTTATACATCTTCATGAGAAAACAAACTCCAAAATTCAATTGGACAACAAATCCATTTACATATGAGGAATGTATAATTTCATTAAAGAAAATATTTCTTACTCTGGGGAGTAACGAAGGGGGAAAAGTTATTATTGAAGTCTATTGTCTATCAGGAGATGCATATCAATTGTGGTTGTTAATTCAAAATATGAATGATGATGAATAGCTATAAAATATTGAATGGAGGGAATTTAATAACAATTCCTAGAAAATACTCTTCTCATGATCTATGAGAAGATATAGAGATCCAATTTCTGAGTCTAAGGCAGAAGGAGGTTGAGAATGTTTGAAAGTATGAATATAACTTCACAATGCTATAAAGGCATATTGTAGACTACATATGTAACCCAATAAGTAATATTAATCGATTATTTTATGGGTTAAAACCATTCCTTCTACATTTATTTGTCTCAAACTCTTTCTCATTTTATGAAGATATAGACTCATGTGCTATCAAGATAGAATATGAATCCTATAAGACTTATGACATTAAAGTAAAGCAATACTATAAGAGGTTTGGTGAACACTCTTGAAAAGTAAATAAGTGGAATAAGGGAAAATTTGAGTATCAATTATTATTTAATCATGGAAAGAAACACCTCAGTACATTCCTAAAGGTAATGAGAGTCTGTTACAAATGTATGGGAAAAGGCCACCAAGCTCATGATTGTAAGGGGAACAACAAAGTTATCACTGTTTAGTGCTTTAATTGTAAATATATGGGACATTATTCAAATGATTTTCCTAATCATCATGGAAACTTTCCCTAGAAAAGGCCAATTAATCAAGGCCATGTTTTTGTGATCACAACTGTTGTGGTTGAAGTTCCTGATGTTGTGGTGGCAGGTACTTTAAATATTTCCTCAAATTTAGCCAAAGATTTATTTGATTATAGATCTTCTCATTCCTTTATATATTCACAATTTTATTTCAAAATTAGATATTTTCAATTCACATTAACAAGGGAGTTTTCAGTCAAAACCCTTAAGGGAAGTCTCATTACAATAAAGATGTGTCAGGCAGTTCCCATTATGGAATATAAACATGCTTTATCTTCTAAATTTATCATTATAAAATTGGATGAATTTAATATAATCATCTATATGTATTGGCTATCAAAATAATATGTGAAATTTTATTACAATAAGAAGAAAGTATTGATTTGTGAGGAAAATGTAGAACCTATTATCTTTAGAGAAGAAACTTCATCACCTTATTCTTATCAAAACCCAACTCCATTAGCTTTACTGAATGAGATTCTATGGGATGAAGAGTAAATAACTTCTAGGGATGTAAAAAACAAACATTAAAATTGGGGATTTACGTATTATAAAAAATATTTTGATATTTTTATGGAATATTTACCGAGATAACCCCTAGATACTGAAGTTGACTTTTCAATTGATTTAATCCCTAATGCAAGACAAATATCAAAGTCTCCTTATAGAATGGAAATAGTTAAATTAGTATATCTAAAGAAACAACTAGTGTAGTTGAGTAATAAGGGATTTATTAAAGCTAGTATTTCTCCATGGGATCCATATTTCTTTTATTAAGAAGAAATATGTATCAATGATGATGTGCATTAATTATATAGAAATCAATGTTATTACAATAAATAACAAGTATCACCTACCTCACATTAATGATTTTCTGATCAACTTCATAGAGCTTAATATTTTTGATGATTAACCTTCATTATTTATATCATAAATTCTGTATAAAGAAGGAATATATTCCAAAGTCATCATTATGAATGAGGTATTTTCATTATGAATTTATGATAATGCCATTTGGATTAACTAATGAACCCTCTTTTTTCATGGATCTAATGAAAAAACTGTTCAAGGAATATCATGATGATTTTTTCATAGTATTTATTGATGATATATTGGTATAATCCAAAAGCTATGAAGACCATGAGAACAAATTGTGGATTTTTCTGAAGACTCTTAGAAGAAATGAACTATATGGGAAGTTTATCAAGGGTGAATTATGTCTTCAATAAATTTCATTTCTTGGTTATATTTTCTCAAAGGATAGAATATCTGTTGATTCATAAAAGACAAAGGTAGTCTAAGAATAGATAGCACCAATGAGTTTAAATCAAGTATAATGTTTTATTGGTTTATCATGTTACTATTGGTATTTTTTCCGTAATTTTTCCTAATTGAAAAAACCATTGGCCAAGATCACACGTAAAGTGGTTAAATTTTTTTGGAAAAAAGATTGTGAAGAATTATTTGAATAATTTAAGATAATATTTTTCAATTATTTTATCTTCAATTTACCTTCTAAAAATAATGTGTTTGTGATTTATAGTTATGCATCAAGAAAAGGAATTTCTTTTGTCCTTATGCAGAATGATAGATTTATTTCTTCTACATTAAGGAAATTTAAAATCCATGAACAAAAAATACCCAACTCATGATCTTGATTTATTAGTAGTAATATTTACAATAAAGATATGGAAACACTATCTCTATGGTGAAATATGTGAGACATATACTGATCACAAGGGTTTGAAATATATTTTCTCACAGAAAAAAAAGTCAACATGACACAAAGGATATATCTTGAGCTACTCAAAGATTTTGATTTCACAATACACTACCAACTAGGGAAGGAAAATAATGTGGTAGATGCTTTCAGTAGAAAGGACCATGGAGTTTTAAAAAAATTAGAGTTGAAAAAGATTATATGTTTATGATTCTAGTAAATATTGATATGTGAATTACCATAGAAGGTGAAACATCACTACTTTTTAAAATAGTTTCCAAACCATATTTACTGGAAAGGATTTAAATTTTTCAATCTGGTGGTGAAGAGTTTCAAAATAAAATAATAGTTGTGAATGATGGGAGATTGATTTACTTCATTTATGATGATGGGATTTTGATATTTGGGTAGAGGCTTTGTGTTCCCACTATACCTGAGCTAAAAATGGAATTATTGGATTATGATCATAGCTCCAACTTTTCTATAAACACTGGTGGAACTAAGATGTATAAATATTTAAAGGGATATTTTTATTGGGAAAACATGAAGAGGAAATTTTATGATTATGTGTTGAGATGTTTGGTTTGTCAAAAGGTGAAGGCTAGAAGATAACATCATAGAGGATTAATGCAATCTCATCCCATAACTATGTGGAAATGGGATGATATTATGATGAAATGTTTTTTGGGGCTACCAAAGACTCCCATATGAAATGATGTGATATGGGTCATTGTCCATCGTCTTACCAAATAAGCATGTTTTCTTACTATAAGAGACGATTTACCACTTGAACGTTTAGAAAAAATATATATTAATTAAGTATTAATAGTTCATGGTGTACCCCTATCAATTTTTTCCGATAAAGATCCCCATTTAACATTACAAGTCAATAAAAGTATTCAGAAGGCCCTAGATACTATGCTTCATTAAATAACTAGCTACTACCTTTAGATTGATGGAAAATCATAAATGACTATTTAAACCTCATAATTTATGTTGACATCTTGCTCACTTGACTTTCAAGGTATGTGGGATCAATATTTACCTCTCATAGAATTTTTCTATAACAATAACTTACATTCAAGTATTCAGTTAGCACCATATGATGTGTTATATGGAAATAGATTTCGTACACTGACTTGTTGGGAAGATATTGGTGAAATAGAACTCATTGGCCTAAATCTTATTAGGGAAACAATGGAAAAGTTCAAGACTATTATGACCCATATCAAAACTTATCAATATAGAAAAAGGAGTTATGCTGCTAACCAAAGGAAGGATTTGTAATTTCAAGTGGGATATCATGTTTTTTTGATGGTATCTATATAGAAGGTTGTTATACAATTTAGTGAGAAAGGTAAATTATGTCCCAGGTACATCGATCCTTTTGAAATTCAGGAATGAATTGAAGTTGTATCTTACCATTTGTAAATGCCTTCAAGTCTCTCCAAAGTTCATGATGTGTCCCACATATCAATGTTAATGAAATACATGCCTGACCCAACGCATGTACTAACCTATGAAGAAATAGAACAGGAACCTGATCTTCCTTATTATGAAGATCCTACCATGATTTATGATATTAGAGAACAAGTGTTGACAAATTGGATGACTTTCCTAGTAAAACTTCATTGGAGAAACCAAAAAATGGAATATCCAATGTGGGAACCTGATGAAATTATGATGAAGAATGGCCTGAATCTTTTTAGTAAGAGATATTCTAGAAATTTCAAGGATGAAATTATTTAAAGAATAGTAGAATGTAACACCCCAAGCTTCGAAAGTATTCTTATGTTTAAATAATTCAATAGGTTGCATTGCACACAACACTGAGTTTGAGTGAACCACAACTAGCTATTCCAAAATAGGTTGTGAATAGTTTTTTTTAAAATTTTATATATTCTATTTTATTTTATGATTTATCGTATGTGTATATTGGACATGATATAATAACAAATTCAATTTTTTTGAATAATATTTTTTTTCAAAAAATTCATTTTACCTCCTTTAATTATAAACCATTTTTAAAATCTAATATTTGACACTTTTAAATATTAAATTTGAAAAAATAAATCTCTTATTTATAATCAAGAAATAAAAATTAAGTTTGAATTCTTTGGGGTGTTTTCTCATAACCTTCCGATTTTAATAAATTGTGAAAAATACTACATTTTAAATCAAAACTTTGTTTTCATATAATTTATTTTTATTGATATATTATCCTTTTCATTAGTTTTAAATTATAATTACATAAATTTTTTTATTTAATATAATTTTTATTATTGGAATTATATTCACATTAAAATTAATAAACATATATCAATCTTTTAAATGTTTTTACTTCTAAAAACCCTATTTTCTCATTTTTTTTCAACATGGATTAATTTTAAATTATTTAATGCATCTTTTTGTTTAAAATTTTTCAAAATTGAATCTGTATTTGGAATTAGGGGGTGTATATTATGTTAATAGGTAACTTTTATTTTTTTGGATATTATGAATTATAACTTTACTAATTTTTTTATTACCACACTTAAGGGTAAATATGGTAATTAAAGGTAAAGTTAATATTATAAAATTAGCCTAAAACATGTCAGAATTATATTTTATGACTATATTAGACGCATATCAACTATTTTTTAATTGGTGTCATTTAATGGACCCTTTTCCATGAATATGACATGAATTTTATTAAAATTAATGAATGTGAAAAAATGACACACTCTCATTTCTTATAAGTATAATAATTTTAATATAGATATATCTAAGAGATAAAATCAAATATAAATATAATGTGGAAAAATAATAGAATTAAATACTTCATATAAATTTATTTATAGTTTTTAGAGATTAAATAATTTTCATTAATGATGACACAATAGTGATATAGAAATTAGTTTATTAATATAGATATCAAATAAATGATATTAAAAATATTAAAATAAATATAATTTGAATTAATTAATGTAATAAAAGAATTTTATGGAAATTTTATACATATTAGTGACATATTATAAGGATTGTTTCAATGTTATCATGTTGGTTTGGAATTTGTAAAAAAGAAAATATTGAATAATATCAAAATTGAAATAAATGATACTCTAAAATAAATAATATTTTATGAAATATTATAAAATTATTAGACATATCATGTTCAACCAAATAACTATTATAATGTTCTAAATTTCATAAATTATCCAATTGGGGTTTTTTGGAATTTTATAGTAACTACATTAATCCTATATGGTAAGAGTTAAACTGTTCAACTAAGGGTTAACTCCAAAAGATAAGGTTAATTTTGTGACCTAAATAGGTATAAATATAATTCTTTGAGATAATTTATACCCAAAATCATCTTATAATCTAAATAACTCACATTTTAACTCTTTGAAACCTAAAATAAATTTATAATAATTTAATAGTTTTGGAGTTTACAAAAGTACCCACCCCCTCTCTTATAAAAGTGTACCTCTCCTTATCTTTTATTCACACATATAAATCTATTTTACTTAGACAAAACCAACCCAAATATTCTCCACAATTACATTACTTAATCTTATAAGACATAACTTGGGTAGAAATCCTTCTTATGGAGTCCTTTTGTGAAAATCAAGTGGAAACACTCGGAGAAGAGGTAATTGTTTTACCAATTCCATTAAATTTATTTTATCCTTATACTTTCTATTCCTATGTTTTTTCCATACCAAAGTAATAAATAAATTAATATATACATGATGAGATATTATTATAATTATGTAACAACAATATTCCTCCATTTATCCATTCTACGAATAATAATATGACTATGTGTGTGTACGTATGGTTTACCGTCTCAATGTCATAGTGTAATTTGATATTCAACACTAAATTATTTGGATAGTTATAATGATGATTATAATGGATATAAAAAATGAATATAACATTATAATAATTTCTTATAATTAATATAGCATGAAATTTCATAACATTTAACCATTAATGGAATGATATCGTCGCTCGTTCGTACATATGACCTACCATTTCCACGACGCGATGAGATTCGTTCTCCATGTTAACAATTAAATATTTATTATAAAATTAATATAATTATTAAATATAATTTATATTAACTTTATATCATTCTAATAGGGATAAAATATATCCAATTCATAAGATACATGACTTACATAACAAAACATGTGTTAGAAAATGAAGCAGTTAACACCCAAAACAATAGTAATACTAAAATATTGTTAAAAAATGATAAAATAGGATCATATATGATATCATAAATATTTAGATGGTCTTGGTATAGTTTAATAACATTATTTATCCATTATATAAGAAGTTAAATCACCCTAGACTAAAGTAAAGTACAATTTAAGGGTTAATTTCACAATCTCATTATTATCTGAGATTTTTTATAGGTAAGTATCTATTGGGACATAATTATCATCCCTAGACATTTTTTTTAAATTTTATTTAAAAATATTATTTAAAATTGATTAAATTTATTTTTATCCATTCTTTAATTTTTTATTTTTTATTTGAAAGTAATCTTTCCATAATTTTCCAAATGAGGTACTTTATGACCTTTTCGAAAACATAAGAATGAATTATTTTTTTAACTTATACCGCACGAGTGGATAATTTCCTCCATTATGATGACTTAACATTTTGAACCTTAAATTATAATCATACAAGGTTATTTTCATATGAAATTTTTCTTTTATAATTTTTCATCTTTTAAATAATTTCAATGTAAAAAAGGGATACATTACTCAAAGAGTTTTAATAATTTTTTTAGATTACATTCATCTATGTTGACATAATTTATAGGATTTTTTTCTTGATTGAGGTTGATTTATAATGATACAATATCCCATATTTTACTTAAAATTTTATGACATGTTTTACTATGGATGTTCTATTTTCATACCATTCACAGTTTACAGTTAACGTATTAACATTTCATATATTAGTTTTAATATGAACATTTACGTTATGTTTCAACCTTTTCATATGAGGAATGAATTGGACTTAGTATGTAATGAGAAGGACATGATATATACCCTTTATGCATCGGTAGGTCACAACAGACTAAATAGTGTCTTGGAACAAGTCCTTGATAGTGTGTTTATTTATGGTCTTGAAACATGGTATTTATGGTACAGTTATGATATCCAACATTATGCATTTCTTCATTATGAGATTACTTATTGATATGACATGTTATTATTAAACTAGTTTAATATACATGGGAATGTTTAAATGGAATTTTTTGATTTATTCTTTCCATATTATGATAAAGATTTTGTTTAAAAGGCATTTTTTTGTTTTATACCTTTCCATAAATGTTTATGCTTATTTATAATAGCATACAAAATATTGTTTATCCTTACTGAGCATCTGATCCCACCGATTTATTTTGTTTAATTATTCCCAAGTATGCGAAGAATTATTTTATGATTGACCCGCATGGATAGTCTTAAGGATATGATAGTTCTCAAAGTGGATAATATTTTGTTTTTCATTTAAATATGCAATGTAAAACTTATGTTTGTATCTAGTATTTCCATGGATAATGAACTAATTGGTCCTTCAGGATTTTATTTCTTGTGATAATGCCAATGTAATAAAAAATAATTCACTAAATCTAAGAAACATAGTTTGGGGAGTTTCAAGTATTTAATACCACAATAAAAAATCATTCATAAACTAGAATAATGTATCCTTATTTCCAAAGGATACATGATATTAATGATTCTGTAATAATTAACAAAATTCCAACTATAATTATTTATTGGCAGTTAGAAGTTGTGTGTTTTTCACCACTGACATAGAAACCAACCTTTCCCAGCTGCTTGAATGACACACCTTAATTCTTATAATGTTTCTATACTTACTTGGTTACTTTATTAAAGTATACATATTTCATAGGCATATTGTATTAAATACCCTAAAATTATTACATAAACATTACATAATGTTGATGAATATACATGAATAAGAAGTATTATTACTTTATTCTTCGATTTAAATTATTGGATTTAAGCATAAAAATATTTTACTTCATGATATGTAAAGAAAATAACCTTTTGTTTGATAACCAATTTTGTTGTGTTAAAGGATGTTACAAAGGTACCTTCGGTGTTAAACTTGACACTGGTTTTTTCTCATTGGATTTCAACTTGATCTCTAAAGGACGTGAAGATTATAATTTCCTTAAGTTCTTATTTACATAAAAAACTTTTACCTAAAGGTAATGAATCGTTTTTCAAATTTTTAATTTCTATAATCTTAAATGAAATGTGACTGAATTAGTGGTAAAGATATAATAATGATATGTATTGAATGATAGTATCAACTCATTCAATTTAAATTAATTAGGTTTAATCATCATCTCATATATATCATTCTTCACTTTCTCCAAAAAAAGATCCTTAGAAATGAGGTAAAATATATAATTATTCCGGTCCAGATGTAGTATCCACAACTCACATTAGACAGTGAAGATAACATTATGACATAACCATCATATGCATCAAACATTAGTCTCCTGTAAGAATTTATTATCACAAAATTGATTCCTGATATGGATCTACAGGTATTGGGGACTCTAACACCTTGAATTTCTAATATCATTGTACTTGATTCAAGTTCCATTACTACTCATGGAATTTCATGCTAGTTTGGAAATTTATTTTGTCCAAAATTAATAAAAGTATATATATATTTATATGTTATTAATTTTCATTTTCTACAAAAATAAATGATAAGAGATTAATACTCTTATATTTATTACTGATTAGACAATACTTATTATTTTAAATCATTAAATATCTACCACTATTCTATCAAACTCTATCATCCCTCTATACTAGAATGGGAATACTATGTCAATTGAGTAATATTGTTGTGAACCTAACCTCGTAGTCTACAATTTATGGCTATTACACTACATGGAGAGTTCAATGGAGGCATTTCACTACACAACCACATTAAGTCAAGGCTCTTTTTATTTGTAGAGTGAAGCCCCATCTTCTAAAATCATAAATATAATTAACTCAATGATTTCCTCTGAAGTTGTAGGAAGCTATTTATGGATACTCTTTTTCTTATGACTTTAGTTAAGTCATCCCAATGTTCTCAAACTCCCCATTAGTATGAGGTACCCTCAACAATGGTAGATTGAGCACTCCACACATCTAGTTTTCAAAAAATTTAAATGATAGAAGGAATTTTTTGTAAAATATTTCTTTGAGGGTTTTAAATCTTTTTATGAATGTAATCCATTTCTATTAATCTATTTTGAATATGTTTAATTAATTCATAAGTGAACATTAATTGAAAAACAATCATCACGTCTTTATAAATTTTATATGTTTATTATTGTATGTGTTCTCATAGTAAATAACCACAGGCATAAAATAATAAATAGTGTATAAAGGAAATAAATTACCCGACTGTTCTTGAGAATATAATAACAGTTGATCCATTTAAACTCAATGAATAAATTGTGACCCTGGGGTATCATACCTAAATCAAGTCCAGACTCTGGATTTAGTTCTTCCATAGTCTAGTGTGTCCATTTATTTTATGGATTAGCTTCTCATCTTGGTGGGGTATGTATCTTACAACAACATCATCAAATGCACAAGTATACTCACATGCATGAGAGGGGTTATCAAGAGATCAAAATACAATAGTTAAATTTGAAATGCTACATCTTATACATATTGTATTAGAAAAATGATGATATGTGTAACATCATAAGTTAACTACTTATTACAAAAATGACACGCAGTAAAAAAATAATTGAATGAATTAATCAAACAGACCCATTGTCATTCAACTGCTTAGGACTAGTCAGTATGAAAAGTATATATGGGATAAAAAATAAATTCAAATAAATTTAATGTTGGGGGATCAATTATAAATTAAGTGAATTATATAATTCAAATAATTTATCTTCTTCGGTACACAAATTAATTTATTTTCTACACTAAAAATTAAACAAATCAGTTAATTTAATTTAATAGATAAATAAAATTAATTATTTAATATAATAATAAAATTATTATTTTAAAAGAATTAAATTAATATATCAATAAATTACTTTTCGTTGAATTAAAATATTTCTCAGGCCCAAAAAACCTTCTAAGGCCCATTACATGTTGTGTCAAACCCACGCAGGCCAACTCCATGTAGGGAAGATCCCACCCAAGGCCTTCGTAGGTCGAGAAGACCTGTTTTAACCCATTTCAAGTTGATCCATGCCTATTTGGATCCAATCTAGGAGAAGGATCATTAGGGAGAGGTTTTTCGGTCGTGACAAATGATAGAATGGTTATTCCAAGGGGGGTATATGTTAAAAGCACTAACATGATGAGAAGATATTTCCTTGTGTGTATCAAAGATGAGTCACACATAACCTTACTAGCGGTGGTCGGATCTAGTAACCCTGATGATGGTTCTGATCATGTCCTTGGATGGATGTAGCATGGGCTTCACCAAATTTCAGTAGAGAGGATCGATGGGATGATGAATTACGATGAGGGGGTTTGGGTGAGCATGGAATTAGACTATGATGTCACCAGTCATCCGATGATGTTACAAGGTGGTGCGGCCACGAGAACAGGATTTACAGCCGGTGGTAGGCCAGACTCAGCAAGATGGTATGATGCGAGAGCTGTAAAGGCATCAAGTGAATGAAACTTGGTGCAGATAGAAATCCGATAGGGTCTGAGGGGGGAAGACCAAGGCTATAGGTGAGGTCGGTCAGTAACGGACTCAGTGGCTTGTCTACGAGGATAGTGGATGAGGCCTATAGGAGTGGGACCATGATGTGGCTATACATTTATGGGATGATTTGACCACAGTGGTGGAAGAATAGTTGGGAGGCATAGGTGAAAGGAGAGAGAGACCATAGGTGCACTAAGTGTGGCCAAGGGATGTGTTCGGGGCTGTAAACCTTGGGTAGGTTGTCATTCATCCAAGGATTCCTTTAGAATGCTTGGAGAAATGTAATTATTATTATTTTATAAATTACCTTACCAAGACTATTATATTTTTTCATACACCTTCTAATCATTCCAACATGGTCTTAAAGCCTGTGAAATAATCTTTTATCAATTTTGTTAGTATTTTACGTCAATCCTATCAGATAGTTTTTTTATTTGATTTTATACCCACCACCTTCCTCCCAATTTACATCCTTGAGAAACACAATTGAACCCATTTACATTATTATTAATTTTTATTTATTTCATTGAAATTAATCAAAATAAAAAATTATGGCTTTTGGCCAAGCATCCACGGGAAGAAATTCCTTATCGAGAAAAATTATTCCAGTCATCAGAAAAAATGCCCTGACCAAAATGTGGTGAAAAATGGGTCACCCAAAAATAAAAACACAATGACATATATATTTATATTATTATTTTATTTTTAACAAAAAAAATTTCATTTTTGATCAATACCAAATAGTTTGGATGATAATAATTTGTCCCTCTGAAATCTGATAAATGAGGGGTTTGTTTCATTGGGGCTTACTTAATGACCTATACATAATTTAAGGAAAAATAATTTTTCTTTACATAATAAAATTCACATGAATGATTTGATACCAATAGAAGGTATCAAGACATGTAGCATAAGATGTTGGGCTAGAGATTTCAAAATTTTTGTCACCAGAATGATGTTATGTCATCCTCTCTAGCAATCAAAGCCCCAGTAAAGGTCCAAGGATCTCATGTGAATTTAATATATACAAAATAAATAACTAAACATGTACCCTATTCGATTCAAGGACATGCTCAACTAATTCTCATTATTGGTGATTATTACTTGAAGTATATTTAGACGAACCCCTCTAGATCATCGACATTCACTTTAAGAATCTATATGAATTCCAATCATCGAATTCCAGGTGCTAGTGATGTGCTTTGATGATTAATTTGATTTCATGATGATCACCTCAACTAATTTCTCACGATACTTAAAAATATCATTTGATAAATTTCCTAGATGGATTCTTTCTCACTTAAGTATGTGGGAGGATAGAGGATCTCACAATCTGTTATAATGAGTTTCTCATATATAGAAAAGGATCTCCTTATCTATGTATATAGTAGATGTGAAATATACTTGGTTTGGGTTCCTACCACCCATATATATGACATCGACTAAATAAGTAATAAATAAATGATTATTTTTATTTAATTGAATCATAAATAATATTTATATTTTATCACATACTTTTATTATTATTCCAGTTATTTAATTAAATACATAAAAAAATTAAATAAATAAATTTATCCAAATTATTCTATACTCAAATAATAATGAATTTATTTATTCTTCGGTGATCAATAAATCTTGGATGACTCTTGGACCCCATGGTGGGGCCCACCAATTCATATATATCTATTCCCTAGAATAGGGACGATTCTTGAATGTGTTATCGTGTGTGACCCTCTATGACAAATATTTATGATTAATTTCATATTATCTTGAGGTTCTCATTATTTTCGGGGATCTACTATAACCTTTTGATGTGGTAGTTAATTTATGGACATTACCATTTATATAGTTAATGCAGAAATATCTACACTATAATGGTAAGTGTATGTTATGAATAACTCACTAGATACATGGTATATTAATCAAAATTAATGATAATTTTGGGTCTAGGGAACCCACTTTACAATAGTTTTGATGAGTTTTTTCCCAAAAATCAGATATAACAAGATTCCAGCTATTGGCCATATGGAGGTTTGGTTAAATTCAGATCTGTGAAGAAATTTAGTGAAGAATTAGTGATTGTAGAGTCTCAGATGAAGACACATGAAGTTTTCCATGGGTTCTATGAAAAACCCATCAACATAATGTGTAATCCTTAGAACACATTTCATGTAGTTTCTTTTTTGGGGAACTAGGTTTTCCACATAGAGATATGTATCACACATCAAGTGACCCTTAGCCCACTAGCTCAATGTGTACAAGGTATAGACTCCCTGGAAGCCATGTAGTAGTATATGATATGTATCATACAATTCATGGGAATAACCTAGTGTACATAGGCATGCATAAAATAGCACGATGAGTTCCAAATAGACATCTACACACAATGTATCATTAGGTAAATGAATTGTATTTTTGAAAGGTGCGTGTATTGTAATCATGAAACATAGTAAGTGACATGATTAGTGAGACATGCCATATAACTATAGTGACATGTGGTGTACTCATTTTAGAACATGTTGGAGTCCTCTTTATTAGTAAAACATTTCCATGAGCCTGTGTTATTTTCCTTATACCAATATCAATTGAGTGTGTTTATTGGTTAATTCCTATAATGGTTGAGTTCAACATCACATTCCCATCGTAGGGGGTAACCCATTAGTAGCTTCTTATTGATCAGTTCTGTGTGGGGGGAGTTCCCTTATTCTATAATGAGTAGTCTCAGTCTTCTTTGACATATTCCTTAGCAAATTCAAGCTTGTATCCCTCAAAGAGTCCCAGAGAAATCCTTATTTCCCTTGTGGTTCTTTAGATAGGGTTTGATATAGTTGGTGTTACCAATATTTACATGGTTTTCAATGCCCTATCTTGGAGGGTATTTCTAGAATGGCCTGGTGTCCCCCTAGTGAGAGGCCTAGGCATTGACCAACTATCTTTGTATCAATATCTTATCTTTCTAATGGGTTATTAGTCGGATGGAATGTGTATCTAGGATGAATCCTATCATTTTCCTATGTTTTTTCATTATAGAGAGACCCAATGAGAATGTTCTCTTGGATTAGTGCCCTTAGGTATTGAAGAGTTGTTCCCAATAGAGTGTTATCTCTCAAATGAGTGCCATCAGGGATGGTGGGTCACATGGACGAAGATCTCCTAGATGAGCCTTACTTTGGAAACCTCAAGTAGATCTATTGCTGGTGGTTAGATTCATTTATGAGTATATCTATGATATCCTTGTTTATTTATATGTCTAATTATATTATTAAAAATTTCTATGTTTGATGAGAAGACTACTCTTGATGATTTATGTTTAGTGATTTCGGGGTGTCCTAATAGGTATTGCTATACTCACCCCTTCATGGGATCTTCTCATACATGTTGTGTCTTATATAGAAATAAGACATTTTTAATGAGTCCTTGGAGGACCAGGAGTAGTTGGGGGTTAGTTTGGATAGACTTACATAGGTGTATATCTATGTTTCATTTGATGGTATTCCCCTCTTTCATAGCATGGAAGTCCTTACATTCTTGTTTTTTGGTGGGTTATTATTTGGACCCTTTTATGATTTCCAGTACTTTATGTCTTACTCTAATTATGGGATTATAGATGTATTCATCCATTATTATCATTAATTTAAATTTCATCCTTTTATGGGATTGTGTGTGTGTGTGTGTGTGTGTATAAGTACTTTATGTTAATACCTCCCATATCTGTGATATACCTTCTTGGAGCTAGTTGACCGCACCTGGCCTATTAAAGGTAGGCTTAGGGAAGTTATGTATTAAGCCACATTGAATTAGGTTTGGACTGAATTGTATTAGAGTGTAGTACCCATCTAGAAGTGTCATGACACTGTTAGGGTTTATGGATAGAGTATTTAGTTTCTTTAGTTTAGCTATGAGATTTGGTTTGGGCACTCGGGAAACAATGTTAAAATGTTTCGAATTTAGATTTTAGGTTAGGGAATCTAGTGTTGGTGTGGAAGCTAACATATCTATATAGTAGGACTCTGATCGCCTTTCTTTCAACTCAATACATGTATACATTGGTTACATGTTCAAAATTGATACATGCATCATATAGTAATGGTTTGTGGTTTCCATATCTTTCTTGAGTGGACTCAATAGATATACTCATTGATCATGGTATCTATTTTATTATTTTGGGATATATTCATGATGATAGCTAGTGTGTTTTCCGTATTAGATTCAAGTGTTCGACCAGATGTGTGATGAGGCCTCCTGAAAGGGGGTTATTAATGAGGAAAGATTTATTCAGGATGATCCATAAGTGGAACTTTATCCAATTGATCAGTTTATATACCATCACATATAAAGAAACATACTTAAAATACATTGATATTACTTAAAAGTTCAATAATATTCATTAACAAATATAAAAAATAAATGACAGGACTATATAGGTATAGTTTCTTTAGAAAATTGGGAAACATAAGAAACTGGTTCATAAGACATCTTCATTGTATCCCACTTATTTTGTCATAATTGGACCCCTTTTTTACATATCTTACTTTATACCCTTCTTCAAGACTAGGGAAAAATAAACATATGAAAGGGTGATATCAGATTATGAGTTAGTGTAAATATGGTATATATCAATCATTTCATAATCATAAGATATAAGAACAAAACATTTTTAAATATTATCCTATATATGAAAGATTATGATTTAATTTCATGGGATAAATAATAAAATTTCATCAGAATAAATGAACATTATCCCAAAAGTAATAATATAAGACAAGAAGTTTTCTGTAATACACATAAGTGGAGAAAATCATTTCATATTAGTCCAGTCTCATTTCAAAGACAATCATAGCAGAAAAATTCCATTACTAAACCAAGTTCACTCTTCATTCCATCATTGTATTACTGAATCGAGATCATTTCCCTTTCCAAACATGTCTATCTCATTAGATATAAATATTTACCCAATCTATTATATGGATATATAGGTCTCACCCATATCATAATGAAATCATTCTTACGTGTCCCACAACAACATAAATCATTTATCATAACCCAAGGAATAAAATGAGTTTCTTTAAACATAATTCCACCATAACATAATCTATGTAAAACAAATGGATTTCATAAATAAAATTCCATTATAAACACAGTCAGATAATATGAACAATAATTATATTATACTTGAAACAAAACCCTATTAAATAATTACATCTTAGATGGAAAATAATTTTGATATAACAATTCAAATTAATTCTTGTGGAAATTATCCTTTCTTCTTCAAAAATATTTCCTGCCACAAATTTTTCAAAGAAAATAATCAATCTGAAACTAAACATTAAATAATATAGATGACGAGTCATGAAAATAAGGCATTATGAAAATGTAAAAATCATTTCATGCCGTATTAGTTTAAAAAAATATTTTCCTCCTACTTTTGCTGGAAAATTAAAAAAGTTCCCTATATTGATTAATGATAAAAGTTTTCTTTTCATACCATTTAATAAAAATTCACCAATATATAAAATTGACATTAAAAAATTTTAGAATAATTTAAAAAATATTAAATATTTAGGAAACATGGACTTTGATGATAAATATATCATAGTAAATACTTATGTATAACAATCTCGGATAATAATGAGATTGCAAAATCATCCCTTACATTAGGACCGATTTCAATTTTATCTATCCAAACCTCCAGTATAATTATTTAAATAATTTCTCTGACTTATTTCATAATCAAAATAATTTTTATGATATCATATATAATCATATTATCATTCTTGTTTTAATAACATTTCATTATTACTTGTTATTCAGGTATTAACTACTTCATTTTCTTATGCAAGTTTTGCCGAGTAAGTTCAGATTCTACTTCATAAATCATGTTTATATCATTAAAAAATGCTATTAACAATATATATATATATTATTTATTCATTATATACCATTATATATTCTTTATTTAATTAATACCATGAAGAATAAATTGTATCACATCGTAGAGACGGTAGGTCCTATGTACGCATGTGTGACGATATAATTCTAATAATTATTGAATGGTTTTAAAGTTAATTTTGTACAATATTTAAAAATAAATATAATGTTATAATAATCATATGTAGTTATTGTTTCCATTATTATACCCATCCATGTAAGGTGGTAGTGAAAACCCGATTACACCACGGCGTGGAGATGGTAAGTCGTACGCACACACGTGTGGTGATTTCATTTTTTGTAGGATGGATAGAAAGTGGAATATTGTTGTTCCATGATCATAATAACATCTCATAATATAATTTATAATGTATTTATTACTTTATAATGAAAAAACTTATGAATTGTAAGTAGAATAAGAAAGAAGTTTGAAAGAATCGGTAAAGGAGATTACATCTTCTTTTACATGATTCCTCTAAATATCCTCTTAGAGCAATAGAGTTGGTCTTTAAAGAAGACCAAAACCTATAAAATGTAAGGGAAGTTGATAATGGAAAAGGGTAGGGGGTTTCAGTGATTTAAGTCTCAAATTGATGTGAAGAGGTGAGGGAGGAGGTCCCCTTTTATAATTGAGGTGCGGAAAACTTTTGGCATCTACAAAAATATTAATTTATAATAAAATCAAAACCCATAAAAACCAAAAAAAATGTACCAATATATAATATGATATGATATAGGGTTGTAATATCATCAAAAATAGATTTTATTCAAGTTTTTATACCAATTTAAACATTATCATTTTAATTAACACTTAGTTATTCAATTTAATGTTTAATGAGGATAATAAACATTTCAATATTAAAAGGGTGAAGCTTTTATGTAGTTGATATAAATAATACCATAAATAAATACTCTATAACATTTTATACCATCGAATAATTATTATATATTTTTAAAAAATTTAATAAAACATTATTTATATAAATAATCGATAGTGTCAATTTTGATACTACTAAATTCATTGATTTTTTTGAAAATATTAGTATAAGAAGTTATCTTCAAACCAACTATTTTATTATAATACTAATAGGTCAAGGTAATATATAAAATTAATTATAAATATTAATTATCTTAAATTTTATTTATTTTAATATTTTAATAACATTTATTAGTTATGTCCTCTAATAAAATAATTACTATATTAATTTTGACTATATATTTAATATACTTAATTGTTAAATAAAAATTAAAAACAAAATACTATGATGAAGAAAAATATACTATATTTTATAATAATATTTTTAGTTGAATTTATATTCAGGAAAATCCAAAATTTAAAATTTTATAATAATTAAATTATGAACGTGAAAACTTTATCATCACCATAAATAAAATAATATGAGTGTCACAGTCTCTTCTATAAGGCTCTAAATGGTTACTAAATTGTACCTTGGATGTTTATGGTTAGAATATACTAAACCAATAAGATTTTTTCAAGTGTTTGGGTATTTTTATGGTTATTATAAATTTAGTAAAAGTTGTTTTATTTATTTCTCATCAATTAATTAATTTTTATATTATCAAAATATTAATATTTAAGGTAATTATTTTTCCCTAAAAATAAAAAATAAATTAGCATTATAAATAAAAAAATTTGAATTCAGATGAGTATTTATAATAGAACTAATATTCTATATAACTTTATATAAAAATTATTTAGTTATTAAAATTTGAGTGAGACATATTTAACTTTTCTTTAAATAAAAATCAATTAAATATCTTAATCTCATCCAAATGGATTAAAATGGACACCATATTGACCCAAGGATGATTTATTTCAAAATAAATTGATCCAATGATGTTAAATCAAGTGTTAGAGTAATTTAACAATAGTATTCTTACCCTTAATTTATTTATTTATCCTTTTACCGTATTAATACAAATTACTGAAGTTACGATTAATAATGTTAAAAAATAAAATGAAACTATTTACATAATTTTCAATTTCTTATTGAAAATAAAAAATACATTTTTCAAAATTCAAAAAAAAATTTAGTAATTAATTTAAAATTTATCATGTGGTCAGAAAGAGAGAGTGAGTTTTCAAAGATAAAACATTATAAAAGATTGAAATGTTTTTACATATGAATTCAATGTAAAATTAATTCTAATGAAATAAATTATATTGAATGATAAAAATATATTCTATTTATAAATTAACATTATTAAATATTATCATTTTACAATATAAATTATTTCTACAATTTTGTTTCAATTAACATTTAGTAAATTTTTTCTATTAATAAAATTTTGAATGTTATGAGAAAAAAATTTCATCCAAAGTAAATTTTTATATCTCGATTACAAATAAAATTTTTGTGTTTTCATATAAAAATTATTAATTTTTCAAAGTATTAATTTAAAAGGGGTCCTCTTTTAAAAGGAAAAAAATTACCCTTTTGAAAAATATAGGTTTTTGTACATCAAATTGGTTTTATTCATAAACTATCAAAAAAAATATTAGATGAATATAAAAAATAGTTTATTAAGTATATAACATATATATTTTATTAATTTCATTTAATAATATTAATTCAATTAATTTTTTAATAAAAAACACAAATATATAATTGATTTATATTTTTCATAAATTGTTTGTAGTGAATGACTTCAACATACATTTTCATAAGTAAGTTATATTTATTCTAGTTGACCAAAAAATTAGGATAAATGGTCATTTTATACTAAGAGAATCTCTTGGTTCATTTAAACTCACAATTTCATGCAATGCAAGCTACTGTAGAATTAATATTATTTAAATAATGTATTTCATAAAAACAACCAGGTGTTACATTATACCCCCCCTTAAACTTAATTTCACCCTAAAAATTCATCACTCGGATACAAACATATGAGGATATTCCTCCCTCATCATATCCTCAAGTTCCCATGTAGATTCCTTATGATTTTTGATTCGCCAAAAAACATTAACCAAATGAGTGGTCTTATTTCACATAACTTTTTCACTGTGATACAGAATCACTATCAGTTGTTATTTATTAGAAATATCTTTCTACAATGGTATGACTTCCAAGTTTAGTACATGTGAAGTATCAGGTATGTACATTCATAGGATAGATAAATGGAACACAACATGAACTTGATAAATATTTGGTGGAAGCACCAATCGGTAAGCTACATTCCCAACATGATCCAAAATTTCTAAAGGACCAACATACCTAGGGCAAAGCATGCCCTTATTTCCATGTCTCATTACACTTTTTAGGGGAGATATTCGTAGAAACACCTTATCTTCCACTTCAAACATGTGGTATTTTTTGGTTATGATCATAACTTTTATGTTGAATCAGAGCTAATCTTATGTGTTGTTAGATAGATCTAACATTTTCTTCTATTTCATCAACAAGTTCATGTCCTAATAGCTTTCCTTCCCTAACATCATCTAGAATGTTGGAGTTATAAACTTATTTAAATAGAGGGATTCATAGGGAGCTATATGAATACTGTAGGGAAAAATTTTATTGTAAGAAAATTCCACCAAATGTAGGTGTTGATCCTATAACCATTGAAATCCATAGATCAAGCTCTCAATATGTCTTCTAGAGTTTGAATTTTCCACTCAGACTGACCACCTGTCTGAGGATGATAAGAAGTGATGAAACGTAACTCTATATCTAGATCCTTCCAAGGACTTCTCTTGAACATAAAGTTAAACCTCAGATTCTGATCATATATTATTGAAATTAGTACTCCATGAAATCATACCACATGCTTTCCATATATCCTAGAAAGCTAATCAAGATAGAAATCCTCTATAATATAAATAAAGTGTGAAAACATTGTTAGGTGATAAAATATAACCTATATATCATTATGTCCTTTATATGTTTTGTTAAGTCTCATGAAAAAGTCAATAGTGATGTTTTCCCATTTTCATTATGGTGTGGGTAATAGTTGTAACATATCTTTAGACTTCTGTCTCTCAGCCTTATCTTGGTGACAAACCATGTATCGAGAGACACATTCAGAAACATCTTTTTGCATGACATCCCACCAGAAATACTCTTTCACATCCCTATACATTTTTGTGCTTCCATGATGAATACAGAATAAAGAACTATGAGCCTCATCCAATATATCCTTTTTTTAATTCTGGTACGAGAGTAATACAAACCTATTCCTAAACCTTATTATTCCATCACAATCAAGGTTGGATTTAGGAAACATTCTCACATTCTTTTGTAGTTCTAAATATTCCTTTTGTTCACCTTAATATTCACTTGTATAGATGTTTGAACATTCAATTGATAAGGATAAGATTTAACCCCTTTAAAATCTCAAGATCCATCCTTTTCAAATCCATAAATATTGGATATTTTATGATCTTCATCATGGATATGATAGCTTGGTTCGTTCATCTCGAAGCATCTGCCACCTTGTTCGCTTTCCAAGGGTGGTAATGTATTGATCAGTCGTAATCTTTAATCAACTCCAACCATCTTATTTGACCCACATTCATCTCCCTTTTTGTGAAAATATACTTTAAACTTTTATGATCAATATAAATATCTCACCTTTCACCATAATGATAATTCCTCTATATCTCTAGTGAAAACATTACCATAGCTAACTCCTAATCATGAGTTGGGTACTTTTTTTCATGGATTTTCAATTTTTTGAGGCATAAGCTATCACCATTTTTCATGAGAACACAACCCAACCACTTCTTGGATGGATAACTATAGATTACAAACTTGTGTCCACTATAAGGTAGTGCGGGAACAGGGGCACTAGATAGCCTTATTTTTATCTCTTTTAAATTCTCTACACATTCCTCCATCCACAAGAACTTAACTCCTTTTTTAGAAAACTTGATGAGTAGATTAGATAATTGTGAAAACACATTCACCAAACATCAGTAATATCCAACCAAACCATGAAAACATTGGATCCAAGTCATTGTTGTTGGTCTCAGCCAACATTAGATAACAACCATTTTTCTGGATTCACGAATATTCCATCTCTTGAGATTATGTTACCCAAAAAATGAATCTTTCAGAAGCCAAAATTCACACTTGGTAATTTTCTCATAAAGATTATCTTTTCTCAGGGTATTCAGTACAATTCTCAAGTGATATTCATGCTCTTACTTTATTTTCAAATAGACAAGAATATATTTTATAAAGTCTACTAGATTCTGATCAAGATAGACTCTAAATACTGTATTCATTATACCCATGAAAATAGTTAGGGCATAATTAGGACCAAAACTAATCTCTATAAATTTATAGTGTCCATACCTTGTATGGAATGCCTTATTTAGTATACCATCCAAACTGACCATTAATTGATGATATCCAAAATGAAGATCAATCATGGAAATGTATTTATCTCCATGTTATTGGTAAAATAATCATCATATCATGGAAGATGACATTTTTTGATAATGATATTTTTATGCTCTAGATAATCAATACCGAGTCTTATTGATCCATAGTTATTCTTAACAAACAACACGGGTTATCCCCAAGGTTACACACTAGGGTGTATGAAGTCCTTTTCTAGATTATCTTAGAGCTTCTTCTTCAATTCCTGCAACTCAATTGGTTCCATTCTATAAGGTGTCTTCAGAATATGAATAGAACCCGGTATGAGTTCTATTGAAAACTCAAATTCCTGATTTGGTGGAGGGACCGGTAGATCTTATGGAAATACATCATCAAACTCCCATACAATGGGTTTATTCTGAATTATGAGTTTCTCCTCAACCATTTGAGAAAAGTAACCTTCATTTATTGTGATCAAGACCCATAATGTGGTAGACATTTCTACTAGAAGATTATATTCATCATTGCATTGATGGATGATCATAAATTGATCTGGAATATGAAATGTGACTTACCTTCCTTGTAAATTGATATGTGATTCATATAGAGAAATCTAATACTTTCTATGAACCACAACAAATTACATTGTAGGAAGGATTGTGATATTTATAGGAATAACTTTCCGAAAAACTTCAACCAGAGAAGAATTATAAAATTTTGATGTGACTATTGTTCCCTTAGGACTTGTAACAGCTAAGTCAACATCAAATTATTTATTTAATATGGTCATACCCTTAGAAAATTCATTAAAAATAAAATATTGGGTGGATCCATAATCAAATAAAAAAATTTCTACTTTAGATTGGATGGTAAGTGTACCTTTCACCCCTTAATTATCATAATCCACATCGTCAATACTGATCGTGTGTGACAAGCCTTTGTATTTGGACTTAAGAGTTTTATAAGATCAATCTTCATCAATAACCCTTGGACTAGGGCATTGATATTCATAATTTCCCATTTCATTTCACTTGTAACATTGAAATGTAAGAGGTCCATTATTTGTATCTTTTTCACTATTCTCATCATTAGACATATGTTTCCCATAAATTCAGCATTAAACTATATGATTACCTTATTTTCCACACATAATACCTTTACTAGTCCTTTTATGACAATCTACTCCTTGTTTCTTTCCACACTCTGAGCATATGGGAAAATTCATCTTCTTTTCAGTGTGGTCTTTATATTTTCCATTGAATTCCATTTTTCTTTTCTTATCAACCCCATAGGACTAATTGGTTACTCCAATATCCATATCAACCGTGAAAGAACATCAAATGATATCTTCATAGATATTGGAGTCCCTTATGGCTAATTACCTTTACAGACTTGGTTTTATTCAACTAAAAAACCGATCAATTTTACTCTCAAATTGGAAAATAATTATAAAAGAGTACCTTCAATGACTTGTAAAATTTTCTTCATAGGTACCAATAGATTCATCATCCTTTAGCTTAATTTCAAGGAAATCCTTCTCCATATTTATTCTAAGACTACAAGGAAAGTACTTATTTAAAAATAATTTCTTGATCTCATCCCATTCCATGGATTCAATTTTATCTCTTTGTCTCGTATTCATGATATGGTTCCACCATTGATCAGCTTCACCTTCCAAATGATAGACCGCTAAAATGACTTTGTCATGTTCTGAATATTAAGAACTGAAAATATCTTTTCAGTGGTATTGATAAATTTTTCAGCCACTAATGGATTTGAAGACCTGTTGAAAGAAGGTGGGTGTTTCCTCGTGAAGGACTCAATAGAATATTGTTTTATCCTTTGCTCATTTGGATGTCTTGTATGATTCATATCTTGAGAATGTTATGCCAGAATAGCTACAATATTTTTCATTCCAACTTCCAAAACATTTGGTTTCTCAGAAGGACAATCATTTCATTTCCCTTTTCATTTAGCATTAAGGTGGTTCCTCAGGGTTCCATTCATTAATTGAAACCAAGAATCATAATATTAGAAATACTAACTATAATGGTAAAACCAAATAATAAATAATAAAATTTAAATTTAGACAATTTAGGTTTTGTTCTAGGTTATTCATTATCATTTCTAAAGCACTTGGATTGTAAAATATATTTTGACATATCCTTTGGGTTATTACTAAGTTTTTATAATCCTAGTTTTCAAAGGATAAATATACATTTCCTTTGATACAAACAATAGAGAACAATACTTTATATACATTAATATTTCTTCAATGTTGAAGAATATTAATTAAAAAAGATAACAAATCCACTAAAAGACCGTATAGTTATAGTGTTTTAGAAATTGAGAAACTTAAACAATTGGTATATAATACATCTTCATTGTCTCTCACTTATTCTCTTATAACTAAACCCCTTATTGAAATATATCATTTAATACCATTCATCATGAGCTGGGAAAAATAAACATATGAAAGGGTGAGCTCAGATGCTTAGTAAGGGTAAAAAGGGATATATCAATCATATCATAATCATAAGACCAATGAACATGACATTTGAAAATCATATCATGCATACAAAAGATCATGATATCATTCCTTAGGATAAATCATAAAAGTTCATTAGAATCAATGAACATAATACCAAAAGTCATAACATAAGACATAAAGTTTTCTGGCATACATATAAGAATAGAAAATCATTTCACATTAGTCAAAGCTCATTTCCAGGACCATCATAGTGGAAGAAGTCCATTACTAAACCAAGTTTAATCCTTGTTTCAGCCCTATATTACTGTACCGAGATCATTTCCCATTTCATCCATGTCTATATCATGAGATAAACTTTACTAATTTATTAGAGGGAGATATACGTACCACCCATATCCTAATTAAATCATTCTTACGTATGCCATAATAACATAAATCATTCATCATAACACAAGGAATAAAATGGGTTTCTTTAAATATCATTACACCATAACATAATCCATGCACTACGGGTAAAATATCTTTTGCGACAGGAAATTTTCAAAGGGACAAATTCTCATTGAAAATAGTCTATCCCAGAGGTTATTTGCGACAGGGGGGTTTGACCTAACACAAATAATTGGTTGTTTGTGATGGGATTTGGGGTCCCGTCGCAAAAAAGTAAGGCGCGGTTGGGCGCGGTCAACGTGCCGAACCGTAGGAAGTTTATTTGCAATGGGGGGATTCCCCTGTCGAAAATAGTGCTTCGGTCAGAGGGTATTTGCGACGAGTCCCGTCGCAAATACTGGCGGCGGTAAATAGGTTTTTGCGATGGGGTGTTGTCCCGTCACAAAAAGTGTGTCGGCATGCAACTATTTGCGATGGGACCCGTCATAAATATCCTTTTAACTGCCGATATTAATTAATACGGGAAAAGGTATTTGCGACGGGTATCCCGTCGGAAATAGTCCTGTCGCAACTAATCTATCATATATATACCCCCTCCGTTTTTTCATAATCTTCCCCTCTATTCTCACTTCCTCTTTCTCTCTAAACTCTATTTTTAGAGTGAAAATTATTCGGAGTTATTTTTTTTTACAAAAAAGTACAGAAGTCGTCTACATCAGTAAGAGATCATGATTAACCATATTTATATTTTATTTAATTAATATTTATTTTATTTTTTATGTTAATTTTAATTATTGTTGATTAGTTGTAATTAAATTAGATTTAAATTATTTTGTTATCAGTATTTATTTGTAATAATAAATTGAAATTATTAGTACTTATTCGTAATAATTAGTAATAATTAATAATTATTAACAAAAATTAGTATTGTATATAAATAATTTGCAGTAATTAGTAATTAGTAGATGTAAATTGTTGTTATTATTAGTAATTAACACTAATTAGTAATAATTAAAGGTAATTAGTAATAATTAGGGGCAATTAGTATTAATTATTTTAATAATTAGAGGCAATTAGTAATAATTGGGGCTAATTAGTAATAATTAGTGGTAAATAGTTATAATTAGTAATAAATAGTAATAATTAATAATAAATAGTAATAAATAATAATAATTAGTAATAATTAGTAATAAAAAATTATAATTAGTAATAATTAGTAATAATTAGTAATAATTAGTAATAAATAGTAATAATTAGTAATAATTAGTAATAATTAGTAATAATTAGTAATAATTAGTAATAATTAGTAATAATTAGTAATAATTAGTAATAATTATGAAGAAATAGGAATAAATAGGAATAAATAGTAATAAATGGTAATAATTTGTAATAATTAGTAATAATTAGAAATAAATTGTAAAAATTAGTAACAAATAATAATAAATAGTAATAAAAAATAATAAATAGGAATAAATAGGAATAAATCGAAATAAATCGAAATAAATTGTAATAAATAGTAATAATTAGTAATAGTTAGTAATAAATATAAATATATAGTAATAATTAGTAATAATTAGTAATAATTAGTAACAATTAGTAATAAATATTAACTAATAGTAATAATATTAATAAATAGTAATAATTAGTAATAATTAGTAATAATTATTAATAATTTGTAATAATTATTAATAATTAGTAATAATTATTAATAATTAGTAATAAATAGTTATAAATAGTAATAATTTGTAATAACTAGTAATAATTAGTAATAATTGCTGATAATTAGTAATAATTAGTAATAATTAGGAATAATTAGAAATAATTAGCAATATTTAGAAATATTTAGCAATAATTAGAAATAAATATAAATAATTAGCAATAAATAGAAATAAATAGAAATAAATAGTAATAAATAGCAATAAATAACAATAAATAGAGAAAAAATATCAATAAATAGCAATAAATAGAAATAAATAGGAATAAATTGGAATAAATAACAATAAATATGAATAAATATGAATAAATATGAATAAATAGGAAAAAATAAGAAAAAATAGCAAAAAAATAGCAATAACTAGTAATAAATAAGAATAAATAGAAATAAATAGCAATAAATAACAATAAATAGCAATAAATAGCAATAAATAGAAATAAATAGAAACTAATAGCAATAGGTAGCAATAAATATCAATAAATAGAAACAAATAGCAATAAATAACAATAAGTAGAAATAAATAGCAATAAGTAGGAATAAATAGGAAAAAATGTGAGTAGAATCAATTATAATAAATTGTAATAACTTATAATTACTTGTAATAACTTGTAATAACTTGGTACAATTTCCAGTGGATTGGCGACCCTCCTTTTTCTTGATGACTCTTCTCCTTTCAACTTTCACCGACTCAAAACATTATGAAAAGTATACTTCTACGTATGAATATCCAAACTCATATGAACGAGTTTGAAGATGAATTCATAGGAAAAAAAATTTCATAATGTTTTCAGGCGGTGACAGTTACAAGAAGATGATTTATCGATGAAAAGGGGGCTCTTTTGACCCATTTATCCTTCAAGTGACCGCAGGAATAGTCACTCAGTTGTCCGATCTCTATGACCACTAAACTAGGAGTACCTCATCCTTGCCGCATGACGATAAATTGCATGGACTTCATCCTCACCGCATGACGTTAAAATGTATAGACTTTATCTCGACCCACCCAAGACACATGGAGATATGAGATGGAGATACTCTTTGCATATTTGGATGCATCCTCTCCATACATCAGACTCTATGACCCGGATAATTATGGATCTTCATAACCACTCATGGACATCGAAAGTGGAAAGTCATCGACCCGTGGACACCTTTGCATGAATATGCATTCCATGCCCTCAACGGATCTGCATAATGATATCCCCTAGCTCGTCTACTAAAGCCATGATTTCCACAGGCGACACTCTTCCTAGCTCCGTACGCTTACCGGCCTCAAAGCCCCCATACCATATCTCATGATCCAGAAGCTTATGGCGAAGTGGATTACAAGTTCATTCCCCCTTTCACATCCATGTGTTGCCAAGGTATCCCTATCTGGCTAGCCTATCTGTCTGCTGGTGGTTCACATAGAAACCTACATCAACGAACATCAAGCCAGGACTAGGCTACTTTGACTCAATGGAAAATTGCAGTGAAGATGTTTCTTGTAAACCCGTACACCATTATCCCCACATGCCAAACTCTGCACTATGAGCAATCGCGGATTCTCATAATCATTCATGGCCATCGGAAAGGGAAAGTTATCGACCCGGGAACACCTTTGTACGCCTATGCATACCATGCCCTCAACAACTCTGAATAATGATATCCCCTAGCTCGTCCATCAAAGACAAGATTTCCTTGGGCGGTACTCTTCCTACCTCCTTACGCTTATCGGCCTCAGAGCCCCCACACCACTCCTCCTGATCCGGGAAAACTCAAAGTTGCAGTTTACAACCTTCATCCCCCACCTTGTTCAAAGTATATCATAATATATTGACCCAGTTATCCTTCGAGTGACCACAACAATAGTCACTCAGTGGTCCGAGCTCTATGACCGATAAACTAGGAGTACCACGTCCTTACCTCATGACGTTAAACTGCCTAGAGTAAAGGTACACCCTCGTGCAAAAATTAAATTAGCTTAGGGAGCTCTCTAAGCTTTAACGACAACCAGGGCCGAGTAGACCCAACATGTTCAGACATTTACTTTCCCGATGACAGACTTCGTGGCCCGGATAATTGCGGATCTTCATAACCATTCATGTCCATCAGAAGTGGAAAGTCATCGAACCAGGGACACCTTTGTACGACTATGCATAACATTCCCTTAGTGGCTCTGCATAATAATAGCCCCTGGCTCGTCCACCAAAGGCAAGATTTCCTCAGGCGACACTCTTCCTAGCTCCGTACGCCTACCGGCCTCAATGCCCCCATATCAACTCTCCTAATCCAAGAATCCCCAGAACCATGATTTACACCATCAACCCCCCTCCACGTCTTGGACATGCCAGGATAATCGGGCCTAGTTACATCCTAATCAAGAGTGGCCTTTTTAACTACATTCTTATTGCACGACGTTAAACTGCACGGTCAACCGTCCTTGCTGCACGACGTTAAACTACACAACATTGGAAAAGGAAAGAAAAATTCCCCTCGTCCTCGCTGCATGATGTTAAACTGCATATCTTCCTTTAATAATTCTCTTCATCTTTAACGCAGGACGCTAAACTGCATGGTCAAACCCATTACGGGTTCAGTAAGGAACTGAGGCCTTTCTCTGTCCTTCAGTGCATGGGTCAGACCGGAACAAGTCACCATCTCACACCCATGTGAGAAGGGATTACTCCACCCATTCTCAGGAAGTTTAGTCGAGATGTTTCCCTCATATCTAGGCACCCTCTCATCATAAACCATACTCTGCACTCAGAAAAAGCCGAACTCTCATAAGCCACCCCTGGTGGTCCCAAATCTCAACTTCCCTGAAGTTGCTTGGCTATTGGGGGAATACAGTCATTGACCTAAGTACACATTTGCATGACTATGCATACCATGCCCTCATCGGCTTTGAATATTGATATCCCCTGGCCCATATACTAAAGGAATGATTTCCTTAGGCAATGCTTCTCTCTGTATGCCTCTTGGCCCCTGAGCCCCCATGTCTATCCCGAGATTCGGAAACCCTATGAGCTACAGTTTACCAACATCTTTCACATATCATGACTGAATATGGGGGAATGTATTTGAAAAGATTACTAAGAACCAGGAGAAGTCGTTCCATTTTTAAATGATGTCCCAGCTTCATGACTTTAAATTGCGTCGAGCCTCAACCGTCCCTTACACTAGCTAGATGCGTAGGGAAGTGATCTCCTGACCATGCTCTTGATTAGTACGGATGTTCCCAAAATCCTTTCAGATGTCACACTCCCCTTCTGAGCCACCCCTTGTGGTTTTCATAACTTTCCAAGACACCCATGGTGGTTTCCATAAGCCAGACTTTCATGAAGTCCTATGGCCATTAGAAATGGAGGTTCATTGACTTAAGGACACCTTTGCATGACTACGCATACCATGCCCTAAGTGGCTCTGCATATTGATCGCCCCTGGCCCATCTACCAAAGCCAATATTTCCTTAGGCGATGCTCCTCTTACCTCTATCCGCCGATACGGATCCCATGCCTTGAGACATGACCTGCATGTCGTTAAATTTTAAACATGTTTCCCCCATGTGCGTTTAAGGAGTATTGAGACATATTTTAATCACCCAAACCCCATTGGGGCCCTTTCCCCACCATATTTGGTCGAAGATTTTCGCCCTAAAACATCAGTGATGATAGTATTGATGGTGGGACATTAAACTGCCCAAGAAAGGAGGCACAAAGCATGTTAGGTCGAACACCCGAAAAGGGTGACCTAAGAAAAAGTCAGGTCACACCTGCTGGGTCCAAACTAAATGGGCCCAGGAAAAATTAGGGTATTAAAAGAATAGACAAAGAAGTTTGTAGGGATTTTCTATAAATACCTAGTAATAGTCGAACTATGGTCGCTAGACCCCATGGTATAGGAAAAAGTTAGAGCTTGTTTTCCTGAGTTATGATTGATCCCGATTCAGTGAATTGTTATTTACACAACAATTGTTCTAAGTAGCAATCAAATTTCACTGCAACAATTGTTTGACAGAGACTGTATTTTGTTCGAACAAAAAGGGAGGACGTCCACAAGATGGGGTTCACCCTCACAAAAAAATGGGGAGAGGGGTAAGTAAAATAGAGGGTACAAGAGTGGATTTGATAGTCATAAAGGAGCCTGACTCACTCTATCCACCAGATCAACGACCGTGCGATGAAGGTCATTGCAAGACCGTTCCAACACGGCCTTCTCCCTATCTTCAACCTCATCCACTAGACGAGTACGCTCCACTATTGTTTGGAGATCGTTGATTCCTTTTCTGGTGGCTTCAAGACGATCGGTTACAGCTGACAACTGATTCCTCAGCATCGCTGCCCGTTCTTCACATTCATGCAACTCGGAGGATAGAACGGCCGCCTGATCTCGAGAGGTCGCCTCTTGTGCCATCGGCTGATGGAGTTGTATCGTGGCTTCCTCCAGGGCTCGGGTCCCTCAATGAGTAGTAGCGAAGTCAGCAACTTTGAGTTCACTAGTGGCAGCTTCCTCACGAGCCATGACAAATTGGAAAGCAAGAGAATGGAACTGCCGATAGTCAAAGCCACCCGACCCCAAACCCAGGAAGAGCTGTCGAATAGCTTTGGTCTTAGTTTCTTTCTCAGCAAGAGGAGTTTCGGAAATGATCTCGCAAATCCGAATTTGGGCCCACCTGCACACCGCCCGGTGGTCCGCCATGACATGTGGAACTTTAGTATCCTCACCGGATAGCATGAGAACGAAATCTTACATTGCAACCAATGCATTCATGTGATCGCTAGAAGACGGTTCCGAAGTTGGAAAGTCTAAATCCTCTAACCCCAGTTCAGGTTTGGGGATCAAGTTTCTAAGCCCGGTATCGACTGGAAAAACTTCTGGGATTGTCTCACTGGGATCCAAAACCACAAGTTCATCCTCATCCACATCCAAGATGGATGAACCTGCCAAAACTTTGTCCACCGCAGGACTGGGAGAGGAAAATCCCCTAAGCCACTCTGATCGACGAGCCATCAATCGATCCTCCCTTAGAGCTGATGGGGAAGGTGTTGTAGACGCGACAGCCGCAATACCTCCTGATTTGGGAACTTTCCAAATGGTCATCCCTAGGATCCCACCGGGATAGTATTTTTCCCACACCTTTGCATACTCCATGGAAAGGTCGGCGGCCACCCCCACGACAGGCAGGGGAATGCTTGCGTCAGATCCCTCCCCCATCAGCATCAACCACCATTGACGAAGTGTGGCTGGGTGCAGTCCTCTAGCCTGAGGAGGGGAAGGGAAGCTTGGACTTTCATGCACCCAAACTGGCGAGAAAAAAGATACAGGACATACAGCTCACACAGAGAAACCTCGTCGATCCGCATGGACAGAAATCCGTCTCGCAGAGAGATCATGTAAGTGTGCTCCTCCAGGCTCCCCTGGCAATTGTCAACTAAGACGCCGGAAGGGCCGGGGTAGGGAGTGAAAGAAAACTAGGAAAAGTTTCTCATAAGCTTGAGGACTTCATCAGGGCTGATGGGTTTCAGGAGAACTCCAGCTATATTACGCAGGGTAGGCTGAAATTTAGGATGTGGTATGGCCGTGTTGTGACGATAATCATAGCAGCGACAATGATCCGCTACCCATCCATACAAAAATTAAAATGGCCCGATCAGACAGAAGGGTGAACCACCCTTCTGCATGTGACCTAGCAGTTCATAAATACGAGCCATTGTGGGGACAACCAAATTCACCAAGAGGCCCTCTGCCAGCTCAACTACCATCATTAGGGTGCAAGCCCTGATGCCAGGATTAATATCCCAAGAAGGGAACAACCACTCGCTCAAGAACATAGAAAACAAACCTGCCAACCGGAGCATAGGCAGCACATCGGGGCGCACCTTGTAACCCCATGAAAGGTAGTCGCCTGCCTCCAGAACCGCCCTGTAGGAACCTGGGGAGGTTCTTGACTGTTGAGAAGGATGAGTCCTGGGGAACTTGATCTTCGGCACAGGACCAGTGGTTTTCAGAAATAACCCTATCCAGGTACTATAGGGAATAAGAGAGTAGGCACGCAAGGCCTGACCCAGTGATTGCTCTTACATAAACAGCATATCCCTCGCCAATAAAGGAACTTGTTCAACATTATCCCATGCGTTAGGAGCAGGAAGAAATTTGTCATACATTTCACCAATAACCGGGAGCCCTCCCAATTGATAGATATCCCACAGACTAATACCAACTTTACCATGGGAAAGGTGGAAAGTATTAGTGCTTGAACACCAGCAACTGAGTAGTTCTGACAGGACCAAGGATAGTGGGTAAATGGAAAATTGGGAGTCCCACAATACGGAGTGTAAATTGACTGCTTCCAGTGATTCACTAAACTCCTAGCAGTGATGATGGACCGAGAAAGCCCAGGCCCAGTCATTTGAGAAGATCCCACCAGAGAGAAGATCCCATCTAGGAATCCACCCCACATCGGGATCTACTCTAGCAAGGTGGATAATATAAGGGTAACTCTTGAAGACAACATCCTGAGAAAAGTTTCGGGCGTGCTGATCACCTTGGGTCTAAAAAGAGCCCCTCAAAATGAAGGTGTTTTTCTGGTCAGAGTTGGAAACTATCTCCCCCGATTGGGTAAGGTTCGCCTAAATACACTTGGACGATGCTTCCTAGAAAAGAGAAGGAAGACCTGAGAAAGTGGGGGGAATAGGGACATCATATTGAAGACCAAATCCATGAAGTGGAAGTCGATTTGATAGTGGATAATCCAGGAGCTCAGGAGGGAGCAAGTCATTCAAGGCACCATTGTCAGGAATGATGAACTGACTAGGGTCCTCTTGGATGTTCTCCGCTCTGCGAACCATAGCTAAACGTCTCCCTGAACCAATTGGGAGCGGCTCTACAGCAATCCTTGGTATAGAATGAGGGGGAACCATATCTTCTCCCTACACGATGAGAGACAATAATCGGTTAGTCCGGAATAAAAATATGGACAAAAATACCAGATAATATGCTGAGGATCAGTTGAGGAGCCTTCGTAAGCAAAGTCTACAAGGAGGCCTCAAAGGATGGTTCACGATGACAGCATCCCGCGAACTGCCCCTTCGCGAAGGCAGTCTGCGAAACCCTGGCCCGCAGAGCATTGTCCAGGAAACCGCGAACCAAGTTGCTCCGCAGAACTTCAATCCCGAATTTAAGTGATTATGTTCGGAAGACTTAGAAACTTTTAAAGTTCAGAAGATTTTAGTCCGCGGAGCATAGAAATTGAGGAGCACCAAAACCATGGAGAAAGTTCCTCCACAGCTCGTCATGACATACTTTTTAATTAATTTAGAGTAATGGTTCACGGTTGGGGAATTGGTTCACGGGTGAAGGCGACTGCGATGGTGGAATGGTTTGCGAAAGTCGCAGCCAGTTCGTAGAAGGAGCACTTCGTGAAGGAATGAGCACGTAGAGGCGAGGGAGTTCTGGTTTCACAAATAATTCGGTAAAGGAAAATGATGCCCCCCTTGTATTTATAGGTGTGGTCCCCTACTGGGACCACTGCCCTACAGCAAACCATCTCTATTTTAGGACCACTTTGCATCGGAATGGCCTCCTCTTCTTTCTGATTGGTCCCCATTCTGATGGGGGGTATTTGTAGGGTCTTGAAAAATTCACAAAGGGTATTCTACCCAAATCCCCCAAAATAATTGGGGAAAAGAATGGAGAAAATTCAAAGAAGGGAAACACGCAGGACCGGTCCGCAGAACGATCCCATAAAAATGTGATGTGGCCAAGCCCCGCGAAGGGCCCCCTCCACGAACCATTGTCGTTCGTGAAATGGTGGTGGAGATCCTCCACAGTCGTGAGGTAGGATGGGCACCAATCCGGTTCACCGTCATGAACCACCCCTATCGAAGACCGCGTCGATCGGTTCAAGCCGTATTCGCTGTCGTTCACGAAATGGAGGCAGAGATCCTCCGCGGGCGTGAAGCAGGGTGACATCCGAACCAGTTCACCCATATGAACTACCCCAGTCACGAGCTGTGTTAGCCAGCCCGAATTGCCTCCGCTATCATTCGGGAAATGGAGGTGGAACCCTCCGCGGCCATGAGGCACTCCCCGATTTCGGTTCGCGGAGGAGTAATTTTTAATACCCCACGAATTATGGATTGACCAAGTCAGTTGTAAACCAGGTATTCGGTCATGGGCCCCCGCAAATGGTTCCGCATGACCATAGATAAATCTCTTTCCCTACTCTATAAAATGAGACCTAGGGGAAAGGAGAGGAGGACTTTCAGATTAAAAAAATTCGAAGGCAGAAGAAGAGAAGAACGATCAGACTCGGGTGGAAGAATTTCGAAGGAAGGCTTAGGATTTCGCAAACAGCGAAGTTCTAGTTCGCGAACCCGAGCAGGTATAAACCTGGGAACAAACTAGTATGGAACCAAAAATGCATAATAATATGGTGAACCGCAAACTTAAAATAACATAAAAAAAGAAAAGATCACCAACCATAGCCCCTACGCGGATGCACTCCATGCGGACTAGGGAGTTTATACCTCTTTTTCGATCCGTCGCGCCGTGTAGCACCCTTCTATGCGGGAAAAGGCCCGACCAACGATCCTTTGGTCGGCGCCGCCCTTAGCTGCCGCTGCCTACATGGAACCCTACGTGGACCACCGTGGTTTGTGGATCGAACCTGGAGTCACGAACCACCTTGGTTCGCGGGAATCCAATCAGTCCGTGGACCCTCCTGGTTCGTGGACGGCCAGTCATTCTGTGGACCCTCCTGGTTCACGGACGGCCTCTCAGTCCATGGAGTACCCTGGTTTGCAGATGACCCCTCCATCCGCGTAGCACTTCCCTACTCGAAGGGCACCAAAACCTTCAGAGTTCTCATTCCCCGAGCCGTATAAGATCCTCCTGATCTGGTCTGATCCTCCACAACCTCCTCATTGGCCTACTCATCAGCCCCGATATGAGGCCTCCAACAGAGCCACCGGATCCGTGTGGTGTAACTCTCAGGTGCATCAGTGCACCGTTTTGAGTTCACATACCCGCGGTAAAGAGAGGTGAAGGGGTTGCCCTGACCCTTGAGTAGATTCCCGAAGAATTCATGGGTTCACATTCCCACAGTAATGCGGGGTCTGAGCTCGGAAATCCCTTTTCTGGCTCTCCACTTGTCAAGGGCTTCCCGGGGATGGTAAAATACCCATCAGAAGGAAGTCCTCATGCACTGCAAGAGAGGAGATGGGCACAGGGGCACCTTCCCTCTCCCGCTGCGCTTTATCGCCATGGGCCTCCTCAGAGTGTAAGCCCCAATCCATCACCTTGGGCATCCACCTAGGAGTAAGCCCCGATTTTATGGGCTTCCCTATGTGTAATACCCACTCCACTTCTCACGGACGCACCTTTCGTAACGTGATCATCTGGTCCCTGCTGCCTCTTGTTTCTCACACCGAGCATGAATCATGTGAGATTAGAGTAGGAATCGACCATGACATCCTCTTATGGGCCTACTCAAAGTGTAAGCCCTGATCCATTACCATGGGCCTCCTTAGAGTTTAAGCCCCAATCCACATCTTGGGCTGCCTCAGAGCGTAAGTCCTGTGCAAATCTGAACTACGGGGACTTTGATCCATGTAAAAGCATGGTACGTAGGAAGCCTCCATGAGGTTCAAGCCCCACCATCATGGGCCTCCTCATAGTGGAATCCCCAATCCACATCTTGGGCTGCCTAAAAGAGTAAGCCCCACGCCAATCCGAACTACGTGGACTTTGATCCCTGTATCCTGGTCGGGGTACGTAGGAAGCCTCTCTGAGGTTCAAGCCCAATAACGTGTCATTCTGACCCCCTTTCACGTCGGTTTACCAACATGTTGGGCCTCCTCAGAGTGTAATCCCCAATCTGCATCTTGGGATTCCTTAGAGTGTAATCACCGCACCAATCCGAACTACGTGGACTTTGATCCCTGTCTCCTAGTCAGGGTACGTAGGAAGCCTCCCTGAGGTTCAAGACCAACAACCGATCGATCCGATTGTCCTCACATCGGTTCACCGCGCCACTCCTAGTGCCGCCTCAATGAGTTCCGACTCCTCAAGATCATTAATCCAGTGAGGGGTGGTAAACCTCAGGCCTGAATGATTCCAAACCCCTTAAATCCAGTTGACCATTTCCCACCAGGGTTAAATCCATGGATAATATGTTTGGGTATAAACCAAAGATTCGCGAACATATGAATATGTCTTAAATCTATAAGAGAGTCCCGGAACAAGAAATAATTCCACCCAAAAGGGTGCGATGAGCCCGACTTTCCATCCTCTCGACCAATGTGAGTTCTTAAGCGTCGCTGGTCAGACCATCTGGCGCACGCCTGCCTTTGGAAAGTAGGTCCGTCCATCATCGGATATGGAGCCGTTGGGCGTTTTGAGGCTGAAACCACGGAACACTTATATTATGTCAATTAGACCATAAATGAACACCTTAAAACATTTTAGAATATATAATAATTATTATATATTTTTTTAAAAAAATTATGTTTTCTAAATAATTTTATAAAACATTATTTTGATAAACAATCAATAGTGTCTATTTCAACAGTATTTAATTCATTGATTTTTTAAAATTTTAAGATAATAATTTATCTTGACCCAACTATTTTATTATTTTTATAATACATAAAGGTAATCTATAAAATCCATTATACATATTATTTAGCCCAAATTATATTTATTTTAATATTTTTAATAACATTATTTATTTATCTTTCTTTTTAAAAGAATTACAACACAAATGTTTTTTAATTATTTAAGATACTTATTTATTAAATAAAAATTAAAAGTAAAATTATATGATGAAGGTAAATTTATTATCTTTCATAATAATATTTCAAGTTTAATTTATCTTCTATAAAATTCAAAATTCTGGTTGTTATACTTATTAAATTATGAAGGTGACAACTTTAATATCACTTTAAATAAAATAATGTAAGTGTTGCAGTCTCTTCTATAAGACTCCAAATGGTCACTAACATGACCCTTGGATAGTTATGGTCGAGATATACTTGAAAAACAGATTTTGGTCATGTTTCTGGGATTTTTATGGTTATTATAAGTTTAGTAAAAAATGTTTTATGGATTTCTCATCAATTAATTAATTTTTACATCATCTAAGTAAAATTCATTATGGTAATTATTTATTTTATAAAAATTAATGATAAATTATCTTGATAAATAAATAAATTAGATTCCAAATTATTGTATATAATAAAATTTATTTTCTGCATAACTTTATATAAAAAATTATTTATTTATTAAAATTTGAGTGAGACATATTTAACTTTTCTTTAAATAAAAATAAAATAAATGTCCCAATCTCATCCAAGGGGATTCCAATAGAGAAACTTTCAACCCAAGGATTATTATGGTCTAAACAAACTGATCTAATGATATTAAGTAAAGTGTTGTTTTAATTTTATAATAATATTCTTACCCTTAATTTTTTGATTTATCCTTTTATTGAATTAATAAAATTAACAAAGTTACTATTCATAAAGCCAAAAAATAAAATAAATATTTTTAAATATTTTTAAAAAACTGATTCTATATCTGGAATCCATTTTTAAAAATTCAAAACACAAAACTTGTAGCAATTAATTTTAAATTAATCATGTTTCCATAAAAAGAGAACAGGTTATAAAAGTTAAAACATTGCAAAAGATTGAAATGTTTTTACATTTGAATTCAATGTAAAATTAATTCTAATGAGATAAATCATATTCAATGATATAATATATTCTATTTATGTTATAAAACCATTAAATATTCAAATTTATCCATATAAATTATTTTGATGAAAAAATTTGTTTTCAATTAAAATTTAGTGTAATTTTACTATTCATCAAAATTTGAAAGTTATCAGAAAAATATTAAAATATAATCCAAAGTAAATTTTTATATCCCAATTTTAAATAAAATGTTTATTATTTCATATAAAAATTAATAATGTGTCAAAATATTAATTTAAAAAGGGTTCTCCATAAAAAGGTGGAAAATTTCATTAATGAAAAAATATAGCTTTTTATATGTCAAATAGGGTTTATTCATACCATATGACAAAAATTTATATTGGATAAATATAAATACTATTTAGTATGTATATAACACATATATTTTATTATTTTCATTTGTTAATAAAAATTCACACAATTTATTAATACAAAAATACAAATATATAATTGATTTATATTTTTCATAAATAATTTGTTGTGAATGAATTCACCCAGAAATTTCATAAGTTAGTTATATTTATTCTTTATAACATAAAAACTAAGTTAAAATAGTCCTTTTATACTACTGTCATCTCACAGTTTGTTTAAACTCACGATTATTTTCAATGTAAAATATTGAAGAAATAAAATTATTCAAAGAATATATTTCAAAAGAACACATCGGTGTTAGACCTCCATTCGTTCTAGTGGGTACATAATGCTAGATTGAGTAGTGGATGTCTCATTATTTATTATTAATAATATACATTGATCAATGAATATTAATATCATTTCACACATATGTATTAGAGAAAAATGGGGTTTTAAAATTTTTAGGCAAAAATGAATGATTTTGAATTACAATAAGAGTTTAATTTCATAATTAAAATTCTCATATATATATATATATATATTTTCACAAAAAAATTATTAAATTTTAAATCAACATGTTGAAATTATCCAATTGTGAATTATTTATAATTTTTTATGGCAATGAATTTTTTTGATAAATAGTAAAATATGGTATGAATATTCGGTAAGTATTATTATATCATTATAACGAAACAATAATGTAATAAATAATATATTTAAATCGTTGAAAAAAATTAAATTTTAAAGTATTTTATTGAATTAATATCAATTTCCAGACATATAATATACTTCTTAATAATAAAATGGAATATAAAATTTTAAATAATATTATTTGGTGATAAAATTTTGTTTTCATTCCCAAGCTAAAATAAAATAATGGATTTTGGTTCTCGTCCATAAAAATTTAAAACACCATTTTTTAAATAAAGAAAAACTTGATCCAAAGATATTGGTAATCCAATGGTTTTTTATTTTCTACAACCTTTATTTCATTGGTTTATGTTTACAAATTAATAAACAATTCCCTTTAAATTGATATATAACCCCACACATAAACTCATTCCTATGCACTCAAGAATAAGTGATAATATTTACCCAATCATTTTCCCTTCTAATAGTCCCTCCAAGTAGTCTATATGGTTCAAATTTGATCATATCAATCTTTAAGAATCAAATTTTCAAAGACGAGGTTCGCATTATCTTTAATTACTTAATTTGTGAAATAAATTACAATTCCATTTCATTTTAATTTGAAATGATGTAATATTTCATTGTTATAAATTCATTACTGTATTATCAATGAAATATCACCATTCTCTCTCATTATACATATTTCCATATTTTTTATAATGCCCAATGCTTTATAGATCCATTTACACTCGTATGAAAATACCAATGCATTCCTTGTATTTATGGAATTATGGAAATAATATATATAATATAGGGACTTTCTATAAGGTAGGATGACCACAATATATCTTTTATGTCTTATATTGTGCCCCAAATGATAAAACTTCATATCTGCACAACTTCACCTTTGGTGATCAAATGATACTGATTGTAAAAAATTTTCCTAATGAAATTTTGTATCTCTAATGCATATCAGATATATGTGACCCATATTCTAAAGTTTTTATTGGATTATTTTGTCCTTTATTTTATACCCTGAAATTTTATAGAATTATATTCAATAACAATTTCCTATTGATATCCTTATATCATGGAAGTACTAGACACTACTATGTTTTTAATCCTTTAGTAAGTGTACTTCCCATTACATCATGAATACAATTTGATTGATATTCACCAATATAGGTATTTTATTCCATTTAATGGTGAAATATTCATATTCTATATACCCATTATTTCTATACTGAAAAATATTTAAATATATATCCATGATTATTTTTAGGTTCCTTCATTAGTAGTATGTTATATATTTTTTATCCACTCTGTTCATATGATAGATGCATTTGAATTATTATATGATGGGTATGGCCTAAAATTATATAGCCAATAAATGTATTGTTGGGTCTCCTGATACAAACCAAATTTGGAATTTTGGTGTATGTATTTCCCATTAATGTATAATGATTAGGCATGAGGCATTTATGGTATGTTTATGATGTCTTGCATTATGAATTCCATTCTTATGTGATCAATTATTTTTTACCATGTGATTTATTTATTTCAATTTTTATGTTATAAAGGGATATATTATACTAATTCTATTATTCATATATCTTTTATTTGATAATATATTGATTCTATATTATGTATTTTAGGCTTAGTCTATGTTACCCTCTATTGTATGTTACCCCTTACCAAGCATATGAGATCAAACTTTTATTTTGTTTATAATTTCACTAGGAAAACAATATGATTAATACATATGAAATAAGGATTAATAAGTAAAAATAATATATATTTTTTCATTATATCAATTGATATATCATTATATTTAAATATAATTAATTAATTAATTAATTGTAAACTTTCGTGAGACTAGTAAACTATGAAATCCAGTTTATTTCGACCTGTGTATTATATACAATTATAAAAAACTACCCAATAACTATTTTTATTAATTTAAAGGTTTTTATCATGATTGGACAATATATTTTTATTTTAATATTTCTTCTTAATATTATATTCATAAAAATATTCCATTTTCCATGAGGGTAGTTTAAGGAACTCTAAATATATTTATGATATTAGATTTTATAATCCTAAACATAGTATTCATTAAAACCAACTTCAATGGTAAATAAGACACTGGTAGAAATATAAGTGAGGCCATATATGAGTATTTAGTAATAAGTGGGGGTTTTTATCAATAAATTCAAATATTTTATAATTCATTACTAATATACCATCATCACTAGTTAAGCTGAAAAAAAAATCATGTAGTATTATTCTTCAATATATAATATCATTATTTTTACCAATTAAGACATGTGATTTCATTTCCATATATACACAAAAAAATATAATATATTCATGTATAAGGTTCACCAATCAAAATTAATAGCTACATCCTTGTCATGGAATTGTTTAATCCACTGCCACATGATCCACTAGAATCGCCAAATTAATTATAAAGAGAATGGTTTATCTATAAAATCATGTGTATAAACATGTATCCTAACAATCATGACGTCCACTAACACACGAAATGATATATCTTTAATGAAATTGAAATAAGTATCTTCTATTTTCAATGATAATATCTACATATATTTTCAATAGAGTATCACATTTTCTTCATTAATTTTATCATTGAAACAATAAAATTTAATATGAAAAAAATTCCAAAAAAAACCCTCTTCTTCTATATTATTTTAAAAATTGGTTATAAAGTCTAGTTGAATCATTCATCATTAAACAAAAACAATTAAATCAAAAAAAACTACATAACTATTATAATTTATATTTATCATGTAAGGTCTTTAATCATAAAGTTTTATGGATTCTTCCATCAAGTAATTTTTTATACTGAAATAAAATACATCTTTTCTATGTTTTCTTAGTGTCATTACATTCTATCAACTTCCCTTATATTATCTCAGTTGTACCACAATTTTTTATTACATAGTAGTGAATCATTTCCCACTCTCATTAATTTTTTTATTTTAAATTAAAAATAGAAGATTCAATTAACAATTTTTTTTTACCAATTCCAATTGATCCATTAGGTAAAATCAAGATGTCTATTATAACACCCCAACACCAGAATCTTATATTTTGTACCTTAATTTATTAAATTGGTAGGAATAAAAGGAATCAAATCCTGAAGGACCTGTCATTTTAGTTTTATTGAAGAAATAGACACATAAATTGTTTCCATATTTCATTGGTAAAACATAAAACACAATAATGAAAAATAAACAACATCCCTGAAACTCATTCAAAAGATTCCTCTTCATAACCTGGGTAAAGAAAACATAATAAGGGTGAACTCAAATTCTCAGCAAGGGTAAGTAAAGTTGAATAAATAATTAATTTAAGAGAATAAATCAACAGGTAATGGTAAATAACTGATAACACATTCCATTCAAATAACTAGATAAGACATAATAAATTTTGTAAAGAAAATAACTGAAACAAATGCCATTTAATAAATTAATTCAAAATAAAATGCATCCAAATATATGTCGATGCAAAATGTCATGGATAAATACTGACTAAAATGATTTGAAATTCTTGATTATTATATGTTTTATATCTGGCAAATGAACCACTACCATCAAGACCATTCAGAAGATGGTTTAAGTCTGTGGGTAGAAACTAGCCTATTCTTCTTGGAAAAAACTCGACGGGTTTTTCACCAACTAATTTCATATCATGATAATACCAACCCATTGAGTATCTTTCATTAATTAGTCCAAAAACTATGTCTTTCTTGTCAAACGAATTCCTCATATGTTGAATAATAAATTTAAATATATATTTTAAAATCAATGTGTCTCATACAACTTTGAAATATTTGATTCATAATCCCCTTAAAAGTAAATAATCATCAAATTAAACATTTAAAACCATGAATATAAAGAGATTCAAGATATTATATATGAAATTGGGATGTATACACACCACCAAAAATAAGTAAGTGGTGAATATGACATTTATGTCACAGATGTAAATATTGAGATGAAAATTTGTTTCCACTTTGTAATAATTTATTTAAAAGGTCACACATTTATAAAAGAAACTTTTTTCTCTGAAAATTACCATGTAATATTATAAAGGAAGATTAAAAACATTAGGGATTCATGGTAATGATAAATTTTATTCATTTCATATAAGTAAAAAAACATTCCTTTTACTTCTCTAAGAAAAGTCATAAAGTACCTTGTTTTTGAAAATAGTAGGAAGCTTAATTTTAAATAATTTTTTAATAAGTAAAAAGGGGGAAAATAATTTAAAGAATCATTTTAGAATATAAAAAAATTATAAAACACTAACATGGAAGAGAAATATTCCCTAGTGGACACTTAAACAAAAAAAAATCTCAAATAACAAGGAGATTGTGAAATAACCCTTACCGCTTTATAATTAGTTGAATCGTATTCCACATAAAGAAAAGAAACTTTTATGGATATAGAAAGATAAAAATCATCTGAATAAACTCATAAATTATATTCAAGGTTATTATATACACTATATAAAATAAATAAGTAGTGTATAAGGCATGTGTCCCATAAAAATAAAAGTGAGACAAAAATCCAATACCACACAATTAATTTTTATTTGTGCATGATTTAACCTAATTTATAATGGTTTAAATAATTTTATTAATTTATTTTATAATCATATATATATTTAGGATATCATAATTTATAATCTTTTATTATTTTATCACATATTTTTTAATAATATTTAATCCTTTTCACTATTTTGGGTGTTAATTGCCCGGTTTCATAAGTATTTTTTGACATGTTATTTGTTTTTTCATTTACATAGATCATGCTTTAATCATCTACAAAATGTAAAAAGTGATTTAAATTTTGTATATATTTATTATATATTTATTTATTTATAATAATACATAAAATTTAGAGATAGGAAATGAAATTCACTATTCATTGAGACAATAGGCCACATATATGCATGAACACACATTCATTTTTTTCAAATTAAAAGAATGAAAATTAAATGATATATATGTAGATTATAAATTAGTTTCTCATATATATATATATAATATATCATATATATCTAATAAATCCATCCTTTATATATTCCATGTATAGTGTGAAAGAATCACATAATATTGAGGAGGCAGTGGCCCACATTTCTACAAATGATGTTACCATGTTTACAAAAAATAGAAAGCATAAGGTATGTGTTATATAATAATATAAGTATTATTAATATAAAATTTAAAAAATATATATCACATAAAAATAATGTTTCAATCATAATTCTCAACTCTCATAGGTCGTAAAAGAAAAAACAAACTACTTCACCACGTGAGGTAGTAGTTCATCATACACAAGAATGGTAACTTCGTTACCCATTAGATGTAAGTGTGTGTAATTTTCGGTAGAAAACATATATTAAAAATAAATTATATTTGGGATACTTGGATTATATTATAATCATGTAATAAGAATAATTTAAGGGATTCAAGTACAAAATATAACAAAAATGTTTGTTGATTATGTCCAAAGTAAAGCATATAGGATGAAGGTTGGTATATTGGGAGAATATTTTTATAGGTTTGGAAAAAACCAAAATAGTTTGTGAGTTTTGAATAATAGAGAAGAAGATGTTCCCTTTTTTAAGATAGGGGAGGGGAACTCTTGGAACTCATCAAAATATTAAATTAATATAATTTAGTTTTACAATATAAATGGATTAAAAGTGTGTTATTTCAAATATAAGATTAATTTATATAAAAATATTCTAATCTAATAATTTTTTGACAAGATTATATCACACAATTACAATTATCTTTTGGCTTTAACCCTTAGTTAAACACTTTTAGTCTTAATATAAAAACATGGATTTTTAATCTTTAAGGGTTAATATAGTAACTATAAATTGCCAAAAGATCCATAAATTACCCATGGATGCAATTTTAAGATTTATACAAAAAAATTGGATATTTGTCCGATTTTCATGAATTTTATATCATTCAATAAAATATTACATCTTTTAAAATATCCTTAATGATAATTTCTACACTATTAATTTCTGAAATTTTTAAAAAATATTAATAAACAAAATAACCTCAGTCAAAAACATTTAATACATCCTTAATATATCTGTGTATTCTAGAAAATTTTTGGATTAAATTAATTATATCAAAATATATTTATTATAATATTTTTAATAACATTTATTTTACATGTTAATTAATTCAACAATTATTACATCATAATTTTTCAAGCCTTTAATTTAATTATTTCTTCCCTAATAATTAAAAATAAATTATCTTGATGAAGATAAAAAATATATATTTCTAATGACTATTTATATTTAGAACTTATTCTGAATAAGGATATATAATAAATTTTGTAGTTTTTAAAAACATGAGGGTGAAATATTATAATACCTATAATATTATTTTTACCTTAAATTACCCGATTTACCCATAACCGTAGTAATTAAATAAAATACTAGAGTTAAAATTCATATTTTTTCTCAAAAAATTGACACAATTACTAAATATTTAAATTATTATTATAAATTTTGAATATGTTTATCAAAATTCAAAACACATAAATGGTTAAAATTTATTTAAAATTAATATTAATGGTGAAATGAGAGAATGTGTTTTTAATGTGAAAAGGATCAAAAGATCAAACATTTTTATATTGAAATTCAATGTGAATTTTATTCCAAATACCTATATTAGAATAATGATAATAAATTATCTACTTATACTTTAAAATTATTTAAATATATAAATTAACACTATAAATAAATTTTTTCACGACCCCCTCCCCACAAAGTGTACCCCTCCTAGGCCGGCAATGTGAGAAGAGAGATAATGACCCCCGAGTCCCGCCTCCAGTAGGCCCCGGGTTGGCGACTAGCACCGAGGTTATAATTAACATACAAATGGGAGGCATTACCCTCTAAGAGAAAACATGCAGAAGAGAGAGATAGAATAGACTCCAATCAACACCAACTCAGAACTGAAATATAAAACAAATCCAAGTACATATATTAAAAGTCATGAAAAATTACTACAACTGAAAGGGGAAACTAAAAGTACCCAAAAGAAAGTAAAACGGCAACGATCACAAGCCCGAACAGCTCCTCCTCCAACCACAAGCTAGTAGTAACCAACTTGATCCCCAACCTGCTCCATGTGACCTAAAAAACGGTTTATATATACATAGGGTTAGTATAAAAATATACTCAGTAGGATCCTCCCCAAGCCTCTCGTGCAAAAGTAAAGAAAGCATGCTAAAGCCTAGTAAAAAACAAGTGAAACTAACTCGTCACCTAAACAGGTATACTAAGTTCCCAACCTCCTCATGGGTACTCTCACCAAGTAATACATACAAGAATATAGAATATAGTAAAGAATCTCAAGGGTACCCCGCTACTACTTCCCCACTTGTTTGCTGCTTTGCCCCAACTACATATGTCTTGTGCATCTCTCTCCAAAGGCTTGCCCGCAGACAACTGGGCTAAGCTCCACAATCTGCACCTCGTGCACCACAAAGGCTTTCCCGCAGACACCTAGGCGAAGCACCACACCATCCTCACAACCAACAGTAACCAGGTATGTTCCGGGAGCCACCACAGCCCGCATAACGTGTATCATACATCGGGTATTATACCTCAAGCCATTATAGCCCATAAACCGAGTAGGGATCCTCAATCCATGACAGCCTATATACATCACACCTATAGTAGTCCATAGGATACTATATCCAGAATAAATGTGTGTGAAATGACCACAAGCCATTACATCCATCTACACACATATAAGGGGAAACTAACAGTTGTGCCTGTTGGCACATGTATCTACCAAGAGAAGAGAGTGGGGCCAAAAGGGGTAGCCAGCCATTCGACCTCCCCTCAGAATGTTGGGGAAGACACCCCCCTAGGGATCAGAATCCCCAGGGTGTCAGTTTCCCTTACCGAAAGGGTGGAGTAGCGTATAGAAACACAAAAAGTATAGAATATATATATAACTCACATCCACACTATTGGCATTACCTATTATTAGATACAACTGTAGCTAACGTCTCTCAGACTCCAGGCTGCTACTTCTAAGACTATGTGTCCTATAAGAACACAACATTTGAAGAGCTTTATTAGATTGCTCCATTCTCATTTTATTAGTTCCACTGTACGTTAATTAATTCTTTAAACATTAATTAACCATGAACAATTCCACATTAAACTGAATTAGCATCACATTCAAAATCAACTGCTCCTTTTAAGATTCACATCACCTTTAAATTCTAGTATCTCCATCCCCATGGATTTTCACCATTTAATCAAACATTCATTACAGAATTACTTTTCCATATTCCCAGGCATTCTGGAAAAGCATCATATGATTCTAAACACAAAGGAGGCTCAACATGGTGAGTAGATATACTACCCGTCGAGTCTTTTCTGCCTATAGAAAGTGCATAGACCCATTCTCCCTCTAGAGGCTAAACACTAAAAGAACGTGGAATACCCCACGCGTCTTCTCCTCCTTCAGAAGAAGGTTAGAAAGACCAGCTGCCTTGAGTAGTGGGGAAAAGCAAAGCAGATTAACATTCAAAGAAAACCATGAGCATCCAGCAACCACATCCATCCCATTAGATCACCCCCGGTGTCCTCCCTGACACCCACATGCATAAACTGATGCATCTCGCCACTCTAGGCATCATCTACTACCACCACCACAAGGCCTCCATGCCAACACATATCACAACAGCCATCCAGGCTCACATCACAACACAAGAAGCTGGAAAACAACAATCACAACCATGGGCTCTTGACCCTTTAACAAACAAGGGGGTAACTCAGAACCCTTTTTGAAATTCCCACATAATCAGTTCTTTAATCCATATTGAATTAGCAGATTTTTTATTCGTAGGTTCCAATTACGGGATACCTAATCAGTAAGCTATCACAATTAAATAACCATGCTTACTTCCCTAATTTTATTATCCTCAAATTAGAACAACTACAACAACGGAAATAACCAGATTAATTTACATGGCTCTTTATCTTTACCCAATTAATTAAAAATTAATTCTGGATTTACGTTCATTATCAATTTCTATCATGAACGAACAAAAAATCAAAGAAATAATAGATATCACTCTATCTAGAAAAACATGAGGCAAATCGTTATCATGGTATAAAGTAACAACATGCGATCAACCAATTCTTTTAATCCGGTTCAAGTATTTAATTATGTCAATTTCATTGTGATCTAAAGGACTAAATCATGCTAATTATACGATTACACATATATAATTAGAGAATCCATGAATCCCCTACCTCGAAGAGTTCTTGACGTCCTTTATCCACAAAACGGGTCACAATCCTCCTCTCACGACAACTGCATCCACCCGAAGAATCCACAGTACGTCCGCACCAACCAAACCCCAAGAAAACCCCATTAGAAGCATGGAGATTACATGCTAATATGGAAAGGATAACAAGAGAAGATGACCCAGGAAGGAATGATGATAAACATACCTTATATTGAAGAATGATCGACACAGCTTGGTTGCATCAAAACAGAGCGGAACTGATCCGAGGAGTAAAGTTTGATTGTGAAACTCCTATGGGAAGGATTGAATGGTTCTAGTGTCTCATAGATGATAAAAAAGAGGAATAATAGGGGAGAATGATATTTCTTTCCATTTTTTAAGGTTTAATGGGGCGACGGTTTAAGATCCGGTTAATTCTCCATTAAAAACAGATCGCATTAACCCACACGGTTTGACCAAGTAAATAAATCTCGGCCTTAGGAATAATTAATATAGGATTTATGGCATTTGAATCGTCCTTAAGAGTCCTTAAAACAAGGCTTTAAATGTATTTTACGTCAAAGGAAACGTCAAAGGGGCGAAACTGTAGGAAGCTGGAAGCACTGTTCAAGTCTACCGTTAGAAGGTTACCGTTCTGGAAACACTGTTCAAGTCTACCGTTAGAAGTCCACCAATAGAAGGTTACCGTTCTGGAAACACTGTTCAAGTATACCGTTAGAAATTCACCGTTAGATGGTTACCGTTCTGGAAACACTGTTCAAGTCTACCGTTAGAAGTCCACCGATAGAAGGTTACCATTCTGGAAACACTATTCAAGTCTACCGTTATAAGGTTACCATTATGGAAACATTGTTCAAGTCTACCGATAGAAGTCCACCAATAGAAGGTTATCGTTCTGGAAACACTGTTCAAGTCTACCGTTAGAAGGTCACCGTTAGAAGGTTACCATTCTGGAAACACTGTTCAAGTCTACCGTTAGAAGTCCACCGATATAAGGTCACCATTCTGGAAACACTGTTCAATTCTACCATTAGAAGGTCACCGTTAGAAGGTTACCGTTCTGGAAACACTATTCAAGTCTACCGATAGAAGATCACCGTTAGAAGGTTACCATTCTGGAAACACTGTTCATGTCTACCATTAGAAGTCCACAGATAGAACCTCACCGATAGAAACACTGTTCAAGTCTACCGATAGAAGTCCACCGATAGAACCTCACCGATAGAAACACTGTTCACCGAACCTCACCGACAGAAACACTGTTCACCTACCGATACTGTTCATAAAACTGGAAACAATGTTCACAGAACTGGAAATTTGGAAAAATGTTGGGGATAAGTCACCTTGACCTCCCGGAACACCTATAACACCACATTTTCACAAAGTAATGGGCCAGAGAGGTCCGGGCCATTACATTAGATACCTCTGAAAACATTCTCATCATTGAGAATTAAAAACCAACCCAGAAGAAAAGAGGGGTCCAAACAACCACCCCATAAGATACCTCTTAGGGGAAAACCACCATGAGTTGTTCGAAAGCTGGAACAAAACTACGACATCTGAGAGTGTGGGAACAAACAATCCATATCCAAACAATTAAATCATAACATCACATCAAAGGTACAAAAATAAAACCTGAATGGTCTAACCATAAAGGAAACATCATTACATGAAAGAAGTTAAACATTAAACAACTCTGGGTACTGAGCACATATCTGTGACTCACACTCCCATGTACTCTCATTCATGCCATCATGTCGCCACAAGACACGAACGAAGGGGATAGAACGCCCACACAACACCTTCTCCTTGCGGTCTTGGATCTCCACAGGTCGCTCCTCGAAGGATGCATCATCATCAATATCGATCTCTCCCCAATCGATAACATGAGATTCATCATGAAGATAACGACGGAGCTGTGATACATGGAAAACATCATATATCTGACTCATCTGAGGAGGAAGTGCTACTCGATACGCTACAACTCCAACACGAGCTAACACCTCTAAAGGCCCAACAAACCGGGGAGAAAGCTTACTTCCACGACCAAATCTTCGCTGCCCACGACGGGGAGTCACCTTCAGAAACACATGATCCCCAAAATTAAACTCTAAGGGTCTCCTTATTCGATCAGCATATGATTTATGATGATCCTGTGCTGTCTTAATCCTCTCACAAATCACCTGAACCATCTCTGTTTTATTCTACACTAGTTCTGGTCTGAGAATTGTTGACTCTCCGACCCCAGTCCTGCACAACGGAGAACGGCATGGCCGGCCATACAAGGCTTAAAACGGTTCCATACCAATGGTAGAGTGAAAATATTATTGTAAGCGAACTCTACCAAGGGTAAGTTCTTCATCCATGAACCTCCAAAATCAAGAACACAAGAGCGTAACATGTCTTCAAGAGTCTGGATGGTTCGCTCTGTCTAACCATCCGTTTGAGGATGAAAAGTAGTGTTAAGGCACAGTTGAGAGCCAAAATCATGCTGGAGACCTCTCCACACCCTAGAGGTAAAATGAGGATCTCGATCAGAAATGATTTTCCTAGGTACTCCATGAAGTCCCACAACCTCCTCTAGATACTGCCTCAACAAAACTTCCACTGAGCTTGACTCCTTGATCGTTATGAAGTGTGCCGACTTTGTAAAACGATCCACTACCACCCATATAGCATCATGTCCTCCCAGAGCTCGAGGTAAACCTGTAACAAAGTCCATTGAGATGTCCTCCCACTTCCACTAAGGAATCTCTAATTGCTGGAGAAGACCACCAGGAACACGGTGTTCGGCCTTCACCTTCTGGAAGACTAAACATCGAGACACACACTCTGAAACCGCACGCTTCAGCCCAGGCCCCCAAAACTGACTCTTCAAGGATCGGTAAATCTTCATCACACCAGGATGTACTTCCAAGGGTGAACAATGGAACTCTTGGAGAACCGTCTCGCGCATTTCCAAGGGAACAAAGAGCCTGCCATGATACAACACTCGGTGTTGTTCATCCTCTGACCAACCATCAGGGGCCTCACCACAAACAACTCTGTCTCTCCAAACTTCCACCTCTAGATCACCCAACTGAGATTCTTCCACCTTCTGCATCAGGGATGACTGCACCGTCATCTAGAAAAGACAACCTCTACCCCCAACTTCTCCCATATCAATATGCAAAGCTGATATCTCTTCCATCACTCTCTAGGAATCACCAGATTCACACACAACATCATTACGTGACTTTCGGCTTAGTGCATTAGCTACAACATTCCCTTTTCCAGGTGTATACAATATTTCAAAGTCGTATTCCTGCAAGAACTCCATCCACCGATGCTACCTCATGTTCAAGTCACGTTGGGAGAAAACATACCTCAAACCCTTATGATCAGTGAAAACCACAAAGTGCTCACCAATGAGGTAATGTCTCCACAACATCAGAGAAAAAACCACGACTGACAACTCAAGATCATGGGTGGCATAGTTGAATTCATGGGGATGAAACTTCCGAGACCCATAAGAAACAACTGACCTCTGCTGCATGAGAACACAGCCTAGCCCTAGATGTGAAGCATCACAGAAAACATCAAACTGGACTCCCTCCGCTGGAAGACAAAGGACTGGAGCACTTACCAAAATCTCCTTTAGATACTCGAAAGCTGCTTGACACTGATCAGTCCATATGAACGCTTGATCCTTCCTGGTCAGAGCTATCAGAGGAGTCGCAACTTGGGAGAAATTGGCTACAAACCTCCTATAATAGCCTGTGAGACCATGGAAACTTCGCACCTCTGACACGGTCTTGGGGGATGCCCAAGACACCACTGCTTCTATCTTCGACGGATCCACAGCTACTGCCTGTTGGGACACAACATGCCCCAAGAAACAAACTTCTCGAGCCCAAAACTCACTCTTGGACAACTTCCCAAACAACTGATGTTGGCGAAGAACTCCCAAAAAGACTCGTAGATGCTCTGCATGCTTTTCTTCAGATGTGGAGTACACAAGGATGTAGTCAATGAAAACCACAACAAACTTGTCCATGAATTCACGGAACATAGCACTCATCAACCCCATGAAAACAGCTGGAGCATTCATCACGCCAAATGGCATTACAAAAAACTCATAATGCCCATGACGACAACGGAAAGCAGTATTCGAGATATCCTCATCCTTTACACGCATCTGATGATATCCTGACCTCAAGTCGATCTTTGAGAACCAACTTGCACCCTTCAGTTGATCGAATAGGTCATCAATCTGTGGAAGAGGATAGCGGTTCTTTATTGTCACTTTGTTTAATCGAAGATAATCGACACACAACCGCAAACTGCTATCAGCCTTTTTCACAAACAAAACTGGCGCTCCCCACGGTGACACACTTGGCCGAACAAAACCGCACTGCAATAGACCATCAAGCTGAATACGTAGCTCTCATAACTCAGAAGGGGCCATCCTATACGGAGACATAGAGATAAAAGATGCTCCTAGCTATAGCTCGATCCCAAACTCGATCTCTCATCGAGGGGGTAAGGATACAACATCTTCTGGAAAGACGTCAGGGTACTCCTCTATGACCCATGAAAACGCCAACTATTGAACCTCTGAAGAACTCAGAATCATCCTAGACATCATGGATGATAAGGATGGAACTCTTCTATGACTCATCTGAGGATCTCTCTCACCAACAAACACCACTTTCTCTCCATCTACATAAAAAAACGACCTTCTTCTTGTAGAAATCCAAAATAGCCTGCACCGAATACAACCAATCCATGTCGAGTATGACATCATATGGTTGTATTCATAAACATAGGAAATCTACCCAAGAGCGGTGTTTCCCCAACACTAGCTTACAGACTCTACATACTTCAAACAAGTTGGCTCGACCTCTAACTGGCGTAGTCAACGTCAAGGGCACTGGAAGCCTCTCTACCTCAAGTCCCAAAGCATGGACAAGGGTAGGTGATATGAAGGAGTGTGTTGCTCCTGAATCAAACAAGGCATACACCAAGATAGAAAACAAGCAAAGGGTACCTCGAATGACATCTGGCTCACCTGGGGCTGGCAACGCAAGAGCATGAAGCTGACCACAACCTCCTCCACTACCTCTCTGACCCTGATGATGACCACCACCACGGTCGCGCTCTGCTCTCTGAGGATGAGGAGCGTCATGGGGCTATCTCTGCCTACTCCATCTACCCTTGGGTGATCTAAAGCTGGTGAAACCTGCTGCTGCTGCCTCGGCTGGAACTGCCTCAACGGAGGAACCTGGAGCGGAGCGCCCAGTGCACGATGACTGCTCTGAAAAGTCGGGCACTCCTGCTGCTGATGACCATGACCACCACCAGAAAAACAAGCGCCTGATCCCTTGGCATAGGCCCGAGAGATGTTGCCTCCAAAGAAACGAGATGGGAAGGGCTGGGGCTTACACCCAGGTGAACAGAAACTCTTCTTCCCTAAAAACCGGGATCCCCGGACCACATATTTGCTTTGTGAGGAATCATGACGATTCCCCTCTCGTGACGATCCAGTCCTATCCAAAGTCCCCTCAACAACCTCTGTCCTCGCTAGCACCTCAAGATATGTTGTTAGCATAAATGGGGTGACCTGGAGCTAGATCTCTAGACTCAAAGCCTCCTCAAAATGTCTTGCCCTGGCCTCCTCATCTGGTAACAGGTCTAAAGCATATCGTAGAAGGAACCTGAAACGGATTCCAAACTCTTGAACACTGGAGCTCCCCTTTCGAAGGGTAAGAAGCTCCGGGCGACTGGACGCCTTCGCAGTTGAAGAAAGAAACTCGACTATAAACCTGTCTCAAAACTACTCCCATGAGATCGATGACTCCTCATAATCCCCGAGGAACAAGAACCACCACTGCCTCGCTGCTCCATACAGCATCGTCACAACCAAGGACACCCAATGTTACTTCTGAGCATGAATCGAACTGAATCCTATCTCGACCTCCTCCAACCAGTCTTCTATGACTGCATCTGAAATGGAGCCCTCGTACTTCTGTAGACTCTTGCACTGAAACTCTCAGAGTGTCTTCCTCCAAGTGTCATTGTCGTCAACCTCTACCCGGCGGCGATCTTCTGGAACATCCTGCTGGACAACTTCTACGCAAACCTCACGAGGACGTCGACCTGGAGCCATACCTATAAAATAACAACTGTTAGAGCTCCTAAGCCTGGAATATGGAAGACTCAACATTAATTAATTAATTGTTTTGTTTTATTAATTTTTTGGTTACCTATCCCAAGGTCTACCCATTCAAACACAGGTGCAAAGAATAATGATTCATGATCCTTTCCTAGGTCTCTACCCTGCAACTAGTATCACTTTGTTTAGTAGCCATCGTAAACTTAAAGGTCCATAAAACAGATCAAAGGGGTCCCTAAACGCCTATGTCTCTTCCGGTATCCAGTGTTTACCCCACTTGCTAAACATGAATGACACTATTGCCCTACCATCCATTGCATCCTCACCTGTGCCTAACTTCAAACTCCATCCTATACCTCAACCAGATCTCTGATACCACTCTGTCACAACCCCCTCCCCACAAAGTGTACCCCTCTTGGGCCGGCAATGTGAGAAGAGAGATAATGACCCCCCGAGTCCCACCTCCAGTAGGCCCCGGGTTGGCGACTAGCACCGAGGGTATGATAAACATACAAATGGGAGGCATTACCCTCTAAGAGAAAACATGCATAAGAGAGAGATAGAATAGACTACAATCAACTCCAACTTAGAACTGAAATATAAAAAGAAATCCAAGTACATATATGAAAATTCATGAAAAAGTACTACAACTGAAAGGGGAAACTAAAAGTACCCAAAAGAAAGTAAAACGACACCGATCACAAGCCCGAATAGCTCCTCCTCCAACCACAATCTATTAGTAACCAAATTGATCCCCAACCTGCTCCATGTGACCTGAAAATGGTTTATATATACATAGGGTGAGTATAACAGTATAGTCAGTAGGATCCTCCCCAAGCCTCTTGTGCAAAAGTAAAGAAAGCATGCTAAATCCCAGTGAACAACAAGTGAAACTAACTCGTCACCTAAACATGTATACTAAGTTCTCAACCTCACCATGGCTACTCTCACCAAGTAATGCATACAAGAATATAGAATATAGTAAAGAATATCAAGGGTACCCCGCTACTACTTCCCCACTGGTTTTCCGCTTTTCCCCAACGACATACGTCATGTGCATCTCTCTCCAAAGGCTTGCCTGCAGACAACTGGGCTAAGCTCCACAATATGCACCTCGTGCACCACAAAGGCATGGAAACAGACACCTGGGCAAAGCACCACACCATACTCACAACCAAAAGTAAACAGGTATGCTCCGGGAGCCACCACAGCCCGCATAACATGTATCATACATCGGGTATTATACCTCAACCCATTATAGCCCATACACCGAGTAGGGATCCTCAAGCCATGACAGCCTATACACATTACACCTATAGTAGCCCATAGGATACTATATCCAGAATATATGTGTGTGAAATAACCACAAGTCATTACATCCCTCTACACACATATATGGGGAAACTAACAGTTGTGCCTATTGGCACATAAATCTACCAAGAGAAGAGAGCGGGGCCAAAAGGGGGTAGCCAGCCATTCGACCTCCCATCAGAATGTTGGGGAAAACACCCCACGAGGGCTCAGAATCCCCAGGGTGTCAGTTTACCTTACCGACATGGTGGAGTAGCATTTAGAAACACAAAAAGTACAGAATATATATATAACTCACATCCACACTATGGGCATTACCTATTCTTAGATACAACTGCAGCTAACGTCTCTCAGACTCCAGGCTGCTACTTCTAAGACTAGGTGTCCTATAAGAACACAACATTTGAAGAGCTTTATTAGATTACTCCATTCTCATTTTATCAGTTCTACTGTATGTTAATTAATTCTTTAAACATTAATTAACCATGAACAATTCCACATTAAACTGAATTGGCATCACATTCAAAATCAACTGCTCCTTTTAAGATTCACATCACCTTTAAATTCTAGTATCTCCATCCCTGTGGATTTTCACCATTTAATCAAACATTCATTATAGAATTACTTTTCCATATTCCCAGGCATTCTAGAAAATCATCCTTTGCTTCTAAACACAAAGGAGGCTCAACACGGTGATTAGATATACTACCCGTCGAGTCTTTCCCACCTATAGAAAGAGAATAGACCCTTTCTCCCTCGAGAGGCTAAACACGGAAAGCACGTGGCATACCCCACGCCTCTTCTCCTCCTTCAGAAGAAGGGTAGCAAGACTAGCTGCCTTGAGTAGTGGGTAAAAGCAAAGCAGATTAACATTCAAAGAAAACCACAAGCATCCAGCAACCACATCCATCCCATTCCATCACCCCTGGTGTCCTCCCCGACACCCACATACATAAAATGATGCATCTTTCCACTCTAGGCGTCATCTGCTACCACCACCACAAGGCCTCCATGCCTCCACATATCACAACAGCCATCCAGGCTCACATCACAGCACAAGCAGCAGGAAAACAACAATCACAACCATGGGATCTTGACCCTTTAACAAACAAGAGGGTAACTCAGAACCCTTTTTGAAATTCCCACATAATCTGTTCTTTAATCCATATTCAATTAGAAGATTTGTTATACATAGGTTCCAATTACGGGATACCTAATTAGTAAACTATCACAATTAAATAACCATGCTTACTTCCCTATTTTGATTATCCTCAAATTAGAACAACTACAACAACGGCAATAACCAGATTAATTTACATGCCTCTTTATCTTTAGCCAATTAATTAACAATTAATTTCGGCTTTACGTTCATTATCAATTTCTATCAAGAACGAACAACAAATCAAAGAAATCATAGATATCACTCTATCTAGAAAAACATGAGGCAAACTATTATCACGGTATAAAGTAACAACATGCGATCAACCAATTATTTTAATCCGGTTCAAGTATTTAATTAGGTCAATTTCATTGTGATCCAAAGGACTAAATCATGTTAATTCTACGATTGCACATATACAATTAGTGAAGCCATGAATCCCCTACCTCGAATAGTTCTTGACGTCCTTTACCCACACAACGGGTCACAATCCTCCTCTCGCGACAACTGCATTCACCTGAGTATTCCATGGTACGTCCGCACCAACCAAACCCACAGAAAACCCCATTAGAAGCATGGAGATTACATGATAATATGGAAAGGAGAACAAGAGAAGATGACCCACGAAGGAATGATGATAAACATACCTTATATCGAAGAATGATCGACACAGCTTGGTTACATCAAAAAAGAGCGGAACTGATCTGAGGAGTAAAGTTTGACTGTGAAACTCCTATTGGAAGGATTGAAAGGTTATAGCGTCTCATAGCCGAGAACAAAGAGGAAGAATAGGGGAGAATGATATCTCTTCCCTTTTTTAATGTTTAATGGGGCGATGGTTTAAGATCCGGTTAATTCTCTATTAAAAACGGATCGCATTAACCCATGCGGTTTGACCAAGTAAATACATCTCGGCCTTAGGAATAATTAATATAGGATTTATGGCATTTGAATCGGCCTTAAGAGTCCTTAAAACAAGGCTTAAAATGTATTTTATGTCAAAGGAAATGTCAAAGGGGCGAAACTGTAGGAAGCTGGAAACACTGTTCAAGTCTACCGTTAGAAGGTCACCGTTAGAAGGCTACCGTTCTGGAAACACTGTTCAAGTCTACCGTTAGAAGTCCACTGATAGAAGGTTACTGTTCTGGAAACACTGTTCAAGTCTACCGTTAGAAGTCCACCGATAGAGGGTTACCATTCTTCAAACACTGTTCAAGTCTACCATTAGAAGGTCACCGTTAGAAGGTTACCATTCTGGAAACACTGTTCAAGTCTACCGATAGAATTCCACTGATATAAGGTTACCATTCTGGAAACACTGTTCAAGTCTACCGTTAGAATGTCACCATTAGAAGGTTACCGTTCTGGAAATACTGTTCAAGTCTACCGTTAGAAGTCCACCGATAGAAGGTTACCGTTCTGGAAACACTGTTCAAGTGTACCGTTAGAAGGTCACCATTAGAAGGTTACTGTTCCGGAAACACTATTTAAGTCTACCGATAGAAGGTCACCGTTAGAAGGTTACTGTTCAGGAAACACTGTTCAAGTCTACCGTTAGAAGTCCACTGATAGAACCTCACCAATAGAAACACTGTTCAAGTCTACCGATATAAGTCCACCGATAGAACCTCACTGATAGAAACACTATTCACTGAACCTCACCGATAGAAACATTGTTCACCTACCGATATTGTTCATAAAACTGGAAACACTGTTCACAGAACTGAAAATTTGGCAAAGTGTTGGGGATAAGTCACCTTGACCTCCTGGAACAACACTAACACCACATTTTCACAAAGTAATGGACCGGAGAGGTCCGGGCCATTACAAATTTGATGAAAAAACAATGTTCAATTAAAATTCCATATTTTATCACCATTCATCAAAACATGAAACTTATCAGAAAAATACCAAATATACAACCAAAGTAAATTTTTATATTATAATTTAAAATAAGAATTTTATTTTGTAAAAAAAACATATATAAAAGTATCAATAATGAGATTTAAAATAGGTTCCCCATTAATAAGCGGTAATACCCCCTTTATAAAAATATAGGTTTTTATATGAAAAATTGGGTTTGTTCTTATATTATGCCTATAAAATCATTTGGATGAATTTAAAAACCTTTTATTAAATATATAAAAAAACTTAAATTTTTTTAACACTATTCACCCCCACACATTTAACATTTAGGTTATATATTTTTATAGTAAATTATAATATTTTAAAAATATATTATTGTTCAATAAAACCTATCTTTACGTGTAATGAAATCCAAATAATTATAATGTTTAATTTAATCATATCATGGTGTTGTGTATAAAGAAATCTAGAATCAAAATTAAATTTATTCAAAAATTAAAATTCTCTGAAGTCTCGGGGTTTTAAATATTCCCCCCTTAATTAAATTAGTTTCTCACAATTTGAAATTGATCTTAGTAATCTACTATATGATATTGGAAAATTAAAAATTGTTGAAAACCCCATATATAAAATATGATTAATAACACATATTCTTAATAATAGGAAAAAGGAAATGTAATGGTCACCACAAACTTGGCTTTCGAAAAGGTTAATATTATTGAAAACATAGATATGGAAGGGAAATAAAACTATCATGTTCTAATGGACAATGACATAGAACATGGTCATCAGAATTTCTACCATAACAAGACCTAAAATTTGTGATGGGATAAAAATTCCATTGGTTTTTGAGTAATAAAATTAATCTAATAATGTTTTTACTCTAAAATACATCTCCTATAGTTAAGGAATTCATTTATTTTATAAACTATGAACATAATGAAATATACTTACTTGACAATTAGAGTTTCACAATTTAATAAATTTTCTCCACAAACACATATTTTTCTCCAAATGATGAGAATTTATGGTGAATTGTATTTATACTTGATGAGTTAGAATAAATTCCTATATATCAAAAACAAAATACAAAAAAAATATATGTAACCATTCATCCTATCATTATACATTCTTCAAAACCAAAATGGTTAGGATAATATAATAAAATTACCCAAAAAAAATAATCCTTTAAATGATGAAAACTACTTTAATTTTCCAAATTCAATAGTAATACCCAAATTTCAACATAAATCAATCATAATATATTGATACTTCCTAAAAAATATTCCATACTTTAATTGAAACCAAAAAATCATAATTATTTGATCATATAGTCTTCCAAATAATAATAAATAATCATAATGTCTTATACAAAAAATCAATTTCCTAAATCACATAATCTTTAAGATATGATAACTGTTTCCATAAATTTCCTAAATCACCATAAGTCTAAAATAAAATAATACATTATTCTAAAAAATAATTCAAATTTTACTTATCAAATAAAATCTCATAGTATTCTATTTTTATTTATTATATAGGGTTCCCAAAATAGTGAACGTGTTCTAAAATAATATTAATCACTTAATCACAAAATCATTTTACAATACCATGGTAATATATTTGATAAAAAATTTCCCTAAAATTAAATAACCCTTAATAATTATATGTAACACCCCGAGCTTCCACGATACGCTTCTCATTCAATAATGCAATAGCTTGCATTGTACGCAACTTCGAGTTCTAAAACACTGCGACTAATCAAAGTAGCCGTTATGAATAGTAATAACCACTTTTTAAAATTATAGAAACTTTATATTTCAAAATGGACTTCATTTTTGTATTCGTAATATCGAAATTATCCTAAGTTGAATTTTTTGTAACTTTCTGAGAACTTCCAATTTTTTTATGAATAGTGAAAAATACTTAAAACAACTTTTTTTAATCAAAATAATTTATTGTGATAAATTATACTATTTAGTGGTTTTAAAGTATAATTAGAATATATTTTTACCATTTTATCCAATGGTGGTCATTAGAATTAATTTAACATTGAAATTGGACATAAACAATTGCCAATCTTTTGATATAAATTGTTTCTTAAAAACACGCTATTTGTTGTGACAGCGGGAATTAATTATAAAATTAATTAATGCAACTAATATGTTTGGAATTTTTTAAAATAGACATCATTTTTTAATTCGGAATATCAATTATAGCTTAGGGTGAAATTTTGGCATTGTTATGAAAAACTTCAATTTTTGATGAATAGTGAAACCACTAAGTGGTAGTTAAATAACTGATTTTTCGTTTAAATGAAATATTACCACTTCTGTGTTTTGATTTTCAAAAATCTGACATACATGGTTGTCATTAAGAACTAAAATTTGGTTCAATGACATTAAAATAATTTTTTTGGTGAATAGTAACTTTTAAGTTCTTAATCGCGATTAGAGGTAATTAGTGTAGTTTAAGGTAAAAACAATGTTTTAATAATATGATATGAGCTTGACACTTGTCCTACTCCTATTTTATGAGTCATGGCCGACCAATACAACCCATGGGTCAACTTGGGGACCCCATGGAGCCACTTTGGTTGGAAAAGGATATTAATATATTTTTATTTAATGTTAAAATTAAATTGACACAAACATGAGTTGTTTTACTAAAACAGTTTTAAGTGGGGTTACACAAGTCCAAATTTTGATTATAAATATTAATTAGAAAGATAAAAAGATTTCCTACATCATAGTATTTTTTTTATAATTTTTATACATTAAATAAATTAAATTATTTATGACATCATGATGATGCAGCGATGACCTCATTATTTAACGATTTTAATAAAATGAAAAGATAATGTAAAATCCAAGTCTTACACTTGTCCAAAGACTATTGGATGGGTTGATTTAGAACCCTTATCACCTTATCCACGAATTATATAAGTGTGGGACCTTTAGAATCTGAAAAGAATTGTGTAATAATGTAACATTTCAATCTTTCCAAAAGAGCCCCTCCTCTCCACTTATAAAAGGCCCCCACCTCTCCCACCTTATTCACACCTTCAAGCCATTTGTCTCGGCCAAACCCTGCCCAAATATTCTCCCAACTTCCCCCTCTTACTCCTAGAAGCCTCACTTTGGGCAGAACTCTTCTCAAGGAAGCTTTTGGCTCAAATCAAAAAGAGTTACCCGATTTTGAGGTAATGTCTTCTCTAATGTTGTTTTGTTTTATTTTTCTTCTCCAACCCCCTAAACTCTTTTTATTCATTTCTTTTGTAACAACACCAGTATCCTCAATATACTAGGATGTTTTTATAAGAAGTATTCGAGCTACACTTACACACACCTATATCTAATGGTTAAAGAACATACGGTTTCTGTGGATGGCGAATTTCTGCCTCGCGAAACGATGATTGTTCAACACTCATATAACACCTTCAAAGGTGGCCATTAAGATGTCACTATATTTATATATGATATATAATGTGTTTATGTTTTACTTATGCTTCTGTATTTCTCATTTATGTCATACTTTATGATTTTCATTATTGGTAAAACGCGATAATTTCATTTTAGGAAGTGCGGACTACCGCCCCCTCAAAGTGATTTGAATCGTTAATGCCATATGTGGGATGTATAAAGGATGGATTAAATGGTATTATACACTATATTATACTGTAATTATATTATAAATTTATATCATTATGATTCCGTTCCATTAAATACGAAATAGAAATGAAAGTAGCGTTCATGCGTACGTACGGCTTACCGTCTCCATGAACGGTGCATTTCATTTCTTACCTCTAAATGTTACGTGACATTATGAATGAATGTATATACTGGATATATATCATATATATGATATCTACATCATGAATATAATTCTGGATATAATGGATATTTCACCACATGAACAACTTGAAATTATAGGAAGTTTATTTTTGACTCAAGTACCAAAGATCGACAAAACAACCGTTATTAACTTAAATAATTACATAATGTTCATAACATGGTAATAAGGGATATAAAAGGAATAATGAACATGAAAAAGGTTCTTAGTTAAATAGGAATTAACTCTATTTTATTATTCAGGAGGTTAAAGAACGGTCGAGTCAGGACAGGACGCAAGGTAAGGGAACTTCTTAACCCAACTTCCATTCTTTGGGTTAATCTCCTACTTTCAAATTATGTCATGATATTATTATGTCTTATTTTGTATTCTTTATGTGTACCTATAGTGAATAAAAATAATATATCTATTTTATTTTAAAAATGATCTTTGTAAGGACTTCGTCTCAATCTCCTTTCATTGAGGCATATTTGGTTTTATACACAAATTTATTTTATACGGTGTATAAACCACATTGACTTTTACGTTTATTCAAAAGGAATCTTTTTTATACGAAGAGTTTACTAAAAAAAGGGAATGTTTTTGTCGTACGTATGCGGAGACAATGACTTCTCCACCGCCGTGACCACTATTTGAGTTTCGGCTTCCTCTACAAGCCATACCCTTTTTTTTAATGAACAATAAATACCATGTTATTCTTTTCTTTTATTTTGGTATTGAAAATGGTTTTGAAGGCGTTTTTATTATATCAATGTGTTGTATTGATATCTTGTGATTGAAATGTGGAAATGTTATGTTTCCTTTATGCATGTTTTATGTGATACGATTATGTTATGGTTTATGAGATATTTAAACCTGTTCATATGAGGAATGTATTAGACTTAATAAATGACGGGTGGAGCCCGCTATAGCTCCTCGATGCATCGGTAGGTCTCATGAGACAACTAGACGTGGAATTGGCCGAGGCCCTTTCCCAATTTTATTTATGGTTTTGGCCGAGGCCTTAATCATTTTAGACGTCTTGGCCGAGGCCTTGACAAAATGTTTCAGAATGTCCGGCATTATACATTCCCTCATTATGAAAGTGGTTATTGATCTTTCATGTGATTATTCGTCTATTAGAATATCCATGTGAGTAAGTAAGTGGCATTATTTGATTTTACTTTTTCCATATTATGCTGAAGTTCAAGTTTAATAAGGCTTTTGTTTAGTTATACATTGCCTTAAATGTTTATGTTTATTTATGAAATCTTACACAATATTGTTATCCTTACTGAGCATCTGAGCTCACCCCTTTCAATGTTTTAATATTTTCCAGGATGTGAAGAAGTATTTTATGAATGACCTGCAGGGATAGTCCGAAGAGGATATGAGTGTGGACTATGAAGACTTTGTTATTAGTTTTTCACTTTATGATGTAATGTAACATTTATGAATGTATCTAGTGTTTCCAAGGCTACTAAACTAATCGGTCTTTCGAGACTTGATCTTTTGTGATCATGCCAATGTTATGAAGTAATGCACCGACTCTGGCTAGCTAGGGTCGGGGCGTTACAGTTGGTATCAGAGGCAGTTTAGTACTAACCTTGGAAGCTAGATTTAGATAAACTCTGATTAGAGCACATAGACCAAAGATAGACTTTGAGGATTAGTATAGAAGAGATTCCTAGAATTTTGGTAATATAGAGATGTTGTGAGTTTTCCGAGCAACACATCCCTATCTGGATACGAGCAGGTAGAGGCGGCTCTGGAACAGATGTACCTAGGGGTAAAACCTGAAAACACCGCTTTGAGCTAGACTCGAACGGGAACTGGTGCACGACAACGGGTCTTGCTGCACTCTTGGTTACGACACTCCCGGGGGATATGCTTAGGATAACTCTCATTTTCTTTACAAATCATTATGAAGGGTTTATGAGTATATACTTTCTCAAAGAAAACATTTTTATGATTATGGATTATATCCATAAATAGTTCAATTTATGTTAAGTGTTTTATAAGTATGGGATTGTGTATTTTGATTCATAAACTGATCTAGTTTATGCAATTGTTTAGAAATGGCGCCTAGTGGAAGGAATGGAAACCGTATCAATGCACGAACTCCATGTAGGGATTACCGTCCTGATCGAGATAATTATTGTGGATCTAGAGATACAACTGGTGCTGATCAGCTTCTCACCGTACTGGGACAACTCACGCAGGTTATGAATAATAACCTTACTCGTATGGAGCACCCTGATCCGCAATGTGGAGGATCAATGTTAGACCGCTTCATGAGGCAACAACCACCAACCTTCAATGGGAGTACAAATACTATAGTAGCTGAGCAATGGATAAATTCCATAGAGAAAATATTCCATGCCTTGGGGAGTAGTGAAAGGGAGAAGGTTGTCATGGCAGTTTACCTCCTCACTGGGGATGCCGATCAGTGGTGGTCGCTGATTCAAAACACGAAGGAAGATGATGATGTATCAAATATGGAATGGAGGGAGTTCAAAGAGCCTTTCTTAGAAAAATACTTTCCTCGTGACCATCGAGCAGATATGGAAAGACAATTTCTGAGTCTGAGGGAGAAGGAGGATGAGAATGTCGCAAAGTATGAGGCTAACTTTACAAGGTTAGCAAGGCATGCTTCCGATTATATACGTAACCCAAGGAGTAATATTGATCGTTTCTTTGATGGGTTAAAACCATTTCTCCGTCGAGCTTTAGTATCACAATCCTTCTCATCATACGAAGATATTGTCTCATGTGCTATCAAGACAGAAAAGGAATTCTCTAAGTCTTATGACAACAAAGTAAAGCAAGAGAAGAAGAGAACGGTGGAACAAGAGACAGATAAAGGGAAAAAGGGAAAGAAGTATTTTCCATTATGTGATAATTGTGGGAAGAATCACCCTGGTACGTGCCTAAAAGGAATGGGAGTTTGTTATAAATGTGGAGAAAAGGGTCACCAGGCTCGTGATTGCAAGGGAAAGAAAGAGGCTGTCAAAGTTGAATGCTACAATTGTAGGGAAATGGGGAATTATGGAAATGAATGTCCTAAGCGTCAAGGAAACTTACCTCAGAAAAGGCCAAGGGATCAAGGACAATCTTATGCTGTTACTACAGTTGAAGCAGAATAACTAATGTATTGGTGCTTTTGGACTCATGGATTATATTCTGGTTATAAGAATAATGTGATATATATAAAGATTGTACTGCAGTACTTTTTGATTTCAGTAAGGTTTTAATATGATTAAGGTAATCATATTTTTAGTATGTGACAATAAGAGAAACTTTTCTTTGTTTGGGGAATCTGCTGTTACAATTGATTTTGGAATTTAGATACCTTTTAGAGAAAGTCTGGACAGAGGTATTTTGGATAACTATAAAGGTTGGAATGGATTAAGTTGATATTTGGATAGTATTGTTTAAGGTTAAATCATTTTTGAATATTATTTTTGGAATATTATAATACTATAGTTTTAGGAAAAGGACAACCTGCAGGGTGGGGCATAACCCGTCGTGTCGGACAAAGATGCAGGAATCGAACCCACAATCATAGTGCGACAGGCCTTTATTTCCTACCACTAGCCTACAGGAAGTCCCTAGTTAATACAAATTAATTTTACTAATCTAAATGGTATGTGTTAACATTTGGAACCTTATACAATTAGTTTATGTATAATATTTTTGAGTTCTATTATCTTTTTGAGTGAAAGATGAGTTGAAGGTTGAAACTCTAATTGTCAAGCATAAATATATATATACCTATCTCTTATTCAATGAATAAATTAATTCTTAAACTTTAGTAAAGGGTTATTAAAACAAAAAATGTGTTATCCTAATACTTTATGTCTTGTTGAACTGATAATATTTTAAATCAACATAGATTAAAGGCTTTGAGGCCCTCAATTTGACAGTTGATTGTGATTGATGACCTCAATCACTCCCTACAAATATTTACGTTTTTCCTCCAATTATATGTCTCTAATTGCCACCAATGTTCTCCTAATCGAGATCATAATTGGGTGGTGACTTTTTCATTTCCCTTTACCTCTTATTAAGGCTAAATTTTATTAATCTTGTTTCCGATGTGGGTTTTCCTCAAAGGTATTTTCTCTTTTCAACATTTTACTTTCAAAGAAAAATTTCAAATTGCGAGGACGCAATTTATTGAAGGAGGGGAGAATGTAACACCCCGAGATTCCACGATACGCTTCTCATTCAATAATGCAATAGCTTGCATTGTACGCAACTTCGAGTTCTAAAACACTACGACTAATCAAAGTAGCCGTTATGAATAGTAATAACCACTTTTTAAAATTATAGAAACTTTATATTTCAAAATGGACTTCATTTTTGTATTCGTAATATCGAAATTATCCTAAGTTGAATTTTTTGTAACTTTCTGAGAACTTCCAATTTTTTTATGAATAGTGAAAAATACTTAAAACAACTTTTTTAATCAAAATAATTTATTGTGATAAATTATACTATTTAGCGGTTTTAAAGTATAATTAGAATATATTTTTACCATTTTATCCAATGGTGGTCATTAAAATTAATTTAACATTGAAATTGGACATAAACAATTGCCAATCTTTTGATATAAATTGTTTCTTAAAAACACGCTATTTGTTGTGACAGCGGGAATTAATTATAAAATTAATTAATGCAACTAATATGTTTGGAATTTTGTAAAATATAAATCATTTTTGAATTCGGAATATCAATTATAGCTTAGGGTGAAATTTTGGCATTGTTATGAAAAACTTCAATTTTTGATGAATAGTGAAACAACTAAGTGGTAGTTAAATAACTGATTTTTCGTTTAAATGAAATATTACCACTTCTGTGTTTTGATTTTAAAAAATCCGACATACATGGTTGTCATTAAGAAGTAAAATGTGGTTCAATGAGATTAAAATAATTTTTTGGTGAATAGTAACTTTTAAGTTCTTAATCGCGATTAGAGGTAATTTGTGTAGTTTAAGGTAAAAACAATGTTTTAATAATATGATATGAGCTTGACACTTGTCCTACTCCTATTGGATGAGTCATGGCCGACCAAGACAACCCATGGGTAAACTTGGGGACCCCATGGAGCCACTTTGGTTCGAAAATGACATTAATATATATTTATTTAATGTTAAAATTAAATTGACACAAACATGAGTTGTTTTACTAAAACAGTTTTAAGTGGGGTTACACAAGTCCAAATTTTGATTATAAATATTCATTAGAAAGATAAAAAAATTTCCTACATCATAGTATTTTTTTTATAATTTTTATACATTAAATAAATTAAATTATTTATGACATCATGATGATGCAGCGATGACCTCATTATTTAACGATTTTAATAAAATGAAAAGATAATGTAAAATCCAAGTCTTACACTTGTCCAAAGACTATTGGATGGGTTGATTTCGAACCCTTATCACCTTATCCACGAATTATATAAGTGTGGGACCTTTAGAATCCGAAAATAATTGTGTAATAACATAACATTTCAATCTTTCCAAAAGAGCCCCTCCTCTCCACTTATAAAAGGCCCCACCTCTCCCACCTTATTCACACCTTCAAGCCATTTGGATCGGCCAAACTCTGCCCAAATATTCTCCCAAATTCCCCCTATTACTTCTAGAAGCCTCACTTTGGGAAGAACTCTTCTCAAGGAAGCCTTTGGCTCAAATCAAAAAGAGTTACCCGATTTTGAGGTAATGTCTTCTCTAATGTTGTTTTGTTTTATTTTTCTTCTCCAACCCCCTAAACTCTTTTTATTCATTTCTTTTGTAACAACACAAGTATCCTCAATATACTAGGATGTTGTTATAATAAGGATTCGAGATACACTTACACACACCTACATCTAATGGTTAAAGAACATACGGTTTCTGTGGATGGAGAATTTCTGCCTCACGAAACGATGATTGTTCAACACTCATATAACACCTTCAAAGGTGGCCATTAATATGTCACTATATTTATATATGATATATAATGTGTTTATGTTTTACTTATGCTTCTGTATTTCTCATTTATGGCATACTTTATGATTTCCATTATTGGTAAAACGCGATAATTTCATTTTAGGAAGTGCGGACTACCGCCCCCTCAAAGTGATTTGAATCGTTAATGCCATATGTGGGATGTATAAAGGATGGATTAAATGGTATTATACACTATATTATACTGTAATTATATTATAAATTTATATAATTATGATTCTGTTCCATTAAATATGAAATAGAAATGAAAGTAGCGTTCATGCGTACGTACGGCTTACCGTCTCCATGAACGGTGCATTTCATTTCTTACCTCTAAATGTTACGTGACATTATGAATGAATGTATATACTGGATATATATCATATATATGATATCTACATCATGAATATAATTCTGGATATAATGGATATTTCACCACATGAACAACTTGAAATTATAGGAAGTTTATTTTTGACTCAAGTACCAAAGATCGACAAAACGACCGTTGTTAACTTAAATAATTACATAATGTTCATAACATGGTAATAAGGGATATAAAAGGAATAATGAACATGAAAAAGGTTCTTAGTTAAATAGTAATTAACTCTATTTTATTATTCAGGAGGTTAAAGAACGGTCGAGTCAGGACAGGACGCAAGGTAAGGGAACTTCTTAACCCAACTTCCATTCTTTGGGTTAATCTCCTACTTTCAAATTATGTCATGATATTATTATGTCTTATTTTGTATTCTTTATGTGTACCTATAGTGAATACGCATAATATATATATTTTATTTTAAAAATTATCTTTGTAAGGACTTCGTCTCAATCTCCTTTCATTGAGGAATATTTGGTTTTATACACAAATTTCTTTTATACGGTGTATAAACCACATTGACTTTTACGTTTATTCAAAAGGAATATTTTTTATACGAAGAGTTTAATAAATGAAAAAAAGGGAATGTTTTTGTCGTACGTATGCGGAGACAATGACTTCTCCGCCGCCGTGACCACTATTTGAGTTTCGGCTTCCTCTACAAGCCATACCCTTTTTTTTAATGAAGAATAAATACCATGTTATTATTTTCTTTTATTTTGGTATTGAAAATTGTTTTGAAGGCGTTTTTATTATATCAATGTGTTGTATTGATATCTTGTGATTGAAATGTGGAAATGTTATGTTTCATTTATGCATGTTTTATGTGATACGATTATGTTAAGGTTTATGAGATATTTAAACCTGTTCATATGAGGAATGTATTAGACTTAATAAGTGACGGGTGGAGCCCGCTATAGCTCCTCGATGCATCGGTAGGCTCATGAGACAACTAGACGTGGAATTGTCTGAGGCCCTTTCCCAATTTTATTTATGGTTTTGGCCGAGGCCTTAATCATTTTAGACGTCTTGGACGAGGCCTTGACAAAATGTTTCAGAATGTCCGGCATTATACATTCCCTCATTATGAAAGTGGTTATTGATCTTTCATGTGATTATTCGTCTATTAGAATATCCATGTGAGTAAGTAAGTGGCATTATTTGATTTTACTTTTTCCATATTATGCTAAAGTTCAAGTTTAATAATGCTTTTGTTTAGTTATACATTGCCTTAAATGTTTATGTTTATTTATGAAAGCTTCCACAATATTGTTATCCTTACTGAGCATCTGAGCTCACCCCTTTCAATGTTTTAATATTTTCCAGGATGTGAAGAAGTATTTTATGAATGACCTGCAGGGATAGTCCGAAGAGGATATGAGTGTGGACTATGAAGACTTTGTTATTAGTTTTTCACTTTATGATGTAATGTAACATTTATGAATGTATCTAGTGTTTCCAAGGCTACTAAACTAATCGGTCTTTCGAGACTTGATCTTTTGTGATCATGCCAATGTTATGAAGTAATGCACCGACTCTGGCTAGCTAGGGTCGGGGCGTTACAGTTGGTATCAGAGGCAGTTTAGTACTAACCTTGGAAGCTAGATTTAGATAAACTCTGATTAGAGCACATAGACCAAAGATAGACTTTGAGGATTAGTATAGAAGAGCTTCCTAGAATTTTGGTAATATAGAGATGTTGTGAGTTTTCCGAGCAACACATCCCTGTCTGGATACGAGCAGGTAGAGGTGGCTCTGGAACAGATGTACCTAGGGGTAAAACCTGAAAACAACGCTTTGAGCTAGACTCAAACGGGAACTGGTGCACGACAACGGGTCTTGCTGCACTCTTGGTTACGACACTCCCGGGGGATATGCTTAGGATAACTCTCATTTTCTTTACAAATCTTTATGAAGGGTTTATGAGTATATACTTCCTCAAAGAAAACATTTTTATGATTATGGATTATATCCATAAATAGTTCAATTTATGTTAAGAGTTTTATAACTATGGGATTATGTATTTTGATTCATAAACTGATCTAGTTTATGCAATTGTTTAGAAATGGCACCTAGTGGAAGGAATGGAAACCGTATCAATGCATGAACTCCGTGTAGGGATTACCGTCCTGCTCAAGATAATTATTGTGGATCTGGAGATACAACTGGTGCTGATCAGCTTATCACCGTACTGGGACAACTCATGCAGGTTATGAATAATAACCTTACTCGTATGGAGCACCCTGATCCGCAACGTGAAGGATCAATGTTAGACCACTTCATGAGGCAACAACCACCAACCTTCAATGGGAGTACAAATACTATAGTAGCTGAGCAATGGATAAATTCCTTAGAGAAAATATTCCATGCCTTGGGGAGTAGTGAAAGGGAGAAGGTTGTCATGGCAGTTTACCTCCTCACTGGAGATTCCGATCAGTGGTGGTCGCTGATTCAAAACACAAAGGAAGATAATGATGTATCAAATATGGAATGGAGGGAGTTCAAAGAGCCTTTCTTAGAAAAATACTTTCCTCGTGACCATCGAGAAGATATGGAAAGACAATTTCTGAGTCTGAGGGAGAAGGAGGATGAGAATGTCGCAAAGTATGAGGCTAACTTTACAAGGTTAGCGAGGCATGCTTCCGATTATATATGTAACCCAAGGAGTAATATTGATCGTTTCTTTGATGGGTTAAAACCATTTCTCCGTCGAGCTTTAGTATCACAATCCTTCTCATCATACGAAGATATTGTCTCGTGTGCTATCAAGACAGAAAAGGAATTCTCTAAGTCTTATGACAACAAAGTAAAGCAAGAGAAGAAGAGAACGGTGGAACAAGAGACAGATAAAAGGAAAAAGGGAAAGAAGGATTTTCCATTATGTGATAATTTTGGGAAGAATAACCCCGGTACGTGCCTAAAAGAAATGGGAGTTTGTTATAAATGTGGAGAAAAGGGTCACCAGGCTCGTGATTGCAAGGGAAAGAAAGAGGCTGTCAAAGTTGAATGCTACAATTGTAGGGAAATGGGGCATTATGCAAATGAATGTCCTAAGCGTCAAGGAAACTTTCCTCAGAAAAGGCCAAGGGATCAAGGACAATCTTATGCTGTTACTACAGTTGAAGCAGAATAACTAATGTATTGGTGCTTTTGGACTCATGGATTATATTCTGGTTATAAGAATAATGTGATATATATAAATATTGTACTGCAGTACTTTTTGATTTCAGTAAGGTTTTAATATGATTAAGGTAATCATATTTTTAGTATGTGACAATAAGAGAAACTTTTCTTTGTTTGGGGAATCTGATGTTACAATTGATTTTGGAATTTAGAGACCTTTTAGAGAAAGTCTGGACGGAGGTATTTTGGATAACTATAAAGGTTGGAATGGATTAAGTTGATCTTTGGATAGTATTGTTTAAGGTTAAAGCATTTTTGAATATTATTTTTGGAATATTATAATACTATAGTTTTAGGAAAAGGACAACCTGCAGGGTGGGGCATAACCCGTCGCGTCGGACCAAGATGCAGGAATCGAACCCACAATCATAGTGCGACAGGCCTTTATTTCCTACCACTAGCCTACAGGAAGTCCCTGGTTAATACAAATTAATTTTACTAATCTAAATGGTATGTGTTAACATTTGGAACCTTATACAATTAGTTTAAGTATAATATTTTTGAGTTCTATTATCTTTTTGAGTGAAAGATCAGTTGAAGGTTGAAACTCTAATTGTCAAGCATAAATATATATATACCTATCTCTTATTCAATGAATAAATTAATTCTTAAACTTTAGTAAAGGGATATTAAAACAAAAAATGTGTTATCCTAATACCTTATGTCTTGTTGAACTGATAATATTTTAAATCAACATAGATTGAAGGCTTTGAGGCCCTCAATTTGACAGTTGATTGTGACTGATGACCTCAATCACTCCCTACAAATATTTACGTTTTTCCTCCAATTATATGTCTCTAATTGCCACCAATGTTCTCCTAATCGAGATCATAATTGGGTGGTGACTTTTTCATTTCCCTTTCCCTCTTATTAAGGCTAAATTTTATTAATCTTGTTTCCGATGTGGGTTTTCCCCAAAGGTATTTTCTCTTTTCAACCTTTTACTTTCAAAGAAAAATTTCAAATTGCGAGGACGCAATTTATTGAAGGAGGGGAGAATGTAACACCCCGAGCTTCCACGATACGCTTCTCATTCAATAATGTAATAGCTTGCATTGTACGCAACTTCGAGTTCTAAAACACTACGACTAATCAAAGTAGCCGTTATGAATAGTAATAACCACTTTTTAAAATTATAGAAACTTTATATTTCAAAATGGACTTCATTTTTGTATTCGTAATATCGAAATTATCCTAAGTTGAATTTTTTGTAACTTTCTGAGAACTTACAATTTTTTTATGAATAATGAAAAATACTTAAAAACAACTTTTTTAATCAAAAAAATTAATTTTGATAAATTATACTATTTAGTGGTTTTAAAGTATAATTATAATATATTTTTACCATTTTATCCAATGGTGTTCATTAGAATTAATTTAACATTGAAATTGGACATAAACAATTGCCAATCTTTTGATATAAATTGTTTCTTAAAAACACGCTATTTGTTGTGACAGCGGGAATTAATTATAAAATTAATTAATGCAACTAATATGTTTGGAATTTTGTAAAATAGACATCATTTTTGAATTCGGAATATCAATTATAGCTTAGGGTGAAATTTTGGCATTGTTATGAAAAACTTCAATTTTTGATGAATAGTGAAACCACTAAGTGGTAGTTAAATAACTGATTTTTCGTTTAAATGAAATATTACCACTTCTGTGTTTTGATTTTAAAAAATCCGACATACATGGTTGTCATTAAGAATTAAAATGTGGTTCAATGAGATTAAAATAATTTTTTGGTGAATAGTAACTTTTAAGTTCTTAATCGCGATTAGAGGTAATTAGTGTAGTTTAAGGTAAAAACAATGTTTTAATAATATGATATGAGCTTGACACTTGTCCTACTCCTATTGGATGAGTCATGGCCAACCAAGACAACCCATGGGTCAACTTGGGGACCCCATGGAGCCACTTTGGTTGGAAAATGAAATTAATATATATTTATTTAATGTTAAAATTAAATTGACACAAGCATGAGTTGTTTTACTAAAACAGTTTTAAGTGGGGTTACACAAGTCCAAATTTTGATTATAAATATTCATTAGAAAGCTAAAAATATTTCCTACATCATAGTAGTTTTTTATAATTTTTAGACATTAAATAAATTAAATTATTTATGACATCATGATGATGCAGCAATGACCTCATTATTTAACGATTTTAATAAAATGAAAAGATAATGTAAAATACAAGTCTTACACTTGTCCAAAGACTATTGGATGGGTTGATTTCGAACCCTTACCACCTTATCCACGAATTATATAAGTGTGGGACCTTTAGAATCCGAAAAGAATTGTGTAATAATGTAACATTTCAATCTTTCCAAAAGATCCCCTCCTCTCCACTTATAAAAGGCCCCCACCTCTCCCACCTTATTCACACCTTCAAGCCATTTGGCTCGGCCAAACTCTGCCCAAATATTCTCCCAACTTCCCCCTCTTACTCCTAGAAGCCTCACTTTGGGCAGAACTCTTCTCAAGGAAGCCTTTGGCTCAAATCAAAAAGAGTTACCCGATTTTGAGGTAATGTCTTCTCTAATGTTGTTTTGTTTTATTTTTCTTCTCCAACCCCCTAAACTCTTTTTATTCATTTCTTTTGTAACAACACCAGTATCCTCAATATACTAGGATGTTGTTATAAGAAGGATTCTAGCTACACGTACACACACCTACATCTAATGGTTAAAGAACATACGGTTTCTGTGGATGGCGAATTTCTGCCTCACGAAACGATGATTGTTCAACACTCATATAACACCTTCAAAGGTGGCCATTAAGATGTAACTATATTTATATATGATATATAATGTGTTTATTTTTTACTTTTTCTTCTGTATTTCTCATTTATGGCATACTTTATGATTTCCATTATTGGTAAAACGCGATAATTTCATTTTAGGAAGTGCGGACTACCGCCCCCTCAAAGTGATTTGAATCGTTAATGCCATATGTGGGATGTATAAAGGATGGATTAAATGGTATTATACACTATATTATACTTTAATTATCTTATAAATTTATATCATTATGATTCTGTTCCATTAAATACTAAATAGAAATGAAAGTAGTGTTCATGCGTACGTACGGCTTACCGTCTCCATGAACGGTGCATTTGATTTCTTACCTCTAAATGTTACGTGACATTATGAATGAATGTATATACTGGATATATATCATATATATGATATCTACATCATGAATATAATTCTGGATATAATGGATATTTCACCACATGAACAACTTGAAGTTATAGGAAGTTTATTTTTGACTCAAGTACCAAAGATCGACAAAACGACCGTTATTAACTTAAATAATTACATAATGTTCATAACATGGTAATAAGGGGTATAAAAGGAATAATTAACATGAAAAAGGTTCTTAGTTAAATAGGAATTAACTCTATTTTATTATTCAGGAGGTTAAAGAACGGTCGAGTCAGGACAGGACGCAAGGTAAGGGAACTTCTTAACCCAACTTCCATTCTTTGGGTTAATCTTCTACTTTCAAATTATGTCATGATATTATTATGTCTTATTTTGTATTCTTTATGTGTACCTATAGTGAATACACATAATATATCTATTTTATTTTAAAAATGATCTTTGTAAGGACTTCGTCTCAATCTCCTTTCATTGAGGCATATTTGGTTTTATACACAAATTTCTTTTATACGGTGTATAAACCACATTGACTTTTACGTTTATTCAAAAGAAATCATTTTTATACGAAGCATTTACTAAACAAAAAAAGGGAATGTTTTTGTCGTACGTATGCGGAGACAATGACTTCTCCGCCGCCGTGACCACTATTTGAGTTTCGGCTTCCTCTACAAGCCATACCCTCTTTTTAATGAAGAATAAATACCATGTTATACTTTTCTTTTATTTTGGTATTGAAAATGGTTTTGAAGGCGTTTTTATTATATCAATGTGTTGTATTGATATCTTGTGATTGAAATGTGGAAATGTTATGTTTCCTTTATGCATGTTTTATGTGATACGATTATGTTATGGTTTATGAGATATTTAAACCTGTTCATATGAGGAATGTATTGGACTTAATAAGTGACGGGTAGAGCGCGCTATAGCTCCTCGATGCATCGGTAGGTCTCATGAGACAACTAGACGTGGAATTGGCCGAGGCCCTTTCCCAATTTGATTTATGGTTTTGGCCGAGGCCTTGACAAAATGTTTCAGAATGTCCGGCATTATACATTCCCTCATTATGAAAGTGGTTATTGATCTTTCATGTGATTATTCGTCTATTAGAATATCCATGTGAGTAAGAATGTGGCATTATTTGATTTTAATTTTTCCATATTATGCTGAAGTTCAAGTTTAATAAGGCTTTTGTTTAGTTATACATTGCCTTAAATGTTTATGTTTATTTATGAAAGCTTCCACAATATTGTTATCCTTACTGAGCATCTGAGCTCACCCCTTTCAATGTTTTAATATTTTCCAGGATGTGAAGAAGTATTTTATGAATGACCTGCAGGGATAGTCCGAAGAGGATATGAGTGTGGACTATGAAGACTTTGTTATTAGTTTTTCACTTTATGATGTAATGTAACATTTATGAATGTATCTAGTGTTTCCAAGGCTACTAAACTAATCGGTCTTTCGAGACTTGATCTTTTGTGATCATGCCAATGTTATGAAGTAATGCACCGACTCTGGGTAGCTAGGGTCGGGGCGTTACATTATATATTTTAACTAAAAATTTCATGCTAACGATGACTTTATGTAGTCCAATTGTAGGAGCAACACCCTTTTGGCCCTTTGGTTGTGGTTTCAAACCCCTGTAGCCTTCCCTAATGCGACAGATTGTCATGCAGCGTGTGACATGTCATTTTTCTAAAACCATATTAAAATTATCCAAAAATGTGATAATCATCCTCAAAACATTACCTAAATAAATTCAATATTAAAGAAATGTTTTAACCATAAAGGTTGTCTCATATAATTTATTTTTTATTCCTAATAATATAAATACACATAATTAACATAAATTGAATGATTATATAAACCATAACATTTATTCTTACCTTTAAACATATAAAAATAAAATGAAATGGAATTATTCCTCAAATATACATTTTACATATACTAGACAAATAGGTTTTTTTATTTTATTTATGTATTATTAAATCTAGTTCCCAAGGTTGCTACTAAACTTCCTTCGATTCCAACTGTGATTCCCTAACCAGAGAAGCCTAGAGCTAGTGCATTAAATTATGACATTGTAATTATTACAAGTAATAAAATCCAAAAATAATTATTAGTTTAGTAGTCTTAAATAACTATATACATAAATTTCTCCCTTATTACATTGGTAAAACATAAAACATAAGAAAGGAAAATAAATTTCATCCTTGAAACTAATTCAAAGGATTCTTCTTCATTACCTAGGGAAATGAAACATAATAACGGTTAGCTCAAATTCTAAATAAGATTATGTTAATTGGAAACAATAATTAATTTAAGATAATAAATCAATATGACCAGTTAAATAACTGATAACACATATCATTCAAATAACTAGATAAGGAATAATCAATATGGCAAGGAAACTAACTGAAACACATTCCACTTAATCAATGAACTAAAATTAAAATAAATCCATATATATTTAAATGAAAAATATTAGAGAAAAATAATAACTAATATGTAGAAAATGCTTAATTATTGTAAATCATGTATCTATATCATGAACTAATACCATCAAAACCATTCACAAGATTTTTTACGTTAGTAGGTAGAAACCTGCCTATTCTTCTTGGAAACAAACTCGAATGGTTTTTGAACCAACTCGTTTTTTCTCATGGGACTACCAATGCATCGAGGTTCATTCATCAACCAGTCCCCAACCTATATCTTTCACATCAAAATCAGTCCAAAAATATTTTATAATTAGTTTAAAAAATATTTTTAAATTAAAGTGTCCCATACTACTTTGAAATATACGAATCATGAGCCCCATAAAATTAAATAATTATCAAATGAAAAATTTAATACCCTAAAAATAAAAAGATTCATTATATTATATATCAAAATGGGTAGTTTATACACCACAATAAAGAATTAATTGTTGAATATTTCATTTTTCTCACAGACATAAAAATTCATATGAAAATCCATTTCCACTTTGTAGTCATTTATTTAAATGGTTGTGAATTTATAATAGAAACAATTTTCTTTTAAAATAACCTTGTAAAATATTAAGGGAATATTTAAAACATTGTAGTTTCACGGTAGTGAGAAATTATGTTTATGGAATATAATTTTACAAAATATTCCTTTTAATAATGTATAAAAACTCATAAAGTACCTTATTTTAGAAAACGACTGGATGGTTCTTTTTAAATAATTTTAAAAAAAGTAAAAACGTGGTAAAAATTAATTTAAAAAATCATTATATATGATTAAAAAATATTATTAAAACACTAACATGTATGATAAATATTACCCAATGGATACTTAAACAATAACAATCCTGAATAAAAATGAGATTGTGAAATAACAGTTACCACTTTATAACCAATAAAATCTTATTCCCCATGGAAGAAAGAAAATTATATGGATATTAAAATACCATAAAATTAATAATAATACTTATAAAATAAATTCATGGGAATTATATAAACCACCCAAAAGAAACAAGCAATGTATAAGGCATGTGTCCCACAAAAATAAAAGTTAGACAAAAATCTCTTACCCCACACTTCCTTTTTAGTTATACATGATTTAACCTACTATATAATAGTATAAATATTATTATTAATTTATATCATAACCTTATCCATATTTATGATATCATATATGATCTTATTATATTATTTTATCACACTTTGGTTAATAATATTTCATTATTTACAATATTTTGGGTGTTAATTGCTCAGTTTCTTGAGTTTGTTTGTACTCGTTATTTGATGTTTCAATTACTTATATCATGATTTAATAATCTAAATAATGTAAATCATGATGTAAATATCATATATATTAAATTTGAATATATTTATAATAATCCATAAAATTTGGATATAGTAAATTAAATGCACTCTTCATGGAGATGGTAGATCATACATACGCATGAACGCTACATCAGTTTTCTTTTCTCTATTAAAATAATAAAAAGTAAATGATATATATTTATATTAAAAATTAAGGTATAATAACTATGTAATATTTATTAGATATATTTATTAAAACCATCCTTTCTACATTCCACATATAGTGTGAATGAATCACATCACTTTGAGGAGGTGGTAGTCCACATTTCCACAAACAATGTTATCGTATTTACATAAAATGGAAATCATGAAGGAATGTGTTATATAAAAATTAAAATAGTATAAATCTAATAAAAATATCACACACATATATATATTATAATAATTTTTTTCATTCATATTTCCCATCAATGATAGTTGGTAAAGGATAAACAAACAATATTGTTTCATGAGGTCATAGTTCATCATACACCAAAACGGTATGTTTGTTGCCCATTAAATGGATGTGTGTGTAAGTGTAGGTCTAAACCTTATAATAACAAAATATTAGTATATTTAGGTTAAATATATTATTTTATGATTATTAAATTATAATAATTGAGGGTTGTTCAAGGAATAAATATAATGAAAACATTCTTTGATGAATGTTACCTATTCTTTTGGTATATCTTTTTAATTTTCACAAAATAACTTATTTTGTTGGATTTTTTTCCCACAGTTTAAATTCTATTATAAATAAGGGAATGTTTGGAGAATATTTATGTTGTTTGTTTCCAAACCAAATAGGTTTTTATGTTTTAATAAAATATAATAATATGTGACCATTTATAAGAGAGGGGAGGGGTACTCTTGGAAATATTCAATATATTAAATTAATATAAGTTAATTTTATATTATAATTGGCTCCAAAGTGATTTATTTTTATGATACAATGCGTTTTTTCAAAATAATTTCAAACACTGATTTTAGATACGTTTAGGGCACATTATTACTCTTAGGTTCTGGCTTTAATCCTTAGTTAAACCCCTTAACTCTTACCCTAACAACTTCAATTTTTACTCTTTATGGGTAAACATATTTACTATAAAATTATAAACATTACATAAATTATCCATGGATGAAATTTTAAACATTATCCTAATCAGTTGGATGATATTTATTTTTTTATGAATTTTATATCATTCAATAAATTATTATCTATTTTAAAATATTATTAATGTCAATTTTAACATTATTCAATTCCTGGATTTTAAAAATATATAAATACACAAGATAAATTTGATGAAAACCCTTTTTTAAATCCCTAGTATTTATATTTATTCTATAAAATTCTTTTATGAAATTAATAATATGAAATTATATTTATTTTAATATTTTTATTAAAATTTATTTGATATGTCCATTAATTCAAATATTATTGCATCATCATTATGAGAGCCTTTATTTAATTATTTGTTCTCTAAAAATTAAAAATAAATTATCATTATAAATATAAAAATTTTACATTTCTAATGAATATTTATATTCGAATACATTTTCTTAATAACCATATATAAAAAATGAAGTAATTTTTAAAAACATGAGTGTGAAATATTGGACTTCCCATAGAATAAAATAATTAAAAATACATAAAGTCATCCAAGAGGCACAGAGAGGCTATAAAATAGGCCCAAGGATTATTTAGGTTAGTATTAACTCATCAAAAAAAAATTATGAGTGTGAGGGTTGTTTTATAATACTTATAACATTATTTTTACCTTCAATAAGTGTAATTAATTAAAATACTAAAGTTACTATTCATATTTTGTTCAAAAAAGGGGCCTCATTAATAAATTTTGACCTTATGATTCAAAAAATGGAGTTAATTTTTAAAAATTAAAAACACATAATTGTATATGATTAATTTAAAATCATTTTCATTGATGGAATGCCAAAACCTGTTTTTAAAGTTTAAATGTTTAAAATATTGAAATGTTTTTATATCCAAATTCAATGTGAAATTGATTCCAATGACCTAAATTGGACTAAATAATAAAAAATGATCTATTTATACTATAAAACAATTTGTATATATAATTTAACTCTATAAATAAATTTTATAAAAAAATAGTTCTCAATTAAAATGAAATATTTTACCATTATTCATCAAAACATGAAACTTATTATAAAAACACCAAAAATTAAACCAAATTAAATATTTATATTATGATTTAAGTAAGAATATTATTTTTTTCAAATAATATATATATATGTTTAAAAATATAGATTTAAAATATCTCTTCCATTAAAATGTAGTAGTAATACTATAAAAAATGTAGGTTTTAATGTATAGAATTGGTTTTATTGTTATATTGTGCATATTAAATCATTTAGATTAATTTAAACACATTTGATTAAATATATAATATATAAATTTCATAATTTTGTTAACTGTATTCATTCCCTCTAATTTAAAAGATAACTTATATCTTATTATATTTAATAATAATATTTTAATAATATATTATATTTCGGTAAAACATGTACTTGCGTGTAATGAAAGACAAATCATTATCGTGTGTAACATAAGATTATAATGGTGTTTTTTATAGAGAAACATAGAATAAAATAAATATATTCAAAAATGAAAATGTTTTAAAGTATTGGGTTGTTACATATAATCACAAAAGATATGTCCTATAGATAAAAGGGATCATTTTATAATATCACTTACATTAAACACATTTCTACGTCATAAAAAACATTCATATATGGGTTTTTATATAGATAATTGTGCATTGAGGTGAATACCATGGCATTTTTCCCTTAGGTGATCTAAAATATTTCCAAATATTCCTTTAAACTCAAAAATCATGACCATATCTAACTGATAGTTGATTGTTCATTTTCTATTTTTATTTTTTTAATATAATCATGATCGGTACATCTATATGTTTTTGAAAACCACTACTTACAATATCTAAGACAATTTCTATATTAAATTGAACATTTCATAACACTTATTCCTATTTTCATCAATAGTTAGATACCATTATCCGACCATATTTTATTTCTCTTGGAATTATTTATTAGTGAAATAAAAACATAAGTCCATGAATGTTTTTGGATAATCTCCATGAAACAAACACAACACCATGATGAGGGTTTTGTTCCCCATAGTGAACAATGATTTTTACTAAAAAAATGGTCATCACAATAGCCATTTTTAGGTCCTCTACAATCCATTCTTTTCATAGGCATAAATCATGACATTTTATAGTCAACACCATGATTATATCAATTCCCTCTACATTGAATATATTCATAAACCTCAATTAAACATCCATATTCTTTAAATAATCCCCAAAATTCCAAATATCATTCACCTCATTTGAAAAACCTAAATTCATCTAATTTGGATTTTTATTTTAGTGTCGATAAAAAATCCATTATATCTTAAATTTGTACATAAATCATCTTATTTCATATCAAACATATTTTAGGAAAACATTATATCACAAAAATCTTATTTTTCCCAATAATCTCCCTTAATGAATTTATTTTGTCAACAAAATCAATAAAAATAAACCTAACACGTATAAATGAGTAATTGTTCAGTTATTATAAGAATTAGTTGGTAGAATTTATAGAGTAAAATAGGATAATGAATTGTAATTCCAGATATTTTCATGATATTAAATTAAATTTTATTCCAACAATAATAAAAAACTTATATACTGAATTTTCTCAACATAAAAACTATACTGATGCATGTGTCATACTCTTTCATACATATCAACTCAAAAAACAATTTATAATACAAAAAATCTATATCAATTCAAATAAAAAACAATTGGAAAGTAAATCCCTCAAAAAAATTAAACATGTGTATTGAACACTTATATTTTTTATTCATAAAAACAAAACCAAAAAATATAATTGATTTATTAATAAATGTATCCCTCATTAAAAAATTATATATTTGTATTTTTTCCCCTATTTTCCTCCCCCATTAATAAAAGTATCCAATTAACAAGTGGAATAGGGTATGAGCGGTAATACCCTATCCTTATAAATGTCAATGATGAGTTGTTATCATTATTCTAAATTTTCAAAATACATAATTATTCCATGGTTTTATAAAATCATCTACCACTTTATCCTTTTTAGGATCATACTCTATCATGATGAATCATTCTTACACTAAATCCCTAAAAAATAATATTTTTTTATCTTATAATACATTGATGTATAATTCTAAACTAGATTTATAAAAATAATTATATCACTATGATTACCTCATCCCACTAACAAAGGTAAAATCACATACACTTTCAAATCTTCTAGTAATATATTACTCTATATGAATGTTTTTTAACTATGTTAGAACAAACATATTATACTCACACATTTCTCAAATAAGTATAATTTTTATTCTTTTTATGTCATGTAACACACCATTTTTTCAAGAAAAACACTTCATTTGACATGAAAATTAGATCATCAACACTTCTAACATAAACTACACTATAATAACAAAAAATATAAAGCCTTTTTTTATTTTTATATAACAAAACAAAGTTATTAGTTAATTTTATGTACATATGAATCCTTTTAACATCTCCTAAATAAAATTATGTAAGAGATCTTTGAAACCTTATAAATAAATTTCATTAGCAGTATCCAATTTTGATGTTTTGAAATTCAAAAATCATAAAATAATATATCAAAAATCATTTTTATAAAACTCATTTTGATATCCTAATTTAAAAATCTTTATTCCCATGAAAATTTGGGAATTAAGTATCTTTAAAATATTCATTAAAAATTTATTTAAAAATGTTTTATAATACTTCTATTTAGAAAGAAACATTTATTCCTTATCATAAGAAAAGTTAACTCCTAATAATTAATTCATCTATCTCATCATTGAAATATCAATCATCTCACTCATTTTAGTTACATATTATTTTATAATATAATATTTGTATATAGAAAAGGTAATATCATCAACATATATGATCACGATGAATTTTACATATATGGTTTATTTAATGATGAGTTTGGTGTCCACTCATCCATTAGAAAATTCAAATGAATTAATGTATGATTTAAAATTTTATGTCCATTCTTTAAGAGATTTATTTTACCAAGATAAAACATTATTCAATCAATAAACACATCCTTCACATTCAAGAAGCTCAAATAATTTGGAATAATTAATAGAAAACTCTTTTTTCAAGTTCAATCTTAATAATGGTCAACACAAAATACATTTATAAAACCAATATTTTCTTTGAGATTCTATAATAAGAAAAATCATTATGTTTTATATACTATAAAATGAAATAAATTTCTAGTAAAGTACAATTCCTTAAACATTAGAATATCCTTTTCATAATAACATTTCAATATTAATAATAACCTCCCACATATCATTAATAATATTATAGAAAAACAATATTACTCTAATAATATTTTTATTTGTTATCTTTGAAAAAAAACTCCCAGGTTTTATTCACCCTAATATGATATTGTTCCTCATTCATGAAATTATTCCACTATTGATGCTTCAATGCTTCATCCCACTCATTTCATCTGGATAAATCAAAACTATTTGAGATGTTGTCCCTATAGGTCAACTACAATTAACTTATTATACATTATCCCTAATAATGTTATATACTTCCATGTTCTTTTTGAAATTTAGATTAACTGAATTTATTCACTCTTTATTGTAGTAAATGGTTGACTCTATGTCTTCTTTATACTCATGAGTTATATCTTCCACACTATTGAAATTTTATTATTCTTTTCTGAAAAAGTCATTATCTTCTCCATCATCATAAAAAATGTTAACTATTTTTTACTCCAATTAAATGAGTAGACAAATTCTTTCCTATCATTAAAATCAATAAAGTTTCAATATTCCTTTTTTTCTAAATGGTTTTTTCTTCCATTTGAATAATATCCAAGGAATGTTCTATAAAATATTATTTAAACTAATTTTCCCATATTTTAACCCTAAAAATTGATGATATAAGGTCTTCTAAACACTCTTATATACATAAATAATAGTTAATTCTAGTAAAACATCTCATAAGAAGGAATATCAGATTTATGATGATATAGAAGTTTGTTTTGAATATGTGCCTCGGTCCTAATCACTGGCCTCAATGAAAGGTGAAGTACTATGTATCACTAATGTGCTTCTTGTTATATCAATAAAAATTTTATCATTACTCTTAGAAACACATTTTTTTATGAGGTATATGATTTAAGGTACTCATGAAGAATCCTCTGTTCAACAATTACTCTTCAAAAAACATAGTCCTTTATCAGGTTCCATTATCTTAATATACTCTCTTAAAGTAATAACTAAATTGTTTTTTCACTTCTCTTATAACACATAATCTACATCAATTCATCTTTTCTTCATGAACATGGTTCATGTGATCTGGGTGAAGTCATCAATGTATAAAATAATTTATTTGTCATTATCATTTGAATTCATCCATATCAGTTTTAAAAATAAGAAAAGGGAAAAGTTTATAAGAATGAGTTGTTTGAATCTATATAATATTTTATAATGATTTCCCAATATTCAACTTTTTATCATGTAGTACATTCCCATTTACATTATCCCCTTAGAAATGGTATATCATTAACATTTCCCTCTCAATTTTACTTGTACATGCTCTTTGGATCATTGTGTTTATGCCTCATATGCCACAACGCTTCATTTTTCATTGTAAAGTAACATGAATTTTCAACTTATTCTAAATGTAATAGCTTACCATTATCCAATTTCATGAATTATTAACATTACCATACTTTAATTCTATAATCAAAAAAACATTTTTACAAATGATCACTTAATTTCACTCATTAAATTGATAATAAAAAATTTAAAGGTTGTGTCTCAAACAATCAATGACGACAAAACACTTTGAATTAATCTACTTATATGTAATTTTTATTGAGAAAAACCCTAAAATTTTAATTTAAAAATTATTAAAAAAATAATATTTATCCATTTATAAACTTATTAAAGTATTTAAAGAGCCTCATATAACTTGTTAAATGTGATGAACACCCACCCTTAAGTGTCTATGGGTGATTATTTTAAAATACTTTCAAGAATGTTTCCCCATGAGTTTTATAACCTTTAAACATAATTTAATTCTTCACAATCATTAGTAACTATAAATACTGAATTGAATTAATAATATGTTTACTAATTTCTAAAATTGGTGACCTAACTGATCAAAACATACGTAGACCTCATTCATAACAAGAAATTGTTACTTCACTTAAACATATAAATTTTTAGTGTCTTTACCAAATTTTGTTTTTGAGAAATTTATATACCATATAATTCATATATTCAAAAATTTCTAAAAATATTAAAATATTTTTAATTTTATATAAAATTACATGTCATGTAATCATAGAAACAACAACACTAAAAATATATAATAATTAATATCTTCATTAAAATATTTATTATAGAAGAAACTATGAATCTTCTACTACTTCATATTTATTACCCCTAATTTTAGACCTTTTTAATAAACCTATGTTATATAATTTTTTTAAAATATTTCACTTCAAGTTATAAATTTGTTTTAAATTTTATAATTTGTAATTGGTATAATATTTCAACTTTAACGATTCATTTTTTGAATTTTCATATTTTAAAAATAAACTTTAACAAGGAAATATTTTATTATTATTTATCTTCCTTTAACTTAGTTTTTATTTTCCATAACTTCATAACATTTTGAGTGTATTAAATTATATTTTATTATTATTTTTCTTCTCACCATTAATCTTGGATATTTACAATTTATTCCCAATGTTCACTAAACTTTCTAAAACATCACAAATAGATTTTTATAAATAAAAATTCATTTTATTTAGTAAATATTTAACTTATAACCAATTTCACTAAGAATAATCAACTACCATTTCGGTTTTACTTAAGTATGACATATAGTTTGTAATTCAACTAATTTTTATCGAATAGTAAGACACTAAAAAATTTCAAATATGTCACTAACTATATCTCCCTTTCTCTTCTGGTATTCACAATATAATTTGTTCACTTTATAAAACTTACCTAAATTTATATTATCATTCACCAATTTAATGATTCGTATAAGGAAGTTCATCAACTCTATATTTAAGATAAATTAAATTTTTTATGTTTCATATCTTCAAATATATTACTCTTCTTAATTCAGCTTGGTAAATAGTAATTTAATACCATGATCACTAGATTATGAATCTTATTCAGTTCCTCTACCATCAAATTCTTCTTCTTCCAAAATAAAAAAAAAATTCACTTATTTTTTAATTTAAATAATCCATTATACATTATCATATAAGGAAACTTATTTTAAGTTAGTTTTTATTTATTATTCCTAGAGAACTTCTTTAATGACTCAACATTATATTCACTCTATTATTTAATAAAATTTGGATAATTTATAGTAAAATATCCTAAACCATTGTTATATCTATGGATTTTACTGTGTATTTACCATTAAATAAATATTATGTTTAATAGCATGTTTCAAAAGAAATGAAAATTAAAAGGAACTGATATATAACTTATTATAATGAAAGATAAACATAAATACATTATGGGAATACAATGTAAAACATCATTAAGAAATTACATGGAGATAAAAACCTCAGGTATATACCTAGATAATAATTAACTAAAATATTATATTATTAAAAATGTATTTTAATTACTTTCACATTATTCAAATTTTATTTAAATAATGATTTTATGTTTCTAAATAAAAATTAATTAATTAAAGTGTAATGGATAAAATTTTAATAATTAATTTTATTTTTATGTGATTAAAATAATTTAGTGTAAAAATAGATATTTTTCAAAGAAATATTTTTAAAATATCTTATAATATTTTCCTTAAATTTAATCAATCAACTTTAAACTAATATTCTAAAAAATGTTTCAATAAAAAGAATTAACATTATTTTAATTGGTAATATATTTGAAATTATATTAATAACATCAAAATTTTAAAAATACATATTTTTATAAATACCATTTTTTATATTTTCATTTAAACATTAAATTTAAAAAGAAAATTATATTTATAATTTTATAAAATTAATATAATTTCTTGTATTCGTGATATAAAATTTAACTTAGGGTAAATGTTTTGGATTTTTCTAAAAAAATTATTTTTTTGTTAAATATTACAAAATACATTTGATACAAATATTGTATCTTTTATGAAATCATCTTGATATAAACAGGAATTAAAATTTTTTTAAAAAAATTCTAGAAAGAAAAATTTATTTTATGAGTAAAATAAATCACTTAAAAATAATAATTTGAATTTCGAAACCAATGTATGAATTTCTTAAGACAAATTTATATTTTATTCAAATAGAATTTTTTTGTTATTTTCTTTTAAATAAGTAATAAATGGATTCCATTAGATTTTTGATTGGTTTGAAATTCAAATAAAACTTATATATTTAATCAAAAACAAATAAATATAATAACATTCAATATTATTCATAATATTTGGCCTAAAAATAAAATAATCAGTAGTTTATTATCAAATTCCACACCTTCTCACCTATAAAAGGACCCTCTTCTAACCCATCCAAAAAACACTTCTCTATAAAAAAAATATAAAATACATGATAATCTGCCTTTTTATAAATTATTATTATATTATTGGTAGCCATTTTTTCATTAAAGAATCCTGAATATATCATTTTGAAGGAATGCGTATCGAGGAGAGAATTTGTCAATGTTTGTACCATGTTCTTCACCATATTTTTCAATGACCTTATCATCTCCAATATTTATTAATATAATTCTCCATTATAATTTTGTTATATTAACATCATTATTCATATATTTTAATGATATTATTATTATATTACCCTATACACTTTATGAATTTTTAGTATGACTTGTTCTTGTTTGGGTTGGTCCAACTGCATATAATAACTAGGTTATAAAATCTACATCATTTGAATCGTTAGTATGACTTGTTCTTGTTTGGGTTGGTCCAACTGCATATAATAACTATGTTATAAAATCTACATCATTTAAAATATTAATGAGTATCAAGCCATTATAACAGAAATATATGATATTAAATATAAAAATTTTCTATGAATATAGTTCTGGAAGAGTGAAAAAACATTAAGTGAACAATATAAGGTAACATGTTATTATCAGTAAATTACTCGTAACATGATCGTTACAGATTCCATTCTCACAAACCATACACATAACCTCAATTTAAGTAAAAAATGGAACTACATAAGTCATTGAAAAACAATTATTATAATAAATTTAATAATATTGGAATTTTAAAATTAGCATCAATTAAAAAGGGCTAACATAACCATTTTGAAATTTATAGGAAACAATCGAAATTAAAAAATTTTGATATTGAGGATAAATAGTAACTAACTAATATATGTTTAATAAAGAAATATAACTAATGATTATAAAAGGCAATATATGTGAATAAGGTTCTAAAATAAGTGATTAATATGGTTATTTTTATTAAATATGATGCTAAGGAAATTTTATGAAATTATGGATTAAAGATAATGGTTTCCTTTCCTATCTAACTTTGAATTCATGGTGGTTTTTGTATAATTTTCTATTTGAGAGAATAATATATTTTTTATATCTAAAAACCCATATATTTTATTCTCCACCATATATTTTTTTAGGTTTACATGTCTTATTATAATTTTACTCAATTTGTTTCACAGTTTATCAAAAAGGATTCTTATAAGTGAAGCTAACCTTGTCTATTTTTTTGTCACAATTCATTCTCCTCTATTTATAAAATCTCAAAATTGTCCTAAGAATTTTATTCTCTATAATTTCATTGTTGATTATTATTATTCTATATATACTTTTAAATTATTTAAAAAGGTTTATGAGGAGTCATTTTAGGTTATTTATATAGTTCATTTATTTTACATCCCTTATAATTTTGTGAAAATAATATCTTTCTAGCACTTTCCAAATAAATATAGTCTCTATTTGTCGTATCTTTTTTTACTAATAAATATTCCTTTCTATTTTTAGTGGTTTTTGAATTTTTATTTCTATTCCCATTTTTTTTTTAAAAAATATTAAAATAATAATTATCAAAGGAGCAGGATATTTCGTCTTTTTTCCAATGAAGGTTTCTAGTTTTCATATAAAATATTTTTCATATATGTTAGAAAACATTAATGTTTCATTTGTTTTATATTATATATTATATAATGATTTCATCCAATATCTATCTATGTTTTTATTATTACCATGTCATGTGTGATTTCTCATGATACCTATTTCTTTCCCATATTATTATTTTTCTATGATGGAATTAAAAATGTTTACAAGTTTATATGGAACATATATTCGAAATATATAAAAATGTGAAGGCGAGTCTATAATAGATCACTGAAGTATAATTTTACTATTTTTATCTGATGAGATGATTTGTAATATATAGTGATTCTAAACCCCTAGGGGACTCTTCTCACTAAGTGATGGGTGGGTCTGTTATATCACTCCAATTCATTGGATAAATCCTTATTTCTCAGGATTTTATGTGTTAAAACTTTTGGCATAAACCGAATCAATTAAGGGAATTTATCCATTATTTGATGATGGTTTTAGTGGTTATCCATGAAATAAGTTATGATTCTCTATTCTTATATATATGCCACATTTTTATTCCTCTATTTTATTTGCATGGCTTGAGATTATTACCTCATTTTCCAATTTTATACATCTCATTTCTAAATCTATTCCAAAATCCTTATTCCATGACCAATGATTTATGATATTTTTTTTATTGGTCATGATTCTCTTAAGTTATGAACATTTATCTTGATTATTCTCTCATTCCCGCATGCTCATTTTATCTCAATTGATATCTCTTATGATTACCCTTACTAAGCATTTGTGGTCACTTATTATTGTGCTTAAATTTCCTATGTTTTTAATAAGATTATTGAGAAAAACTTTTCTTCAACGGTATAATGTGGGAATTCTATTATTGGGATTTTAAAAAAGTTAAAAATAAGTTGGTTATGTATCTAACCTCAAAATAAATAATCTTATTTGTTCTAGTGCATTATTGACTATTAGATGAAATGTTTAAATTATGGAAATGAAATGAAATATATTTCAATTATTATGAGTTCATGTCACATGATATTTAATCAAATATGTGTAAAGTTTCTATTTTAGTACCAAATATGGGAGAGGGGGTTTGGGTTTCCTCAGTTAATATTAGAGAGGGTTTATTTATTTTAAGGTATTAGGTTATAAAGAATGAGATGATAGAATATAAAACAACATTTGACAAACCAAAAGTGATGTTGGATGTACCTAAAATATCATGGGTTTAAAAAAGGTGTCATTATTTAGGAAAACATCGGATTTCTTTTCATCATCATATAATTTATTACTCAAATTATTATGGTTTGATACTGACAATGACTATTTTGGTTTTAGTCAAAGGATAGAACCTAAATGAATTTTTTTAGCTAAAGATTTGATGGAAAGTGTAATGATTTTCCCAATGAGAAAGAAAATAGAATGGGATTTGTAGTGAATAACATCATGGATATTCTCACCCAAGTCTCTAAATCTATAAATAATGAAAAAAATCATGTAAAACTCTTAAAATTTCTATCAAATAAACAATTTTCCACTTATTAATTGATAATTAAATTTTCACCCATATTTTTTGTATCTTCTAATTTACTATTTTTGGTGAAAATGATCAATAAAATAGATATTCTATTTTTCATTCTCCACTTCACAATGCATGAATATGATTATTTTATTTTTTATCGTTTAGAAGGAGAATATGATCAATTGTGTACATTCATTAAGAATATAAGGTAACAGTAACAAATTGACACAATAGAATGAGAGGTTTTAAATAAGACATTTTTTAATAGTTATCTTCCTCAAATTATTTAATCTAAAATTGGGTGATAATCCATTTATTTAAATAAAATTGTGTATTAATACATTGTTACCTATTAATATAACTTCACAAAATTGGATAAGTAAACTTTTTGTTTTATTATTGACCATGAAATAAAATTTTCTCATTTATTTAGTGGTTAAAATACAATTAAATAAAAAACATTAGCTAAAATGGACTTTGGTGGATGTAAATAGATTGTATGATGTGATATAAAAGTTGAAATTAAAATTGAAGAATCCAATATTTCTATATGTTTTGGGGAAAATAAGATTGAAATAAAGTTTCTATAAAATTTAAATGAAAAAATTGATGGTGGATATAAAATAAATCTTTATACATTCAAAACATGTGTCAAGAAGAATGGGGGAAATTTTCTTAAAGGGATATATAAATTATTCGAGTATGGAAAAGAAGGAAATCAACCACATGAATTCCAAATATAAATAAAGAGACCAACAATGAAATAGATGAAAATAAAACTCAACATGATGCACCACCCAACCTCTAATGCTTCAAAAATAAATAACATGGTAATTATTCTAATATATGAACCAAACTATGGGTTAATGATGAAAATTGATATTGGTAATCTCCTTATCCAATATAGAAACAGAAGTCTTATTAAATCATAAATGTTGAAGTTGGTCATGAAAAAACATTGGTGAAATATAAACTCATCATCCACTCAAGAAATAAATATATTTTTTTGAATATAGTTCTTAATATTTATTCATATAGATAAATATTTAAAAGAATTCTAATTCACTGCCTTTAACATTAGATATAAAATTATCATTAAAAAGATTAATAGTGATATGATTGCATCTATGGTATATAAGGAATCTTAAATTATATATTGTGGGCAGATATATCCATAAAATCTAGTTCTTCCTCCATTGGTATAATTTTATGTTATATTGGGTATGAATTTTCTCTCCCTATATGGAGGTCATATAAATTTTTTTGATAGGGAAATAACATTTCATATCCCAAATCTTCCCATGATAAAATATTGATGGTAATATATTTATATGCTCTACTCGGAAAAAAAATTCTTTAATATGGGTTGTGATACCTACTAATGATGGATTCTCAGCTCAAATGACTTGGAAGGAACTCAATATTGAATATTTTCATTTTATGAGAGAGTATAAAGATATATTTCGTAATTAATTACATACTCTTCCACTATAACATGATGTTTAGTTTTCAATTTAACAAATACAATGTCCTATGTCCATATCAAAGATTCCCTATTGAATGTCTCCCATTGAATAAGAATAATTTAATGCAAAAAATCAAAAAAACATGGATTTTGTACACCTAGTTGATTCACTATGGGTTTCTTGAGTTCTATTTTTCATGAATAAGGATGGATTAATGTGTCTTTTATTGATTATCTTTAATATAAAAATTAATGATCTAAAAAAGTATCATATACATCATATTGATGGTTTGTTCAATCATTTTGGAGGATCCAAATACATTTTAAATATTTACCATTGATCTCGATATCACTATTTAAGGTTTAATAGGGAGGATTTAACCAAGAAGGCTTTTCCAATAAGATATATACACTATGAATTCCTAGTGATTCTATCTAGACTTACCAATTTCATTGATATATTCTTGGATCTAATGAATATAGTGTTTAGATAGTTCTATGACAAATTTTTGGTGTTCTTTATATATGATACTATTATATATTATAAGGGTAAGTAATAACATTAATATCGTTTTACTATTGTGCTAAAGAATTTGAGAATGGAGAAAATACATGCCATATTTATCGTGTTTTTGTTGAGCCAAAGTAAATGTTACATTTATTATCAATGATTCATCATGAACCTGAATATTTAGCTGTTTATGTTGAAGTGTGTTCATGATTATTGGGTTTGATGAAATTTTTTTTCTAAGAACCCCTTGAAATATTTTTTGAGTATGGTATCATATGTTTTTTATTTTATATAGAATACTGATCACCTTGTCTATACACTTTTATTTTCTATATTATGTTATCCAATGTAGACTAAGATTTTTTTAAATTAAAGGCACCTATAATGTATCTTTTCATTTTATTATAAATAAGGAATATAATTAAATGATAAAACATATTAAATTTAAATATGAATGATGATATTAGAAAACTTAAATGGGGGAGAATTTGGGGTTAATATAAGTGTTTTATTTATTATCAATGAGTCAATATATGCTTAGTTATTAGATATAAGGTGATAATTCTTGAAGGATTGATATGGATTCATAAAATGGAATTAGATTCCATGCATGATAAATTATACTTTTATAGAAATAGAATTAATGACCATGTTTTATTGGATGAAACAAAAAATAATACTATATATTGGTCGTATCTTTGAGTTTCTCAAGAATGGCTTGGAATCAATTTGGATGTTTTATAGTAGTTTTGTATAGTTAAATTCCGGATTTATAAATACTATATAAAGGTAAGTTTGAATTTATAAATTCAATTTAAATGTAGTTTATTACCTATATAAGGGAAATCTATGTTGATATTGTGTTTCATAAAGGTAATCAATGATTCTTATTTGTTGTATAGAGGTAACTGGAATATGAATAAGTTTCCAACTGAATATATGTTACATACAAAAGGGTAAGAATATAGTTTTGAAGTAAATGTATAAGTAATGTATTGAGGATCCATTAAGGTTGCTGCATTGACTGCATGACTAATTTTTGATTGTTTCTGTTTGTAATGATCGACCGCAGTACACAAATTTTATTGATCATGTCTAGTGATATAGACTGCATTACTATCTTCAATCTTATATTATACTATCTTGGATTGACTATCAAATTATTTTTCTATAAAAAAAGTAAAAAAGTGATTGTATGAGTTACTAGAGTAACCTCAATGTAGAGGATTGACTGCATGGAAATCTTTAATCAACCACATGAATATCTTGGAACAACCATGTGGGGATTTCTCTATAAAGAAACTAAAGTTACAACATGAGTTTTTGGAGTGACTGCACAATAGAGGATCAGTTGTATGGACCTTCTAGGTGTATATGGATTGATCCTTGTGAGTTTTTTATTTATAATTACTAAAAAAAGATTCCTTATTTGAAATTTAAATAGGGGAAGATGAATTTGTGACACAATAAATAAAGGGAATTTTAGTTTCATAGAAATTATACATACTACCATGAATGATTTAAAGATACATAAATATGTGTTTTTTTAAATGATTGTAACACCCCACCCCTACCTCATTGACTTGAAGAGGCGATGAGGGCTACATGTCCTTAAGCAATGTTCCCAAGACGCCAAAGGTTGGCAATAAATACTGAGGGCTTCAAGAACAAATTGGGGAATGATTTTCTCTTAAGACAAAACCAACCAAACCATCCATTAACCACCACTATATGATGTGTTTCAATAAAACATTCCAACAGGAATTCCCAAAAAACAACCAATTGTTCCACAATACATCCCAAAACCAAAACAAACAACACAATATCATAGTACTATAAAGAAGACCAAACAACAAAGCACCACGTGCCATGATACCACCACAGCTCTACACCAAGCTCCAAGCTCCAAGCTCCACCCAGACATCACGATGCACCACTAAATGAGGGTGATTCCTTACTTTTTCCCATGTCAAAGTACACAACATCTGCAAAAACACCAACATTCCAAAGCAGGGGGTGAGTACTAAAACTCAGTAGGTTTTCCCCAAATTAATTCCCTACACACACCACTAGGATAAAACTGTTAGCACATTTATATAAAACAATTTATATAAAATAATCACAAGTATAACCATTTCCATAAGCCAAACATGCCCTTACCAAGAAATCACACCCAAACCAAGCAACCAAGGGAAAGCCAGCACAAAATGCCACAAGCCTTTTCATCATTCACACACTAGCACAACAATTTCCAACTTGCAAAGAAATGCACAAAAAACAACCAAAACAACAAAATGGTGGAGCTTCCATCCAACCCATTCACCCATCCACACCTAGTGGTACTTCCCAACCACAACCAAACGGTGTAGCTTTCATCTAACCCGTTCACCCATTCACAACTAGTGGTTCTTCCCGTCTACTTATCCTTTGATGGTGGCCCTTCCGTCCACTATCTATCCTCTTTTTATAGTGGTATTTCTCGCTACTTCCACACAACATTCCCATCAATCCATAAACAAGAATATGACCCACCAAGGTCACAACAACATGCAATAAACAAATTCCATCGCATACCAATCCACTTCAATAAATCATCCATTTATTGAAAACCATTTTCCATGCGAACCCACATTTCAAAAAAAACAACATCTTTATTGAAAACCATGTTCGATTGACCATTTTCCCAAATAAATCTCAACAACCCATTCTAAAATCTCTATTTTAAAATCCATAACAATAACATTTCACCATAAAACCCCATTTTCCCCAAAAATCCCCAAAACATCACCAAAGGTATTTCCAACCAATTTTTGCACAACAATCACAATTAATTTCAAGCACAACAAATTAATCGTAATCAAACACCATTATTTCTAATCAAGTGGAGTCGAGAGAGAAGCCGCCTACCTTTAGGGTTCCTGATAAATCGACCCACAAGCACCCGCACCTCAAATCCGGTGAACGCGCCACCTAAACCTCTCTAGATCCCCTTCCCAAACCATCAAAAGAATTAAAATCATCATACAAGGCAACCAGAACCCTAGATCTACACACAAAAAGTGTAGATCTAGAAAACCAAGGAATAGGGAGATGTGAGTCTAGAGGAACCCACAAGAAAACCAAGAGAAGAGACTTACTCAGGAGAAACCACCTTCAAACCACAACGAAACCCCTTTGAATCGCTTCAAGAATCAGTGGAAGATCACCTTCAAACCCTGAGGACCCAAAATCCCGAGTAAGGCTTGAGTGGGAGAGGATTTGGAGAGGAATGAGGCAATACCGAGTGAACTCGGGTTTTAAAACACTATTTTATGTGGTCGCACGGTTAGCCTGCATGGTTTGGAAAACCGTGCACTAACCGTGTGCATGCTACTACCTCGAGAGCAAGGGTCTGTGCGGTTGCCTCACATGGTTTGGAAAACCATGCACAGGCCATACGAAGCCTACTGTCTCCCCCTGCACGGTTTCCTGGAGCATCCGCATGGTTTCCCCTAACCGTGCTCGAACCGTGCTCCCTATGCAAAGCCTCCAAACTCATTGAAAACCATTCCAAACTCTCCCAACTTCTTCCCAACTCATCCCATGCACTTTAAAAATATAAAATTGCATAACCAAATGCCACATACCTCAAACCGAGGGTACTACATTCTCCCCACCATTGGAATTTCCATCCTCAGAAGGTAGTGAACTTGCCCTTTCCCAAAAGAGCTTAGGCCACTGCTCAACCATCTCTTTCTCCCACTCCCAAGTCTCCTCTTGAATCTGACCATGCTGCCACAAACACGAACTAAACCAATGATTTTACTAGGTAATACATTCTCTCACCTATTCACAACTCGCACTAGCACATACACCAACGAAGCATCAGGTTCTTGTTTAACATGATCCCATAGAATCACATGGTCACAATCCGGCTAATACTTTTTTAACTACGACACATGAAACACATTGTGCACCGCAATGAACCTAGGTGGAAAAGCCAAAAGATAAGCCACCTCACTAACCCACTCAAGAATCTCAAAAGGTCCAATATACCTCAGAGATAACATTCTATGCTTTCCAAACTGATGATGTCCCAACCTGGGAGAGATCCTCATGAAAAAAGGATCACTCACCTCGAATGACAACGGTCGTCAACGATGATCTGCATACGATTTCTGACGACTCTAAGCCGTTTCCATTCTCTTCCTGATCAACTTGATATTCTTTGTAGTCTCTCAGACAATGCTCGGTCCAACCATCGAGGACTCACCTATTTCCACCCAACATAGTGGAGAACGACACGACTGCCCATACAACGCTTCAAACAGAGCCTTATGTATGGATGCCTAATAACTGTTATTGTACGAGAACTCAACTAATGGCAAGTTCTCCTCCCACGAGCCACTAAAATCCATAACACAAGCCTGCAAAATATCCTCTAGAGTTTGTATCGTCCTTTAATATTGACCATCTGTATGAGGGTGATATGTCATACTCATGGTCAACTTAGTTCCAAGGGCTTGCTGTAAGGATTTCCAGAAATGAGATGTAAACCTCGGATCTCTATCGGATATAATCGAGACTGGAACACCATGCCCTTTTACCACATCCCAGATATATATTTTGGACAGATCCTCCACTGTATGAGATAGACGAATTGGAATGAAATGGGCCGACTTTGTTAGTCGATCCACTATCACCAAAATGGTATCGTGCTTTCTGACCGTTCTTGGGAGACCTATGACAAAATCCATCTCTATTTTCTCCCATTTCCAAATAGGGATTGGTAAAGACTGCAACATTCTTACTGGCCTCTGATACTCTGCCTTGACCTGCTGACAAGTCAAGCATCTCGAAACAAACTCTTCCAGTCTTCTTTTCATACCATCCCACCAGAACTATACTTTCAATGCTTTATACATTTTTTAAATTCCAGGATGAACATCCCACCTGGAATGATGATATGCCCTGAGAAGATCGTTATAAAAAGAAACCGGTACAACCATCTAATTCCGAAAACACAAAACAAAATCTCTATTTAGTTGCGAACCCTCAATGGTCTCCCCGCCATTGTGTCTCGGCCCCATGGTCACACACTCAGAATTGGATATTTGTGCCTCTTTAACCAATCCAACCAAGTCAAGAATCAACAAAACCATATTAAAGACCGCTCTATCACCTTGGTGCTCATATTCCGACTGCATAACGGTTATAACTGACATTAACTGCCACTAGTCCGATGCATGTTTCACCATATGAGCATATGATTTTATAATTAATGCATCCTCCACCAAATTTCCCTTAACAGGTGTGTACATTAATTCAAAATCAAACATCTGGAGATATTCCATCCATCTGTTTTTCCTCATATTCAAATCCCTTTGTGAGAAAATGTGCTTGATGCTCTTATGATCTGTATATACCGTGAACTTCTCACCGAAGAGATAATAATGCAATGCTTTCAAAGCATGCACCCCTGCTACCAATTAAAAATCATGATTTGGGTAGTTCTTCTCATGCACTCTCAACTGTCGTGAGACATATGGAACCACATGATTACCTTTCATGAGAACACACCCCAACCCTGATGCCGATATATCACAATACACCACGTACCCTTTTCCTATTTTTGGCAAAACCAAGATTGGTGCTGATATAAGGAAACCCTTTAGCTCTTCAAAACAATACTTTCACTATTCATTCCACTGTAATGGAATATTCTTTCTTTTCAAAGTTGTCATCGTCGAAGCCAAACATGAAATATCATGAACCAAATGCTGATAATACCCAACTCGACCAAGGAAACTCCGTATCTCAAACACATTCTATAGCGGTTGCCATGAGATAATAGCCTCTATCTTTTTTTGATCCATTGAACCACCCCTTTCAAGAGTCACATGGCCAAGAAAATGAACTTCCTAAATCCAAAAGTCACACTTTGACAATCTTTCATACAACAGATGATCCCTCATGATCCATAGCACAATCTCCAAGTGTTGTTCAAGCTCTGAACTTGTCTTCAAATACACTAGAATATAATCTAAAAACACCACCACAAATTAATCCAGATATCTCTGAAATATCTGATTCATCAATGCCATAAACATCGATGGCGCATTTGTTAGACCAAAGGGAATAACCACATATTCATAATGGCCATGTCTATTTCTAAGAGCTGTTTTAGGAATATCGTCCTTCCTCACCCACAATTGATGATATCCTGACCTCAGGTCGATCTTGGAGAACCACTGGGCTCCCCTCAACTGTTCGAACAAATCATCAATTCGTGGAAGTGGATATATGTACTTTATCATAACTTGGTTAAGTCTACAATAGTCAATACAGAGCCTCAAAGTTCCATCCTCCTTTTCCACAAACAACACTCGTTCTGCCGACGGGGATGTGCTATTCTGGATAAACCCTTTGTTTTTTAACTCTTCAAACTGGACTTCTAATTCCCGCAATTCAGTAGGGGCCATCCGATAATATAGAAGTGAGCTAGGACTGGTCTCCAGAAGGAGATCAATCGTAAACTCCACTTCTCTTATGGGAGGTAACCCATAGAATTCTTCAGGAAAAACATCCATGAACTGATCCACCACTACCGGAAGAACACTCTGCTGAACACCCATTACCGATTCCAATGAAAACACTACCAACTGATATGATAATGTGCCTACTGTTGGTGCCAACAAACCCGCTGTACCTTTCCTTTCATGCCTCTCTTCTCTAAAGATATTTCTAACACCATCGTGTGTCATAAAATCCATTGTTCGCCCATCACAGTTGATGTGGGCCTTAAAATCCACCATCCAATCCATTCCCAGGATTACATCATACCATCCATCTCAAGCATTGAGAAATTCCACATTATCTCAACCTCACCCGCAATGATACACCATACACTACACAAGAAATCTTGACAATCTCTTCAACCCAGAGGAGTTTGATATTTTAAAACTGAGGGCATCATTTCAACCCTAAAACCTAGCAAATCAACCACACGTGCAGAAATAAAAGAGTGTGAATCACTCATATCAAATAACACTTGCATCAAGGTAGAATTTAAAAGAATAGTACCTCACCGTGGATGGTGATGACTGATCATCCACCATAACCTGGTCATCTCCAAGAACATGTTTTCTTGCCATGATCTTCTCTTTATTGCCCTGTTGAGGCATCGGGGTATTCTGAGAATCACCATGAACCACTTTACTCTGTTGATGAGGGGTGTGCTACTGTCCCTGTCCTATCGAAGCATACGACGTCTGTGATTCCTGAGAAGTATCACGTGCACCCGACTTGAGATCATTATGACAATAATGTTGTAGATTCCCTATCTGCTTACAATTATGACATGATCGAGGTTGTTCCGTACAATCTCGCTTAATATGGTTTGTCGAACCACACTGAAAACATCCTGGTTTGCTCTGGGGCTTTGGAGGAAGATTCACTGATCTTGCCATCTGATTATGTGTCATTCTCACACCTTGGGAATAAGTTTCCCTCCCCCTCTTGAACCCAGCGTTAGTGTTTCCACTATTCCCCATGGGTACCACCATGCTTCCTCCACCCGGAGCACCCAACAGATCACGCTCAGCCACCGAGGCTCTATTCACCATCTCTGTGTAATCATCTAGACACAGTACGGCTATCTCTGAACAGATTTCTTGCCTTAACCCTACTTCAAAGATCCTTTCCTTCAACGACGTGCTACCCTCCACCTCGGGTGCAAACCTCACTAAGTTCATAAACATAGTTGCATACTCCATCACAGACATAATATTTTGCTTCAAACTGATGAAATCAGTCATACGCTGAATTCTAAACGTATATGGGTAGAATTGTTTATTAAAAAATTCCTCAAAGCCTTCCCACATCCCACCCTGGTCTGTCCCCACTTGGATTACCAACTCCCACCACTGAAGGGAAAGATCTTCTAACATACACGTGGCCAACTTCACTTTTAACTCTACCGGTGTTCCCAAGAACTCAAAAATGTTGTTAATTCTATTCAACAAAACTTCTGCCCTCTCCGGCTCTGAATCACCCCTGAAGATGGGTGGATTCTTCTTTTGAAACTAAACCACATGATCCACATGCCTTGGTTAATCCATTTTATTTCCACTTTCCACAGCTTGGAAAGCCTGCACTATGCTTTACACTAGTCTCTGGTTAACCTGAGGCTCAGATGCTACCACATTCTCAGCAGCCTCCACTGGTCGGTCTCTACGATGCCTACCTGGTGCCATTTCTATCAACAGAAAACAAACAACCATGAGTCACACTTCTGTAGAAATCAATAATTCTTATTTCTAATCACATTACACAACACTATCGCACAAGGATTTCCACAAGTTCACATTTTCTATATTTCTCCATTTTGAAAACCAAACCATTTTCAAAATACCAATTTATTCACATTACAATTTCACACATTCATATCACCCCATAAATCATTATACCCCAACGAATTATGCATCATATAGGGAAGTCATTTCTATCTTATATTCCATGCACATCTCATTGGCTACACCCACAACAATGATAATTTCAATGCCTATAAGTGTCTCCAAAACACTTATGTACCCAAATCCCTAGTAACTTTAATTTTAGCATAATAGGGTCAGGTACATCCTTTTATGCTATACATTCCATGTTCCGACATTCCTATTCCTTGCTACCATCCCCACTCAAGTAATATACCACAACGAATGTCAACTCCCAAACCAAGGTGCCAAAGCGACCAAACAACCGCTCTCGCTTGAAAGTTAAGGACCGAACAAAATGATACCACTTGTAACACCATGCCCCTACCTCATTGGATTGAGGAGGCGGTGAGGGCTAATTGGCCTTAAGTGATGTTACCAAGATGCCAAAGGTAGGAAATAAATGTTGAGGGCTTCAAGATAAAATTGGGGAATGATTTCCCCTTAAGACAAAACCAACCAAACCATCCATTAACCACCACTATATGATGTGTGTCAATAAAACATTCCAACATGAATTACGAAAATACAACCAAATGTTCCATAATACTTCCCAAAACCAAAAAAACAACACAATATCAGAGTAATACATGAAAGACCAAACAAAAAATCACCATGTGCCATGACACCACAACAACTCTACACCAAGCTCCAAGCTCCAAGCTCCAAGATCCACCCAGACATCACGATGCACCACTAATGGAGGGTGATGCCTTACCTTTTCCCACGTCACAGTAAACAACATCTTCAAAGACACCAACATGCCAAAGTACGGGGTGAGTACTAAAACTCAGTAGGTTTTCCCCAAATGACTTCCCTACACACGCCACTAGGATAAAACCGTTAGCACATTTATATAAAACAATTTATATAAAATAATCACAAGTAAAACCATTTCCATAATCCAAGCATTCCCTTACCAAGAAATCACACCCAAACTAAGAAACCAAGGGAAATCCAACCAAACATGCCACAAGCCATTTCATCATTCACACACTAACACAAGAATTTCCAACATGCAAAGCAATGTACAACAAACAACTAAAACAACCAAATGGTGGAGATTCCATCCAACCCGTTCACCCATTCACAACCAGTGGCTCTTCCCATCTACTTATCCTTTGATGGTGGCCCTTCCGTCCACTATCCTTCCCCTTTTTATAGTGGTACTTCTCTACACTTCCACACAACATTCCCATCAAACCATAAACAATCATATGACCCACTAGGTCATAAAAACATGCAATCAACCGATTCCATCACATACCAATCCACTTAAATAAATCGTCCATTTATTGAAAACCATTTTCCATACCAAACCACAATTCAATAAAAACAAAATCTTTATTGAAAACCATTTTCCATCAACCATTTTCCCAAATCAATATCAAAAACCCATTTTAAAATACACAACAATATAATTTCACCATAAAACCCCCATTTTCCCCAAAAATTACCAAAACATCCCCAAAGGGATTTCCAACTAATTTTTTCACAACAATCACAATTAATTTCAAGCACAAAAAATTAATATTAATCAAACACCAAGAGTTTTAACTAAGTGGAGTTGAGAGAGAAGACACCTACCTTTAGGGTTCTTGAGAAATCGACTCACAACCACCCACACCTCAAATCAAGAGAACACACCACTGAAACCTCTCTCGATCCTTTTCCCTAACCATCACAAGCCTTAAAAATCATTATCCAAGGTAATTAAAATCCTAGATCTACACAAAATAAGTGTAGATCTAGAAAACCAAGAAAGAGGGAGATGTGGATCTAGAGGAACCCACGAGAAAACCAAGAGGAGAGAATTACCCAAGAGAAACCACCTTCAAACCACCACAAAACCCCTTTGAATCACTTGAAGAATTCGTGGAAGATCACCTTCAACCCCTGAGGACTCAAAATACTGAGTGAGGCTTGAGTGGGAGAGGATTTGGATAGTAATGAGGCAATCCTGAGTGAACTCAGGTTTAAAAACCCTATTTTAAGTGGCCACACGGTTATCCCGCACAGTTTGTCAAACCCTGAGCTAACCGTGCGCACAATACTGCCTCGAGAGAAAGGGTCTGCAGAGTTGCCTTGCACGGTTTGGCAAAACGTGCGCAGGCCATGCGAAGCCTACTGTCTCCCCCTGCATAGTTTCTTGGAGCATCTGCACGGTTTTTCCTAATCGTTCTCAAACCATTCTACCTATGAAAAGCCTTCAAACACATTCAAATCCATTCAAAACTCTCCCAACCTCTTCCTAACTCATCCCATGCACTTTAAAAACATAAAAATGCATAACCAAAGGCCAAATACATCAAACCAGGGGTACTACATGATGAAGTATGATTTATGTATTGGTGATTATTAAATACAAAGACGCACATATAAATTAAGCATTATATATATATAAATCTAATCAAAATAAGAAATGGGACATCCATGGGTTTTCAATTCATCTCAAGTTGATCAATTTTCCGTGAAATACATAATGATGGAATAGGTTTGATTCATGCATCACATGAAAACTATACATGAAATATTTAGAGGTTGTTTGAGGTTTATAATGTATTCAGTTTAGGATGAGTAGTCACATGCAGTCATGAGAATAATTTAGGAGCTACGGTTAACATATAAATCGAGTAAAGAATGGAGAAACTTTAGAATTTCTTGAAGTTAAATGAGGATAAAAATATTTAAAATAATGTGAATAAAACAATGTAATAATACCTAATGATTTAGAATTATTAAGATGAAATTAAATGAGGAAACAATTGAGTGTTTTTTCGATCAAAATAAAATAAAAATAAATGATTTCAATTACATGAAGTTATGATAAAGAAGTTGTGGGAGACTTGATCTAATTATTCATGGATTTAATTCAAACATTTATATAAATTTTATTATAGTTTTAAAATATTTCAACAAAAGTACAAATAGGATAAAATCATATTTATTCAGGAGATGAATATGAATAATTTTTATTCTTGAAAATATTATAAGAATTATGAGAGACCAATAATTTCCATTTTCAAAGAGATATAATATTCTTAATACATATTTTTAAAACAAGGAAACCACTTAGACCCATGTATTTAAAGGAAAAGTAGATGACACTAATAAAATCTAATTTCTTGTTAGTTTCAAGTCTAGTAGTATTATTGAAGATGTTGAATATATTGAAAAAAATACACAAGTGATTGTGATATAATTTTCTTCTGGAGGAAGTCTATATGAACAAGAAGATATATGAATTACTAGATTAACTCTGAAGAAGGATCTTGTGACTATGGTGCCTAACCAGTCACTAGATTCTTCGGGTTAGGGTGTTTAACCAATCATAGAAGGTGTGAAATTGTGGTTTCTAACCAATTACTAATGAAATGTATCTTTAGTGTCTAACCAATTGTAACCACTTCTGTCTATAATGAAGAATCCATGTTGAAATTGATAAACAACAAGGAAAAGAGTAGGTTTTATGCCAAACCATATAAACAGCATGCATTGCTCTATATTTTACTATTACTTAATATGAGTTGAGGATTTGATATATAAATGAGTGGATTGAGAATTTTAATAGGTTTAAGTTGTTGAGATAAAAGTAAATCACTCATAAAAATAAAAGGGTATCACTGATTCACACCCATCCATCGAGATTTAGGAACATCAATGTGAATTAGGGATACATAAAGTATCACTATTAGGTAATGTAATTATAAGAAAGGGTATATTTATAGATCCTTTAATGACTATAGTAATTGAATAATGGACCAAACTGACCACTATAATACATACCATATTTTTCTTGGAATATATTAATATTATCGATGATTTGATAGAAATTTTTCATGACAGTAAAATCCACTAGCTAAGATAACTCAGAATAGAGTTAAGTTCTTTTATATGGGGGAATGAGAATAAAATTTCAAAATTCATAGGATAATGTTGGCCATTGTTTAACTATTAACATTTCTATATAGAAGATAAATATTTCTGATATGAAATGATGTAAAAATTAAGTGATTAGGATGTTCTCTCATGAAAAATGACATGGTAGTAGATTATGAATCATGTCAATTGAAAATCCATGAGAATTATTGACCTATAATTTGTTTGGATCTCAATAAAATGATATTTTTATTAATTATGTGGAATAATTATCTCTGTAGTGAAATGTTTGAAATATATAATTTTCATAAGTGCTTATAGTATATAACCACAAATAAGAAGTGTAACATGCTCCAAAGGATATAGTAGGGATTGATTAATGAATCTGACTTCTTAATACATTACTATCCTATAAAGGAAAACAAGGTGGTTGATGCTCTAGGTAAGAAGGATCATCTTATCTTATGCATGATGAGGGATGAAAGAGACCCAATACTCATTTATTTGAAGAGGATTGGTGAATAAATCATTAAGGGACCAGAGAAATTATATAGTTCCAAAAAGATTTCTTGATTTACATCTTTATGAAAATCAAGGAGGAACATAAGAAATATAGATACAAAAAAATTAAGGAATGTTCTAATGTTCAAATTTGAAAATGGTATAATTATATGATTCAATAAATGAATATATACACCATCAATGTTAGAAATAAATAAGGAGCTACTAGATGATTCATATAGCATATCATTATCTATCCATCATGGAAGCAAAAAAGATGTATAGAAATAATAGGGATATGTTATTGGAGGAAAATATTATGTGGAAGATTACATTGTATATATCCGGATGATTGATATATCATAAATTTAAGGATGTATTACAGAAGTATAATAGGATTATCCAACCATTAATAATACTTATATAGAAGTGGGATAATATCCCCATGGATTTAATTATGGGGTTTCCTAATGATTTTAAAGGATATAATTCAATTTTGGTTGTATTTGATCGTGTGAAACCATTCCCCAAATCAAAAGGTATAAGCTGGTGTGGTATATGAACTCATTATTTTTGTATTTAAGGATCGGTTAGATACCACCGAGAGGGGTGGGTAAATCAGTGGTACTCTATTTTTTTAAAAAATCTTGTACTTTTGATTAAATTGTTGTGATTAATTAAAGTATTGATCCTTCATCATTAAAATTTTTCCTCACTTAGCAAGCAATAATAACAAAGAAAGCACAACAAACATTGATTTACAAGGTTCTATACAAATACCTAATCCATGACATATTAGTTAGACCCCCCAACATGGATACTCTACTATAAAAGAATGTGATTACAATGGGAAATGGGTAGAACCCCAATTAAAAACAAGTTATAACCCCCCACCCCAGTTCCAATATTCCTTCAATATTTGGTTGCAAAACCCAACTAAACTTATTTACAGTGATTGGTTAGATGCTGAAATCACAATCTTCAACAGCTGCTTAGACCGCCTAGTAACATCCTTAAAATTTAGATGGTTTGATCCACTATAGAAAGATCAATCAAAGAAACTCTTCCATAATATTATTGGATCAATCTCAATCACGTAATACTTTAAGAACCTTGAAAATTATGTTGTTCTTGATCAAATAATTCTAATAACCAATAGAGAATCAGATGCCTCAGTACAAAACTGCTCATGAAAAAATTCCTTCTTCTCGTAAATACCCAACTTCATTAAATAATTAAAACTCAAATATGAAATCCTTATGAATTACTGATAAAACTTATGTCTGGGATTTAGTCTCAAATATCACATCATACTATATACATGAAATTTATATTTTAATTTCATTATCAATCATCATTCATGTGTAGAAAAATATATGGTCTTTTTAATATTTTTCCTTATATAAGTGTAAATGCATGTGCATATGCATGTAATTTCATTTAATGGATGCACACATACACTGCCCCAAGCTTTCTTCTTTACCACAAAAAATAATACTTCTGAACCACAAAAATCACTTCCTTCTTGTTTCCTCAAATGATTAAAAATAATTTGTGCATCTATATAATCAAATTCATGCGGTCACTATCATACCTTCACCACATGAGTACATTGCCTTCTAAAATCATGTTCTCCAAAAAAACAATCTCCAAAATTCAATGTACAAACCTTGTCTGTGAATGAAACCTCCTCTTCATTTTCTCATTGAATAATAATGTGTATAAAAAACTATTAACTTTGGGTCTCTTCATTTATGTTCTTTGGGTGTGTACTCCTTTGTGGAAGATTCAAAATGCCTTGATGCAAGTGAGTTGTCTTCATGAAGGCATGTAAAACTAAATATTTGTGTAATAACACAATGCAGGGGACACACAATGTTGTTGTTATCACTGTAATCCCGATAATCCAAGGGAGACGCTTTTAGCACTATTCTATTTTCTTCATGGAGTAGATCTTTGTAATGAAATTTTAGTATGCTAAGAACAAGATGAACACTCATGGTATAATCCTTCTTCTCCTTCTCATTAAAGGACATGAGATGATTTTATCTTATTCATGTAATACCTATGTACATGTTTCTTCTATCTCTTTCAAGAGAATGTTTTTCAGAAACTAAACCAAAAATCATGCTATTACAGATGTGTAACTTGAACACATGGAACTTCCTTCACTAATACAGAATGTGTGATCCACTTTGTTACTCTCCCAAAAATTTTCTTAGATGTGCGATGGGATATAATAATAAATGAGCTAGTATCAAGTATTTATAGATAGATAAAACTGGCATAGAACTCCAAAAAAACATAGTGATGCACTCATTATTCCATCATCTCATACACTACATTGTCTTAGGTTATGGTTTGTGTGATATCACTTCCTTCAGAGCATCATGTTTTCTCATACTATATATCTTCAATTAATACTTTTTAAAATCATGAAAATGATGTTACAAGAATTTTCAATCATGTACAAATCATCATAATTATGAAATAATTTTCAAAAGCATTCTACCAATATCTTGACTATGTTATATAGAGATCCCAGTGCACATAAATCCGCAGGTGAGCTCGAGGAAAAAGATTACATAAACACCATGATCGAATGGAACATAATATTTGATCGAATGGATCTATTTATTACCATGTTTTTAAAATAGAGATACAATACCTAGATATCACTAATCACACATCAGAATGACTCTTATTTTTTTAATGCCTTATATCACATAGTGTGAAGGTACTGGTCAAAAATTGTTAATAGTTATGAAAATATTACTTGTTAGCATCACTATGTGCTGACAATCTCATCCATGACCATTCCACCCCACATAGTGGCTTATCGCCACTCCATTTCCCTTTGTGGGAACTCCTTTTCATACTATTTGCCTCTCTATACTAGACAACCTCCTTGGATGATCCTTTTAGAGACCCAAATCTTGACGTACATGGAAATTACATTACTTTTGTAGAATACTTAATGCATAACAGAAACCAAAACTCAAAGACTGTAATAGTTTAGTGTCTTTGGAAACTCGTAACATAATCTTCTAATCATGGTGAAAGATCTTCGACATCTCCCATAAAGATCTTCCCCTTTAGTTTTCTTACCTAAAACCATTCTTTAAATCTTGGGTAAAAGAAAATATATAAAGGGTGAGCTCAAATGCTCAGTAAGGGTAATAATGGAGAAAATAAAACAAATTATATACATTTAAACTAAAAAAACATGATCATAACGTTTAAACATCAAAATCTTGAGCAATGACATAAAACATGGCAGTACGTATGGCATAGATCATAAAGAAACATTAATCATGATAAAATATCATTGGAATAAAACATGTAATTGTGGAAACCATTAAGCACATGTTATGATTTCCATAGTAGCCAAGGCAGTGCTACCAAGACCATCTTATTGGACAAATTCCCTTTTTGAATCGAGTTCACTCCTCGTTCTAGTCCTGTATCACTGAACCAGATTAACTTTCCATTCCATCCATGCCTATCTCATGAGATATAAATCTTTACCCAATGCATTGGAGGGAGATATAGGTCCCACCCATCTCATAATGAAATCATTATTATGTGTGCCACAATATAAAGATAAATCATTCATTATAACCCAAAGAATAAAATGGGTTTCATAAACATCATCCCATCATAACATAATCCATATAAAACAAATAAATATCATTTAATCATAAGAAATGTGAAACCATATAAATCATAGAGACATTATATTTGAAACATACACATATGAAATAATGTCATCTTAGATGGAAAAATGGTTTTGATAAAACACTTGAAATGAATTCTTGAGGAAAATATCCTTTCTTCTTCAAAATCATTTTCCTATCACAAAATGCCAGGCAATTTTAAAAGAAAAGGATTTTGTTGAAAGTAGTCATGAAATCTTGTAGAGTAATATTCATGAAAATAAGGCTTTATGAAACCGTAAAAATCCGTTCATTCCGTATAAGTTAAAAAACATTCTCCTCGTACTTTTGCTGGAAAAGTCAAAAACGTTCCTCATATGGTAAACAAAAGAAAGATTCCTTCCAAACCTTGTGGTAAAAGTCATAAAAGTGTAAAATGACTTTAAAAATACATGGTAGAATACTAAAAATTTTATGAAAACATATTTAGAAAACATGGACATGGATGATAAACATAACCCCAGTAAATACTTATAAATAAACAATCTCATATAAGAATGAGATTGGAATAATTATCCCTTACCTTTGGTCTGATATTCTTCGTACGTATCTGAACCTCCTGTATAATGATTTAAATAATGTCATGGACTTATTATAGAATCATATTCATTGTTATGATATCATATATGTTTCACTTATGACTTTATATTACCCGTTCTTTTGTAAATTCCATGTTATAGTAGCATTTTGGGTAAAATCGTTTTATTTATCATACGTGTTTGGACTTGTTGTTATTGATATTATTATTACTTATAACTTGATTCACTTACTTCCAGAATGTAAATCATGATTTATATATCATATATATATTCAGTACATATATATATAATATAGATAATTTAAATGAAATACACCGTTCATGGAGACGGTAGGTCGTACGTAAGCATTAACGTTGTTTTCCTTTCCTTATTGACTTTAATGGAATTAAGTAGATCAAATATATATATATATATATATATATATATATACATAAATCTAGTAGCTTTAAAAGGTCATATATTTCATTAATATTCATTATATATACTTTATAATCATTCTTGAAAGGTTAACATGGAGAATGAATCTCATCGCGTCGTGGAGATGGTAATCCGTACATACGCACGAGTGATGATATCGTTCCCAAAATTATTAAACTGAATTGTAGTGGATGATATAATATCACAGAATCAGTATGATGTTATAATAACTATATATAGTTATTCTTTACACCATTATACCAATCCAAGTACGGTGGTGGTGGAAAAACTGATTACACCACGGCGTGGAGACTGTATTCCGTACGTATGCACGCACGGTGATTTCCTTTTTTGTAGGATGGATAGAAGGTCAAATAGGGGTGTTTCATATTTATAATAACATATAAGTATATAAGTAATACTTATGTAATTACTTTATAATGAAACAACTAAATAAGAGTAAGTAGAAGAAGAATGAAACTTGAAAGAGTAGGTAGAAGAGATTACCTCTTCCTCGACACACCTCATTTAAACTTCTTATTAGGGCACAAGAGTTTGTCTTTTGAGAAGAACAGAACCTATATGATATAACTAGAGAGGTTTAGAAGAGTAATTTTCAGGGTTTTTCCATGCTTGAAGTCTCAAAAGGGTGTGAAGAGAAGAGGGAAGGGGTGCCCTTTTTATATGGGAGGAGAGGAGCACCTTAGTAAAAACATAAAATATTATTTTATAATAAAGTCATATTCGGTTTTTAATAGCTCCAAATTAATTTATTTCTATTCTAAGGTGGGGATGGGTAGAAAAATCCCAATCAATAGGTTTTAGACAAGTTTAGGTTACTATTTTATCCTTATCAATTATATTTAACTCTAAGTTAAATAATTTAACTTTTATCGTGTCTTTTTGTTTTCTTACACTATATGGTTAATAAACATACTATAAAAAGCCAAATTAACCCCAAGTGGTTCATCATTAATATATATAATATTATCTAAGTCATTTGGACTAAACGTATATTTTTAATCATAATATAACAATTAATTATATAATATTTGTTTTAAAAACTATTTTATGTCAATTTTGACACTATTTGGTACTTGATTTTTTTAAAACTCATATCAGCATTATTAGTTCGAAAAAAGTTAATTAAATCACTAATAAAATGTCTTATTAACCTATAAAATTAGTTTAATTCATAAAAAGTCTAAAATTATAATTATTTGGATATTTATAACATCAATTATGTTAATATTTAATTAATAAGGTAATTACCACATCATCATTGTGTCATAAATAAATTAAATTATATAATGTCTAAAAATTATAAATAAATTACCATTATGTAGGGAATAGTTTTATATTTCTAATGAATATTTATTGTTGAATTTATCTAATGTATAACCCTATATTAAAAAATGTTTTAGTTTTAAACTTTGATTTTAACTCTTTTAAGTCTTCTTTAAATAAAATAATAATAAATGTCCTAAACTAATCCAAGTGGACCTAAAGGGTAATATTTTATCCCTAAGGTAGTTTTTGGTCGAATTACACTCATCTAATAGAATTAGGATATGTGTTAGGATAATAATAATATCATTTTTTCCCTTAATTACCCTATTTACTTTTAATCGTGGTAAATAATAGTAAAATGTTACTATTCACAAAAAAAATTATTTTTATCTTATTGAACCAAATTTTACTCCTTGATATTAAATTTGTCTCTCGTATTTTTGAAATTCCACTCACAGAAGAGGTAAAATTATGTTTTATGTAGATTTTTAAATTTTCCTAGGAGGTGGGTAAAAAAGGTGAAAAGTTTAATAAAATTTTTATATATCTAAAATTATTATAAAATGACTCAAATGAATTACATTGAACTTATATAGGTATTATGTATCAATTTTGACCTAAAATAACATTAAATAAAATAAATAATTATTTAAAAAAAGTCGGTTTTTAAGTAGTAACCCAGTGATTTCACTATTCATCAAAAATTGAAAGTTTTCAGAAAAATACCAAAAATTCACCCTAGGCTAATTTCGATATTCAGAATCCAAAAATGATGTCCATTTTGAAAGATAAAATTTATAAAATTTAAAAAATTGGGTATTACTGTTCATAACGGCTAGTTCATAATAATATTATAATAATATCTTGTTTAGTAAAACTTGGTATTGCGTACTACACACGCTATCAAAGAAGATCTTGATTGCATGTAATGCAAGCCAAGTCAGGGCTACGTGTAGTGAAAGCTCTGTTTGGTGTTGCGTATATCATAATCAAAACTTATTTCATTTATACATTAAACAAAATCTATACTTAATGTTTCGTAGAATAATTTCCACAAAACGAACTTGAAATTGTGTGTAACACGAGCTAAGAATAGTGTTGCGTATGCTGCAAGCTAATACGGTGTTGCATATACTACAAGATAATCTTGGTGTAGTGTATAATATAAGACATCAAAGAAATTAAAAATAATATATCTCATAAAATCTCGGGTTGTTACAATCCTAGTACCCACCTAATCATTGGTTCACAAAGATCCTATGATTGTTGGATGGACTAGGCAAATTTTTATTATTATGCAAACAAAAAAATTATCAAAAAATAAAACCATGCCACTAAAAATCATTGAGCTACTAAACAAAAATTCCTTATAAAAAACAAAAAATATTTTTGATCGATATTGTTATTTATCCAAAACATAAACCATGCCACTAAATGTACTTCCACTTATAAACTCAAATTCCATATAAAAATAAAAAAATTTGCATGGATTTTATTTTTTATCCAAAAATAAAAACTTGAAACTCAAAGTACTTCCACTTATAAAATCAAATTCCTCATTCAAATTAAAAAATATTTTTTAGGGCCTCTTATTAAACTTTTTTAATCATTATGTTACTTAAAACAACTAATGAAACATGTCTTTTGAACTATAAACCATATTTAAAATCTTCATAATAAAAACGTCAAAGCATATTGAAATATTCTCCCAAAAACTTATTGATAACAAATACAATTCACTAGACACTTCAATCTCCCCCTTTGTATTTTTTCTCAATACTAATAATTCAATATGTTTTCTTTTGTTTCTCCACCTTATTGAAAATCAATACAATGGTCTATTTAGGAGTTTTAACATTAACCAACTTCTCCTCATCATCAATTTCTTCTCAAAGAATGAAACAAAACTCAACAAAAGCAATGAGATTTTACTTAATCAACTCTAAGTCTATGTAGGAAATCTTAGTGTAGAAAATAATAGAAATGTCACCTAATCATGAAATCAATTCATATTCTATAATGAAATACCATTCTCCAAGTTGTTTCAATAACATAATTATAGGGGATGTTTGAGAAATATTTTTAAGATATTTCCTACACATATCTCAACAAAGAAATCATAAAGTTTTAACGCAAAAACATATAGATCCCCCTTTTCAGCTGAATATCAAAACTCTTATTATTTTTTTAAAATAAGTAGATTATGAATTAGATATTATTCATCATTTTCAAAATATTTTGAATAATCAAAAGCTTTAAATAATATATAATCCCCCTTAATGGATGTGTCAATCTCCTTCAATTCCCTTCATATTATTACAAAATAATTTATATAAGAGAATAAAGAGGAACCTTTTTATTCATTAAAAATATTGCTCAGGATGAGAGTTTCCTCTCAACCTTGGTTTTCCTTTCTTAATTTTAAAATCATATTTGGATGGGTTATCCTTTTTCTCATGGGATATATCAATACCGATTTTTTCCCAATTCAAAATTTTCAATTCATAATTTATAGATTACTCCTCATAATCTCTAAAATATTCAATTATAACCACTTTCTTTTCTTTTTCATTGAAAATTATCTGATCTTTTTCAAACAAATCAAATTCTCACACTATTAATTGGTGAGTATAACATTATTTACTATCTTACTTCTCTTCTCATTTTAATAATGATAAATCTCACATAATAAACAAACCCTGAATTTCTCAACATTATAACCATATTTACCACATCTACCACCAAAATCATTCATGAATTAATAAAATGTATGAATTTACACTTAATATGATGTCTTAATCATCTGATTCTATTCTTGATATTATGATATCATTTCTCATCATTTATCCCCCTAAATGCATTACATTTTCTTTGTAGTGACATGTTATACCATCTTAGATAATATTTATTCATCAAAACCCCACAACACCAATAATAGCCTCTAAACCTTGATCATCTATATTGATAGTAGTTTTTCTCTAAATATTGTAGTTGTTTCTTTTTCATAGATTTTGGATGTATCTACTTAGGAGAAATCATTCTGAATGAATTAATAAACTCTTTCATTTTGGAAAAAAATTTCACCTATTTTCTTTTGGTCCAATTAGATAATGTCTTTCCTTTCAGACCTTTATGGTTAGAAAAACTAAATTTACATTGAAATTCATTTGGTTTATAGTCAACTCTTTTTTTGTAGACCCTTCTTATCTGTATCTTTAGAAGATTCACCCTTAAGCCCAATAACAATAATGAAGTCTTCTTCCATATTATTTAACTCACTATGAGGTGAAAGTCACATTTATTATGTCTCAGATAATTATTATTCTTTTTTAGAAAGTATTTATTTAATATCATTCAATACATTCTAAAATTCATAAAATTTCAAATGGTTTTGTTTATTGTATTCAACAAATACTGATTCTTCCTTTACAGGATATTTCTTTCCAATATTTTTTAGCTTTCCTTATATATCAAATATCTTTATCTTATTTTCCCTTTTTTTACAAAGTTGAATCTCACATTTCTTGATACATCCCTTATTTTCAAATAAGATATTGTTAGTTTCCTTCATCAGTTTTTTATTTTCCTTCTTGAGTTGCATATTTTTCACAATAGTAGCTTCTACATTTTCTTTTAACATACATTCTAAATCAGTTATCTCATCACATTCATCTCCTTCAAATGAGTGTATATATTTCATTTATTTACCAATAAATCACATTTGATTCTTAGAATATATTCCATATTCTAACTAAGTACTTTATATTGTAAATTAATTTGTTTCTCTCCTCATTATACATATCTTTTTAAAATAAAAACTCTTCTTATAATTCTTCCAATTTCTTTTTTGATACTTCTTATCCTCTTCATATGAGTTATTATCATCATCCTTCTTCTTTGGACAGTTACCATCAAAATGACCATTGTTTTGACAATTAAAACACTTTTTTGGTTTTTATTATTTCCTTTCCATTTACCAATTTTGAAAATTCTTATAAATTAATCCATCATTTGACTGAAGTATTATTCAGATTATTCATCCCCAAAATCACTTGATTTTGGTTTTTCTTTGATTATAGGTTTTCCTTTTATCAGAGAATCAAAATCCATCTCAAAACATTTCTTTTTCTTGAATGTTGGTACTTTTATCATGTCATGTGATATGATAGTATTATGAATTTTATCCAATGATAAATATTATATCACTTTTAGAGCTAAAATAATCATTTCAAATCCACTTGGGAAACTTATCATATGCTTCTTCACAATAGTAGAATCATCCAAATTCTCTCCAAAACCTCTGAGATTGTAGATAATACCATTTACTCTTACAAAGACGGAATAAATAGTTTTATCATCATCCATTTTGATATATTTGAACTTGGATATCTAGATATGTAACTTGGATTCTTTAAATTTTATATTTCCTTCAAAAAAATTTCTTAGTTTATCCCATATTTATTTGGAAGTTTGGATACCCATCACTTTAGTGTATACATTTTCAAATAAATCCATAAACATTTCATTATGAACCTTTCCATAAAATTATATATTTATTTAATCATATTAAGTCAAATAAACATCCTCATTAATAGGTGGGAAATCCATTATCATTGCATCTCTTAGTTCCAGGCCAAGAGATGGAAGGTAAGAAAGCATCTTATTCCTCCAACTGTGGTAGTTCATTCTATAAAATCTAAGAATTCATCAAATGTTCACTAAATTAAAATTATCCATTTCTTAGAATGTTTTCCAGATAAATAGAGTGTACCTTGTTCTTTGATACCAATTACAGTGTGCAAGGATCGGTTAGATACCACTGAGGTGGGGGATGTGAATTAATGGTACACTATTTACTACAAATTCTTTTAATTTTGATTCAACCTATGTGATTGATTAAAGTCTCTACCCCTTGTTTTTAAATCTCAACCTCACCCTTAAAGAAATAATAATAATTAAATCATATCACATAGGGATTTACAAGGTTTGTAACAAAGAACTACTCCTTTCCATATTGGTTAGACCCCCCAACATAGACTCTCCACAATAACATAATGTGATTAAAACAATAACTAGTTATACCCATAAATTAAAAATATTTTATACTGCCTACTAACAATCAGCCTTAAATAGTTTGGTAGACCCCCCAACTACACATTCTTCACAGTAATTGGTTAGACCCCCTAATCACAATCTTCAACAACTGGTCAAACCCTCCCCCCCCCAACAACATCCTTCATCATTAGATATATTGATCAACTAAACAATGATCATTTAAAGATCCTCATCCATAAGCTTGTTGGATCACATTGGTTTGTGTACATATTCAAGAAACTTTTCACAGATGTTGGTCTTTCTCAAACAATTATGATTACCGATAGATAATTATCTACATCAATAAAACAATACTCAGGCAATAATTCCTTCTTCTTCTAAAGATACAACCTCACTAAATACTAAAAAAAATTATATGAAATCTATATGAATTATTTATGAAAATTATTTCTCGGCTTCAGTCTCAAATATCATGGAATACTATATATACACAATATATATTACATGTTCTTTATTAATAATCATGTATATGCAAGGAAATGGATGGTCTTCTCAAAATGTTTCTTTATACAAGGGTTATTTCATATTCATCTGCATATAAGTGTTGTTCAGTACATGCTCACATACACTACCTTAGGTTTTCATATTTAATTCCCAAATTAATACTACCTAACAACAAAAAAAACTTTCTTCTTGTTTGTTCAAAAGATAAATATATCATTTGTGTATGTACATACTCACATTCATTCCCTCACTATTCAGTCTTCCTCAAATGAGTACATTGCCTTCTGAAATCAATTTCTCCACAAAAACATCCTTCAAATTTCATTATACAAACCTTATGCATGAATAACACCTCATCTTCACTCTTTCTTTGTGTGAGAATGTGTATACATCAATTTCCACTTTGTGTATTTCCATGTATGTTCTAGAGGTGTACACTCATTCATGAATGATTCACACTGCCTTCATGAAGGTATGTTTCCTTCATAGGTGCATCTAAAACTAAAGATTCACATAATCAAATAGTATAGGTGACACACAGTGTTGTTATTATTTGTGTACTTAACATAATTTAAGAGACAAACTTGCAATTCAATCCCACATGCTTTATGAATCAGATATTCATGATGTAATTTGAGTATGCTAACCACAGGTTGAACACTTGCGATGTACACTTTCTTCTCCATCACATAAAACGACATTCAGGGCTTATATCATCTTCACATAATAACATTGTACATTTTTCTTCTATCCCATTCACAAAACAAGTTCTCAAAAACTCAAAAAAAACATCATATAATCATGTATGTGGACTTGAACGAATGGAACTTCCTTTACAAATATAAAACACATGGCCTACTCTAGTTCTCTATCAAAACATATCTTAAATGTCAGATGATATCTAATGAAGAATGATCCATTCTCAGGTATTTATAGGTAAACCTCATCGAATTAGATGTCTGAAAAACATGTTGATCCCTTCATTATTTTATTGGCTCATACACTACATCCTCTCAAGTTATTGTTCACGTGATATCAACTTCTTGAGATATTAATTTTGTTCTCCCCACTATATATATTTGGTTTAACCTTTGTTAAATCCAAAAAATGATTTTGCAAGAATTTTCAATCATCTAAAGATCATCAAAATTGTGAAATTAGTTTTTAATTTCTTGGCTCATGATTCGGATGACATTACATGGAGATCTCGATGAACATAAACCCTCAGGTGATCTCAAGGTAAAAATGAGCACAACACCATGGTTTAATAGACCACAAGTATAATGAACCAAGCCTGAAGTACATGGAAATTACATAAATATTTTTGAATACATAATACATGACAAAAATATATGCACAAATACCACATTAGTTTAGTGTCTTGGGAAACATGGAACATAATCTTCTAACTTGGTGAAATATCTTTAAAATCCCCAATAAAGATCTTTCCCTTTTGTTTTCCTACCAAAACCCTTTATTTATTTCATATGGAAAAGAAAACATAAAAAATGGTGAAATCAAAGGCTCAATAAAGGTGAACATGGAGAACATAAAACAAATCATAAACATAAGAATGTAAAAACATGAACATAGAGTTTAAATATCAAAATCTTGATTCATGAAATAAATCTTGGCAGTACATAAGGCATAGATCATAAAAGAAAATTGATAGTGATAAAATAGCATTGGAATAAAACATGGAATTATGGAAAATAAATAAACACATAATATTAATTCCATAGTAGCCAAGTCATTGATTCCAAGACCATCATCGTTGACAATGTCCTTTACTGAACCAGGATTACATACTGTTCCAACGATGTATTACTAAACAAGGTTTACTTTCCATTCCAACCATGTATTACTGAACCAGATTTACATACCATTATAGTCATATTTATCTCATGAGATATAAATATTTACCCTATGCATATGAGGGAGATATAGGTCTCACACATCTTTTAATGAAACCATTCTTTCATGTGCTATAAAAACATAAATCATTCATCATACCATAACCCAAGAAATAAAATGGGTTTCTTAAGCAACATTATATTATATAATAATCCATATAAAAATCATTCAATAATTAACATAATCAAATCATTGTAATAATAGGGATATAAACATAACCCTATTTCATTATACATGGAAAATAATTTTGAAAAAATAGTTGAACTTAATTCTTGAGGAAAATATCCTTTCTTATTCAAAAATGTTTTCTTTTCTCAAAACGCCATGTAATTTAAAAGAAAATAATTTAATTAAAAATAATCTTAAAATAGTTTAGATTAAGATTCATGGAAAAACGAAGCATGAATCAGTAAAAAAATCCATTCATGCCGTATAAGTTAAAAAACCATTTTCCTTGTACCTTTACTCGAAAAGCCAAAAAGTACCTCATATGGTAAAGAAAAGAAAGATTCCTTCCATACCATGTAGTAAAATTTAAAAATGGGTAAAAATGTTATTAAAAATAAATAGAATAATAGTAAAAGCTTTATGATGTTTTTTTAGAAAACATGTACATGGATAATAAATATATCCCCAGTAAATACTTATGTATAAACAATCTCAGAGAAAAATGAGATTGCAAAATTATCCCTTACCTTAGGTCTGATTTCTTCCATATGTGCCTGAAACTCTTAAATAGTGGGTTTAAACAATTAATAAACTTTTAATATGACCATAATAATATTTATGATATCATATATTATTCATTTAGGACTTTATATTACTTTTCATTTATCAATTCCTTGTTAAAGCAATGTTTAGGTAATAATCATTTTATTTATTGTACATGTGTTTGACTTGTTATTCTTGATATTATTACATAGATTATGATTTAATTACTTCTAGAATGTAAAAAATGATATATATATCATATATATTTAGTATAGAAATATATATAATAGATAGATAAATTAAATGCAACACACCATTCACAGAAATGGTAGGTCGCACGTACGCATGAACGTTGTTTCCATTTTCTTATTGAATGGAGTGGAATCAAGTAAATGCCATATATATATATATACATAAATAAAATATCATTATTATGCCATATATTTCATCCTTATTTATTTTATATACCTTATGAGCATTATTTAGTGGTTAACATGGAGAATGAATCTCATCGTATCGTAGAGATGATGATCCATATGTATGCATTGGCGACAATATCATTCCCTTAATGAATAAATGGTATCAAACTGGACGGTATATTAATTATGAATAATAATTATCATTTTATATTAATTATTTACATCAATTATATTCATCATTATACCCATCCAAATTAAGTATAGTTGAATAAAAAATTCACCATGGCATGGAGACGGTAAGTTGTGTGTATGCACACATGGTGATACTGTTATTAGTAGGATGAACAAAATGAGGTAAAAGGATATCCCATAATTATAAAAAAATATTATCATGTAGAATATACTATATTTATTACTTTATTATGGGAACAACATAAGACGAGGAAGTAGAATAAGAATTTTTTTTTTTGAAAGAGGCAACAATTGCCTAGATTTTGAGTATCACCTTTTGATTTGCACAAAAGGACTCCCTAAGATGCCTTTTTTTCTAGAGTGTGTCCTCTAATAGGAATTTAGGGGTGCTAGGAGCTTATTTTCGATGATTTTGGTTGATCCAATGGGCTTTAAATCTGGGAGTATGTGGGTAGAGGTGGTGACCTTTTATAAGTGCGATAAGGGGTACTTTAGGAAAGTCTTGAAATATTAATTTATTATATATTTCTTTTTAATTTATAACTGTTCCAAAATAATTTATTTCTAAGATAATATGGTTATGGGTCTAAATCCTCTAAACCAATAAAATTTATTCATGTTTTGAGATTACATTAAACATTATCATTTTGATTTTTCCTTATTTAATCTATTTAATTTTAATTATGGTAATAATATTCTAAATATTAAATGGTCATAAATATTTACTTATGTGTTTTAAGTTGTTTATAATTAGATAAGTTATAAAAATTTTCAACTCATATTTTTTTCTTTATAATTTTTAAAATTTTATTTTTGTTTTTAAATAATTTAATAATATTTTATTTTTTAAAAAATATCAATAGTGTTGATTTTGAAACTATTCATTTCATTTACTTTAAATAAAATCCAAACAGAAGATAAATTCAAACCAAAGTATTTAATACACTACTAACATTTCATTTTCACCTAAAAATTTTTTGGATCACATTAATTAGTTCATATGATATTTATTTTACTATTTTAAAAAAAAATTGACATTGCTATTAATAAAATGATTTCTACATCACTATTCTGTCATCCTTAATTGTATAAATTTTATATATGAAAATTCTATATATATTCACATGATATAATAAATTTCATTATCTTTCTAGATACTATTTTGTTTTATGTTTTATTATGTTTATAACTATATTATAATTATTAAACTTATAATACATTTGAGAGTGACATGATGTGACCTTCTATTGTTTTAATTCTAATTACATCACTTTTATAGAAAAAAGTCCATTAAATGAATCAATTCTGACCCATAGGTGATATTGGTCTACATAAATTCATACAATAGTATGTAGAAGGTTTTAGGGTAATTTTATTATCTTTATGATATTGTTTGTTACCCAAATTTACCTTATTTACCTTTAACTATGGTAAATAAAAATCACCGTAGATACTATTCATAATATCCAAAAAAAATAAAAGTAACTTATTAACATAATTTGGACCCACTGATTAAAAATATTGAATCCATTCTTTATAATTCAAAACACATAATTGGCATAAATTAATTTAAAAATAATTCCCATTGTCAAAACCAAAAGGTGGGTTTTTAAGAAGTAAAAACTTATGAAAATATTATCATGTGTTTATGTCCAATTTAAATGTGAAATTAGTTCTAATGAATAAAATCAGATTAAATTATAGAAATATAATCTAATAACACTTTAAACCCAATTAAAAAAATAATCTAACTATATAAATAAATTAGATGAAGTGACAATTTATGAATTAAAATGCAGTATTTTTAACTATTCATCATAATATAAATTTCATCAGAAAAATACCAAAATTTTAATGAAGTTAAATTTTGATTCCCAAATGACAAATATTTTGTTTATTTTTTTCAAATATAGTATATAAAAGTGTTAAAATCTTGATTTAAAATTGGTTTACCCTCAAAAGGTGGCAAAACAATATTTTTTAAAAAATAATTCCTTTATCAGAAAAATTGAATTTGTACTTATATTATGTTCTTGAAAATACATAAGATGAATATTAATTTTATATAAAATTCAAAATGTGATCAATAATAATCATAATGGCTAGTTAATATCCTATTAAATAAAAAAAATTATAATATATCATAATTCAGTGAAACTCAGTATTGTGTATAATGCAAGCTATTGAGGAAGGTCGCTCTTGTGTGTAATTAAATCCAAGTCAATGTTAAATATAAGGAAAGATAATACGATGTTTCATATAGTGAAATCTGATCTTGGTGTAGCGTTCAAAAAAATACATCAAATAAATAAAAAACAATCTATCTCATAAAATCTCAAGGTGTTACATTATACCCCCCTTAAAAGGAATTTCACCCTAGAAATTCATTGGGGTTATAAATGGTTTACTACATGAAAGTTTCCTTCATAGAAACCCGCATCACAAAAAAGAATACTAAAACATCATAATGAAAAGGAAATTTATAATCATAATGGTAACATGAAGTAACTCATTATCGGGTTTCCACATAGAATAACATAAGTGGGAAGTGAAGACCTGGATATGGAAAAAAACCTAACCATTATGTTCTAATTGATAGTGATAGAGAAAAATTATTGTTGAATGTTAAAAAAAAAACATAAATCTGCGATGATTTATGGGGCTATCTCATTCATCTTGTAAAAAATTATTAAGATAACATTTTTTTCAAGATCATTTCCCTAAAGTTGAATAATTTTGAATGATAATAAATACATACTTGATTTTGGTACAATATCACCATTGTTTGGGCCTTGAAAAATTTCCCCTTCATCTCTTATCTAAATAAATGAAGTTGAATTTTTCATTATTGAAGTGTTATGAGATCATACAATCTATAAATAGAATGGTAGGTCATTCCATATGCCTAAACAAAAATGTTAGCATAGGTTATAAAATATGCATAAGTCCATTAATAGTGAGAAAATATAACGTTCTAACTAACTTCATTCAGAGTATAACTCATACTATCCAAAAATGGATAACTATACAATCCTTATAGAAACTCAAAATGTAAAACTTTAGAAAGACGGGAACTAAATCGACATAAAATTTATCTCTTATAACCCATAAAGCAATTCTTTGTTGTCACATTCCAAACATATTCATACCTTAATCATGTATTCTCTTGAAACATGGTAATAATAGGAATTATCATAGAATCATTATGAAAATATAAATTTTGTTAAAATAAACCCTTCCCACACACCAAAAATACCAAAACATTCTACATACTCAACCATGATATCACTTCTTCCTTATATCAGTCATGAGCTCAATAATACTATCAAACATATCATTATCTACTTATACCTTCATTATGCACATATCATGTGCTTTCCAAAAATATTTCAATCATTTTTCATGGTTACCAATACCATATACTTTTGGAAAACCATAATGGACATAGATATTCCAATATTCCATAATACTATAAAAGAGACTCAACAACACTATTTTGGAATCCCAATACATAAACACTTAATAACTTCACCACTTCGTTGTCATACTCAACATCACCAATAGTGATCGCATGTTATTTTCCATTGTCATTGGCCTTAACAGGTTTCTGAATTTTATCATCATTAACCCTTTGATTAGGGAATTGGTTAGCATAATTCCCCATTTCCATGTACTTGTATCATTAAAGTGTTGGTGGTGCGTTCACTGTAGTCAATTCTCTATTCACATCATTAGCAATCTTTCTCCCATTACATCATCAATAAACAACTCAATAACCATATTTTACACACTTAAAACATTTTCTAGTCCCTTTAAGATAATCTCTATTGTTCTTATTTCCACAGATTGATCATAAGGAAACATTCATCTTCTTTTCACCATTGTTTTGTGATTTTCTCTTGATCCCCATATTTTGTTTCTTATCAAAACCATGAGATCGATATGTAACACCAACATCCATTTCTACCTTGATAACTCAATGCACAATCACTTCATAGATACTAAATCCTCTTATAGATAATTTCCTTTAAATATTTGGTTTTAAGCCACTGAAGAATCGATCAAATTTACTTTTAGGTTGGATGATAAAACCCAAATCATACCTTGAAATTCTTGAAAAAATGTCCTCGTAGGTTCCAATAGATTAATCATCCTTTTACTTAAGCTCATGGAACTCTTTTTCTATATTTTTTTTAATAATATGATGGTAGTACCTATTGAATAATAAGGTCTTGAACTCATCCCATTCCATGGATTCAATTTCATCTTGATTCCTTGTATTCTTGATTATAGTCCACCATTGGTCTGCTTCACCTTCTAAACAATAAACATCTAAAATGAATTTTTCATGTTTCAAATAGTGAAGTATGGATAATATCTTTTCAATGGTACTCAAACATTTTTCAGTAACAAGTGGATCTAGAGACCCACTAAAGGAAGGTGGACGTTGCCTCACGAAGGACTCAATAGATTATTGATCACTTATCTAATCATTTGGAATTCCAGAATGATTCATAGCTTCTGTAAGTTTAGCAATAATATTTTTCAATCCATATCCAATAAAGTTTGGTTTTTTAGGAGTAAAATCATTGTGTTTCCCAATGTATTGATCATTAACATGGTTTATTCAGGTTCCAACCATTATTTAAAACCGAAAAATAATAGTGTGAGAGGAAAAAAACATACTAGGAAAACAACATAATCAAGTGGGTGTACTTTCAATATCTAACATCTTAGGATTAATCCCAGTTTATTCATTATTGTTACCTTAATTTTAGGAATATAACCTATATTTAGACTTTACAATAGTGAAATCCCTAGATGTACCTTAGAAATATCTCTAGGTATCTCAATAATGTTTTCGCAACCAAGTTTCCAAAGGTTAACTAATCCTTTCTCTAATACCAACTATAACGAACCAAGCATGACGTACATGGACATTACATAAATTTTTCAGAATAATTAATACATTAAAAACAATATTCCCAAAGACCATATTAGTTTATTGTATATGGAAAATTGAATTATATCTTATAACTTGGTGAAATATCTTCAATATATCCCATAAAGATCTTCCCATTTTGTTTTCCTTCCTAAAATATTTCTTTATATCTTGGGGAAAAGAAGACATAAAAAAAGTGTGATATCAAATTCTCAGTAAGAGTAAACATGGTGAACATAAAACAAACCATAAAAATAATAATATAAAAACATGAACATATAGTTTAAATATCAAAATCTAAAGTCATGAAATAAATCTTGGTAGTATGTAAGGCATAGATCATAAACAAACAATAACTATAATAAAATTGTGTTGGCATAAAACATGGAATTTTGAAAAATAAATAAACACATAATATGATTTCTATACTAGCCAAGTAATTGGTGTCAATACCATTATAGTGGATAAAGTATTTTACTAAACTAGGTTTACATGTTGTTTCATACATGTATTACTCAACCGGATTTACATTCCATTCCATCCATGAATTACTGAACCAAAATTACTTGTTATTATAGTCATGTTTATATCATGGGAAATAATTCTTTACCCAATTCATTGTATGGATATATAGGTCTAACTCATCTCATAATAAAATCATTCTTACATGTTCTACAAAAACATAAATCACTCATCAAAGCATAACCCAAGAAATAAAATGTGTTTATTAAACATCATTCTATCATAACGTGATCAATATAAAATATCATTCAATCATTAACATAATAAAATCATAGTAATAATAGGTATATAAACATAACCCAATGTCATATTATATGTAAAATAATTTTGATAAAACAGATAAACTTAATTCATGATGAAATATCTTTTCTTCTTCAAAAACATTTTCTTTTCTCAAAAATCCAAACAATTTTTAAATAAAAGTATTAAATTAAAAATAAAATTGAAATATTGTAGAGGAAGACTCATGGAAATAAGGTGTCACAAAATTGTAAAAAACTATTCATGCCATATAAGTTAAAATACATTATCCTTATACTTTTTCTAGAAAAGTCAAAAAGTACCTAGTATGATAAACAAAAGACAAATTTCTTCCATACCATATAGTAAAAGTAAAAAATAAGTAAAAATGACTTTAAAAATACATAGTATAATAGTTAAAATTTTATGAAAAAAATTAGAAAACATGTACATGGATGATAAATGTATCCCTAATAAATAATTCCTATAAACAATCTCAGATAAAATGAGATTGCAAAATTATCCCATACCTTAGGTCTAATTTCTTCCATATGTGTATGAAACTTCTGTATAGTTGGTTTAAACAATTTTTAACTTTTAAAATAACCATTATAATATTTATTACATCATATATTATCTACTAATGACTATATATTACCCGTTTATTTATCAATTCCATGTTAAAGAAATGTTTTGTGTAATAATTGTTTTATTTATCATACAGGTTTTGACTTTTTATTCTTGATATTATTCCATAGATCATGAATTACCTACTTCCAAAATTTATAACATAATTTATATATTATAAATATTCAAAATAAAAATATATATAATCAATATATAAATGAAATGTAATACCCTGTTCATAGATAATGTAGGTCGTACGTACGCATGAACAATGTTTCGTTTTCCCTATTGAATTGAATAGAAGTAAGTAAATGAAATATATATATATATATACATAAATCCAGTATCATTATTATGTCATGTATTTCATGAATATTTATTATATATACCATGTAATCATTCTTGAATGGTTAACGTGGAGAATGAATCTCATTGCGTCGTGGAGACGGTAAGCCATATGTACACATGAGCAACGATAGCATTCCCTTGATGGTAAAAGATATAGGATTGGATGGTATATTAATTATAAATAATAATTATTATGTTTTATTCATTATTTACATACATTATACTCATAATTATAGCCATCCAAATTATGTATTTTTGAATAACAAATTACACCACGTCGTGGAGACAGTTAGTCATACGTAATGGTGATATTATTATTCATAGGATAGATAAAAAAAGGTATATGGTTGTCCCATAATTATAATAACATATCAGAATGTAAAATATACTATATTTATTATGTTATTATGATAACAACATAATAATAGTAATTATAAGAAGAAATTAATTTTGAAAGAGGTGATAAAACAATTATCTCTTTTTCGAGTATCTCCTTTCCATTGGCACAAAAGATCTCCATAGGCTGGATTTGTTCCCAGAGTGTGGCCTCTAAAAGAAAGGTAGGTATGTGGGGAGAATATTAGGGAAGCTTTGTGATGACCAAATGCTCTTTAAAGGTTTCAGTAAGTAAGTAGAGGTGGTGACCTTTTATAAAAGGGAGGAGGGGAACTTTAGGAAGGTCATGAAATATTAATTTATTATAAATTTATTTTTAGTTTATAATGGTCCCAAACTCGTTTATTTATTATATAAGATGAGGATGGGTCTAAATCCTCTCAAAAAAATAAAATTTAGAAATTTTTTTATTTTATTTTAAGACTTATCATTTCTATTTATCCTTACTTAATCTATTTAATTTTAATTATGATAATAATATTCTAAATATTAAATGGTTATAAATATTTACTTATTTGTTTCCAATTGTCCATAATTGGATAATTTATGAAATTTTTGACATTATAATTTTCACGTTGTAACTTTTAAATATTTTTGTGATTTTTATGTAATTTAATAATATGTTATTTTTATAAAATATCTATATTTTCATGTTTGACACTATTCATGTTTTTTGACATTAAATAAAATACAAATAGAAGATAAATTCAAAAAAATATTTAATACCCTCAAAATATGTCATAGAAACCTATAAAATCCATGGAGCACATTAATTAGTTCACATGATATTTATTTTAATATTTTTAAAACCATTTTTTGATATTTCTATCAATAAAATATTTTCTACATCACTATTCTGTCATAATTAATGGAAATTATATGGTTTCTAAAAAATCTAAATAAATTAACATGATGTAGATAATTTCATTAGATTTCTGTGACTATTTATATTAGAATTTTTACGATGTTTATTATTATATTAAAATTACTATACTTATAATATATATGAGAGTGACATGTTGTCACATTCTTTTGTTTGAATTCTAATTACATCACTTTAATAGAAAAAAAGTCCATTAAATGAATATATTCTGACAGACAGTTGATATTGGTTGACTTTAATTCATCCAATATTCTTTTTCACTGGTTATGGTAATTTAATTATTTTTATCATATTGTTAGTTACCCTAATTTAATCGATTTACCTTTAAATATGGTAAATAAAAATTATCGTAGTTACTATTCATAATATCCAAAAAAATTAAAAGTTAACTATTAACATAATTTCAACCCAATTATTTAAAATATGGGATCTATTTTCAATAATTCAAAACAAAAAATTATCATAAATTAATATAAAATTATTTTCTTTTGTCAATATCAAAAAGTGGGTTTTTAAGAAGTAAAAATTATGAAAAGCTTTTCATGTGTTTATCTCCAATTTAACTATTAAATTACATAAAATAACAAAAATTGGATTAAATGATAAAAAAATAATCCAATTAAAATTTAAAACCAATTAAAAAAAATCTAACTATATAAATAAATTAGATGAAGAGGCAATTCTGAATAAAAATGTAATATTTTTCATCATTCATCAAAATATGAATTTCATTAGAAAAATACCCAAATTTCAACCAAGTTTAATTTTGAGGAACTACTTCCAAATAAGATGTTTATTTTGTAAAATAAAATATATAAAAGTGTTAAAAACTAGATTTAAAATTGGTGCGCTATCAAAAGTCACAAAACTGCATTTTTTAAATAATACTTCTTTTATCTAAAAAATTAAATTTGTTTTTATATCATGTTCTAGAAAATAAATAATATGAATGTTAATTTTATATAAAACAAAAAATTTTATTAATACTATTCATAACATCTTGTTTATATCCCATTAAATAATATTTTAATAATATGTCATTGTTTAGTGAAACTCGGTATTGCGTACAACGCAAGCTATCGAGGACGGTCGCTCTTGCGCATAATTCAAGCCATACCGATGTTGTGTATACAAAAAGCTAATATAGTGTTGTATATAGTAAAAGGTATTCTTGATGTAGCGTATAATGAAATACATCAAGGAAATTAAAAAGAATCTATCTTATAAAATCTTGAGGTGTTACAACAAGATTGGATCGAACGACTCTGTTCCATTCTGTGTTTAAAAAACGGAGCTATTGTACCAGAATATCACTAATCCCACCTCAAAACTGATATTATTAATGAGATTATTTTATTATAAGGTGTGAATGTATTGGTCCATAATATGAACTGGTCAGCTCTGCCTTCTTGCTGGCACTCCTCCATGTTGGCTCTCTTATCCTCCATCATGTCGCCATGCACAGTGGATTGTCCTCACTCCATGAACCTATATGGGTGCTTTTGTGCATTCCATTAGCATCCCAATTTTGTTTAGATTATATATTTTATCCTAGTATCCACCTTTTTAGTGGTTCACCTGGATCCTAGGGTTGTTCACTGGCCTAGCCAAATTTTTAGTATTAGGCCAACATAAAATGTTGTCCAAAAATAAAACCATGCCACACAATGTACTTACACTTATAAACTCCTTCCTCCTACAAAACAAAAATATATATTTTTCATGATCTTCTTCTTTATCCAAAAACAAAACCATTCCAATCAAACTATATCTAATTATAAACTCAAATTACTCATAAAAAACCAACACCATTTTTCTTGGATCTTCTTCTTTATCAAAAAACAAAACAATGCCACTCAAAGTACTTCTACATCAAAACTCAAATTCCTTATAAAAAATTATTTTCTCATGGACTATAATTAAACTATTTTAAACATTACATAAAATTACTATTGGTACATGTCTCTTGAACTAAAAACCATCTCAACAATCATTACAATTAAAACCTAAAAAAATATTGAAATCTTCTATAAAACATTTATTGAAAACAAATTAAATTCACTAGACACTTTAATTATAACATTATTATATTCAAGAAGTTTCCAACTAGTGGTGGGTGCCTGAAAAACCCTATGTGGATTCTATACTCTCAGAATCAGAAAACCATTAGAGTAAAGGTATGAAAAAAAATAATGAGTAATAAAGGAAGAATAAAAATATAGTAAAATAAATAAAAACATAATCTAATGCAATAATAAGACAAAATTAAAACACTGTTATAAAAATACAATAAGATCCCCACATATAGTGGATCAATTTGTATACCTTGAAGAAAATAATATAAATTATAAATAAATCATCACTAAAAAAGATCTCAAGAACTATCCCAATATTTCCATAAACTCATCTGCTAATATCTAATAAGTAGTCTATCATAGGTATCTTTCCTAGGGAATGATCTATAACTATGAATTATGCACTTTCTTAGATATTCTCATGTAAGTTGTGAGTATAATCTGAGTATGAAACCATTAATGGACCCTTTACAAAAGTGTAGTTTTGATATAATGGTGAATGAATTAACATAACTAAATCAATAAATAAATGGAATAATTATTGGTTCATCATGTTATAACTAGGATACCATAATCTCCCATCAATACCTATTTCATCCCCATCATAGAAGAAATATCTTCATGTACTTCTCAATACAAGCTAATACATGGTTTGTGCCTTATCATGCATGCTACGACCTCATTTCTCATTCTTGAACCGTACCTTCTATCTCAAAGGAGGTCACATTTCTCAAACATATCTCATATTTTCTAACACAAGGTACGTTACATCACATCTCAATATTCACATTGTGACTCAATGTGTACCTAGGAATCAACAAAAAATTGGTATACAACAAGAATAAAAAACTAATCAATACCTAATATTGGAAAGAGTACTCATCACCAAAAAACCAATAAAAAAATCTACTATGTCCTTATATATGAAACCTATAGAAAATACCTCCCATAATTTCTACTAATAATGGAAACAAATCCCTAGAATCTCCTATATAAAAAGATGAAATTATTATTCCACGGATGGTTTTGAGTTCAACAGAAGCACTTATCAGGGAGCTTGGCACATCAATTTGATGATTTGACTGATCATTCACAATGTACAAGTCATGAACATTATGCCAAAATAAAATGATTCCAAATAATATTGATAAAGAGAATTGAATAATTAATATAAATAAATAGGAAGAAATAATTTTTCATCGTGATATCTTTCATTGAATAAATTTTTGTTCCTATGAAACCATTTTAATTCTATTATCATTACACTATGAGACCAAACATAGATCCCCCTAGTAATGATCCACACATGATCAATTTATCTTCCAAAAATATGGATAAATTATTAGGTTCTATCATGATTAATTTTTTTTCTTAAATTATTTTATTTTTTATCACTCCACCATCCATCTATATCGAAGGAATATCTCTTGTTCTTCTATTTATTAAGAGGGTGAGAGGAGGAAGAAACAGATGAGAGGAATCTATTGTTCATAGTGATTAAACTTCTCTTGAATGAGATAGTAGTCTATTTATAATCCTAGTTTTAGGGTTAAATATATAATTAATTTTACAAGGACCCTTTAATAAAATATTAAACACTGTGAAACCACATTACATCTAATTAAATAATAATATTATGTTATTTAACAACATATACTAATTAGAAAAATCATAAATATTATTTTATCATCATAAAAATTAATATTATCATCAGACCATATCAAGGATTGTTTTTCCCCTCCAACATTTATTGGATACCTAAATAAATATTTTTATTAAATATTTATTATTTCAATAAATTAATGGAAAAATAAATATTTTAAATTTTCATAATTAATTAATTACCGGGAGAAAATTTATTTTTTTAATATATGTGATCAGTGAATCTTGTATAAAATTATTCCTCGTACATGGGGATATTTTTTATTATAATATTTCAATTCAAATATAATTATCTAGATATTAGAGGAAACCCTTTCTGTGTAACCCTCTAGGATTCTTTCTCATTATCATTAGGATGAGTTCTCTAATGTACAAGATTACTATCTATCAATGAATCAAGGAACCACGGAGAAACAAGTTAATGTCATAACATCGACAACCACATATGAGTTCCCATTGTGCAATATAATCCCTTTATCTTGATATCTCATCAAGTATGGTGAACACTCATGTCATAAACCTATCTTTATAATACATCTTTCTTTGACTACCTAAAATAATCTCTTCGTTACACCATGGATTATAAATTTAATGCCACATTTCCATTTAAATAAACAGGTTGATATATTAAATTCCATTAATACGGAATTGAAAAATCCTTCCTTAACTTATTCATTAACAACACATCATTCATGATTCACTAAACATACCCAACTTCCCCATGACTACCTCATCATGTTTTTAGTTAATATATCAAAGTGTTTGAGTCATGAGATGAATTAATAAAAATCTTAATGAATAAGGAATTTAACATAAACTCATAGATAATAATGTTTGATGGAACATAAACATGTAGAATTACCACTAGTGGTTTTATTCACCTAATCTCCAATCTTGAAGATTACTAAGTGTGAACTTCATGAGATAAAGTCACATATTCTTATGAGTAGTCTCACTTGATAATCAACATTCTATGTATCCCATAATAGAATATAATTTGAATATAAAACTATATTTTATAATATCATCATGGAATTTCAATGTTATTAATATAAAGAGTAACTAATATGACCTTTTCAATTCGACAAATACTCTAAAACATTATTTCATTAACATCATGAAATAAATAATAGTAGATAATAATATATTAAATTAATATTAAATTCTTCAAATATACATGAAATCTAAAGTAAAAATAGTTTCTACTAGGAAACCGACTCTAATAAACTCCAATGGGGACAAGATCAATCTTCTAAGAACATTTAATCTGTTATATCTCATGTAATAATAATGTTTCTACTGATCTAAGGCTTTAGTCAAGGGTTCTACCATGTTTTCTTACATGGAGTATCTATTCACCATGACTTCACCACTTTGTGAAAATCCTGCAAGAGATGGTATTTCAATATTATGTACTTTATTAGTTGATGTGATCTTGGATATTTTTCAGGATCCACCTCTGTAGTATTATAACAATGGAGTTTGGTGGAGTCTTTATTACTGGGTATCACATCATGATCATGGAAGAAGTTTCATATCAACAAATCTACTTTATCTACCTAAGTATCCATAATATACTCAAACTCTACTACATAATTTTTGACCATGGCCTTATTTTTTCCTATCTAGCTCCCAGAACCCCCCATTAAGAGTGAATATGCATCTGAATTGTGATTTGGGATCATCTTGATCTATTTGGAAACTATAATATTCATATTCTATGATTATTATCCCCTCATCTCCTCTATATATTAGTAAAATTTCCTTATTATGCCTCACATAATTAATGATAGTGTTGACTAAAATCCAATAAAGGTCACCTAGGTTATCTTTATATCTTCCTACTGCACCTAATGTGTAGGCAACATATGAAATCATTCATAGAATAACATGCATGACTAAACCAATCACTGATGTGTATGAAGTCCTTTACATATTCTATCATTCATATTTTGTTTGAGGACAAATTTTCTGGAAATATGAATTTCATGTCACACTGGAAGAAATCACCACTTATATTGATCCATACTGTAACCCTTCTACATATTGTTAATGTATAAACTTGGTATTAGTCCATTCATTCTCTTGGATTTATCATGATTTATCTTGATCCCAATAATATATATCTTTCCACAAAATTACTTCATGGATAATATCGTGTTCAACAATTATTCAATAGACTCTAAGACTAGTATTTCACATTTAATGAGTAGTATGTTATTAAAAATTCAAGTTTAATTTGAAACATCCAAAAAACTCAACGTAGTATAAAGTTGTGAAGTCCTAAATTATTACCAGTTAAAATAGTATTACAGTCACAAGGTAGAGATCCCGCACATTTATATAGAATGTGACTTTCCCTAGATCTCCCTTTACCATCTTGAATATCAGATTCCAAATTCTACCCCCTTCATGTGTGGCTAAACTCTATGTTGCGGTCGATGGGAAACCCTAACTTACTGATATAGTATGTTAAATACAATGAGGCAATGAAATTTTCAAGAATATTTTAATCGTAATATTGGAATTAGACACCACCATAGAAATATTCATGTTGAAAAAAATGTTAAGCAAGAATCATCTATACATGGATATTGTCTCTACCTCAATGGAATTTATCATTATATAAAAGGCACTGAACCAAAGCTCACAGATCAACTTCTATCTCACACCAAATCACATGTTCTCATCTCCCAATGAACATATGATCCATCAATATTTATCTTCATCTTGGTATTAGGTGGGATCCATTTTGATGATCCTACTTCGATTTTGGGTTTTATTTGTTTTCAACGATTCGGTAAGTGATGAATAAATTAATTTAAATATTATTTAAATAAATTTTAATAACTTGGAAGTGTGGTCCAGTGTTCCCAAGAATTTTTGTCACGACCCGTCCTCGGGGCCCATGCTGTGACTACCCCAAGCCCGCCTTCCATAGGCCAGGGGCTGGCGACTAGCACCAAAGGCGTAAATCACGATAACTGGGAAGTTGTTGCCTTTATAAAAGTAAACAAAACACCACAGAGTGCAAGCGGAAGTAAAACACTAAGTACAAAGAAAAAAATGCTGAAAAGTATATGTGCCATAATACAAACCCAACTGAAAGTGCAGCTACAACTGAATGAAAGTAGAACAGAAAAGGACAAACAGCTAGTAGAGAGGAAGCAGCTCATGTGTCATCCACCTTGGATCCTACCTGAAGGGTAGGAACAGATAGCGCAACTCCTGGATCGTCCACCCTGGATCCTAGTTGAAGGGTAGGTACAGATAGCGCAGCTCCTCCATTCTCTCGCCCTTCAACCTCATCCGAGTGTCGTGTCGCTATGAATTCCACCTCCGGATACTGACTCGTGGTGTAGTCCACCTCCAGGTACCATCCAGTCTTCGAACACTCGGCCTTTGTCAGCACTGCCCGTTGTCTGCAACCAACACAACGAGGTGCGGGCATAGCCCGTGCAGGGGTGAGTATAACAATACTCAGTAAGGACCCCGAGACCCTCAAGATCTCACTAAAACCAACTAGGATAACCACCAAGAAGATCTCAATCGATAACCTCTACTTAGATATATTCCCATACATATACCTAAGTTATCAAGTAACCCATCTCAATCATGAGGAAACACAAGATTATGAAATCAACGGATAACCACAACCCAGGTATATGCCCATACATATACGTAAGTTATCAGGTGACCCATATCAATCAAGAGGTAAACACAAAGGTCATAGACTCAGCTTAAACCAGGATTTTCATTATCGAAACCGTAATAGCTGAAGAGTCTCGTCTCTGGAGTGCACAGTGGTCATGTCACGACTTTGAGGTACTACTCACTATCCTAAGACTGCTGAGGTACTCCTCCTGTCGAGTACTGTGGGCCTACTGCAACAACCAAGCGCTTCCCACCATGGGTCTGCCGCTACAACCAAGCGCTCCCCCACATAGCCTCAAGAGGTACTCCTTCTGTTGAGTACCGCGGGTCTGCCGCTACAACCAAGCGCTCCTCCATTGTGGGTCTGCCGCTACAACCAAGAGCTCCCCCTCATAGCCTCCAGAGGAACTCCTTCTGTTGAGTATTGTGGGTCTGCCTCTATAACCAAGTGCTCCTCCGCTGTGGGTCTACCGCTACAACCAAGCGCTCCCCACTGGGCTATCTGAAACACACCGAGTCGATCGGTCAAGCAGTCGTCAGGTCTCAGCCGGCTACACGGTCTCCGTACTCCGCACGCTCGTCTCCGGGAGGGTCTTCTCCATGAGCTACTATTTGATACTACAAGTATCACAAAGTTCCACGAAGAAGTATCTCAAAGGACTGCCTCGTCACAGGGGTCTCAACGCAACAGACGACGTGTCAATCGGACGCTCGGTCTGTGAGTTACTAGCCTTTTCATCCCCGGGGCCCAGTTGGTTTCGTGTGCGAACCAACCCGGCCATATCTCAATTGTACCTTGAACTCTAATAGGGTATACTCATAGGGACCGTTTCTCCGCGTTATCACCATCGCCGCTGACGGTTCGTCCAACGGATGTCCATTCTGAAAGTAATCAGCTTTTCCGTTCCAGGAGCCCGGTTGGATTTCAAGTGAAATCCAACCCGGCCACTATCCAACTGCATCCAAATCTCTAGCGAAGTATGTGAAAAGTTCCATATCATCAAGAGGAATTCAACGAGACAGACGGCGCGTCAATCGGACGCCCAGTCTGTGAGTTATTGGCTTTTTCGTTCCAGGGGCCCGGTTGGATTTTAAGGCAAAACCAACTTGACCGTACTCCACCTGCGTCCAAAACTCATGTGGAGTAAGCCAAAAGATCCGTCTCACTTTGAGGAATCCAACAAAGTCAACGTCACGTCAATCGGATGTTCGGAGCTCAAGTTAAGAGTGTTTCCACTCTGAGGGCCTGGTTGGTTTTGTGTATGAACCAACCCGGCCGAACCCAAAGTATTCTGAAACCTTGAATTCTATATGTCGAAACGACCGTCTCGATCCAAGGATCACATCGCTGCTGACGGTGCATCGATCGGAGGTTCGTAGCCCAAGATATGGGCAAAAGACCGAAAGAGGTCCAAAAACGGGGGGTCTGGGCACAGACCGACCCGGCCCTCCCCCCTGGTTCGGCCCGAACCGGGTCCGGCCCACTTGGGCCAACCCGGCCCGGCCCGGCCTGGGCGCGGCCTGGCCCGGCCTGGGCGTGGCCCGGCCCGGTCGCCAGGTGGCTCGACCGTAACGACCGAGCGGTGCGCAAGGGGGGCGCCGCCCCCTTGAATGAGCCGCAGCCCCGTGTGGGGCCGCCCTTTCCAGCGGATGCGGCCAGCTACCGCGTCCCATCCCCCTCTAGTCCCGCGCAGTCGCGGGACCTTGCCCTGCCACCGCGGCTTCAGCCGCAGCGGCTTTTTCCGGCGGTTCGCCGGCGGGCTGCTCCGCGGACCGCCGGACGAGTTCTGGCTGTCAGAAAAATGTGTCGTCTTCGCCAATGGCCCTCTCGGGGCCCGTCCTTCACTGCGAGGACCTCACATCGCATGTGCGGCTTGTTTTGTCGTCACCCGCCGTTCTGCACACCAAGAAAAAAAGGGAGGTGGGTTCGGACTTGTTCATTGGTCCACACCCACCGCGTTAGCGGTTTTAAATGTCTCACAACAAATATTTAATCATACGCTGCGGGTATAGATCACAAAGATTTAAAAGAATCAAACCCTACCTCAACGTTGTCGTCGAACGTGAGTTCGTCGCGGAATTAACCGTCACAGAAGAAGAGGATCGTCGCGTCGCGGAAGGGGCGTCACTGTCGTCGCGGTACACAGTGTCGTGCAGTAAAACTCTGAGGATTTAAAATCACACAGATTTAATTGCACCATTAAAACCCATGCTGAGGATATAGTCCACAAAGAATTAAAAGAACCGCAACCCCCTACCTCAATCATTTGTCGATCGAAGATTGTCGCGGGGAAGTAACGTCGTGGAAGGAGCGTCGCGGAAGGACCGTCACGGAAGAAGAATCATTGGCGTCGCGTCGTCGATCTCCGAGGGTTCGACGTTCTTCGTCGGAGGCCGGCGTTCTTCGCGTTCTTCGCTTTCTTCATGTTCTTCGCGAAGGAGGATGAATATCTTCAAGTTTTAGAGTTTCTCCAATCCTCTCAACAAGCCACCTTCAAGTAAAAAAAGAGTTGGTCTTATTTTATTCCCATGCCAAAAATTTGAAATTCAAAGTTAAGAAATGGACAATTAATTCGATGAATTAATTGTAACGACTTAACTGCCCAATTTATAGAGGCGTTTAGAATCTAAGAAAACACACCAGTTGACTTTCATTAAAAAGAGGTTTTCGCGGGTGCGTTACTTAGAGGGAAAGAAACGGTGGGGCTCGTGTGGGCCCCACCTCACAAATATCCTACTAAGTGGGTAGGATATCGTGGGTACCACCTTATCCACTCAACCTGGATTAAGTGGCTTTAAGTGGCTTTAAGTGAAATAAAATAAAGTGTCGCACCACGTTTATTTTATTTCTTAACATAACCCCAAAAATTAAAAACCACACCCGAGCAAATGCAACTCTGGAAAAGGTGTTTCTAATAAAATACCGGCACTGTGATTCCATTTGGTGCCATCGGAATTCGATTCTGAGCACCGGTTCAAAAGTTAGAAAAACCCGCTCGTTCCTTCACTGAACGTACCCGAGCCTAAACTTCGGAAATTGATTCCGGGCACACCAGGTCTCGGAATCAAGTGCCATTAGAAACTGCATTCTTGTAAAATTACAAAGAAAATTAAGAAAAAAAATTTCCTTGAAATTTCCGGGTCTTTTCATTACTCCCACCTCAGGGATTTACGTCCTCGTAAAGCTTTAACACAAACCAGGGTTACAAAAGCGGTACTGAGAATGCATCTGAGCCTTCCGCTCCCATGTGATTACCTGGAGGTTCCCATACTGCTAGTGAAAGTGCTCCCGAGGAATCGACCATCCTCATAGGACCCGCTCTTGTCGATCCTTGATCCCCACTGGAACCTCCGTGAAAGTCACCCCATCGCCATCGCCCAGCTCCCCATGGTCAATGATATGCGAAGGGTCGAGCATGTATCTCCTCAGTTGAGATACGTGGAAGTCGTCGTGAACCTGGTGCAACTGAGGTGGATGGGTCAAGCGGTAAACCACCACACCTACCCAGCTGAGGACCTAAGAAGGTCCGCTAAACATCGGAGATAACTTCCCACCTCGGCCACATCTCCGTAAACCTCGTCGAGGTGAGACCTGTATAAGGACGTGATCATCATCCTCGAACTCCAGATGTCTCCAATTCCTATAAGAACTGAAACTCAAAATGACTACTTCCACGAGGGTAAGGTTGACCGACTCAAGAGTGATCGGTTGTGCCCTCCTGTGCATGAGTTTATCCTGTGCTGTCTGGGGTTTCCTTTTCGCCGACCAAGGAAAACCCATCCCGACGTCGTAGTTAAACCACAACCTTTTTCTAATACCGTAAATCTGTGTATGAACTGTTATTGCCCAGTCCATACTCAAATCAACGTCATAAGGCCTCGACGCTGCCACCAAGATATTCCAACTGAAACTCTTGCCTCGAGGGTCTGACCATATAGTCGGCGTAAGTGTGATTATCAAGTCTTCTCCCAAGGTATCTCCAGACGTGAGGGTCAAGTCTACGGATTAATGGAAACTCTAGGTCTAGGACAAGATTCGTGGAAGGAAGGAATGATTCGTATCAACGTCTGTTACTACGGAAGCTAGTAGTGAATACAGACTATCCCTTGAATCATTCTTAGAGCCATTGGGTCACTCTCCCTAACCAAAAGCAGCTACTCTCTTCCCCTGCCCTCTAGCTCCCTGAGCCTGGCGGGGAAAACTAAGGTGGGTGGTTGTAGTATGTTAAAACATACACCACCACATGCTTCTCTCCTAGCTCTACCTCCACGTCTGCTGCTTTGCAGACTCATATCTCCTTAAGCTTCCTCTTATTGAAACATTTAACACGCCCGAGTCTCTAAGACTGGCGCCAGTTTCCTGTTTCTTACTGCACTGTGCAGTCTTCATCCACTCCTGGATGATCTGCACCTTCATTGCCTACAATCTGAAAGAGCAGCTAAAACTTCTCCTTTTCCGAAAAGAGAAACTCGGTCTCATCCCCTGGATGAACCACGCTCATTTCCTAATACAGTCAATCCTGACATGATTGATGCATTCATGCCATGGATGACGTCGTAAGGCCTCGACATAACTACCAAGAGATCCAACTGTCACTCACTCCTCCAAGGGTCGAGTCACACTGTCGACATCAGTGTGAGGTCACTGGTCTCCTCCAGTAGAAATCACTAAATTGAGGGTCAAGTCAACAGTCTTAACCAGGACCACTCAGTATCATCCAAACAAAAGGACAGGAAAGAAAACAAAGATAAGTGTCTTTTTTTATTATTATTATAGCTTATAGAACAAAGACACGAATACAACAGAAACATGGAACTAGAAGTACAAGGGATGTATCCATTAGTTCCACTCCTATCCACATGCTCCCAGACCTCTACTGCCTTGTCCACTGCTCGGCTGTTGCTCAAGCACCCGCCGCTACTTCTGCCTCGGTGGCTCCTCCAAATCCTATGGATCAACTGTACGAGGAGTCGGATAGTTACGTGCCAGGTGACCCTTCCTGCCGCATTCATAACACTTCATGCTCCTCGTACGACTGGATCTGGTCCTCTTGGACCTCTGCATCATCTGTCTAATGCCCACAGATGACTCAGCTACTGATCGAAAACCCTGTGGCAAAGGAAGAAGCTCCTGTACACGCTCGGGGTGTAGAAGTACTGGCACAAAATCCACCCTGAAGAAGGCCTCGACATCTTCCCATGTGAAGGCCATCCCGTCGCAAAACTGGAACAAGTGGCTCCACCACCTGCCTACTGCTGCCTGAAGGAGGCTGGAAGCAAAGATCACTATGAAGTCTGCAAGCGTCCCCACTAGCCTAAAGACTCTCACCACAGCCTCCAACCAATCCTCAGCCGCCTGCGGGTCTGTCTCTCCCCAAAACCTAGGTGGCCTCTGGCGATGGAACTCGTGAAGCGCGCTCAAGTGGCGTGCATTGCCTACTGCTGGGGCTGGTGGCATCGGTGGTCCAACGTATGGTAGTACCGCTGGTGCCTCCACTGGTGCCTCAACTGCAAGAGGGCCCTGTACCGAAGCCTTGTCGCTTGGCAGGCAGTCTGTACGCACATCCCACTAGGCTCTAGCTGGTCGTCCTTGAAAAGGCATCCTAAAAGAAACAACGTGACACGGTCAAACGATAATACCTGGTGAGCTGACCTGGTTTGAGCTGATATTTAAATAAAACTTCTGGAAACACACACGCAATCAGTGTTTTTGTGCACAAAGTCGGAAATCAGTTTTCAGGGTCCTGGTGTATGGATACCTCAACCGCTCGCACCAACACTGGACTCCCTAAACTAAAGACCACACATGGTACCCTTAACACTATTGCTTCATAGAAAGCAAATATCAGAATTATAAGTTCTGCGGTAGAACCGACTCCTCTGATACAAATTTGTCACGACCCCTCCTCAGGGCCCGTGTCGTGACTACCCCAAGCCCTCCTTCCATAGGCCAGGGGCTGGTGACTAGCACCAAAGGCGTAAATCCCGATAACTGGGAAGGAGTTGCCTTTATAAAAGTAAACAAAACACCACAGAGTACAAGTGGAAGTAAAACACTAACTACAAAGAAAAAAATGCTGAAAAGTATATGGGCCATAATACAAACCCAACTGAAAGTGAAACTAAAACTGAATGAAAGTACAACAGAAAAGGACAAACAACTGGTAGAGAGGAAGAAGCTCATGTGTCGTCCACCTCGGATCCTACCTTAAGGGTAGGTACAGATAGCGCAGCTCCTGGATCGTCCACCCCGGATCCTAGCTGAAGGGTAGGTACAGATAGCGCAGATCCTCCATGCTCTTGCCCATCCAACTCCTCCGAGCTTCGTCTCGCCGTGAAGTCCACCTCCAGATACTGACTCGTCGTGTAGTCCACCTCCGGGTACCGTCTAGTCTTCGAACACTCGGCCTTCGTCAGCACTGCCCATCGTCTGCAACCAACACAACGAGGTGCGGGCATAGCCCGTGCAGGAGTGAGTATAACAATACTCAGTAGGGACCCCGAGACCCTCAAGATCTCACTAAAACCAACTATGATAACCACCAAGAAGATCTCAACCGATAACCTCTACTTAGGAATATGCCCATACATATACATAAGTTATCATGTAGCCCATCTCAATGATGAGGAAACACAAGATTATGAAATCAACGGATAACCACAACCCAGGTATATGCCCATACATATACCTAAGTTATCAGGTGACCCATCTCAAACAAGAGGTAAACACAAAGGTCATAGACTCAGCTCAAACCAGGATTTTCATTATCAAAACTGTAACTACTGAAGAGCCTCGTCTCTAGAGTGCACAGTGGTCCTGTCACGACTATAAGGTACTGCTCACTAAACTAAGACTGCTGAGGTACTTCTCTTATCGAGTACTGTGGGCCTGCTGCTACAACCAAGAACTTCCCACCATGGTTATGCCGCTACAACCAAGCGCTCCCCCTCATAGCCTCAAGAGGTACTCCTTCTGTTGAGTACAGCGGGTCTGCCGCTACAACCAAGCGCTCCTCCACCGTGGGTCTGCCATTACAACCAAGCACTCCCCCTCATAGCCTCCAGAGGAACTCCTTCTATTGAGAACCGCGGGTCTGCCGCTACAACCAAGTGCTCCTCCGTTGTGGGTCTACCACTATAACCAAGCGCTCCCCACTGGGCAATCTGAAACACACCGAGTCGATTGGTCAAGAAGTCGTCAAGTCTCAGCCAGCTACACGGTCTTCGTACTCCACACGCTCGTCTCTGAGAGGGTCCGCTCCACGAGCTACTGGTCGATACTACAAGTATCAAAAAGTTCCATGAAGAAGTATCTCAAAGGACCGCCTCGTCGCAGGGGTCTCAACGCAACAGACGGTGTGTCAATCGGACGCCCGATCTGTGCGTTACTAGCCTTTTCGTCCCCAGGGCCCGGTTGGTTTCGTGAGAGAACCATCCCGGAAGTATCTCAACTGTACCCCGAACTCTCGTATAGAATACTCATAGGGACCGTTTCTCCACGTGATCACCATCGCCGCTGACGGCTCGTCAAACGGACGTCCAGTCTGAATGTTATCAACTTTTCCGTTCCAGGGGCCCGGTTGGATTTCAAGTGAAATCCAACCCGAACACTATCCAACTGCATCCAAATATCTGGAGAAGTATGCCAAAAGTTCTATCTCATCAAGAGGAATTCAATGAGATAGACGACGCATCAATCGGACGCCCGGTCTGTGAGTTATTGGCTTTTTCGTTCCAGGGGCCCGGTTGAATTTTAAGGCAAAACAAACCCGACCGTACTCCACCTGCGTCCAAACCTCGGGCGGAGTAAGCCAAAAGATCCGCCTCACTTAGAGGAATCCAACAAAGTTGACGGCACGTCAATCGGACGTCCGGAGCTCAAGTTAAGAGTGTTTCCTCTCCGAGGGCCCGGTTGGTTTCGTATACGAACCAACCCTGACGAACGCAAAGTATTCCGAAACCTTGAGTGCGATATGTTGAACGAACGTCTCGATCCAAGGATCACATCTCCACTGACGGTGCGTCGATCGGAGGTCCGTAGCCCAAGATATGGGCAAAAGACTGAAAGAGGTCCAAAAACGGGGGGTCTGGGCCCGGACCGACCCGACCCACCCCCCCTGGGTCGGTCCGAACCGGTTCGACCCGACCCGGTCCCGGGTCCGGCCCGCTTGGGCGCGACCCGACCCTGCCGGCGCGGCCCGGCCCGGCCGGCGCGGGTGCGGCCGGTCGCCAGGCGGCTCAGCCGTAACGGCCGAGCGGTGCGCAAGGGGGGCGACGCCCCCTTGAATGATCTGCGGCCTCACATGGGGCCGCCCTTACCAGCGGACGTGGATGGCTGCCGCGTCCCATCCCCCTCTGGTCCCGCGCGGTCTCGGGACCTCGCCCTGCCGCCGCGGCTTCAGTCGCGGCGGCTCCTTTCGGCGGGCTGCTCCGCGGACTGCCGGACGAGTTCTGGCGGTCAGAAAAACACGTCATCTTCGCCAATGGCCCTGCCGGGGCCCGTCCTTCACTGCGAGGACCTCACATCGCCCTGTGCGGCTTGTTTTGTCCTCGTTCGTCGTTCCGCACACCAAGAACAAAAAGGGCGGTGGGTTCGGACTTGTTCGTTGGTCCGCACCCACCGCGTTAGCGGTTTTAAATGTCTCACAACAAATATTTAATCATAAGTCGCGGGTATAGATCACAAAGATTTTAAAGAATCAACCCCTACCTCAACGTTGTCATCGAACGTGAGTTCATCGCGGAATTAATCTTCACGGAAGAAGCGGATCGCCGCGTCGCGGAAGGGGCGTCGATGTCGTCGTGATACACAGTGTCGCGCAATAAAACTCTGAGGATTTAAAATCACACAGATTTAATTGCACCATTAAAACCCATGCTGAGGATATAATCCACAAATAATTAAAAGAATCGTAACCCCCTGCCTCAATCGGTTGTCGATCGAAGATTGTCGCGGGGAAGGAACGTCGCGGAAGGAGCGTCGCGGAAGAAGAATCGTCGGCGTCGCGTCGTTGATCTCTGAGGGTTCGGCGTTCTTCGTCGCCCTTCGTCGGAGGCCGTTGTTCTTCGCGTCCTTTGCATTCTTCGTGTTCTTTACGAAGGAGGATGAAGATCTTCATGTTTTAGTGTTTCTCCAATCCTCTCAACAAGCCACCCTCAAGTAAAACAAGAGTTGGTCTTATTTTATTCTCATGCCAACAATTTGAAATTCAAAGTTAAGAAATGAACAATTAATTCGATGAATTAATTGTAACGACTTAACTGCCGAATTAATAGAGGCGTTTAGAATCTAAGAAAATGCACCGGTTGACTTTCATTAAAAATAGGTTTTCGCGGGTGCATTACTTAGAGGGAAAGAAACGGTGGGGCTCGTGCGGGCCCCACCGCACAAATATCCTACCAAGTGGGTAGGATATCATGGGTCCCACCTTATATATCCTCTCAACCTGGATTAAGTGGCTTTAAGTGGCTTTAAGTGAAATAAAATAATGTTTCGCACCACTTTTATTTTATTTCTTAACTTAACCCCAAAAATTAAAAACCACACCCGAGCAAACGCAAATCCGAAAAAGGCATTTCTAAGAAAATACCGACGCTACGCTTCCATCGGTGCCCTCGGAATTTGATTCCGAGCACCGGTTCAAATGTTAGAAAAACCCGCTCGTTTGTTCACTGAACGTACCTGAGCCTAGACTTCGGAAATTGATTCCGGGCACACCGTGCCTCGGAATCAGGCGCCGTCAGAAACTGCCTTCTTGTAAAATTCCAAAAAAAATTAAGAAAAAAAAATTCCTTGAAACATCTAGGTCTTTACAATTTTCATGTGTGCATTTCATCATGAAGATATCTCTACTATTGAAGTTAAAAGCTCATATATTCTATTTTTGAATTGATTGGATTTAGGTATGATGATTGAAGAATTGGTATTCATTTATTTATAACATATGGTAATTTTTTTCAAATTATTGGAAACATCATAATAAGGGAAGATAAATCATTTGTTAAGGGTTTAATATGACTATTTTTTTATGTTGGAGATTTATTGAAGATGATTCAAGACCATGTAAATATTTGTTTTTATGAAGAAAGTTGAAGACTATGAATAAAATAAAATGAATTTATATTTTTTAGGAAGGAATTATGGTGTATAAAGAATTGGATTTGGATGTAAATTTCATACCTAGTAATTACAAAATATATTATGTGTGTTATTAAAATACATGGCTAACCATAGACAACGAGCTAAGATAGATCAATCTCACACATGTGGGATTAGGCTTAACCACGTGGGAGAGAATCCTTGTATTGATTTCCCTTGATAAAAGAGTTAGGGTGATCATATCATCCACATGGTATACATGGATATGTCCATAGAATTCATATAGCATGAATAGAGGTTCTTGGGTTGACCGTGTAATTTTAAGGCATGGACTATGCAAGGTAAAGTGTGTGCAATATTTTGGGTGCCAACCTCAAAGATGAATTGAACTATATAAGACCTAAAAAAGTTTATATAATGATTCTCAAATGATAGAAAGTTTTATCTGGGAAGATCATGGACCAAATATTCTTCATTCATTAAAAACATATTCATATAACATATTCTATCTAATCAGATTAATCATAGTAATCTGATCGATCCTATATGTCATCTTCCACCCCAAGCCTCACTGATGGTTTTTTTAATTAGTATTTTTATGAATGAAACACTAGAGATAAAACCTAGATCATGTATGGTGATGTTCATGATCACATGCGATCTAAATTAGATTAAAATAATTCCAATTTTGTTCTATGATATTCTACAAGAGTCTAAGATGTGTATGCATATGTTTTAATGACGACATAGATTCTATAGTAGGAGAATAGAAACTATCATGTGATGATGTCTGTGATATTATCATATCGATATGACATATAACTCAGGAAGTATGAATCTATATACATTAAAACTCCATGATTCTTGGTTTCATTCAATAATTAAAAGGGAAAAATGCATTTTAGGAACTAAAATACTGAGATCTTTGGTGCATTCAAACTTGTTAATAGATACAAAATATTTTTTTGGATTAGGAATGTTTCGTGAAACAATATAAAAACTAGAATCATAGGTGGGGGGAAATTCCAATAAATAAAGATCACCTGAGATCAAGATACACTACTAAAAATACATGATATCCCTTATTTCTCTAAAATATTAATAGATAATCTTTGGAATCTATTTCATAAAGAGAAAATGGAATCTTGTGGGATGAATTTAATAGAGTTAGGTCTATCAATCATAAGATTCAATAGATTTAAATGGATCTAATAATCATTGTTCATGAGAAGGATAAAAGGACCCCCCAAAATCATATTTTCTTTCATGTAGTTATTTTGTACTTATTTTTCATGGACAATAATAAATACATGAGGGTTACACAAAGAAATTATTATAATTGAGATTCTGCAAATCACTTCATTGATAAATGAATAAAAGAACCATGCACAAACAATATCATGATGATTATGGGAGAGATAGTGACACCCACTTAATCACATAAATAGGAAGAGTTGCATGCCATAACAGTAATTAATAGATAACCCTACCCAAATTAATTAAAAGGATATACTTGTGAAAACTAGTTTAGAGTAATATGTATATTGGAATAATAATGATGATAAATAGTATCTATTCACATGAAAAAGAATATAATTCTGAACTATTTCATGTGAAGAAACAGGATTATATCTATGTATGGATTAATCCTTTCATGAATCAATACAGAGTAGTGAACACATTCAAAAAGGATACATTGAGCATTCAAATATTTGTGCATTTTAGCATGAAGAAATAAGGAAGATTGAAATATTCCATGAATTATACACATAGTATATGTTTTTGATATGAGATATCTAGTATGATACGCATTCATATTATTATAAATGAATAAGAAATATAGAAGACCTATAATATAAGGCCCCAGCCTTAAACCTTACTTAATCTTGAGTTATTACAAGATTACACATTGAGGATCTTTTCAGGTTTAGAGTTTTAGAGAATTAGATCATGAAACTTTCATTACATTCCACATTTAAACAAAGTGGTTACATAAAAGACAGTATTCATTCTTCCCATCAACGGAAACATATTTAAAATATAACACGGATTCTTTCTTGACACATCCTTGACACTATCATCACATCATGTACCTTTCCCTTGACCTGTGAAAAACATTTCAAAAACTTGGGATGAGCATAAAAAGCTCAGTAAGGGTTATAAAAATATGGAAAGGAAACATGAGTTCATATATACATAAGAATGAAATCATACTTTACCCATAAAACATAGGCATATCAAATCATGAATAAATCATAGAAGACATAAGACATAAAGGTAACTTGAGGCATTCATAACATTCTTACGTAGGGAGTAACCCTCTTGGTTACGTTTGGAATACCCATCACAGTATATTCCCTAAATCTCTTCGGAGAAACCTTAACGTTTCACTCCTTCGCGTTACCCAATGCATTGGAGAGCTATATCGGGCTCACCCGCCCTTAGTTTATCACGGAACCACCCGTTCTTCATAACAATGCCCAAGAACCATAACATAATCGTATCACATAAACATGAATAAAGGAAACATGACATTTCCACATTTCAATCACAATATAACATTTTAGGATATTGAAATAATGAATCCATTCCAAAAAGAAACCATTTCCAAAACCATTTAAAACATTTAATAAAGAGATTTTTGAATCAAAGTGTCCCATACCACCTTGAAGATTTTAAAATTTTAAACCATTAATATCCATATAAATAAATCATTAAAACCATTTTAAAAACATGGATATTAATAAGAACAAATAATTAAAACATTTAAAACGATATTTTGGTTAAAGGGGTTTTACCAAAATTAGAGACACTTGAATACAATAATCGAGGAATAACATTTAGTCAGAACATTATAATATCATGAGAATAAAAGGATTCATGATATAATACTCCAAAGGACAGTATATACACCATATAAAAGTGAATTGGTGCATAACAACAATGAACCCTCAATAGAAATGTCAAATGTGATGAAATCCCTTATAAAGAAGGTATCCTTAAATTAAGGACAAATAAATCTCAAAAATATGTGTGACAAATATATATACACCCAATATAAGTGGATATTAAGTTTAAAACAATAAAATTTCATTCACAGATATTCAATGGATGACATATTCAATGACTACAAGTTGAACCCAAAGAAATCGAAATTGGGTTAAAAAGTTCCCTTGACAGCCTAACGGCATCACATCAAAATGAGTTGATGAGAGATAAAAAGTATATATCATCACTTGGACATAAAATTTACATCAATAAGGATGTATGAGAACATATCCCAACATAAAAATATGTAAATTAAAAGACCCAATAAAAGAAGTCTTTTAAAAAAAGATGAGGGTGAAAGGTTCCCTTACCGACTTGGGTATCTTTCAAAACATACACCCCATGAAAGAAGGACAATAGATCATTGATATAAATACTCATAAACGAAAGTATATTACACAAAGAGTAGAATAATGGGCAGTACATACACCACTCAATGGAATTTGTGGCAAATGTAGCATAAATCCCATGAGAATAAAAGTGAGATGAAAAATCCCTTACGAAAACTCGGCAGCCTAACGGCGCCACATAAAACTTCCGAATATGGATTGATGAGATAAAATAGGGTATCTCATCACATTACAATAAAATGTACAGAAAGGGGAATATAAAAGAACATCCCCCAACATTACAAAGAGGAGATTAAAAGAAGTGACATAAAGGAGAGTACTTAAAAAGAAAGAGAGAGGTTAGATCTCTTACGAAAGTTCGGCAGCCTAACGGTGCCACTCAAAACTTCCAAAATGGATTGATGAGAGAGAATAGAGTCTCTCATCACATGAACATAAAAATTATAGTAAATTTAATATAAAATAACATCCAAATCATAAAAAGATGAGCTTTAAAAGGAATGATATAAAATTGTGTACTTAAAAAGAAAGAGAGGAGTATGATCCCTTACCTCGGGTCCGACTTGACTCGATCATTCTTTAATCTCCTGAATAATAAACTTGAGTTAATTTCTAATTACTTAATAACCTTTTTCAAGTTCATTATTACTTTTATACCACTTATTACCATGTCATAAACATTATGGAATCATTTTAGTTAATAATATTTGTTTTGCCGATATTTGGTTCTTAAGTCGAAAGTGGACTTCTTACAATTACATGTTGTTCCTGTGGCCAAATGTTTATTATATCCAGAATTGTATTCATTATGTAGATATCATATATTTCATATATATCCAGTACATTCATGAATTTATAACATTACATAATCATTTAGAGGTAAGAAATGAAATGCACCGTTCATGGAGACGGTAAGCCGTACGTACGCATGAACGCTACTTTCATTTCTATTTCGTATTTTATAGAATGGAATAATAATTATATAAAGGTATATTATAATACCAGTATAATGTAATATATAATATCATATTTCCATCTTTTATACATCCCACATATGGTATTTAACAAATCAAATCACTTTGAGGGGGCGGTAGTCCGCACTTCCTTAAATGAAGATATCGCGTATACCCATAATGGAAGCCATAAAGGTAAGACACAAATGAAAAATACAGAAGAATAAGTAAAACATAAACATATTATATATCATATATAAAAATAGTGACATCATAATGGCCACCTTTGAAGGTGTTAAATGAGTATTGAACAATCATCGTTTCGGGAGGCAGAATTTCGCCATCCACGGAAACCGTATGTTCTTTAACCATTTGATGTAGTTGTGTGAGAGTGTAGCTCAAGTAAATCTTATAACAACATCCTAGTATATTGAATATACTGTTGTTGTTACAAATGAAGTAAATAAAAAGAGTTTAGGGGGTTGGGGAAGCAAAATAAAACAAATGAACACGAGAGAATGAATTACCTTTAAAAGTGTAACTCCTTTTGATTTGAGCCTAAAGGCTTCCTTTGAAAGGATTCTGCCCAAAGGGAATCCTCTAGGATGAGGAGAGGGATGTGTAGAGAGTAAATGGGCAGGGGTTGGCCGAGCCAAAGGCTTGAGGAGTGTGTGAAATGAGTTAGAGGTGGGGGCCTTTTATAAGAGGATAGGAGGGGCACTTTTGGAATGTAAAGAAATATTACTTTATTTGAAAATGTGTTTCGGTTTCAAAAGCTCCCACATTGATATAATTCGTGTATAAGGTGATAAGGCTTCGAAATCCACTCATCCAATAAGTTTTGGACATGTGTAGTTCATAGAGTTTACATTATCTTTCCATTTTATTTAAATCGTCAAATAATGATGTCATCGCTGCATCATTATTATGTCTTAAATAATTTAATTTATTTAATGTCTAAAAATTATAAAACAAATACTATTATGTAGGAAATCTTTTTATATTTCCAATGAATATTTATAATCAAAAAGATTCCTTTTATAACCCCACTTAAAAATTGTTTTAGTAAAACATATCATGTTTGTGTCAATTTTACTTTTACATTAAATAAAATGTTATTTATGTCATTTCCCTTCCAAAGTGCATCCATGGGGTCCCCAAGTTGACCCATGGATTTTCTTGGTCGGCCATGACACAACCAATTAGGTTAGGACATGTGTCAAGCTCATCTTATTCCATTAAATCATTATTTTTACCTTAAACTACACTAATTACCACTAATCGCGATTAAAAACTTAATAAGTTACTATTCACCAGAAAATTATTTTAATCTCATTGAACCACATTTTACTTCTTAATGACAACCATGTATGTCGGATTTTTGAAAATCAAAACACAATGATGGAAAAATTTCATTTAAATGGAAAATCAGTTTTTATAAGTACCACTTAGTGGTTTCACTATTCATCAAAAATTGAAGTTTTTCAGAAAAATCCCAAAAATTCACCCTAAGCTATATTTGATATTCTGAATTCAAAAATGAAGTTCGTTTTAAAAAATTCAAAACATATAAGTCACATTAATTAATTTAATAATTAATTCCCACTGTCATGACAAATAGCGTGTTTTTATGAAACAATAAGTATCAAAAGATTGACACTAGTTTAAGTCTGATTTCAAAGTGAAATTGATTCCAACGACCACTATTGGATTTAATGGTAAAAATATTTTCTAATTTCTCTTTAAAACCAATTCAAAATATAATATAATCATATAAATAAATTAGATTAAAAAGTGGTTTTGAATTAAAATACAACATTTTACACTATTCATTAAAAAAATGAACTTTATCGGAAAGATACCAAAAATTTACACAAAGTAAATTTTGATGTCCCGATTCTTAATAAGAGTTTTATTTGTTCCAAAAGAATGTTTAATAGTGAACAAAACTATATTTAATGACGGTTCTCCATCAAAAGGTGATAAGTGATCCTTTATTGAAAACTAGGGCATATACGCCCAAAATTGAATTCTTTCCGTATTTTAAGCCTTTATCTTTTATTGGATAAATGTAAAAACATTTAAAAAACATATATAATCATATTTTAGTTATTTCTATCCATTCCCGCCAATACAACGGCTACATGTTAACTACCATTTGAAATAATGTTATTTTATTATTAGAGTGCAACGTAAGATTCCCAAGAAACTCATTGTTGCGTGTTGGGTACGCCATCGAGCATAGCGTCCCCTTTAAAGTCATATTAATATTTTATTCACAAATATGGATAAATATGAAAATGTCATATTCATTATTTACCTGGGGTGTTACATCCTTCCCCCCTTTTGGGAATTGCGTCCTCGCAATTTTAAAATTGCGCTTGGAAACATCCTTGAAAGTCCCACATCGGAACAAGAGTCGGTAAAACAATCACTTTAAAATAAAGAATGATAAGTACAAAGGTCACCCGAGTTAACCCATACTAGGATTCCATGTATTAAAATATGGACATGGAGGAAAAAATAAAGGGTCATGTTCTGATGGAGAGTGATAGAAAACATGTTTAGGAGAAAGTTAACCACGAGAAAATCACAAACTTGTGATGGGTTAAATGGTATTCGATTCCCCAGTAGGAAAAGTTAATAGACAACATTTTTTTTTAAGTTACTTTTTATTGAGGAATTTATTCATAAGGAAACATAATCACTTATTATGTTGACTTTCAACTTTTACTAGATTCCTTAATCAAACTCATATTTTTTTCCAAAAGATGAGTATTTATGGAGACTTGTTTGCATTAAGAGTAATATAATAAAATTCTAGAGAATCACCTAATCCACAAAATAGAACTATATAGTTCCCATGTATTTAGGCTTTAACCAAAACCAAAACCAAAACCAAAAAGGTTAGTACAAGATCAGATAATCCAGAAAAGGATAACCCCTTATAAAAAGAAAATCTATTCTTAATATCCAAAATTTTTCCAACAAAACCCAAAGTTCAACGAGGACCATCCGATAAAAAAATTTGTCCATAAAATTCTTCAAAGTAAACAAAACTAAGATTGAAACCCAAATATTTGAAGGATTTAGTCACACAGTCTTCCAATTTAAATCGTAACATTTATCTCCAAACAACATCAGTTTCTCCTAAAGTCTCGTATTGGAAAGTAATTAACCTAATCACATATCCTCTATGATAGGTTAATCATTTTCATAAATAACCCAAAATCAACTTACTCTTAATTCATAAAATCATATAACTAAAAAGAATCAGTCAAACTAACTAGGGACTTCACGTAGTCCAGTGGTAGGCGATAAATACCAGTCGCACTTTGGTTGTGGGTTCGATTCCCGCAGCATTGTCCGACGCGACGGGTTGTCACACGGTCTGCGTGTTGTCCTTTTTCCAAAACTATATAATTCTCAAATCATTACCCAAAAAGGGATAAAATCATAAAAAATAACCATAACATAATTTAACCTCAATTTTATCTCATGCCTTTCACTTCAATCATAACATATGGTAACCCATAATTACCTCAAAATTAAGGATCATAGAAACCCAAATGGTTCTTTATAACTATGTCCACAAAAGAAAAGATAACTATTACTTGAATAAAATTTTGCCTATATTAAACATCAGGGTTACACATAATATAAAAAGTCTTCTAATGTAACCCCATCATCAAAAGAGACTTAATACACTTAAGAATTTCACCCTAACTCTTGAAGCCCTTATATGTTGACATCTTACTCATTCAACATTCTTCATGATCCATTATCCATTCCTTTCCAACTTATTCCGAAATACCTCTTTCCTACAAACAAAATCATGAATCATATCCTAAGAATCCAAAATAAGAAAACAATAGCCATGAAATAGTACATACCTTTGATTGGTCATTATCAGTTTCTTCATCTTCAATCGGAATGGCATTAGGTATTGGTAAACGAATATTGGTACGCTCTTGGTGACCCCATTCACGAAACTTCTTCATAGGACATGTGTTTGCATAATGACCATGAACACCACATTTAAAACATTCAATTGATCCCTCAGATAGAGCTTCTTTCCCTTTCCTCGAGTCAACTGGATGCTTCCTTTTTCCATGGCAGGTTCTTGCTTTATGACCTTCATTTCCACATCTATAGCATATTTTTGTCCCTTTGAAACATTTTCCTAGGTGTTTCTTTCCACATCTTTGACACATATGTTTTTGAACACACTTACCTTTATGATTATTACCTGTACTTCCGTAGGGATTTGTTTCTTGCATATATGATGCCTTAGAGAAATCCCCAAGGATTAGGTGGTCAATCATGACTCCAGATAGTTGGTTGAGGATAATCAAAAGAGTTCTCATTGAAGCTCCCATATCATTCAGTTGCTTTCTCAAAAACCTGTCACAGTTTCCTTCACATCCACTGTTACTTTGGTGCCTGCTAGATCCAGCCATTTACTAAAACCAAAAAAAAAGGTCAGTGTGAGTATATCAACAAAACCATCATGTAGTAATGAGTAAGATAGACAATAAGATATACTTACTCATTCACTCTATCTAAAACTAAGACTCTTTCTGAAATCCTAACCATTATGGTAATGTCACTTGTGCTTAGAGAATACCCTAACCTCTAAAGTTATCTAAACCGACCTTTGATACCAACTATAAGGCCCCAGCCTTAAACCTTACTTAATCTTGAGTTATTACAAGATTACACATTGAGGATCTTTTCAGGTTTAGAGTTTTAGAGAATTAGATCATGAAACTTTCATTACATTCCACATTTAAACAAAGTGGTTACATAAAAGACAGTATTCATTCTTCCCATCAACGGAAACATATTTAAAATATAACACGGATTCTTTCTTGACACATCCTTGACACTATCATCACATCATGTACCTTTCCCTTGACCTGTGAAAAACATTTCAAAAACTTGGGATGAGCATAAAAAGCTCAGTAAGGGTTATAAAAATATGGAAAGGAAACATGAGTTCATATATACATAAGAATGAAATCATACTTTACCCATAAAACATAGGCATATCAAATCATGAATAAATCATAGAAGACATAAGACATAAAGGTAACTTGAGGCATTCATAACATTCTTACGTAGGGAGTAACCCTCTTGGTTACGTTTGGAATACCCATCACAGTATATTCCCTAAATCTCTTCGGAGAAACCTTAACGTTTCACTCCTTCGCGTTACCCAATGCATTGGAGAGCTATATCGGGCTCACCCGCCCTTAGTTTATCACGGAACCACCCGTTCTTCATAACAATGCCCAAGAACCATAACATAATCGTATCACATAAACATGAATAAAGGAAACATGACATTTCCACATTTCAATCACAATATAACATTTTAGGATATTGAAATAATGAATCCATTCCAAAAAGAAACCATTTCCAAAACCATTTAAAACATTTAATAAAGATATTTTTGAATCAAAGTGTCCCATACCACCTTGAAGCTTTTAACATTTTAAACCATTAATATCCATATAAATAAATCCTTAAAACCATTTTGAAAACATGGATATTAATAAGAACAAATAATTAAAACATTTAAAACGATATTTTGGTTAAAGGGGTTTTACCAAAATTAGAGACACTTGAATACAATAATCGAGGAATAACATTTAGTCAGAACTTTATAATATCATGAGAATAAAAGGATTCATGATATAATACTCCAAAGGAAATTATATACACCATATAAGAGTGAATTGGTGCATAACAATAATGAACCCTCAATAGAAATGTCAAACGTGATGAAATCCCTTATAAAGAAGGTATCCTTAAATTAAGGACAAATAAATCTCAAAAATATGTGTGAAAAATATATATACACCCAATATAAGTGGATATTAAGTGTAAAACAATAAAAGGTCATTCACACATATTCAATGGATGACATATTCAATGACTACAAGTTGAACCCAGAGAAATCGAAATTGGGTTAAAAAGTTCCCTTGACAGCCTAACGGCATCACATCAAAATGAGTTGATGAGAGATAAAAAGTATATCTCATCACTTGGACATAAAATTTACATCAATAAGGATGTATGAGAACATATCCCAACATAAAAATATGTAAATTAAAAGACCCAATAAAAGAAGTCTTTTAAAAAAAGAGGAGGGTGAAAGGTTCCCTTACCAACTTGGGTATCTTTCAAAACATACACCCCATGAAAGAAGGACAATAGATCATTGATGTAAATACTCATAAATGAAAGTATATTACACAAAGAGTAGAATAATGGGCAGTACATACACCACTCAATGGAATTTGTGGCAAATGTAGCATAAATCTCATGAGAATAAAAGTGAGATGAAAAATCCCTTACGAAAACTCGGCAGCCTAACGACGCCACATAAAACTTCCGAATATGGATTGATGAGATCAAATAGGGTATCTCATCACATTACAATAAAATGTACAGAAAGAGGAATATAAAAGAACATCCCCCAACATTACAAAGAGGATATTAAAAGAAGTGACATAAAGGAGAGTACTTAAAAAGAAACAGAGAGGTTAGATCTCTTACGAAAGTTCGGCAGCCTAACGGTGCCACTCAAAACTTCCAAAATGGATTGATGAGAGAGAATAGAGTCTCTCATCACATGAACATAAAAATTACAGTAAATGTAATATAAAGTAACATCCAAATCATAAAAAGATGAGCTTTAAAAGGAATGACATAAAATTGTGTACTTAAAAAGAAAGAGAGGAGTATGATCCCTTACCTCGGGTCCGACTTGACTCGATCGTTCTTTAATCTCCTGAATAATAAACTTGAGTTAATTTCTAATTCCTTAAGAACCTTTTTCAAGTTCATTATTACTTTTATACCACTTATTACCATGTAATAAACATTATGTAATCATTTTAGTTAATAGTATTTGTTTTGCCGATATTTGGTTCTTAAGTCGAAAGTGGACTTCTTACAATTACATGTTGTTCGTGTGGCCAAATGTTTATTATATCCAGAATTGTATTCATTATGTAGATATCATATATGTCATATATATCCTTTACATTCATGAATTTATAACATTACATAATCATTTAGAGGTAAGAAATGAAATGCACCGTTCATGGAGACGGTAAGTCGTACGTACGCATGAACGCTACTTTCATTTCTATTTCGTATTTTATAGAATCGAATAATAATGATATAAAGGTATATTATAATACCAGTATAATGTAATATATAATATCATATTTCCATCCTTTATACATCCCACATATGGTATTTAACGAATCAAATCACTTTGAGGGGGCTGTAGTCCGCACTTCCTTAAATGAAGATATCGCGTATACCCATAATGGAAGCCATAAAGGTAAGACACAAATGAAAAATACAGAAGAATAAGTAAAACATAAACATATTATATATCATATATAAAAATAGTGACATCATAATGGCCACCTTTGAAGGTGTTAAATGAGTATTGAACAATCATCATTTCGGGAGGCAGAATTTCGCCATCCACGGAAACCGTATGTTCTTTAACCATTTTATGTAGTTGTGTGAGAGTGTAGATCAAGTAAATCTTATAACAAAATCCTAGTATATTTAAGATACTGTTTTTGTTACAAATGAAGTAAATAAAAAGAGTTTAGGGGGTTGGGGAAGCAAAATAAAACAAATGAACACGAGAGAATGAATTACCTTTAAAAGTGTAACTCCTTTTGATTTGAGCCTAAAGGCTTCCTTTGAAAGGATTATGCCCAAAGGGAATCCTCTAGGATGAGGAGAGGGATTTGTAGAGAGTAAATGGGCAGGGTTTGGCCGAGCCAAAGGCTTGAGGAGTGTGTGAAATGAGTTAGAGGTGGGGGCCTTTTATAAGAGGAGAGGAGGGGCACTTTTGGAAAGTAAAGAAATATTACTTTATTTGAAACTGTGTTTCGGTTTCAAAAGGTCCCACATTGATATAATTCATGGATAAGGTGATAAGGCTTCGAAATACACTCATCCAATACGTTTTGGACATGTGTAGTTCATAGATTTTACATTATCTTTCCATTTTATTTAAATCGTCAAATAATGATGTCATCACTGCATCATTATTATGTCATAAATAATTTAATTTATTTAATGTCTAAAAATTATAAAACAAATACTATTATGTAGGAAATCTTTTTAGCTTTCCAATAAATATTTATAATCAAAAATATGACTTGTATAACCCCACTTAAAAATTGTTTTAGTAAAACATATCATGTTTGTGTCAATTTTACTTTTACATTAAATAAAATGTTATTTATGTCATTTCCCAACCAAAGTGGATCCATGGGGTCCCCAAGTTTACCCATGGCTTGTATTGGTCGGCCATGACACAACCAATTAGGTTAGGACATGTTTCAAGCTCATCTTATTCCATTAAAGCATTATTTTTACCTTAAACTACACTAATTACCACTAATCGCGATTAAAAACTTAATAAGTTACTATTCACCAGAAAATTATTTTAATCTCATTGAACCACATTTTACTTCTTAATGAGAACCATGTATGTCGGATTTTTGAAAATCAAAACACAATGATGGCAAAATTTCATTTAAATGGAAAATCAGTTTTTATAAGTACCACTTAGTGGTTTCACTATTCATCAAAAATTGAAGTTTTTCAGAAAAATCCCAAAAAATCACCCTAAGCTATATTTGATATTCTGAATTCAAAAATGAAGTTAGTTTTACAAAATTAAAAACATATAAGTCACATTAATTAATTTAATAATTAATTCCCGCTGTCATGACAAATAGCGTGTTTTATGAAACAATAAGTATCAAAAGATTGACACTAGTTTAAGTCTGATTTCAAAGTGAAATTGATTCCAACGACCACTATTGGATTTAATGGTAAAAATATTTTCTAATTTCTCTTTAAAACCAATTCAAAATATAATATAATCATATAAATAAATTAGATTAAAAAGTGGTTTTGAATTAAAATACAACATTTTACACTATTCATTAAAAAAATGAACTTTATCGGAAAGATACCAAAAATTTACACAAAGTAAATTTTGATGTCCCGATTCTTAATAAGAGTTTTATTTGTTCCAAAAGAATGTTTAATAGTGAACAAAACTATATTTAATGACGGTTCTCCATCAAAAGGTGATAAGTGAACCTTTAGTGAAAACTAGGGCATATACGCCCAAAATTGAATTCTTTCCGTATTTTAAGCCTTTATCTTTTATTGGATAAATGTAAAAACATTTAAAAAACATATATAATCATATTTTAGTTATTTCTATCCATTCCCGCCAATACAAAGGCTACATGTTAACTACCATTTGAAATAATGTTATTTTATTATTAGAGTGCAACGTAAGATTCCCAAGAAACTCATTGTTGCGTGTTGGGTATGTCATCGAGCATAGCGTCCCCTTTAAAGTCATATTAATATTTTATTCACAAATATGGATAAATATGAAAATGTCATATTCATTATTTACCTGGGGTGTTACATATAAAGTATTTTATTTTTGGGATAACCCTTTTATTTTTTTTAATAGAGGCATCCATTTGGTTGCTACATTCATATGAATTTGTTCTGAGTCATTGAAATTTATTGAATATGACTTATTCTATATTTTTTAATCACTTTATGATGGAAATGATAATTCTATCTAACCTTGTGCTTCAAAGTTTAAGCTTTCTCTATGCCCAATTGCATAAAGAAGAAATATTTCATGGCCTTTAACTTTCTCGTGATTCTCATGAAAATAAAATAAAATAATAGTTTGAGTGGGATAATAACCATCATATACTAAGTATTTAGTCATCCATAGTGTAGTAAAACACATTAAAAAACTTATTTTCTCTATAATTTAATATTTTATGAGAATGATGCTAACTTTGTGAGAATAATGAAATAGAATCATTCACTTAATAATATATAGAGGTAAAGAAAAGGATAAATTTTTTAGACTTGTAAAAAGTCATCCCACACTAATTCACCACTACCCCCTCAGTGTGTTTGTCCCAATGGGATCCTAACAATATTTATTTAGGGGATAGGTTACACCTTTAATTAGATTAATTGATATGAAGATTCTTAAATATTTGATTTCTCTTCTAAATTAAAAATGGATTGAAAACTTGGAGGATTTTTATGTAATGTAAATATTAATTCTACCTCAGTCAAGACCCTGAAGAAGAGAAAAAAGAAACAATTAATAAAGATAAAGAGAGAGACTGTCTTATGTAAAGAGAAAGAAGAAGACTTTTTCATATTATTTGATAATTCCTACTTGGATGAAATTGACCTATTAGTTTAAACTACTACCAAGGATATTTCTATCCAATCTAACTCAGAATTTGATAAAGAGGTATTAAATATGTTTTTATCAAGATACACCAATATATGAACTCAACAAAAATGGTAAACATCATAATACAATTTAACATGATAATTTACAAAATAAGATCACTCATCCTGAAGAAGAAGATGAAATAATAGAAATTGAACTAGAAACAATGTAATAATGTGTATATATCACTAAAGAATAAAATGAAAAATGTGTAAGAATTCAAGAGCTTGAGGGTTCATGCCCCAGAATTTGGAATTATTGGTGACAAATAATCCTTAAAAAAGATGAATCTATTTAGATGCTTGAGGATAAGTTCCATGAATTAAAATAAAATTAGAATAATATCATTGATGCGAAGAATGCTCAAATTGAGATTAAAGAAAACATGATCAAGGATCCTGACACCATATTTCAAGAGAAACAAGAAATTTATGATGAGGAATTTCTGATATCTTGAAAAACTTTGAAGACATATTTATATAATTGGATGATGATAAACTCATCCCAGATAGGAAATGTCATGAACCAGGTTGGGTCTCCATCCAACCCAGCCCCCGACCCAGTATACGACAAGGCCCCAAGGGATTTCTTGATCCCCATGGGCTAGCACAAGTGCCCAAGGTATCAAAAAAATAAATAAAACATGTGAAATATTTACCTGAATAAGTAAATATAAAACAATAAGAAAGTTGAATAAATTATAACTAAACTCAGACAACCAAATAGGCCTTTAAACTATGTTTGGATTTAAAGATTGCAACTTGAACTAAAAACCCAAAAGAGACTACAACAAAGGGAAACCAAAACTCTAACTCAAAAATCTATGTGACATAAGGAGACACATACCCAATCCACCACTTGGACCATTAATTCTATGCATGATGCCTCAACCATTAATACACAAAGAGAAAAATATATATACACACAAAGGTGTATGTAGGGTGTGAGCCAAATACCCAGTAGGATGACACCAAAATAAAAATATTCCATTCATAAATATTAAATGAAAAATACAGTTTTGGTTTAATAAATGATGGGACACAAATGCTTGAACACTTTAAAGAAACATTATCAATAAAAACAGCTTCAAATAAAAACAACATAAATTAGGAGTACACCCTTACCTTTAAGAAAATCCAAAACTTTATGAAAAAACCCAAACCTTTAAGAAAAACCCCAACCTTTTAGAAAAAACCCAAACCTTTAAGAAAAAACCCAAACCTTTTAGAAAACCCAAACCTTTCAGAAAAAACCCAAAACATTAAGAAAAACCCAAACCTTTAATAAAAACACAAAGTTACACCATATGCCAATGGTGAGTGTAATTCATTTTAGGAGCACAAAAAGTGGGAGAGGCCCTATAGGTACTAGCAACCAGTGGGACCCTAGAATGTTGTGTCTCATGGAAACGTGGCTTAGAAACCACAACCCTAAGAAAATGTGGCATAGAAACCACGACCCTCAGAAAATGTGGCTTAGAAACCATGAACCTCAGTCATTAAAATGTTTAGTTAGGGTTTTAATGGTCTGTTCTTCCAGTTAAACCAGTTCGAGTCACCCCTAGAACACTAGCCCACTAGTCCTAGTTTCCCCACCTAATACTCATGGCTTCCCTATTTGTTCTCATTTAATTTCCAAGTTCACATGACAAGTCACATATCACATTCAGATAAAAAAAACAAACAAGGCACTATCCAAACCCAATACCACACTTTCACACACATAGATTCCACATTGAAATAATACACACACCAGGAACCTTTTGAAACTCAATCTGCAACATTTACAAATTCAAATAAACCAACTGCGTAATTAAAAGAAACCATTTCAAGATTAACTAAACCATTAGAAAATTTATCCAACAACACATTTTCATTTTCAAATTCCTTTGAAATCTCATCTTCCACTTTCCACATAAGGCATAAACAAAACATAACCATTTTTCATTTCAAAAATTCAGCTCATCATATATGTATTTCAAACACTTCCAAAATATATTTTTTCACCACACAATCAAACCATACAACATGCTTAATCACACAAGTAATCCAAACCAACACTACACATTTCAAAATCACCATTTACACACCCAATACATATTTCAACACCACACACACTCAAATGTATTTTCAAAAGACTGACATGCTCCATATAATTTTTTTTACAAAATTATACTCCATTTATAGAGCACTTTTTCACCATTCATGAAACTCGAAAAATCATAAATAAAAATTTATAAGATAGATTAAAAACTAAATCACATAGATTCACCTACTAAACCCATACAACACCTTCACTTATGACCAAACACACACAACGCCATGTCAAAAACGCAATTCACAACACTTTCACAGATTAACAACCAACTGCATAATTTATTTAAAAGACAAAACTTGAATAAATATAAATTTCTAGAAAAACACACCCATACCATGTGAGATATATACTAATCAAATACCACTCATGATAAACATAAACAAAACCAAATTTTCACCAAACAAATAAATTAAAGAACATGAAGATTAATAAAAAAAAGATAATTTGTTAAATAGTATTTAAATGTGGAATCACCTACCTTGGGTGAATAAATCAACAATATATTAGTATGAATCCAACACCGCACATCAATCTCACTTCAAGAAAACATGAATAAACCCTAAAACAAAGTATCGAACCAAAATTATCAATATCATACCCCAAACAACTCGAAAACCCCCAAATAAAACCCCTAAGGAGAGGGAATTGCGGTAGGGTCGCGGTCACTGGAGGAGGCAGTCCTAGGATTCGTGATGGGGAGAGGGGGAGGCTGGCAGTGATAATTTTGACAAGGACCAGTGGGTGTCATGTCATCGCGACGGGAGGCAGCAGGGCGACGAGTCGTCGTGATAGGAGGAGGGGAGGCCAACAGAGTTCATACATAGGCGAGGGGGGCATTCGAGAGGTTTTGGAGATGGCGCAAGTAGGGGAAGGACATCTAGAAGGGATGGTTGGTCCAGTGTGGGAGAGGTGCAGTGTGATGAGATTGCAGTGGGGAGAGGTGTGATAGCCCAAGGGAAGGATAAGGGGTGAAGAAACCCTACCCAAAAAAGGAATAAATAAAGATAATGATAAAATAAAACTAATAATAATAATAATATGTTTTAAAATATCAATAAATTAATATATTTTATATTCTTAATACTAATAATAATAATAATAATAATCTCAAACAATAATATTCTTATAATTCTTATAATTAAAAAATAATTCATTAAATTTTTATCACACTTTTATTTTTTTATTTTATTTTTTAATTTTACCACTCATTTAATTTTATTTCTCTAATTTTAATTGTTTTTATTTAATTAGTTGCATATCAGGCAGGAATGAGGGGAACTAGGTGAGGCTGCATGGTGACCCAGGAGTGGCCTCGCGGCTTCAATAGTGGCACTCTAAACGCTATAAGGCCAAAATGTGTGTTTTTAAATAAGAACCCACAATTTTAAGTCAAGATTCAACCCATACTACCTGATGAAAAGAAAATTAATAATATAAATAATTCAATGATGGCGGGTGTGACAATTCTCCCCACCATAAATATTCTTTCCCTCCAAAATACACGACAAGACTGAAACCCAAATCATTGAAGGAAACCCCCATGAGGTTTCAAGAGGATCACAATGAAAAGCAAGAAAAAAGAGGAAAATGCACAATACTCAGGGAAAGTGACCTAAATGAAAACCTCAAGAAACACATAAAAATACATTCCACTATGTGTCACCCACTCTAAAGAGCCAGGGCGCCTCTAGTTGATTAATCAAGGAAAGGAACTCTCGCACCTGGAGAAGCCAACTTCACAAGCTGAAACAACTCAAGCACTATTGAACGAAAACCACATTGTTTGTCTAGAAGGAACAAATAAGACCAAATCATATCTAAACAACACTCCTATAAATTACCACCAAGCTGTATTTAGGAATAGAATAAAAATACAACAAGGCAAATCCCTAAGTGCTCCCCCCATTAGAAACCTACCAACGCCTGAGACGAGACTGAAAAATCAACAAGGGGAGGCCCGAGCGGACTCCCCACTATTAGAACTAACAGAAGAAATAGGAACTTCAAAAAATTTCCAACTGTGACCAAACACACCACCGCAATGAGTGGGGATGGTCGGGCCCAATTATCAGGGTTTTAAAACCATGGCCAAAGGCAGGCCAACATCTCCATATCCTTGGATGTGAACTATTCATCTTTGAGATCGATTTACCAAACTAACCCCATAAAGACCACCAAAAGTGATTACATTTGGTGGGATGAAACCCCTGGGAGTTAGGTAATGATACGACTATGCCTCCTCATATCCACAGGAAACCACACACACCCAAATGGGTCGTTCATTATGAAACAACCAAAGAAAAAAATTTAAATTTCTTTTACTTTCAATACAGAAGACAAAAATAAATTCGGGGTCCCATACACTCCTGGGGTTCTAGACCACATGACAGCTTCACTCCGAGGCCTATGGCTAGAGTCCTGAGGTTTAAAGAATCTCATACCTTGCAGTCAGGCATCAAAGACACCCAAACGAAGCTCGCCTTTTCCTGGTTCCACAAGCAAGCATACTACATTCGAGACAACACTACTAGACACAACACACTCCGACATCCAACTACTTGATCGCAGAAAATCTACCAGGACAGGGATTTATATGATGTGCATGAATCACATATTCATCCTTTACTATGAAACTTAAGAATGAAAGAAACATGACCAATACTCTCATTTGAGCAGAAAAATTGGAACTACCTAAGAGGAGGACACACTCTACTGAAAATAGGGATTCTTGGAGGGTTTCATAAAATCCTCCTTTGCAGTTCGATGAGAACTCACATTGTAATACATCACTAAACCTAAACCTTGTGGCCAATGAAATCACTACAAGCCTTTCAAGAATCATTCCACACTGATAACTTCGAATCACCTTCACCCTTCCATGCTATAATTCCTTTTACCGCTTCCAGGGGAACCTTCAGACGCAATGATGTCAAACATCATACCCAACGACTCAGACAACTCAAGGAGACAAAAACTCCATTCAAATCCATAGGCAAATTCCATCCCACTATGAGAGGATCCTCTTAACCAAAAAGTAAAAAGGGATAGACTTAGCACTATCACTCAGAAGGTAGAGTCCTTACTTTAATCAACTAGAGGGTTGGCCAACGACGAATTACCCATGGCTGCACATCAATCGCATGTTAATGCTTTATGGGGGTGTGCACTATCCCAGAAAGAAAATCATGGACCCAATAAAACTATTAAAATGGACAAGACATACCACAAAAGAACACTAAATGTGTAGGGGAAACCACTGTAAGGGCTTCCTGAAGCACTTTTCAAAAGAAACCACTAACCACACGCTTTCACACCAAATTACCAATAATAATTTAAAATAAGACACAAATCAGTCAAAAAGGATTCTTATATCAAACCCCTCATATAGAAAATTTCCAAAACACCAGGACACACCAAACAATCACTGTTTATTAAAACACCAAATTTTCAGTTAATTAAACTTTTGGAAAATAAGCAAAGCTAGTGGGTTTCACAAACCATAATGGTATCTCGTGGGCCTCACACATGCATGTTTCTATGCCACACTGGAATCCACCACATGTCCATCTCGGAACTCATCTTCTTGTACCATTAACCATTTCTCCTTCCATATATACCCAGGCATGTAGTTTCCCATGAGAACACTAAGGGTTAAAATCGGACCCATGCATTTTTTTTCAAAACCAAAACATTCAACCCACACTTTTCAAACCTTACACATCAATTTTTTTTAAAGTGCTTCATTTCAAAACATTTTCCAAGACCAAATCAATTTTTCTTAAATAGCAGATTTCTATGATTCTAAAACAATGAGACAAGGAATTATGCAAGAGGAAACTAGTTTCGGTGGGTGACTGTGATATATGGTTGGCGTCCATATGCTAATCATGCCACCACCATGAAGGATTTTATAGGACATCATCCCTGGCTCGACATGGATTTACAGACCCTTCGAGCTCACTGGGACCACTAACCCTACTCCATTTTCAATTTCCCTAAACAAGATTAACCACAAGGATCAAATACTCTGATAAACTTCAACTTAACCTAGTAACTCGAGTCCCGCAATGAGGTGTACTGGCCAAGCACCTTACTCATAGCCATGATGTCGAGTCCCAAAAACCGTAACTCCGTTATACCATGACTCTTCCTAAAAGGAACATGACCGAAGAGAGAAAGCCTCTCTTTGATACGATTTTGTTATGAACCATGCTGGGCCTCCATCCAACCTGGTGCCTGACCTGGTATGCGGTAAGTCCCAAAGGGCGTTTCTGATCCCTACAGTGTGGCACAAGGGCCCAGGGTATGAAAAATAAATAAAAATTGGGAAATATTTACGTGAATAAGTATATATAAAACAATAAGAATGATGAATAAATTAGAACCAAACTCAGACAACCAAACAGGCCCTTAAACTCGGTTTGGATTAAAAGTTTCAAGATGAACTAAAAACCCAAAATAGACTACAACAAAGGGGAAAAATCCAACTAAAACCTTTGTGTGACATAAGGATTCAAATCCCCAATCCACCACCTAGACCATCAATGCAATACAAGGTGCCTCAACATGGAATACACAAAGGGAAAAATCTATACACACCCAAAGGTGTATGCAGGGTGTGAGCCAAATACCCAGAAGGATGCCACCGAAAGAAAAAAAATTCCACTGTTGACGCTCCTTTCGTCACAGAATCTAAAAGATTGGAAAAGGGAATATACGAGCTCAAAGTGATTCATCCTTTGAAGAAAACATAAAAAATCAACAAAGGAAGGAAGAAAGGATCAACAGTTACCTCACCGCGCAAGTTATCTAACTGGTGCGCGGCTACCTTGGTCACGCAAGTGACTTGCGCGACCTAAGTGGTAACCGCCCGGTAACCGCCCAGGGTCTTCTTCTGCCTATAAATAGACCCTGTGGGCCCCCCATTCGAGAGGATTTTTTTTTTCAGAAACTCGGATTGAAGCTCCCGACGCCCAAGTCTCTTCTCAAAGCTTCCGGAACACTTATAAGGTAATTTCTTACCTAGAACGTAAGATCTAAAGAGAAGAAGGAAGGCCTAAGTGTTGAAACTTATCAAACACTTGCGCACCGACTTATTTCCTTCAATATAACTTGCGCGTCCCTTTTCTGGAAGAACCTCCAGAAAATTCTAAAGGGTTTAAAAAAGAGTCGCTCAAGTATTTCAATACTGGTTAAAAATCGCGCAAGTACACCATGTGTCGCGCAGGTATACCTGCGCGACCAATACTTGCACGCCCACGGAAGACTTGCGCGCCTTGCAAGACTTACGCGCCCCTATCTTTTTGGGTGCCCATCTTGCCATTTTTTCCCCTCTTAAGCCATTTCACCTTTCCTTTTCAAGATTCAGTCTTCAAGACACTCTTTAAAGCCATTTATGGCATGATTTCTTGATTTGACTTCCTTATCTGAAAGGAATTCTGTGGAATATCTCTCAAAACCTAGTGATTTAAATATCCTTATGTCACCAAAGATTGAGAGTTCGTTCATTTAAACCTCATCCTTTAAGATGAGAGAATCCTTAACATGGGTATCCTTTTTTAGGAATAATCCCCAGTTATAAATCCTTTAATCTGGGCATCTTCCTTAAGAGTAAGCCCCAAATTATTAAAGTTCCCTAACTTGGGAATCCTCCTCAGGAGTAAGCCCCAAACCTTAATCCCTAACCTGGGTCTCCTTTTTAGGAATAAGACTCAGTCATAATCTTGGGCTTCCTTTTCAGGAGTAAGCCCCAAGTCCCCTAACCCGGGCCTCCTTTTTTAGGAGTAAGTCCCAGTCATAATCATGGGTCTCCTTTTCAGGAATAAGACTCAGTCATAGTCTTGGGATTCCTTTTCAGGAGTAAATCCCAAGCCCCCTTAAATTTCTCTTAACCAGTCCTAATTTACCCTTGATTTGGGTTTCCTTTTCTGGAGTAAAACCCAATCATAAGTCCCCTCCTAACTTGGGCATCCCCCTTAGGAGTAAGCCCCAAGATTAGAGTATTCAAATCTCCAAAAAGCACATATACCTTTATGGACCCTGTTCCTGGATTTTATCCCTAAAAAAGAATCCTAAACCTTCATCTATCTGGGCAGTCATACACACCTAAGCCCCAAACAATTTCTTATGATTGCATCTTTCATGGCACAATTGTCTAATTTTTTACCAATAACTCTTGTTTCTCACACCGAGCATGACTCACGTGATCTTAGAGTGTAAAAGTAATTATGACATTCTTCTTTGAGCCATCAATCATAAACATCATACTCCATTACTCGAACTACGTGGGTTCTGATTCCTTTTCCAAAACAAAGGATACGTAGGTAGCTCATTCATGGGTTCGATCCCAAATTTGAAATAATCCCTGTCCTTCTGAATGACGATAAACTTCAAGTGCCCCACTGAGTGGCTTTAAAACCAGCCTGGTCATCATAATGACCAAGAGACTTTTATATAAATGTTTTGAAGGATACCATTGACCAAGAATCTCTAAACAGATATAGATGATTCTCTATTGGTGAAGAACCTCGAATACATATAAAAGATTCTCTAAATTTCTTGCATATTTAGTCATTGATTGTTAAAACTAAAGGAAAGAACATTTTATACTTGGTAATGTAATAAGGATTCACGAACATAACTTAAATCTATAAAGAGAGTCCCGGAGTAGATAATAATTCCCCTCAAAAAGGTTTGATGAGTCCGACCTCCCATCCTCTTGACCAATGCAAATTCCTAAGCCTCATCAGTCCACAAGCTAATGAGCGCCTACCTTTGGAAAGTGGGTCCAAACGGATGTGGAATCATTGGATGTTTCCGGTTCTACGAACAAACCCGCTAGAAACCGATCGGAACGTTTGAATCTCCCGTCCAGGAGGTCATCCCCGAATTCCGTGCGAAACAAAAATGGTGAACCCGACGTGAATCCTTAACCAAGTTAAAATGATGTTTTCCTTATTTGTTAGGACCCTTGGGCCAACAAATCAATCATTGACATGTGCTCATCCAAAAGATGCAGTGGCCAGATTCATCTTGATTATGTCTGTTATATGGAACATGCACTCTTTTCTCAAGATCTTCTGCAAAATGGCTTTCCTTAAATTCACCCCTGTGAATACTGCTGCTGTGAACACCTCTACTGTGAGGTCTGCTGCTGTGAAAACCAATGCTGCTACTCCTGCTGGAACGTCATCCGCTCTTAGGATGACATCACCAACTCAGCATCTTCAACGCTGGGTTTCTAATGCACTGGTTAAGGAGTACCGTCGCAACGGTACTATCCCAACTCTGGAGGCCACTCGTCAAGCCCTCCAAGTTAACAACTCTACCTGGTCGTCCGGACAACGGCGGCCATCGATCAAGAAGCAGGCGGTGGTGACTACCGTCTCCAACCGTTTCGGGTCGTTATCCCTGGAACGCAATTTCCATTCACTCCCTTACTCTGAGGAAGTGAATGAGCAGGTCCCGCAGAACCTTAATTCAAAAAAACAGGAGTCCTTCTCAAGGGCTCCCATCAACAATCGCCGCCAGACTCGTGCGGTAGTGCGCCCTCAACATGATGAGGGTACCAACTCCAGGCATTCAGCTCAGGTTCCTCGAACCTGAGCAGGCAAGATGAACCGCCAGAGACGAAATCCGGTGAACAATGGGCAGGTTGTCATCCCTGCCATCTTCGGAGAAGTCCACCAACCTAACTTGGTGGCAAACAACGAGCAGGCACACACACCTGCCCGTTTTAATTCCGCTGTCCAGCAGACTCGTCTGGCAGCATCAAGACAATCCCGCCAGGCAATTCCGGCAGAGTACAGTAGGCAGGAACATACACCTGCTTATACATCACCGGTTAGTCAGCAAGCTCGTCTGACTACATATGATGGATCTCGTCAACCGCGTTTGGCGAAGTGTAATCAGCAGGCACATACACCTTCTAATACTAATCAATCCTACCAACAGTCTCATTTGGTAGCACACGGAGAAGTCAGTCAGAAAGTCCCAACGACAAACAGGAGGCAGACTCAACTCTCTACCTCCACACTTGAGTACTGTCAGGATTCACTGACAGAAAAAGGAGGACAGGAGCAGGAACATACACCTACTCCAAGCCCGGAATGGACGTATATCCCCGTTCCGGCGGCTGAAGTCACCAAACATATTTTGTCAATGGTGAAAGAGCAGAAGCAAATTCCTGCTCATATTCTGGATGCTTGCCAGGATATCATAACAGCTTCAGCATCATCACAGGGACAGACACATAAATCTATCCCTAGCAGTGGAGTGACACATCAACGATTCACTCCGGAACAGACACACACATCGGTTCCAGTCCAAGAGGGTTATGGGGCATACTCCCCCATATCATACGGACAACCAAGTCAGGCACATACACCTGATTTGAGTGGAGATCGTCAGCCTAACCTGACCATCTTTCCTGATCAGGCACATACACCTGCTCAGAGTAACCACTTTCGTCAACAAGTGGTTTCTAAAGTAAGTAAGAAGGCATCTAAGAAAAATATCCGCCCAGCACAGTCAGGAGATCAAAGGAAAATCTGTAACCAAGCCTTGCTCGATGCTGGAGTTCTTGAAGCCCTCAGACATTTATCTGTCGAAATTCAAGATTCTACTCCCTCAGTTCCCAATAAAGGGAACATTAATTTTGAAGGTCTTCAACATACACTTCCTCATGAAAACTTGCTTCATGAAAGTTCAGCCAATCTTGAAGTTTCTTCTTCAGATGAGAGCCACAGGAACCCTCTGTGTGGTCAGAATACCAAGGAGCAAGAGATTTCATCTTTTGCTGTAACCCATCATGACGGTCCTCCTCATGGTGATGAACTTCGCTGCGAAAGTCCTCTCCGCAGTAGTGATTCACGTTGTCTCGAAAATTCTTCAGAAGGCAATGTAGTGACGAGAAATCCCTCCTATCTTGAGGCACTTGCAAACGTGAAGCCAGTCATGTCTGATGCTTTACTATTGGCAGGTGAAACTCTTTCTCCATCAGAGGATATCCTGGGGTTCAGGTTATTCTCCGAACCATCCCCAGGTCATTTATCTTCCAGCATGAATAGTGATATCTCTACCAATCTTGTTGAATCTGATGAAGCAACAAGGAAACACCAACTCTAGTCCAAACAGGTAAAAGAATCTTCATTTAATGATAAAGAGGAAATGCTGAACATGAGGAAAAAACTGGCAAAAGGTGAAGTACCAGTCATGTTTTGGCCTTTGGCTGACTCCCAGTACGATATTCCAAAGATGTTGACGGATGATGGAATCCATGATATTCGTCTCAACATATGGAAGACTCTTTGTCAATTGAAGAAGAAAGTATTATCTTACGATGATTATGAAAATCATATTAAGATAATAGAAGGGTTACAACGCCAGATTGATTTGGCATCTCTATCAGTCTCTCGGTATTCGAAGGCTGAAAAGCAACAAAGAACCCTTCAACGTTCATGCCTTGGCGCACTAAGAAAATTGTGTCAGTTAATTTGCAATGCTCCATCTGATGTTCATATAAGAGGATGGGGTGTTCATGGAGCACTACATTTCACAGTGCTTTCCGGTCAGCAAAGCCCGCCGAAAATGGTCTCATGCAATGTTATTGCCCATGGCCGACTACAGTCAATGGGCTTTGTTCATAATCAAAAGCTTGATCAAGAACAGGCTTCAACTAGTTCCTCTCAAAATCAAGTATATAGAGAACAAGTTGTTGAATTGCTCCTACATCAAGCAGGCGAGAATATTGCACAAGCCTCTCGTCTGGAGCAAACATGTCATCAAATGACAGAAGTTTCGGAAATCATCCAACGATCTGTTGAACCAGGTGATAAAAGTGGATACAGGTTAATGCATCCAGCTAATTTCCGAACTAAGATTCGCAAGATCAAGAGAGATTTTAAGAAGATCTCAAACATAGCATGTCAAGAGACACCCCAGATTGCCAGACTGGGGACTTCTCTAACCCAACCCTCAGAGTCAACAAATGGGATTCGAGGAGTTGAGCGGAAGCAGCAGGAACATCCCTAGTCCACTGGACTGGGGACTTTTTCAAATTCTCAATCCCTCCCTCAGAGAAAGTCAGTATTCTCTCGATTAGGGAATAAGCCTCAAGAGGAACGAAGAGCCAAGCTATCAGGAGATTCTCTCCAAGTGACGGTTCTCCAAGAAGTTCCTGAGGGATCAAGTCAACGGAATTCCATGCCTCATCATGGACATAAAAGAAGACAATATCACAGAAATGCTAATAGAAAGGATTCCATGCAATATGCATCCATTAATTTCATCAATGTCGTTGCTGCTGATTCACCAGATGAGGCTCAATCAGAGGGATCAGACGAAGAGGTTCCTGCTCAAGAAGTTGCGCACACAGACCTAAATGAAGAAGGTGTGCGCACACGTAATCAAAGGCTTACCCAAAATCTGGGTATTCCTTCAAATAACACACTTCCCCCTCTCCGAAAAGGATCCAATAAGGGGAAAGGAAAGAATCAAGTTACTTCTCACCATTCCTCTGAAGGAGGTCAATCGCTTTCATTAGAGCAAAGGTTTGCACAACAGGAGGAAGAAATGAAAGAATTAAGATGGTTGAATGCAGAACTACTTCAGAGTAGTCTTCTTCTTAAGAATGCTGAAGTCTGACAGCCGAAGGAATTTGTTGTAACTACTGAGATGGATCAAGAATATCCTCCTTTATCAGTACACCCACAGAGGTCTAATCCTATGGGTCAAACGGAACAACGGTTGGTAGCACTACCATCAGTTGCAGCACCAACCACCACGTCTGTCCAAGCTCCATTCATTGCACCTACCCAAAACCAAGTTCAACCTGAGGTTTCTCAAAAGTTAATAACTACTATTGAGTCATTAACAGCTCGGTTAGAAACTATGGAAGGGAAACGGGCGCAAGTTCAACCTGAAAAGAAAGTTTACCCTGAATGGGTAGATTCAATTTCTCCTCCATCCAGTTTTGGAAACCCTATTTTCCCTACTTTCAATGGATCAGGCGACCTTGAACAACATTTTACGCATTACGTGTCTTGTTGTGATCCTATGATGGGAACTCCAGAGCAGCAAGAAGCAGTGAAACTCAGATGCTTCGTACGAACCTTGCAAGGACCAGCTTTTGTCTGGTATACAAGCTTGCAATCCCGGTCAGTCATCGGATGGGAGGATCTTCGTCCAAAATTCCTTCTTCAGTTTAGCTCAACTTTGCCAAAAACGACAGTTTTCGATCTTACAAACTGCAAGCAAAGGGAGAATGAAAGAGTCTCTGATTTCATTGCTCGTTGGAAGGGATTAACGTATTCCCTGAGTTTAGCACTCCCTCAGGAGGAATTGTTGCCAATCTGTGTGGAAAATTTGCGTGACGAATTACGCATGTCATTGATCCCTGTGAAATACACAGGAGGGTTTCGAGACCTTACTTCAATCGCTCAGCAGATTGAAGATTCCCTTATACAGGCTAAGGTTAAATATCGTATAATTCCATCAGCTCCAGGAAGAAGAATGGGTAAAACAGAAACTGCTATAGTTATTCTTAAACAAGCACCTGTACCTATATCTACTTCAAAACCTTCATCTTCTCGAAGGACTCCACCTCCTGAATGCCAACAACAAAGGCCGTTTCGTCCAAATGATCAAAGAGATCAATGACGAAAACAATTTGAGGATATGAAGAGTAAAACATACTCTTTCCGAAGTGAGCAAGTTCCTGGTTACTTCATTTCAGCTCTGGAAAATAATTTGGTTCATTTACTAGTGCCCAAGAGGCCAAACAAGGAAGGAGATGAAGACCATCCCAATTATTGTCCTTTTCATCAAATGTTGGGACATCCCATCCAGGAGTGTTTTATCTTTAAAGACCTCCTGCAAAAGATGGTCGACTTGGGACAAGTCAAATTGAAGGGTTCTTCAGCTCATTTAGCATGTATTACCGCTACAGATCCAGAGGAAGGAGGCGAGTGGCAGGAAGTCAAAAGCAAAACTGCGAAAAAAATATGATGATTGGATGTTCAGAAAGACAATCAATCAGACCCATTTCATTTTGCGAACACAATTGAAGAAGCCAATTGTGTCTCCTAAAAAAGCTGCAGTAAAGCCTCCATCAAAAGATAAATCCTCAAAAGGGCAGCGCAATTCAAAGAAGAAAGAGGAATCAGGAGAAGATGAGTATGTATCAAAGCCTAAATTGTCTTTGACTCTGGCAGATTTCATGCCATCTACTTCAAAGCCACGGGCACCGCCCCATCAAACGGCACAACCTAAACAGGCTAACCAGGCAGAGTCTTTATCAGACGAAGAGTTAATCTTTGGTTCTATTAATATGATTTAATTAACAGATTCATATTCCAGTCTTGATGAGCCTAAATTCCCTGTATCAAATAAGTGAATCCGAAGAGGTTCTAGAGGTTCAGGATATAGGGGAAGACGTGGATCTTTCCAAAGCCACTACTTTAATTTTACCCCTGCTAGCACTGTATATGCAGCAGAAACTCATGGTAGAGCCCTTCAGCGAGCTCAAAAAGAACAAGCAAGTTCTTCTGCCAATGGCCAACTCAGTTTTGGCACAGTTATTTTGGAAGATCGATGAAAGGTTCCATCTTCTTTATCTCAGCAAGTAAATAGATCTAATCAGTCTAATCTTCCAAAACCAAGGATGTTGCCAACTTCAATACAAGATGCATCAGCTTCCAAAGCAACTGCTTCCAAGGTACCTTCTAAACCGCATATTCCTATTGGGAAACGCAGACCTCTAGATCAAAAGTATGATATATTGAAACACTTGGCCCAAGTACCATCCAAGTTATCAATTTTGGATGCTTTGAATCTGTCAAAAGATCTTCGGGAAGCACTCATCAAAGCTTTGTCAAGTCCTCAGGAGTTTGAAGCTGAAATTGCTGCAGCTGAAATCTATCACATAGAGAATAATCCTGCAGAATGCCATGCAGTGATATCTTTTATTGATAAAGATGAAGATGATGTTGTGCATGGGCACATAAAACCTTTGTACTTATCTGGAAAAGTCAATGGTATAGATGTTCGAAGAGATTTCATTGACAATGGTTCAGGAGTCAACCTCATGCCCATTCGTACACTTCGTCGATTGGGCCTCACGAAATCTGATTTATCTCCTTCTACCATGATGTTGCAAGGATATGATAAAAATGAACAAGAACCACTGGGAGAAGTTACACTCAGAACTCAGTTTGGAGATCTTGTTTCCAATTCGGATTTCATGATTGTTGATCAGGACTCAGCTTTCAATATCTTGCTTGGAAGACGCTGGCTACATCAGCATGCAGCTATTCCGTCATCATACCATCAATGTCTCAAATACTTTTTCGATGGTCAAGTTGGAACATTGTATGGTGATAAGGCCCCGTTCAAGAAATGTGAGTCTCAATACATTGAGGCAGAATTTTATCACATGAAGGGAAGAGAAAAATCTACAATGAAGGAAATTACCAAATTTAATGCTCCATATGGTCTGGAAAAAATTCCAATAAATCCATTTTCACATGTGAGCACAGATTATGTGTTACCTATCAGTCAAATTGAAAAAATAGGCCCAAATCAAAATACTCTTATGGAAAGATCCATAATGTCAATTACGGCAATCGAGCCAGACAACATAAGAGAAATTGGTAACTTACCAAGCAGTGATGAAAGCATAAGTGGTGACGTATTCATTTCGTCTGCAGAAATCCAACAAGTCTATACTTCGCTAATCAGGCCAGAAGAAGTTATAGCAACACCAGAGGTGAATAATGATGTGGATTCTCAATCCATCATCCCCTCTTTATTTCCCAAAGAAGACCTTTTATCATCAATAGGGTCGGAAATGGAAGCTTCTTCTTCAAAATGTGAAAATTTTGACATCTCTTATGATCATGAGAATTTCGTTTTTTCATCTACTTTGCAAGTAGAAACGGAAGAAAGAACACATGGTGAAGAGGAAGAGGAAGATCTTAGAGATTCTCCTCCAGCATTTGAAGAGGGTATCTCTACCACTGTGGATGAACTCAGAGAAGTAAATCTGGGTACAGAGAAAGATCCACTCCCCACTTTAATTAGTGCGGCCATGACCCTTGAAGAGAAAGAGATGTATATTACTTTTCTAAAGCAAAATAAAGATATTTTTGCTTGGAATTATACAGAGATGCCTGGCCTTGATCCTGATGTTGCCACCCATCATTTGGGTTTGCCAAAAGAACATCGAGGATTCAAGCAAGCCGCAAGAAGAACACACCCAACCTATGCTTCCAAAATTGAGGCTGAAGTGGATAAGCTTATCAAAGCTAACTTCGTCAGAGAAGTTCAATATCCCAAGTGGTTGGCTAATATTGTCCCTGTAAAGAAGAAGAACGGACAAATTAGGGTTTGCATCGATTTCAGAGATCTTAATCGGTATTGTCCTAAAGATGATTTCCCAGTTCCGATTACAGAACTCTTAATTGATGCGACGGCTGGCTATGAAGTACTTTCTTTCATGGATGGATATTCTGGATATAATCAGATCCGAATGGCCCCAGAAGATGAGGAATATACAGCCTTCAGATCTCCTCAAGGTGTGTTTTGTTACCGGGTGATGCCCTTTGGTTTAAAGAATGCATGTGCAACATATCAACGCGCCATGCATCGTATCTTCAAATCTCTTTTAGGGAAGTTTGTTGAATGCTATGTAGATGATTTGGTGGTTAAATCCAAACAACGTTCTAATCACTTGGCTGATTTGGAAGTCATATTCTACAAGCTTCGACAACATAATTTGAAGATGAACCCCTTAAAATGTGATTTTGGGGTAACCTCAGGAAAATTCCTCGGCTTTGTTGTACGCCATCGTGGTATTGAAGTCGATCCTGAGAAAACTAAATCAATACTTGGTATGTCACCTCCTCATAATTTGAAAGAATTAAGAGGACTTCAAGGACACTTAGCCTATATTCGGCGTTTCATCGCCAATTTGGCAGGCAAAAGTTTACCCTTTACCAAATTATTGAAGAAAGGAGTCACTTACCAGTGGACTGAAGAACGTCAAGAAGCATTTGATGTTCTCAAGAAATACCTCTTGAGTCCACTAGTACTCATGCCACCTGTTGAGGGTAGACCACTTATCCTCTATGTGACAGCTTTAGAGCGATCATTGGGTGCCTTTCTCGCTCAAAAGAATGATGCTGGGAATGAAAATAGTCTCTACTATCTCAGTAGAACTATGCTTGAAGCAGAAACCCGGTATTCAAGTATTGAAAAGTTCTGCCTAGCATTAATCTTTGCAGTTCAGAAACTGAGACACTACCTGCAACATCATGAGGTCCAATTGGTATCTCGTAATAATCCGCTCAAATTCATCCTTAGTCGTCCAAGGCTTACAGGACGTCTGGCAAGGTGGGCGGTTATTCTACAGCAGTTCGACATTCAGTATGTGTCTCAAAAGGCAATTAAGGGCCAAGCTCTGGCTGATTTCCTGGCTGAACATCCTTCAGTAGAAGACACGTATTCAGATATCGAACTCCCTGATGAGGAAGTTTTCTCTATTCAAGAGAGTCCTCAAACATGGGAAATGTATTTTGATGGTGCTTCTAGAAGTCCAACAGGGAAGAAAATGGAAAATCCTAAATTCAACAAAGTTGGTTTAGGAATTGTGCTCATTTCTCCAGATAAGGCAGTGTTACCTTATTCCTTTTTGTTGTGGGAAGGTGGTACCCATAATGAAGCTGAATACCAAGCTCTCATTACAGGCTTGGAGTTAGCGCTTCAAGTACAAGTGAATCACTTAAAGGTGAAAGGTGATTCAGACCTGGTAATCAAACAAGTCAATGGGGATTATGCCATCAGAAAATAAGAATTAATCCCTTTGTATGATTACGTCAGAGTGTTAATTTCGGAATTCCCTTCAGAACCGACATTTTCTTAGGTCCCAAGATCACAAAATGCTCAAACTGATGCACTGGATAATATAGCCACAGCTTTAGCAGATCCAAATCGGGACGAGACAACCATCTGTATTGCCCACCTTCGTGCAATTTCACCTTATGTTCAAGTCAGAACAGAGGAAATTAATGAAATTAGTCCCATTCCTGAACCGTATGGTCATACTACAGGATGGATGTCACCTATCAGGGAATACCTTCAAAATGGAACACTTCCACCTGATAGAGCCGAGAAAGAACAAATTCGGCGATGTGTGGTCAATTTTACTCTTTATGATAGCCCAAACCACCTCGAGAAAATTCTTTACAAACATGGTTTTGATGGAGTTCTCTTCATATGTATTGATGGTGAAGAGACAATGGCTGTCATAAAAGAAGTGCATGCAGGAGTCTGTGGTGCCCACCAGTCTGGACATAGACTGTCTGATCAAATTCGAAGGCTTGGATACTTTTGGCCTTCAATGATACAAGATTGTGTTAATTTCACAAAGAAGTGTCATTCATGCCAAGTATATGCCAACTTCATTCATAAACCTCCAGAGTTGCTTCATACAGCTAAATACTCATGGCCATTTTCCATATGGGGAATAGATGTGGTGGGACCTTACCCTTCAGCTACGGCCAAGCAATTTAAGTACATTCTTACTGCTACTGATTTCTTTTCCAAATGGGCAGAGGCAGTACCTCTCAAAGAAGTCAATTCTAAATGCATTGTTAGCTTCATCAAGTCTAACATCATTACTAGATTTGGTGTCCCTCATACCATATTGACGGACAACGGCACCAACTTCTGTTCTTCTGAGGTAAAGAAATTGTATCAAGAATACAACATTAAGTCCAACCATTCATCTCGATATCATGCAGCGGCTAATGGCCAGATAGAGGCCTTCAACAAGACTCTTTCAAATATACTGCAAAAGATGGTGGATAAAGATAAGAAGTCATGGCCAGATAAACTCTTTCATGCTTTATGGGCTTATCGGACTACCACTCGCAATACAATGCGGTCAACTCCATATTCATTGGTATATGGAACAGAAGCAGTCTTTCCAATTGAAGTTCAATTTCCCTCACTCAGAATAGCCATTTGTGATCAGTTATCTACAGATGAGAAATCCCAAAAGCGGTTGAATGAATTGGAACAGTTAGATGAGAAAATATTGTGCACTTTTCACCACTTAGAAATCTATCAGAATCGAATAGCATGAGATTTTAACAAAAAAAGTTCGTCTTCGTTCATTCATTTAGGGAGAATTGGTATTGGTTCTCAGAGCACCAATGATACCAGGAAAGAAGCCTCCCAAGCTTGAACCAAAATGGGAAGGACCTTATTCAATACATAAGGTCTACTCCAATGGAGCATATTCTCTAATCTTAATGGATGGAGAACACATCACGACTCCAACTAATGCCAGATTTCTGAAGAAGTATTTTGTATAAACACAAAATATTGTTCCCAGATCAAAAAACAATCACATTGGTTCATATTTTGTCCGAGATGACATTAAACTATATTATGTCCTATCTACATGACATTAAACTGTACAGAAGTTTCATATTTTGTCCGAGATGACATTAAACTATATTATGTCCTATCTACATGACATTAAACTGTACAAAAGTTTCATATTTTGTCCGAGATGACATTAAACTATATTATGTCCTATCTACATGACATTAAACTGTACAGAAGTTTCATATTTTGTCCGAGATGACATTAAACTATATTATGTTCTATCTACATGACATTAAACTGTACAGAAGTTTCATATTTTGTCCGAGATGACATTAAACTATATTATGTCCTATCTACAAGACATTAAACTGTACAGAAGTTTCATATTTTGTCCGAGATGACATTAAACTATATTATGTCCTATCTACATGACATTAAACTGTACAGAAGTTTCATATTTTGTCCGAGATGACATTAAACTATATTATGTCCTATCTACATGACATTAAACTGTACAGAAGTTTCATATTTTGTCCGAGATGACATTAAACTATATTATGTCCTATCTACATGAAATTAAACTGTACAGAAGGTTCATATTTTGTCCGAGATGACATTAAACTATATTGTGTCCTAGCAACATGACATTAAACTGTGTGGCACTTCCAACATCCAGCATGACGATAAACTGTAAAAAGTCCCCAGAACTGATATCCTCGTATTGGTTCACTTTAGTCCTAGCTACATGACTTTAAACTGTACAGCACCAGTTCGTCTTTGCTATATGACGTTAAACTATACAGCAATGGTCCAGTATGACTTTAAACTGCAACTTTGTCCCACACGACATTAAACTGTGAAAAAGTTCCCTAAACCGTCCAGCATGACCTTAAACTGCATCATCCCTGGTCCATGTATATGACCATAAACTATTTGCAAATCCTTTATGTCCAGCAAGACGTTAAACTGTAACGTCCTAATTACATGACGCTAAACTGTATAGAAAATCCCTCACGTCCGGAAAGACATTAAACTATATAATCTCAAAAGTCCAGTATGACATTAAACTGCACCATTCACGGTCCATGCATATGACCTTAAACTATTCTCACTTTCGTCTGACATGACGTTAAAATGGTACACTCTTTTGTCCTTACTGCATGACAATAAACTGCACAGTCCCCCTTTCGTCCAATATGACGTTAAACTATTTTATCCCCATCGTCCTAACTACATGATGCTAAACTGTACAAAAAAATCCTTAATATGTCCTACATGACATTAAACTGTTATTTTGTCCCTGCTACATGACACTAAACTGTGCAGCACCAATAGTCCTAACTGCAAGACTTTAAACTGCATAGTCCCTTTTTTTATTATGTCCTACATGACATTAAACTATGCATTAATTGTTAAGGTTGTTATTACCTCTTGTTTCTCACACCGAGTATGACTCACGTGAGCTTAGAGCGAACATCAACCATAACACTCCCTTTGGGCCACTAACCATGTGTAAGTCCCAACAATATTTTTTTAGATCATTGTCCCCATGAACAACTTGATCATTAATTCATTCTTTAATTGAACTACACAGACTTTGATCCTTGCCCTCCAAGCTGGGTATGTAGGCAACCTCCCAGGGTTCAGGCCCAAAAACAATCTCTTCACATCGGTTCACCACCATCTCATATGATGTTGATTCATGAAACCGCCCCTGGAATCAATATCTTTACATTGATTCACTTTCATCCTTGTTATATGACGTTAAACTATACAACACTTTTGTCCGGTACGACAATAAACTACAATAATTCTTTGATTTCCTCATTTGATAAGGAACCATTATTGACATTGGTTTTTAATCATGTTTCATTTCAAAAGACTACGTGCATACATGGTAATGCCTAAACTTTTTATCTTAGGTTAAACCATCATTGCACTAAAGTCCCCTTTCACCCTTCACATGTACGAACCAAATTTGTACAAAGGGTAGTCCTAGAACTATGTGGACTTGATTCCCATCCTTATGGGATACGTAGGAACATTCGAGTATCCCTCGAATCCAGTCCCAAGTCTTTTGGGCCTAACCCCAAATTTCACTTTCAGTCCCTTGGCTGAAAAGTCCTCATGAAAAACACACACTGTGTATTCATTATTATGGTCCGAATTCTATGGCCCTAAACTAAGATTTCTCACACTTTCGTCCTGCATGACGTTAAACTGCATTTCAAGAACTACGTATGGCTTGATTCTCATTCTTATGAGATACGTAGTGAAGTCCAAATTTCAATTCAGGACCCAGCCACAACATGATTATGGTTTTTATTGACCTATGTATCTCTATATACATTGGACAATACCCATCTTTATGTGTTATAATCCTAACCTTAAATATTTTCAGATCTTCATAACCCTTTTCATGACTTCTAGTCACAAAAATGTCAAACTTATGAGAATTCTTTTTGCTTGACTATGCAGCACGTGCCCATAGGTGGCCTTGCATAAACAGTCCACATAACAGACTTTTCAGCCGAAAGATGCTATTTATTTGACCATGCAGCCAATTCCCATAGGTGGCCCTGCATATTTCAACCCCCTAACGGGTTTTGTTAAATAATAGTAACTTCATTCTTGGTAAGGATGCCTCTTTTGTCCTTATTTGTCAAAAACGACAGTATGTAGGGATCCGCAAAAAATAGCCTTCCTTAATATATTTGTCCCATATCCTTTTTCATGATCTGAAAGTATTCAAGTCTATGGTTTATTCTTATTCCCTACGTTTGGGTCAGACCTTCGTAGGAGTGATGTTCATCCAGTTCTTCGATATTATTGTTCGGAAATATCTTCTCCATATTCAAGTACCTCTTTCCATACAACAAACTCTATACTTTAGAAAATTTGAATCTCCATAAACTTTCACTGGCTTTTAACACTAGGAAAGTAAATTTCTGGGAGTTCTTTTTCCTGACTATGCAGCACGTGCCCATAGGTGGCCTTGCATAAACAGTCCACATATCAGACTTGTCAGCCAAAAGATGCTATTTATTTGACCATGCAGCCAATGCCCATAGGTGGCCCTGCATATTTCAACCCCCTAACGGGTTTTGTTAAATAATAGTAACTTCATTCTTGGAAACTACTTCTTCTAATGCCTTTTAGCTCTTTTTCATATCATTCCTCAGATTCAAATATTCTTAAGCCATAGTTTACATTTTTTCTCTCATACTTGAGTATGGTAATATGTTTTCAGATAAATTGTCAAGGAATTGAATCAATTTTAATCTATTTTGGTCAAAGCTATTTCGACCTTAAACATTATCCCCTTTATGTCCGGCATGCATGACTTTAAACTGCCCACAAAAGACAAAGGAACTCTGAATAAAAGTCAAGTTCCAGCTCACTAAATATACATTTATGTGTAATTTAGGTAATATTGAGCAATTAAAAAGTTCAAAGTTTGTAGGATTATTTGTAATAATCCTAGTAAAAAAATCAAACTATGCTTACTAGGCCCATTGGCTTATGTTAATTTGAAGCAGGTAGTGAAAGAATGTAGGTACAAATGATTGAAGATGAAAGTGTTTTTCATTGATACACAAGAATTAGAAGGACATCCACAGACTGGAGTCTCTTCTCTTTTTCAAGAATTACAAGAGGCTTTCAACAAAACACTTCTTTGATTTACGGCATCCCAAGCTTCATCAGCAACCACCTGGAATTCATTCATTCAAATGGATACAAAAAGAGATGCAGTGATACCAGCTCTTCTTGGAACAATTGTAAAAAGATGTTCTTGAGTGCGGTTTGAGAAAATTTCCTGCTGATCAAACAGTGACTCTGTTTTTGTCCAAGAGGTTTGAAAGATGGATACATGGATTTGAGAATGGAGCATTGGAAGTAAAGAGTCATTTGGAGAGAGTACTCTTTTCAGATATTGCTCTAATACCATGTTTGTCTTGTCCCCACCAATCATTAGTGGAAAACATTTCAGCCCATGGGTTTTCCATTTTCATATCTGCAAGGAAATGGCATAGAGAAAGAACTTGATAGTTCACACCATTGTTGTTGCTCTTAATGCACAGCATAACCGAAATAGAGGAGTAGCAGTGCAACTGCATCTCAGGTGTATAATTGTTTTCATATGGAACATTGACTCCTTGCAGGTGACCATGACCACACAGAGGCAGATGGATGCTCCGTGGAAAATTAGGATGATATTTCTTCAAGTACATAGCCAAATCTGGGAGAGTGTTGTTGCAGATATCATAGTAATCATGGCCAATGATGTTCGTCAAGTCATCAATCCACTTGCTAGCTAGTTCATCAGCCATTCCAATTCCCTTGGGAACCACTGAATCTGCACAAAAGATGAATAAACTAACTCTTAAATGGGTTTATTTTTCATAAATTTGTGAAGAAATTTGAAAAAAATGGCTAAGGCATTAAGGCGCGCAAGTCTAAACATGGCGCGCAAGTATTCGTGTGTCGCGCTAGTTTTTGACGCGCAAGTATAAACCGCGCAAGTACAAATACCTTTACAGGAGCGCGACATCAAGGAAAACAGTGGAAAACAGAGCAGACTTGCGCGGCTTAGGTGACCTGCGCGGAGATAGCTCGAGAAGGTATGAAGTTCGGAAATCCGGATACTTGTACGGAGGTGAGGCTGTGTATTTATAGGCCAGGAAGCCTATCTGCGTGCCGTACCCAGAGCGCTTAAGGCCTGCGCGACGCAAACTTGCGCGCCGCCCTCTGCGCACTGAAGACTTGTTCTCCACCCTTTTCCTTTGGATGGATTCGATTTCCTCAGAGTCAAATCCTCATTTCTCTCCGGATCCAACTCTGAGGGGGGACTTTTGTTGATGCTCCTTTCGTCACAGAATCTAAAAGATCGGAAAAAGGAATATCCGAGCTCAAAGTGATTCATCCTTTGAAGAAAACATAAAAAATCAACAAAGGAAGGAAGAAAGGATCAACAGTTACCTCACCGCGCAAGTTATCTAACTGGCGCGCAAGTGTACTTGCACGGCTACCTTGGTCGCGCAAGTGACTTGCGCGACCTAAGTGGTAACCGCCCGGTAACCGCCTGGGGTCTTCTCCTGCCTATAAATAGACCCTGTGGGCCCCCCATTCGAGAGGATTTTTTTTCAGAAACTCGGATTGAAGCTCCCGATGCCCAAGTCTCTTCTCAAAGCTTCCGAAACACTTCTAAGGTAATTTCTTACCTAGAACGGAAGATCTAAAGAGAAGAAGGAAGGCCTAAGTGTTCAAACTTATCAAACACTTGCGCGCCGACTTATTTCCTTCAATATAACTTGCGCGTCCCTTTTCTGGAAAAACCTCAAGAAAATTCTAAAGGGTTTAAAAAAGAGTCGCTCAAGTATTTCAATGCTAGTTAAAAATCGCGCAAGTACACCATGTGTCGCGCAGGTATACCTGCACGACCAATACTTGCGCGCCCACGGAAGACTTGCGCGCCTTGCAAGACTTGCGCACCCCTATCTTTTTGGGTGCCCATCTTGCCCCTTTTTCCCCTCTTAATCCATTTCACCTTTCCTTTTCAAGATTCAGTCTTCAAGACACTCTTCAAAGCCATTTATGGAATGATTTCTTGATTTGACTTCCTTATCTGAAAGGAATTCTGTGGAATATCTCTCAAAACCTAGTGATTTAAATATCCTTATGTCACCAAAGATTGAGAGTTCGTTCATTTAAACCTCATCCTTTAAGATGAGAGAATCCTTAACCTGGGTCTCCTTTTGAGGAATAATCCCCAGTTATAAATCCTTTAATCTGGGCATCTTCCTTAAGAGTAAGCCCCAAATTCTTAAAGTTCCCTAACTTGGGCATCCTCCTCAGGAGTAAGCCCCAAACCTTAATCCCTAACCTGGGTCTCCTTTTTAGGAATAAGACTCAGTCATAATCTTGGGCTTCCTTTTCAGGAGTAAGCCCCAAGTCCACTAACCTGGGCCTCCTTTTTTAGGAGTAAGTCCCAGTCATAATCCTGGGTCTCCTTTTCAGGAATAAGACTCAGTCATAGTCTTGGGCTTCCTTTTCAGGAGTAAATCCCAAGCCCCCTTAAATTTCTCTCAACCAGTCCTAATTTACCCTTGATTTGGGTTTCCTTTTCAGGAGTAAAACCCAATCATAAGTCCCCTCCTAACTTGGGCATCCTCCTTAGGAGTAAGCCCCAAGATTAGAGTATTCAAATCTCCATAAAGCACATATACCTTTATGGACCCTGTTCCTGGATTTTCTCCCTAAAAAAGAATCCTAAACTTTCATCTATCTGGGCAGTCATACATACCTAAGCCCCAAACAATTTCTTATAATTGCATCTTTCATGGCACAATTGTCTAAATTTTTACCAATACCTCTTGTTTCTCACACCGAGCATGACTCACGTGAGCTTAGAGTGTAAAAGTAATTATTACATTCTTCTTTGACCCATCAATCATAAACATCATACTCCATTACTCGAACTACGTGGGTTCTGATTCCTTTTCCAAAACAAAGGATACGTAGGTAGCCCATTCATGGGTTCGATCCCAACTTTGAAATAATCCTTGTCCTTCTAAATGACGATAAACTTCAAGTGCCCCACTGAGTGGCTTTAAAACCAGCCTGGTCATCATAATGACCAAGAGACTTTTATATAAATGTTTTGAAGGATACCATTGACCAAGAATCTCTAAACAGATATAGATGATTCTCTATTGATGAAGAACCTCGAATACATATAAAAGATTCTCTAAATTTCTTGCATATTTAGTCATTGATTGTTAAAACTAAAGGAAAGCACATTTTATACTTGGTAATGTAATAAGGATTCACGAACATAACTTAAATATATAAAGAGAGTCCAGGAGTAGACAATAATTCCCCTCAAAAAGGTGTGATGAGTCTGACCTCCCATCCTCTCGACCAATGAAAATTCCTAAGCCTCATCAGTCCACAAGCTAATGAGCGCCTACCTTTGGAAAGTGGGTCCAAACGGATGTGGAATCATTGGATGTTTCCGGTTCTACGAACAAACCCGCTAGAAACCGATCGGAACGTTTGAATCTCCCGTCCAGGAGGTCATCCCCGAATTCCGTGCGAAACATCCACACATAAATATTAAATGAAAAATACATATGAAGGTTTAATAAATAAAGGGACATAAAGACCTAAACACTTTAATGAATCGGTATCTATAAAAATAACTTCAAATAGAAACAACTTAAATTAAGAGTACACCCTTACCATTAAAAAACCAAAACCATTAGTAAAAACCCAAAACTTTTGGAAAACCCCAAACCATAAATAAAAACCAAAACCATAAATAAAAACCCAAAAATTTAAGAAAAATACAAACCTTTAAAAAACAATGTTGCACATTATCCCGACGGTGTGTGTAATGTAATCTAGGAGCACAAAAAGTTGGAGAGGCCCTATAGGTACTAGAAACCGGTGGGACCCTAGAATGTTGTGTCTCGGTGAGACATGGCTTTGAAACCAAGACCCTCATAAAACGTGGATTAGAAACCATGAACCTAAGAAAACATGTCTTCAAAACCAAAACCCTCATTCATTCAAATGTTTAGTTAGTGTTTCAACCATCAGTCCTGGTAGTGAAACTGGGCCGAGTCACCTCCGGAACACTAGCCCACTAGTCCTAGTTCCCCACACCTAATACCCCAGGCTTCCTGCTTAGTTCTCATTTAAATTTCACATTCACAAGACATGTCACATGTTACATTCATATAAAAAAAACAAAGGAGGCATTGTCCGTACATAATAACACACTCACACACACACAGATTCCCTTTTGAAATAATACGCACACAGAAATCCATCTGAAACTCAATCTATAACAATTAAAAAATCAAATAAACCAACTGCATAATTAAAAGACACCATTTTAAGATTAATCAAATCATTAGAAAATTTATCAAAAAACACATTTTCATTTTCAAATCCTTTTGAAATCTCATCTTGCACCTTCCACATAAGGAATAAACAAAACAAACACATTTTTTTAAAGTCACTTCATCCTGTATGTATGTCAAAAACTTAAAAAATATATTTTTGCACGACACAATCAAACCATAAGACATGATTAAGTAGAAAATTAATCCCAACCAACACTACACATGTCAAAATCACCCTTTACACACCCAAAACGTATTTTATCACCACACACACTAAAACAAATTTTCAAAAGTGTTGCATGCTCCATATAAATATTTTTGAAATACTCTACTCCATTTATAGAACACATTTTCACCGTTAATGAAACTAAATAAATCATAAATAAAAATTTATAAGATAGTTTAAAAAATAATTCACTCTGATTTACCTACTCGACCCACACTACACCTTCACTTATGACCAAACACATACAACACCATGTCAAAAATTTAATTCACAACACTTTCATAGATTAACAACAAAATAAAAAATTTATTTAAATGAAAACAATTGTCTGAATATATATTTCCAGAAAAATGCACCCATACCATGTGAGAAATCTACTAATCAAATCTGATTCATGCTAAACTTCATCAAAACCAAATTTTCACTAAAAAAATAAATTAAACATGAAAAATTAATAAAAAAAGAAAGATAATTAATTAAATAATATTTAAACACAGAATCACCAACCTCGGGTGAAGAAATAATCAATATCTAGTTGTGAAACCAACACCACACATCAATCACACTACAAAAAACATGACTAAACCCTAAAACAAAGATCTGAACCAAAATTATCAATGGAAAACCTCAAACAACTCAAAAACCCCCAAATCAAAACCCTAAAGTGAAGGAAACAGCTTACCAGAGGGAGAGGCAATGAAGGAAGGGTTGCAATCACTGGATGATGAGGCCATCGGGTTCGTGATGGGGAGAGGGCGAGGCTAGCAGTGGTGATTTCGACGAGGGGTAGTGGGGAATCATGTCGTCGCAATGGGAGGCAGTGTGGTGGTGAGTCAATCATGATGGGAGGAGGGGAGGCCAGTGGAGGGCATGCATAGGCGAGGAGGCCAGTTGGGAGGTAGGGTGACGACACGAGTAGGGGAAGGCCGGTAGGAAGGGACAGGTGGTTCGGTGTGGGAGTGGTGTAGTGTGGTTAGATTACAGGGGGAGCTGTGATGGCCCAAGGGAATGAGAAAGGGGAGGAAAACCCAACCCAAAAAAATAGAATAAAAAATATAAAGACAAAATATAACTAAAAATAATAATAATAATAATAATAATAATAATAATAATAATAAGTATTACAATATCAAAAAACTCAATAAATTTTATACTCTTAATACTAATAATAATAATAATATTCTCAAATATTTATAATAATATTATTCTTATCATTAAAACAAAATTCATTAATTTTTTATCACACTTTTCTTATTTTATTTTATTTTTTTTATATTACCACTCATTTAATTTTTTTATTTAATATTAATTCCTTTTATTTAATTAGTTGCACATTTTGAAGGCATGCGGGGAACTAGGTGAGGTTTTGTGGTGACCTAGGTGAGGCCATATGACTTCAACAGTGGTGCACTAAATGTTGTTAATGCAAAAATGTGCGTTTTTAAATAAGAACCCAAAATTTTTAGTCGGGCTTCAACCCAAGCTACCTGACGCACAAAAAATTAATAAAATAAATAATTGAAAGACGGTGGGTGTCACAAGATATTTCTAGAACCTTTAATAAAATTTTAAAATATTGAAAATGTTCAAGTAGGTTCATCACAAAAATCAAAAATAAGTGTTGTTACATCAAGAGATACACCCACAAAAACTTATAAGTAGGAATATTTTCATAAAATTCTATTATATTTTGGTAATAATTGATTGAAATCATCTAATGTTCAATCACAAGCATTCACAACAAATAAGGTACCATCTACCTCTGATAATAATTTCAGTTCCCACTCTAGACTTATGAAATGTTTAGGTTCAAAATTAAAACATATTTAAAAGTAGATGAAGAAAGGTGATGAAGTTATTACCACTACATCTATAATAAATAAATAGAATTGTAGAAATAAATGTTCATTAATAAAATACCATTATAAATATATAAAAAATAAATGATGAAAGCTTGTAAATCAAGGATATTTGTCAAATAAAAAGATCAAGAGTTTTTTATTTCTATTTGTGTTGTGAAAGATTCTGTCACGTAGCATATGATTACTGGTATAATATAATAGTGTCTCAATATTAATGGAATCTTATATAAATAGGAGAAAATAAATAAAAAATCAAAGACCATAGATGAATGGGAAGAATCTAAATTTAACAAACTGATCTTAAAGATTAAAGAACCTATGTGGTATATTTTAATGGTGGTTGTAAAACATAAGAGGAATTAAAGTATAAATCATTCATGTATTCCAATAAAATGTTTAGAATAAAAGACCCTCATATCTAAAGAATATATAGAATCCTGAAGTGGGTAACAAATAGATTAGGATTATTCTCAATAAAAACGCAAGAAGATCAATAAGAGTTCTAAACCCCAGAGATACATATGTTGTGGAAAAATTCTTCACAAAAAGGACAACTATATAATGCTCATAAAAATAATAATGAGAAGGAGAAATCTTAAGCATCAAAGGGGAAGACCAATCTAAAATCAAAATAAAAGGACTAATGTGGAAATAGGAATACCTAAAATTATATGGGGATCTATTAATGAAATTGTGTATATTCCAAATGATATAATAGTAATTTCCCCATATAATTTTAATAGAGAAAGGAAAATTCCATAAGAAGAGTAGAAATAAGATTCTAAGGGAAATACTAATATTCCACATGAAGAAATAAAATTTTATGTGAGATTTTTAAAAAATGAAAACCCAAGAACATCAAATGTACTATGTTGGAGGTTCATGATGGTTGGACACACCTTATATGATCATTTGTTCATAACTATATCCCAACAAGAAATACTAAAAATAAATAATAAATCACCAGGTGATGAATTTAGCTTGATGGATAGTGTAATGATCAAAAGACCACATAAAGTTATTCATAAACAATTAGAGATTTTATAATTCCCAAGATTACTAAGAAAGTAATTAAAGATAGTATAAATATTTCACCATATTATAGAGGAGAAGAGAAAGTAATTTCATGGTTGAGAAGAATATTAACCTTTTTTCTCTCATTTAAAAGAAAAAGAGAAGCACATTTTTCCATACACTTTGTTTTTATTCATTGTTTATAATGAATTGAAGGTGATTCACATAATCAGCGTTAGAAATAAGTTGAAGAAATCATATTTCCATATCTTGAAGATAGAATATTAATTACAAGATTAATGGAACACACCATCCCAGTTTGATTGATTTGTTGATATCTTGAATATTGTTTTGGAAATAGATTACATATCAACAATGATGATGATGATCATGTTTTTAAAATAGATCAGAAAAAATTGAATTCAACATCATGGATGAGATCAAAAAAATGGTATTCACGTTAATTGGTATTCAGAAGTTCAAAAGATAAAAATATCCAACTTAATTAAGTAAAGCTAGAGATTATCCCTTGAGGGGAATTATTCGAATAAGAATTACAAACTATATATTTTATCATAATCTATCATTTATAGAAGTTAATTATTCACAAATTCATTGATAAGGTATCTATTCTTACTCTCCCATCCATATTCAAAAAGAAAAACTAAAAAAAATATATAAACTTATTGGAGACAATTTTAAATTATCAATAAAATTAAAAAAAATTAAAAAAATTTACGAGACTGAATTCTAGATCATAAACTTCCAAATATACTTTAATGTTTTTAATTAGTGTGTTAATATGAGTGCAGGTGTTTCAAGTTGAATATGCAATGAAAATTTTATTTATTAGTGATGTATCCAAAATTTAACTTGTATTATATCAATTGGTATTAACCAATTACTATATATAAGGAAATAGTTGAATAGTCTTTGAGGAATGAAAAATGTTATTATATAAAATTTGGTATCCTACTCTAAATTGTGTGTGGAAAACAGTGATATCTAAAATAGACCCTAATGTTTTCTAGACTATGTTATCCCAAGTATAATATGAGTGGTATAACTGAGGGAGAATTTCATTAAAAAGAAATGATACCACCCACTATTAAGTTCTTTTTATTTTTCATCAATGGGGGAGAGGAGAAAATGAAAAGATATGGAAAATATGGATAACAAATTAGCATCCCACTTGATGATCCTGTATTTTGTTTCTTTTTTTAATCATTGATTCTATATGTGAATAAGTACATAATATCAATATGAATTGAAGATGTTAACTAGATTATGACTATGGTTTAGTGTTCCCAATATTGGTTATGTGTGTTGATTGATGTTCCAAAGATGTTATGTGCATTGAATCAAGAATCTTGGTTGTTTTGATGTATTATAGAAGATCCATATATTTTGGAAGTTCAAATGTCACATTTTCTATATTTAGACGAGGTGTATTTAAGTTTGAATATTGATGAAATGGTATTCATTGATTGGAGAACATGTGATAATTCGATTCACATTACTTACAATATCATAAAAAGTAAAGATAAATCATTTATTAATGGTTTCATAGGATGATTCATTATGTTAAAGATTTAATGAAGATGACTAAATACAATCTGAATATTTTCTTGCATGAGAAAATTTGGAGTCCATTTAAAAAAATGGAAAATAAATTTATATTTTTCATAAAGGAATTAGGATAAATAAGTAATTGGAGTTAGTTGGAAATTTAATACCAAGAAATTACTAAGAATGTTATGGGTGTGAACAAAAAACAATGACATCCATAGCCAACCATCAATGCTAGATCAATCCTACGCATGTGGGAGTAGGATAAACCAAATTGGAGAGTCAGTAAGGCCATATTTCCATGTATACTGGAGTGAGGGTGAGAATATCACCCACATGGACACAAAATTATGTGCATGGTGCATGTATAGTGAACATAGATGTTCCCAAGAGAACTATAAATTTTTGTGGGGTGGCCCATGCATGGGATAGTTTTGGCAATGTTCCAAGTGCCAATGGTACTACTAAAGACATTGATAAGATTATACAGTGATGCTCAATCAAATGAGAAGTTGATGACGGATGGTAATGGAGTGGATAATATTTATTCATAAAAAACTCACTCCTATAACATATTTAATCTTATTAGATTAATAATAAATTACTGATGAACCCTCCACATCATCTTCCTACTCTATCCTTTCTAAGGGTTTCCATTCATCAAGTTATATGTGACCAAACTTCGGATGAATGACTCGATTGCAATTTTTTTTGATGTGGATGATCGCATGAGGTCATAAGTTGCCGAGAAAATGGTTTATAGTATTCAATAATGTGGTTCATGATTCTACGATGTGCATGAATATGTTTTCACAATGATATAGTTTCTTCTATGGAAGATCTGAATCTTGAAATAATTTGTGACATATTATCACATGCACGTGAGTCCGAACTCATAAAGGAGGAAACTAGATATGTAAATACACCATGATTCTCAATATCATCATAAAATTATAATGGAAAAATACATCTGAGCAACAAAAAACTCCAATATATTTAGGTAATGTTAACTCATTGATAGAAACGAAATATTTTGTATGATTCTGAATGTAACTTGTCACGAAATAAAAACTGAATGAAGATGCGGTGAAACGCACCTATAAAATAAGATTACCTGAGAACAAGAGCTACTACAAAAAAAACTGGAGAGATCATTTTTCTATTGAAAAAATAATAATCCATGTAATCTAGTTTTGGAAGAGAGAAGGGTGTTTCGTACAATGCATTTCATGAAGTTTCGTCTATGAGGCATAATATTATTTGAATTTAAAGGCCTCCAATGTGTAGTATTCACATGAAGGATAATAAGACACCCATAAATCATCTCTTGCTTTCATAATTTTTTTTCATTAATGTTTTTCACAAAGAAGAATAAAGAAACTATGATTACACCGAGATAGTATTATAAATAGATTTCATAAAGAACTTAATTATTTCAAGAAGTACATATATATGCATTTGATGTTGTAGGAAGAAAATAGGAGAGATAGTAACACGTATATACTCATGAAAAGAAGAAATAGAAGGCTCTCATAAAATTAAGAATCTGTTTCTAACTGTAGTTGTTGAGCTCTATCATGTGATCTGGTATGACCAGAATTCTGTTATTCATAACCATTACTCACCCAACCAACATTCAGGTCGAATGCGGATCCTTATTGCCTTACATGAAGATTCTTAGATAAAAAAGGGACATTGTCACAACATTGTGCATGACTTTGTTATTCTGTGATGCCTTTAGATTAAATGCAATTTTAGTCAACCCTAGATCACTTTGGATGTTTTCTGGAGAGCTCCTCTTCCTGGATGGGAAAAATCATTATTGATGGAACCTCCAAAAAAAATCCGGGTCCTGCGGGATGTTGGGATATCTACAAAAAACATCATGGTCAGATCCTTGGATGATTCATGGGTAGGTGTGGGATTTCCACCTCTCTTGAAACCGAGATGTTGAGTTTAATTCATGTTATTGCCTTCACCAAGATCCTTTAGTGGAATAACCTCTGGATCAAAAGTCACTCGATGACCATCGTCCAAGCGATTGGGAATGGAATAGATCATATTGCATGGCCAGTTACTACCTGTTGGATGGATTTCACCCGCTCTCTTAAAGATCTCAACTATATCATCACACTTGTTTATCACGAAGCAAACAAGGTTGCAGATGGCCTATCCAACATGAAATTAAACCAAGACATTACCAAGTTCGAAGAACTCCTTGTTGATCTTATGACCTAACCTGAAAAATATTATAATATGATTATATATTTTAGACTCTTGTAATCCCCCCTTTATATAATTAATGTTCTTTGGAATTTAAAAAAAGAATAAAAACAAGGCTAAATTTTTTGTTCTCAAATGAAAGAGAATATCCATGTGAGCTGTTTTACAAGATAAAACAACGGTGTAGATGCAGAAAAATGATCAAGGGCTGAGGATGGTTCGGGCATGACAAAGTGAAGGCATATTTGGAACCGACGATCTAGTCTGGGGGGGGGGGCTGGAGGGGCAGTGTGAAAAAAATTCACATTTGCGTGAAAAAAATATTTCCCACATGGAAAACTATGGGATTTGAGAGATTTTTTCACGCGGGTGTGGAAATTCTCGTTTCGCGGGGTTCATTGACGCGTTGTCGATGCCGGGTGTGCAATATTTCACGTCGGATTGTTTTTCGCGCGGACTCGCGAACCCGACCACCTATTAATAGAAGGCCACCCCTTCGACTTCCAGGCCGAAGAATCTAAATCGTCTCTCATGTGCGAAATTCCTCTCCCGTGCATGCAAAAAGATAGCTCTCAGGTACTGAATTTTTCACACTAGGTCACTCGGGGGTCTGCTTTTGCGCGAGACCCCTCGGGCTTGATCCTCGTCCAAATCCCTTCAACTCCCATCCCCCGTGTGCAATTCCTTTCAATTGCGCATAATCCTCTCGTTTGTGCGCAAACCCTTCCAAGTTGAGTGCCCGTAATTGCGTGCCCGGACCAGTCCTTTCATGTCCGAACCCGATTGCACACCCGACCTAGCCTTTTTTCACGCACGCCGCTTAATTGTGTGTCGCCCCTACTGATTTCGCACCAAAACGGTCTTTTTTGCGCAAGCATCTCAATTGTGTGCCAGCCCGACCCTTTTTCGAACAGCAGTCCCTTTCACGCGCAAGCCTCCCGCCTTGTGCGCCCATGATGTCCCTCTTCCAGGCATCATTTTCTGGCACCTCTCGCGCCCAAAGCACATTTTTCATATACTCATTTCCCGTGCAACCTCCTATGTTCGGACGAAGTAACTTCAAAGTCCCCTGGACGATATTGCCCGTTGCATTGCTTCGCCTCATTCTTCTCTACATAGACACGCTAACGGCTATTGCTTCTTCACATAGTCATGCTAACGTGGACCCCCAATGGTTCACTCCATGACACCCCCTAGCCATGACATTGTCTGTCCCTTCTCTTCACCATGGAGCAGAGGGTATGAGTTATGTAAGTCCTAGGGGTGCGGAGCAAACCCACCTCGTCCGAGCTGGAGGACGTTAAACTGTCAAGCACCATCGTCCTCAGCACATGATGTTAAACTGTTGCCTCGCCCCGTGCCTCGCACGCGGGGTGCCCCCACCTTGGAATTCTGCATGCCCACTGGTCTCCACGAGAATGAGATCATTCCTCACATTGAATGAGATCCCCTTTATCGGGGCAGCGTCTGTCCGTGGGGAAAGGGAAAACCACCTTGGTGTAAGCCCCTAGCTTTCTTGTAGGAGGCAGTATCCCTGCTCCTCCACTCTTCTTCGATCCAGAGAACCCGGGGAGGGGGTGGGGGGATGGACACTGAATCTCTCCTTTCTTCGGTGCCAAAACCCTCTCCCGCTGGGCTTTGTCGCCATCGGGCCTCCATCCTGGAGTAAGTCCCAATCTCCATCTCCCTGGGCCGCAAACCACGCATAAGCCCCTGTTTCCTCTCTAGGCTGCTAACACTACAGGAAAAAGGACTTTTTACGACCAGAATAAATCACGTCGCAAAAAGTCCGTCCAAGTTGTTATTTGCGACGGGGGTATAACCCGTCGCAAATAACCGATTATTTGCGACGGGGGGATCCTCCTGTCGCCAATACCCGGCGGCGGTTAATAGCTTTTTGCGACGGGATGTGCTCCCGTAACAAAAGGTGTGTCGGTAGGGACTATTTGCGACGGGTCCCGTCTTAAATAATTTTTTAACCGCCGACAGTAATTAATGCGGGCATAGGTATTTGCGACGGGACCCGTCGCAAAAGACACTATTTGCCACGGGTTACCTGTCGCAAATAATCTAACCTATATATACTCCCATCCGTTTTTCTTTTCATTCCATTAATTTCTCAGATCTTGTTTCTCTCGGAACTCGGATTTCAGAGGAAAAGTTTTTCTAAGTAACTTTGTTTGGACACGAAGAAGTTGTGAAGCCGTCTACATCAATAGCAAATCAAGTTTAAAGGTATTTATGTTTTATTTAATTTATTATTTATTTCAAATTTTTATGTTAATTTTCATTATTGTTGATTAGTTGTAATTAAATTGAATTTAAATTGTTTTGTCTTGACTATTTATTTGTACTAATAAATTGAAAGTTTTAGTATTAATTTTTAATAATTAGTAGTAATCAGTAATTATTAACGATAATTAGTAATGTACATAATTAATTTGTAGTAATTAATAATAATTGGTGATAAATAATAATAAATACTAATAAATAGTAATAAATATTAATAATTATTAATAAATACTAATAAATATTAATAATTATTAATAAATAGTAATAATGAGTAATAATGAGTAATAAATAGTATTAATGAGTAATAAATAGCAATAAATTAAAATAATTAGTAATAAATTGTAATAATTAGTAATAAATTGTAATAATTAGTAATAAATTGTAATAATTAGTAATAAATTGTAATAATTAGTAATAAATTGTAATAATTAGTAATAAATTGTAATAATTAGTAATAAATTGCAATAATTAGTAATAAATTGTAATAATTAGTAATAAATTGTAATAATTAGTAATAAATTGTAATAATTAGTAATAAATTGTAATAATTAGTAATAAATTGTAATAATTAGTAATAAATTGTAATAATTAGTAATAAATTGTAATAAATTATATTAATTAGTAATAAATTGTATTAATTAATAATAAATTGTATTAATTAGTAATAAATTGTAATAATTCGTAATAAATTGTAATAATTATTAATAAATTGTAATAATTAGTAATAAATTGTAATAATTAGTAATAAATTCTAATAATTAGTAATAATTAGTAATAAATTGTAACAATTAGTTATAAATAGTAATAATTAGTAATAAATTGTAATAATTAGTAATAAATTGTAACAAATTATTATAATTGGAAATAAATTGTAGTAATTAGTAATAAATTGTAATAATTAGTAATAATTTGCAATAATTAGTAATAAATTGTAATAAATTGTCATATTTAGTAATAAATTGTAATAATTAGTAATAAATTGTAATAATTAGTAATAAATTGTAATAATTAGTAATAAATTTTAATAATTAATAATAAATTGTAAGAATTAGTAATAAATTGTAATAATTATCAATAAATTGTAATATTTAGTAATAAATTGTAATAATTAGAAATAAATTGTAATAATTAGTAATAAATTGTAATAATTAGTTATAAATTGTAATAATTAATAATAAATTGTAATAATTAGTAATAAATTGTAATGATTAGTAACAAAATGTAATAATTAGTAATAAATTGTAATAATTAGTAATAATTAGTAATAAATTGTAATAATTAGTAATAATTAGTAATAAATTGTATTAATTAGTAATAAATTGTATTAATTAGTAATAAATTGTATTAATTAGTAATAAATTGTATTAATTAGTAATAAATTCTAATTATTAGTAATAAATTCTGATAATTAGTAATAAATTCTAATAATTGGTAATAAAGTGTAATAATTAGTAATAGACTATAATAATTAGTAATAAACATTAATAATTAGTGATAAACATTAATAATTAGTAATAAACATTAATAATTAAAAATAAATTGTAATAATTAGTAATAATTAGTAATAATTATTAATAAATAGTAATATTTATTAATAATTAGTAATAATTATTACTAATTAGTAATAATTAGTAATAAATACTAATAATTAGTTCTAATTTGTAATAATTAATAATAAATACTTATAATTAGTAATAATTAGTAATAATTAGTAATAATTAATAATAATTAGTAATAATTAGTAATAATTAGTAATAATTAGTAATAATTACTAATAATTGTTAATAATTTGTAATAATTAGTAATAATTAGTAATAATTAGTAATAATTATTAATATTTAGTAATAAATTGTAATAATTAGGAATAAATAAGAATAATTAGGAATAATTAGGAATAATTAGGAATAATTAGTAATAATTGGGAATAATTAGGAATAATTAGGAATAAATACTAATAATTAGTAATAAATAGGAATAAATAGCAATAAATAGTAATAATTAGGAATAATTAGCAATAAGTAAGCATAAATACTAATAAATACAAATAATTAGCAATAATTTGCAATAAATAGCAATAAATAGAAATAAATAGAAATAAATAGCAATAAGTAGAAATAATTAATAATAAATAGCAATAATTAGCAATAATTAGCAATAAAGAGCAATAATTAGCAGTAATTAGCAATAATTAGCAATAATTAGAAATAATTAGCATTAAATAGAAGTAATTATGAATAAACAGGAATAATTGATAATAATTAGTAATAAATTGTAATAATTAGTAATAAATTGTAACAATTAGTAATAAATTACAATAATTAGTAATAAATACTAATAATTACTAATAATTACGAAACATTACTAATAATTAGGAATAATTAGCAATACTTAGAAATAATTAGGAATAATTAGTAATAAATAGGAATAACTAGTAATAAATAGGAATAATTAGTAATAAATAAGAATAATTAGTAATAATTAGTAATAATTAGTAATAATTAGTAATAATTAGTAATAATTAGTAATAATTAGTAACAATTAGTAACAATTAGTAATAATTAGTAATAGTAAGTAATAATTAGTAGTAGTTAGTAATAAATAGTAATAGTTAGTAATAAATACTAATAGTTAGTAATAAATAGTAATAGTTAGTAATAAATAGTAATAGTTAGTAATAAATAATAATAATTAGTAAGGAACAATTAGGAACAGTTAGGAAGAAATTTTAATAAATTTTAATAAATTTTAAGAACTTGGCACAATTTCTAGTGGATTGACGACACTCCTTTTGCTCGATGACTTTTCTCATTTCAACTCTCACCAACTCAAAACATTATGAAAAATGTGCTGCTACATAGGCATATTAAATCTTGTATGCATGAGATTGGATATACATTCGTAGTATCACATTTTTTATAATGTTTTTCGGCGGTGACAGTTGGAAGAAGACGATTCATCGACGAAAAGGGGGCTCTTTTGTCTGACGGCTCATTTACTTGCATCTTTCTCACACTGAAATCACAATGAAGAATCTCTTCGGAGGTACGCATATTCATTCTCGTGTATACGAGAATGAATATGCGTACCTCCGACCAGATTCTTCATTGTGATTTCACTGTGAGAAATATGCAAGTAAATGAGCGGTCGGACAAAAGAGGAGTCGTCAATCCATTGGAAATTGTGTCACCCTTAATTAATGGTAATTATTAAGAATTAGTAGTAATTAGATATATTTTTTTTTCAGATAGTGTTTTTATAATTTCAAAATATTCAAAGGTAGTGATGATTTTATATTTTGTATAAAAATATGGAACAAGGAAGTCGACATCAGTCATTATTATATGATCGCACTGGGATAAATCAGCACAGAAATCCAAATGGTTCTGGTTTAAATCCTGTATATATTGAGGGTGTTGATGATCTCTTATAATTTGCATCATCAAAACCAGAATATGTTTCAGAAGGTACAATTAAGTGTCCTTGTAAAAAATGTGCTTTGAGAATGTTAGACACATTTGACAAGGTTGGGGGACATCTCTTGCGGTTTGGTTTTCAACCAGATTATGTTTTTTGGTATCAACACGGTGAAAAAGTTATAGGGAAGATACTAATAACATGATTCCGGATCCGTCACGGTTCCAAAATTTATTACATGATGTTGTAGGTCCATCTCTTCAACAAACTGAAACTCGTGATGATATAGATTTAACTCCCGAGTTAGCACCATCCAATTTTTATGAGTTGTTAAGGTCTGCTGAGGATGCATTATATTCTAGTTGCAATATAAGAAAATTAGAAGCGGTTGCAAAATTTATGGCTATTAAATCAGATAATGCAATTTCAAACAACTGTTTTTATCAGATATTTTCTTGGGTTAAAACATTGTTACCTGAAGGAAATGTGTTGCCTGCAAATTACTATGAGAGCAAGAGGCTAGTTCATAATCTGGGCCTTAGTTATCAGAAGATTCATGAATTTGAAAATGATTGTATCTTATATTCTAGTGAAAATGAGTCATTGGATAGTTGTCCCACATGTGGAAAATCGAGGTATAAGGAAGCTCAATCAGGGAAGTCTTGATCAATTCCTGTAAAACCGTCGATATATTTCCCCCTTAGACCCAGGCTGCAACATTTATTTATGTCTCATAACACAGTGTCAATTATATCATGGCACAAAACAAATATTTCAACCTATAAAAGCATTAATCATCCATATGATGGTGATTCATGGAAACATTTTGATCGTCTGCATCAGTATTTTTCTTTAAAATCCTAAAACATGTGATTGGGTCTTTCTAGTGACGGTTTCTATCCATTTGGTTCTTATGGTACTTAGTATTCATGTTGGCCTATCTTTATAACTCTATACAATCTACCTCCATATATGTTGATGAAGGATCCCTATATATTTTTGACCTTATTAATCCTAGGACATCTGAAAAAGAATATTGATGTTTTTTTTGAAACCATTGATTGATGAGTTAAATGAATTGTGGAGTAATGGTGTTAGTATATATGATGTTGCTGCAAAACAAAATTTCACATTAAAATCTGTATTGATGTAGACGATTAGTGACTTTCTGGCATATGGCATGTTATCTGGTTGGAGTGCATATGGTCCGAAATCATGTCCATACTATATGAAATACATCAAAGCATTTATACTCTTTACTGGGAAAAAACCTTGCTATTTTTACTATCATCGCAGATTTCTTCCAACCGATCATTGTTTTCGAAGGAACACGTCTCATTTCAGAAAAGGTGCAATTGAAAGGGATGAAACTCCAAAAATGATCTCAGTTACAGAGTTTAAATCTGTTATATTTTAATTACCTCCCATCACATTTGGTCCAACAATAAACCAACATAAAATTGATGGTTTTGGGAAAGAACATAATTGGATAAAATGAAGCATTTTTTGGGATCTCCCATATTGGTCTGATTTGTTGGTCCGCCACATGTTGGATGTTATAAATATTGAGAAGAACTATTTTGATAATTTATTTCATACAGTTTTGGATACACCAGGTAAGACCAAATATACTATAAAAGCACGATTAGATCTTGCCCAAATTTGTAGGCAACCAGAACTTGAACTATTTGAAAATGTCAGATCACAGAGGTTAATGAAGCCAAAATCATCTTATACACTATCCAAAGAAAGTTGCTTATTATTTTTTCAGTGGATTGCAGATTTGAGACTTCCATATGGATATGCTTCCAATTTGGACAGATGAGTTAAGAATGGTCATATTATCGGATTAAAAAGTCATGATTGTCATGTTATAATGGAAAGACTTATACCGATTGGATTCATAGGTTTGTTGAATTATATGATTTGGGATTTGATAACATACATATTATATTTTTTTGAGACATTTGTGTAGAAAAAAAGACTACGATGCACTAATAAAATTGGAAAAAGATGTTGTTATAATTATATGTAAACTGGAAAAAATATTTCAGTCTGCTTTATTTGACTCAATGGAACATCTAATATTACATTTTCCACATGAAGCTAAATGTGGAGGTCCAGTATAGTTTCCATGGATGTACCCATTCGAGAGATGCATGCAGAAATTGAAGAAAAAAGTATGTAACAAAGCATCAATTGAAGGTTCAATTGCTGAAGCTTATTTGCAAGAGGAAATTTCGTTTTTATGCTCTCACTATTTTGAATCTAAATATCCCTTAAAACAAAAACGCATTGGATGGAACGAGGGAAATGTTAATGATGAAATGGACAATAAATTATTAGTTTTTAATCAGCCAAATCTTGGCATCGGTGGAGTTCAAGAATGATGGATTTCAGACGATGAACATCACAGAGCTCATACATATGTTCTGCCCAACTATGCAGAAATGACAACATTTGTACTATGAGTGCTTCTATCAATTATTTTATAATTTCTGTTACAGTATGTAAACTTATTTTATTTGTAGGTTATATGATAATCATATCAAGAATCAACTTCCACAAATTACAGCTTCTGCTCTTGAAGAGCGCAGACAAAAAAAATTTCTCAATGGTTTAAAAAATTGGTAATATTAATTATTGATGGTTTAATATCAATTTAGTTTACTATTTATTATATTGATAATTGTTTTGAAAAATTTCTAGTGTCTCAACATGCTGATAAAATTGATATGCGATAGTGTATATTGAGTAACCCACCATCAAAAATGGTTAAATCTTATACTGCATATGTGGTGAATGGTTTTCGATTTCATAAACATGCATATGGGGAATCAAAAAAAATAATGAACAGTGGAGTTTGTTTGAGAGGATCGCATCATAGAGAAACTGAATTTTACTTTTATGACATTCTGGATGAAATCATTGAGCTATGTTATCTTGGACAGAATTACATAACGATGTTTAAATATCATTTGTTGGATACTGAGAGAGGCTTGCGTGTTCATCTGACTCATAGAATCTTCGATATTAAATATAAAAGTCTTCTGGTAGTAAATGAACCATTTTTTCTGGCTCAACAAGCACATCAAATTTATTACGCAAAGTACTATGCCACTTCAAGAGACCTGAGTGATTAGTGGAGCATAATAAAAATAAAATCTCAGAAAAATCAATTTACCCAAACTGAATGTGGTACTGCTGAAATAGAAGGAATTAAAAATTTTCAAGAGACTACTCAAAATCCATCTTTTTCACAATGAAATGTGAATATCGATGATGACACCCCACAATTAAGGGTCAATGGTGACGGAGATGTTAATGATCTTACAAATGAATTTGAAATGAAAAGGGATGGTGAAAGTGAAACTCATATGGATATTGATGATTCCCAGGAGAAATATGAAGACATTGACATCATCAGATATGAAGATGATGATGAAGGTGAACATTAACATAGTTAAATGCTGGTTATGATCATAAATAATATATATCTATACATGATAGTTATTTTTAACTATCTACTAACAAAAATAATTTTGTGTTTTAGATAGATCTTGATCTATTTCACGAGTTACAGGAGGCTGATCTACCTTTGGATGAGGGGGATGTGGAATCATCTGACCCTCAGCCTATTGGTGGTTCAAGAGGTACGCGGAGGGGGTGCGGTCTTGCACGACTAATGATTCATGACCTTATCCCCGAGCGACGTCCACATCTTTGCTTTGATCCACGCACATGGTGGTATGATAACCTGTATATTTTAGTTATCTTTTTCATTAATTTATTTATATATATAATAATTGTTTTATTATTTATTCTTTTTTCACATTTTTTGTGCATGTAGTTGTTCAACAGGGGAGCACTATCTTGCGCAATAATTTTTTCAGCCATGGATCACATGGGAACAGATTCTCATTGATGTACAGCTCGCCATGTACAATCATTGGCTAGTACATAAATAAATAATATTTATTTTGAAATTTATTTTATTAATAATTTGATATTGAAAATTATTTTTAGGGTTTATGGTATCCCATCGAGGATTGCATGCGTGACGCTATCCATGCAGCATGGGAGGTGGCTATGCGTGAGCGTTTGTGTCACTTTTTACACAATTTTAGAAAGATGACCATTAAGAAAGTAGGAGCGACATTATTTCATGAGTCGTGTAGAGCCCACTGACTAGAGTACATTTCATCTCAGGTTTGGGATGGATTATGTGCACACTGGTTGGGTGGTGGATTTCAGTGGAGTTATTCATTGGGTTGGCAGAACCGAGGGAGACAGGAGGTGACACGTCAAGCTAGTAGTCGTACATTCAGTATGCATAGAGAGCATCTGATAAGTATATTTTTTTTAAAAATTATATAACTTTTAACATAAAAATTTTATTTTATATTTCTGTAGGCAGTCGAGCATCCTGATATTACAGAGTTTGACATTTATCGGAGGATGTATAGTGATCTAGACACTGGAGAGATTAGAGGTGATCGCCAGCGTCAGATTGTGGTTAGTATTATTTTTTCACTTTGACAATTAACTGCATATAATATTTTCAAAATTTTAATTTCAAATTGGAATTGAAGGGGTCATATGAGCCTGCGACCTCTCAAACACAGGCTGAGGGTCAGGATGAGGTGACTGATCAGACCAGTGCACACCATTTCGACGAGGCAGCATGGATGCAGGCGACTCAGTATGGCTTTGAGAAGGGCCGAGTAGTTGGTATCGGCTCTCATGTGAATCCTCGTACTTATTATGGTACTATGTGATGTCAGCGTCTAGCTCGAGAGGAACTCGTGGAGAGGCATCATCTTCAGCCTCACAATATCAGGAGCAGTTACAAGCTCAGAATGACATTACAGAGAGTTTGCAGAAGCAACAAGAAGAGATGCGTCAACAGTAGCAGCAGCAGAAGCAGCAACATGAGGAGGAGATGCGTCGATGGCAGCAGCAGCATCAGGATAAGATTGAGTACATGTGTCGTCTAACTCGTAGTTCGGGGATGGAGTTTCCTCCACCATCTTTTTCAGCCCCTCGACCTCCTCCAGAAGACGACCCCCCGTGATTTTTTATGTTAAAAACATTTGAATTTAACATTTGTTGTAAGATGAACTATTTATATTTTCTATCTTTTATATTGGTACGAGTATTAGATAATTTAATTTTTAATATTTTGTGATTTTTTTTCTGAATATTGAGAATTTTAATAATTTTAATAATTTTTATTTTATTTATTATTTTAATAATAATATTATTATTATTTCATTAATCATAATTTTATTAAATATATTTTTTCAGTATTATATTTTTTAATGTTTATTTATTTTACCAAAAATAATAATAATAATAATATTTCATGATTTTTTAATATTATTTTGTGAATATTGATAATTTTAATATATTATGATTTTAATAATATTAATAATAATAAAGTTAATGTTTCAATATTCATAATTTTATTAATTTTATTTTTTTAAAAAAATTATTATTATTTGCAATCAGATCTGTTGTGACGGGTTCCCGTCGCAAATAGTCTAAATATTTTTTTTAAACTATTTGTGATGGGATTGGGGACCCATCGCAAAAAGTATTCACGATGGGCCCATCGCAAATAGTCTAAATAAATTTTTTTATAAACGTATTTGTGATGGGACTACGAGCCCATCACAAAAAAGATTGTATATATAAAGTATATACTCGGAGACTTATTTGCGACGGGGAAGTACCCCGTCGCAAAAAATATTATTTGTGACGGGCCTATCACAAATAATATTTTTTGCGACGCTGTTTTCTGCCACTGGAAATTTGTGACAGGATCCCGTCACAAATAACCCGTCTCAAATATCTATAATTCTAGTTGTGTAACCACACATAAGCCCATGTTTCCTCTTTGGGCCGCTAACTACGTGTGAGCCCCACTTCACTTCCCACAGACACACCTTTCACAACGTGATCGCCAGGTCTTTGTTGTCTCTTGTTTCTCACACCAAGCATGACTCATGTGGGCTTAGAGAAAGCATCAACCATAAAATCCTCCCCAGGTAGCCTAGAGTGTAAGCCTTAATCTCCTTGAACTACGTGGTCTTTGATCTTTGCTAAGGCAATGTACGTAGGAAGCCTCCATGAGGTCCAAGCCTAACTTTTTTACCTGAACTATGAGGTCTTTGATCCTTGCCAAGGAAGGGTTTGTAGGAAGCCTCCACGAGGTTCAAGGCCAACACCCAGTCATTCCGACCCCCTTCACGTCGGTTCACCACACCACCCGAACTACGAGGACATCGATCTTTTCTAAGGCAGGGTACATATGAAGCCTCTCTAAGTTTCAAGCTGACCACCATCCATTAGTCCTGACAATAGTCACGTCGGTGCACTAAGCACCTACAACCCGAACTATGAGGCCTTTGATCCTTTCTAAGGCAGGGTGCGTAGGAAGCCTCCATGAGGTTATATTCCACCACTCATTGGTCGCTCCAACCACATTCACATCGGTTCTCCAACACCTTGGAAAACCTAGAGTGTAAGCCCCACACCCATAACCAAGATCTACATGGTCTTTTATCCTTGACAAGGCAAGTTACGTAGGAATCCCCCATGAGGTTCAATCCCCTCATCCATTGTTCATCCTAACCCCCTTCACGTCGGTTCACCAACACCTTGGGCTGCCTCCGAGCGTAAGCCCCAAATTCCCCATACCCGAACTACATGGACTTCGATCCTTACTAAGGTAAGGTTCGTAGGAAGCCTCCGTGAGTTTCAAACCCAACACCCAATAGTTCCGACTCTCTTCATGTCGGTTCTCCCCCGTCCTGTGTGACGTTAAACTATGGACCCCATCTATTGGTAAGACATTGTGACCCCGTACATTGGTAAGCTGTTGTCAACCCCATTCAATGGTAATCCGTTGACACCACTATCCAGCGGTAAGCTGTTGCGACCCCATTTAGTGATAAGTCGTTGACACCCCATCCAACGGTAAGCCGTTAAAAAGACCACAATCGGTGGTAAGCCTTCATCAGATTAACTATGTAGACTTTGACTCCATGCCATGGGGATATGATACGTAAGAAGTCTCTTTGAGGATCAAGCCCAAAACCATCGTCATCCTCATGAAGGTTCCATATCATTCACCATCCACTTCATGGAACCTTCCATCATCCATCCTGATTCTTACCCGGGATGCCACATCCCGGTGGGATCATGACACCCCAATACTCATTACGTCTAATAGAAATCGGGAAGCCAACCACACATTGGCCCCAACATCAGTGTTCCCTCAAAGGGTTGCACCCATCTGATCCACTCTGGTCTGTGTTCTGATTAGCCCGATCTGTCTCTGTTGAATGTTAAACTTGTGGCATACCCTATGTTAAACATGGGAAGTTGAGGAAAACCTCAGATACATGCCCATGGAATATGACTCACTGCGTTCGATGTGGGATGCCTTGGGCTTCCGTGCCCTCGAGAAGCCCTATAATAAGGGATATAAGACAGACACACCAGTGTCCTTACGCCTAGACAGGCCAGTGATTCCCAATGTGACTACTCCCCTGGCCGATGATTGTTGCCCTGACCAGACCCCTTAGAATGTCCCAAAAGAATCAGTGTAATTAACTGGTGTCCATGAAGATATAGGGATAAGAAGAGTTTTACGAACAACGTATTAAATCTATAAGGGAGACCCGGACTAGGTAACGTGTTCTGAGGAGGAATCCATGGAAGAAAGAACTAACATCCCATCACCCCATTTTGAACAAGGAGCAGACGTCCCTGAATAAGGAGTGGATGCCGCCTTCATTTGGAAAGCGGAAATGTGGGGCAACAGATAGTGCTGCCATCCCTCCAAAAGAGACGGACACGCGTGCCTCCGATAAAACGTCGGAAACTGTAATGGTGAACTCAAGGTGAAATTATTCTCCTCAAAATAGAGACTAGTAGTGTTCGAGGCATCAATGGATTGACGTGCCACCAGATCTAGCTACCCGGTGCAGGGTCCAGATAAGAAAATAGCAGTCCTGGTGTGAAACTCACCAGAAGTTGGGGCAGTAGAATGTTGGATATCTCATTCTGAGATGTTGTCAGCGTGGATCCCCCATACCGGCCATGGAAGACGGGATAATTTTGGGGCATTGGTCGTCAATTCCTTTTTCCGTCAGCACTAATGAGTTAATGTCCCTACTTATCAGGAATCAAGTTACTGCTCCAGGGATGCGATCACCACCAGCCCATCGATGTACGGGCAGGGGTAGCGCCCACATGGATGTTTCACGTGGCTTCACCTCTCCCACGATAGCCTCTACATCTACGACCATGGGGCACCCACGACCCATATCCCCATATGAGGTCATCCAAAGAAGGGTGATCAATGAACTCGTGTGACGTTATGAGGAGAAGGGCATAATTCCGACCCGGGATATGGCCCGCCTGGATCTGGAGGCGTTTGTGCCTCATCGCTAATGCCGCCCCTGAGGGCTGCACAGGGATCCATTTCTCCCCACCCCGACATACAACCGTTTCATAAGCCTATCCCCATTGCGCTTTGATGACCCCTCTCCTTACGCAGATGAGATAGGTGAAATTTGGACTAGCCCTATTAGAGTCCCATTTTAGGGGCTCCCAGTGAGGGCTCCCACCTGGATGTGTTAGCACTGCCACCCGGTATTGCTTGAAGAGGAGTAGGTAAGCTACATACCTGCACCACCGGCCCCGGTTCGTCTAACCCGATGCCAGCGTTGGGCGCAAGTAGAGGAGGATTCTCTCCAAGGGGCGTTAACATCGGCAGCTACTGTGGCCCGAACCCCCGCCGACACATATCCTCAGTTCCCTACATACACTGAGAAGAGGTACTTATATGCCCGACCATGATCGAGGCCCCAACCACCCCACGGGCAGGCTGGGTTGACTCTCTTGGTCGTCAGTACGAGCAGTGGTCACCTTGAGCTAACCCGCAACGATGTCACCCAGTACAAAGGTCATCCTTGTACTAATACCACAGAGAGCGTGGAACTCCCCCACTTCAAGGATCAACATGGAGGTCGTCCCCGTTCCACCCTCAATCCGAATGAAGGTCTTCCCCACGGTGGTGATACTCAGCACGGAAGCCTCTCCTGTTCCCATTACACTGGGTATGGAGTCATTTCTCCTACCCCCAACCGCCTGTGTAGGGACATTTCCCATCCAGTCTCTCTTTAACATGGGATCCTCCCTGTGTCCTCTCAAAAGTTGGTGAAGGTCCTCCTCACCTTGGGAACCAAAGGGGTTAAGGCTTGCCTCGCTCCACCCATACCTAGCACAGGGGTCCTTCCCGTGTTCAGCTACACCGGTACAAGGACCCTCCTCATACTGAGGCCGCCTAGGAAAACAAGAGTGGAGGCCCTCCCCATGCTTCTTCCAGTTATAGAGGATGTATTTCCCACTATATTTCTACCCATATAGGTCCTCCCCATGTCCCCTTTGACATTTTTCCTGATGCTCCTCGCACCCTGACTTTCTCGGGTGGAAACCCTCTCCGCCTGAGAACCGGTGTGGCCGAAGGACCCCATGTCCGAAATCTAACCTATCCCAAAGAGCCACCGAGGGGCAGGAAGGTGGGTCATCACTACCACAAGAAGAAATTTGAGAAGGTCTGGATAGAGATCAGACCAGTCCACTTCTCATACTTAGAGACGAAATACGACTCAGCACGGGAACCCTCCTCTCTCTCATCCGAGTCAAGGATCGGGGCAGGGACGAGGCACATCAGCCTGGTGATCCTATAATTTGAGGTCCATCAGATTCCCACCTCCCTCCGTAGCTATATCTAGGAGGATTAAAACATGGAAACCCCATAGGTTACGGTCGTGCAATCACCACCATTGTCACCAGAAGTGCTCTCTACCTTGACCAGAAAACATGGAGAAATATTCTAGGGACAAATGGCGGGCAAGAAGCATCATGGCCTATCACCAGTGTCCCTATACCCTAGCCAATAACGGAGTCCGTTATCCATCTTATCACGACGTAGAGTCCAGGTCACTACACTCTTTAGAGGATAGCCAAATATTCGGTGGCCAGTCAGCCCGTTCGACATACTCTCCACTGGACAGCCTCCCATCCCAGTGGTATGCCTCAGTAACACTACCAGTTCCTCATCCACCCCTGGTTGATGAGTGGGGAAATCAATGGATAGACCCTGAATCTGAGTTGAGGAGCTTCTATAACATCCTCGCAGTAGACCACTTCCCCGAGAAGTTCGGGCCCGTGGCAGCGCAGAATCTTTACACACCGGAATCCCTCACCCCGGAGGAAGTTGAGTGTTTCTGTCACACCCTATGGGAAACCCATTTTAGGCTTTGTCATCGGTGAGTAGCTTATCCTAGGAGCAAAGAAAATTTCAAATACATCATCAAACAATGTCGTCTGGTCGATTTGGCCGCACTCCCTGTGGCCCAGCACCTCGAGTCACCAGGCTGCTGTGAGGCCCTCCGGTGGCAATGCGTTTAGAGTATCAAGGTACTCCACAATGTTATTAAGGAGGAAAACCCCCCACATAAAAATCCATGGATGGGGGCAGTATTCCGCCCTCCTCTTCAGTCATATCCGGCGGCAGCCTGACTCGCTTGGCGACATTGAGGACATGCCCCCAGGAAGGGTCACAGTCAATATGGCAGACATAGTGGACGAGGAAGATGAGATGGAGCTTCTCGATGGATACTTACCCCTCGAGGGAGTTCCACCACTATTGGACCCATCATAAAGTATTATTCATCCGCAAAGGAACCCACTTGGTCTCCCTACACCCACCAAGGAATTAGTACTCATTCAAAATTCTGGTAAGGGAAAAGAGCATGTCGGAGCTGCCAAGCACTCTGAGCCATCTTCCATAGTGCAGAAGATGGAGGAAGACCCTGAGAAGGACACGTTGCGTTAACAACTTGATGAGTAGAAGAAGTTGGTTGATGAACTGTTGGCTGAATGTGTTGTAGAGCGACAACCCGACTACAGAAATCCTAGGCCAGTACAGTAGGGGCAGGAACAACTTCCCCTCAGTGAGCTGCCCCCAGGAAACCCTGATCATGATGCTCCCACAGACAGGGTTGAAGCTGGAGCTTACGGAAATAGGGCATGGTATGTCTCTCCAAACCCTTCTGAATGGCCTGGTAATCCAAGAAATCCAGCCCAGGTTCCCCCAGCTACCCCGCAAGTCGCTCCACTAGCCACTCCATGAGCCGCTGAGCTTATTTACTGTGTTGAAGAACCCACCAATGCGCTCATAGTTAGGGATCCTTATCAAGAAAGAGACCCCCACCCAGATGATCCTATGGTGGTGCTCATAGCCCGCCTTAAGGCATTAGAAATGCGTCAGGTAGAAATCCCACCTGATGGAAAGAAATATCTGGTGTGGGTGGATGATATTCCGACACCTCTGGGTTTCGGGAATCCCACCTTCTCCACATTTATCAGAATGGGGGACCCACTCCAGCACCTATCCCACTTCAACTCAAGGTGTGGGCCCATGTTAGGGACTCCATTGCAGCTGGAGGCTGCCAAGCTCTGCTATTTTGTTTAGACACTGGAGGGGCTGACATTCGTCTAGTACAGCTAGCTCCCCATAGGATCTGTAACCATCTTGGAGGACCTTCTCAGGTAATTACTCTACCATTTCAGTTCCACCACCCCGAAAACTAGAATTGCTGACCTCTTCAAGTGAAAACAAAGGCCTGATGAGTGAGTCACAGACTTTTATCACCTGGTGGAAGGGGCTCACATACTCCCTTGACATACCATTGAATCAGGAGAAATTAATAACTATGTGTGTGTGAAATGTCAAGACGGAACTGGTTCCCTCTGAAATAACCTAGAACAACCCCGGAGGATTCTGAGACTTCTCCGATAAGGCCCAGCGCCTAGAGGAAGCCCTGAAAGAGGCTAGCCAAGCATGCTCATTGCCCCCTGTAATTCTAGCAAGGAGGGTTTCTAGAGACGAGCCCACCGCGGTGGCCTAAATATAAGCCCACAGGAAACTATAATTGCTACCAGTGGCACCATCCCCGCAGCCATGCAGAGGCCCTTCACCTCTGGAACAGCCTCCGGCGGAGTAGCGTCCGCCTCAAAACTAGCATGCGCCTCTGCGGAATGTGCCTCCACCACCCAGGCAGGACAATCAGGGTCCGCCTCCTTGACAACCCCCTCTAGATCCTCATCAAGGTCTGGCTCCAAGGCCACCCTTCCCAGATAGAAGAAACCAGACCTACTCATTCAAAGAGAATCAAGTCCCTGGTTACTTCCGTAGCACCTTAGAGCAAGGGATTGTATGCTTTCCTGAGTACAAGATGCTGGAAGTGGTGAGTCTCATAGATCACCCCAACTACTGCCACTATAATTGAATTCTGGGGCACACCCTCAAGTAGTGATATGTGTTCAAATACATCCTTCAAGACCAGGTCAATAACAACATAGTCAGGCTGGGCCTGACCCTGGCACAAGTTGTAGGTGTCTTTGTAAGGCCATAGAGAAGTAGCGACAACGACGGTGGGTGGCAGCATGTTTCTAACTATGGGTCCCAGAATTATGATGTTTGGATGGCTCGAAAGATGGTTTCTCGTGCCAAGGGTATCATCTATCTGTGCCTGAATCAGAAAAATCATTCGGAAGTCACAGCCACCACTTTTGCATCATCATCATCTCAGCTGGCCTCTTCCCAGAAGAACAGGCATCAGCAGCGCTAGGGAAAGCAACGCACCCCGCCAATACCATCGTCATCTCGCACTCTCAGCAACTTCATGACTCCAGATATTGGGATTCCTCCCAGAATCCACCCAGTATTGGATGAATCTTTAAGTGATAGTCAAGGGTACGCTTCGGTTAATACCGTGGAGTTGGTAAATCCTTATATGACTCCCGACGACATGGAGTTCTAGGCGAGCCTCCCCAACATCCCCAACCAACGCCAACGTCGGTAGAGATGTGACCACATGGGTCATTGGGGCACATTAGTTGGAACCTCCAGCAAGGTCATGCATGCCACTGATACCAGACAGCAGGCCCAATGCAGAACTGAACACACATAGCCTCTTCATCCAGTGTCGTCAGGCCCGCCTCCACCACTGTTTGTGCTACTGGATCAGGCAGAGCTACCTCGACCATGTCGCGACCAGACTCTCCTTACTATAGGTCGATCTCAGTCGTCCAGTCCTCATCTGGAAGCTACTCTCTGAGCTTTGACTAGTGAACAGTGGTACATGCCCAGCACCAGCCAACCGCTATTCCAGCCAGCAAGTCCCGCCATGCCTCCTATCACAGAGCGGCCTCCTGCAAGAACAATTTCATGCCTAGTGTGGAAATATGATGTACTCAAGCACCTTTCCAGCATCTCAGCGGGGCTTTCTGTCCTCGAGGACCTACGCCTATCATCAGATATGTGTGAGGCCCTTTCAGAGGCTTTAAGAAGCCCCCTCCAGTTCGAGATGGAGATAGTAGATGCAAAATCTTTTCATGATAAAGCAGTCGAGAACACTGAATGTCAGGCCATCATTTTGTTCTCTGGAGAGGATGAAGGCTCTCCCATACAGGGGAAAATCCACCCACTGTACATCAACGACCAATTTAATGGCATGGAGGTCCGCCATTGTCTTGTTGACACCGGCTCCGAGATTAACCTTATCCCGACACGGACACTTCGAATGTTGGGGTTATCTGAGGATGACCTGAATCCCTCCGATGCAAGAATCCAGGGATATGATAGGACAGAGCAGACCCCAGTCGGTAAGATCCATTTGAAGACCCAATTCGGTGGCCTAGTCACCAGCACCAAGTTCATGGTTGTCTCCCAGGACACTACGTATAATGAATTGATGTGCATACCATGGCTCCACCTGCACACGGTGGTCCCCTCATCGTATTACCAGTTCCTCAAGTACTCCCTTAATGGTAGAGTAGGCACACTCCCAGGTGATGTATCTCTTTTCACCTCTTGTGAATCCCACTACCTAGATGCTGAGTATTACAAGAGCAAGTAAAATCATATTCATGCCAGTGAGGTCAAACCCGCCATGGTTGCAATTGACCCCTGGGCAGGTCGAGATGATGCCTACGTCTTCCTGATCCATCAATTGGAGGCCACAACCCCTAACATGAGGCAATGTTTTGTTGTCTATGGTATAAGATGGAATCATATTCCCAAGTCCAAGAAACAGTGGTAAATCACCTCATACTCCTACAAAAATTAGGCTTAGGTGATCCTAGAACCTCCTAGCCCCATATGGTATCAGGATGTCCTCCCCATGGCAACAACAGTACGTCATACGTGTCTGTTTTGCTGAGATAGAATTAACTGGCTCAAGTCAATGCACCACTATTTCTTTGATATCATCAACTGTGGCTCCTTAGGCCAAAGACCATATGGGATTGGATCGAAGACCTTCATTGCTATGTTTTCAGCAGAACGTGAATCTCCCGATATGCTTCCCACTATTGTCCAGGCTGGTACCCGCCTCCTGGCAGGTTCTGCTGACCTAGAGGAAGCTTCTCTCACTGGGAATCCCTCCTCTGCAAGCGAAGAAGAGGATCTGGAGGATTCTCCCTCTACCTTTGAAGAGGGAATATCCACTACGATTGATGAACTGGTACAGGTGAACCTTGGTAGTGAGGAAGATCCGAGACCCACATTGATCAGTGCTGACATGCCCCTCGAGAAGCAGCACTGGTAAATAGATTTCCAGAAGCAGCATCATGATGTATTCTCCTGGAGTTATGATGAGATTCCATGACTAAATCCTCATGTATCCATCCACTGCCTTGGTCTCTTGACAAATAATCACAGGTTCAAGAAGCCTCCCAGGAAGATGCAGACTTCTCATGCTGCCATGGTTGAGGCCAAAGTTGACAAGATCCACAGAGCCAACATCGTCAAAGAGGTCCAGTTCCCCAAGTGGCTAGCCAACATTGTGTCAGTCAAGAAGAATAATAGATGGATCAGGGTTGGTATCGACTTCCGAGATCTCACCCATCAGTGTCTGAAGGATGACTTTCCCATTCCTGTGAAGGAAGTATTGATTGACGCTACGGTTGGGTTCCAAGCCCTCTCCTTCATGGATGGTTACTTCGGGTACAACCATATCCGAATGGACCCCAAGGACAAGGAGTCCATGGCTTTCAAGGCTCCCCAAGATACTTTCTGTTACCATGTTATGCCCTTCGACCTGAAGAATGCAGGTGCCACCTATCAACGGGTCATGCACCTCATATTCAAACTAAATCCTTGGGACATTGGTGGAATTCTTTGTGGAAAATATTGTGGTCAAATATCACCAACTCCAAGACTATCTCAAGGACCTTGAGAAACTGTTCAGCTTCCTCCGTTCCCACCACCTGAAGATGAACCCGTTGATGTGTGCCTTCGGGGTCACCTCTAGGAAGTTCCTTGGCTTTGTTGTCAGGCACCGGGGCATCGAGATCGACCCAGAGAAGATCAAGGCCCTATCCAGATGCCTCCCCCGGGCAATATTCGGGAGATTCGAGCTTTCCTAGACCACTTATCCTACATACGTCAATTCATTGTGAATCTGGTCAGAATGTGAAAGCCCTTTTCTCAGCTCATGAATAAAGGATCCACCAACGAATGGGACACAGAGTGCCAAATCGTGTTCAAGGAAATCAAACAGTATCTGCTCCAGCCTCCAGTATTGATGTAACCCATCTCTGTAAAACCACTGATCTTGTATGTGAATGCCCTGGAATGATCTCTTGGTTCCCTTCTCGTCTACAAGAACAATGAGGGGACAGAAAATAGCCTCTACTATCTCAGTCGTATGCTCATCGATACGGAGACCAGATAATCCCTCATTGAAAGATTCTACCTTGAACTCTTATTTTCCATGCAGAATTTGTGACATTACCTACAGCACCATGAGGTATAGCTGGTGTCTCGTGTAGACTCACTGAAGTACATTCTGAACTGCCTCATGTTGACCGGTCATCTATCACGGTGGACGGTAATCCTCCAGCAGTTCGACATCAGGTTTGTCCCTCAGAAAGCTATCAAGAGACAGGCATTGGAAGACTCCCTTGCTGCCCATCCAGCTCCTATGGACCAGTCCTTGGACTTGGATTTTCCCAAATAGGCAATCCTCTCGGTAAATCATGTCATCCCATGTTGGAAGATGCACTTTGATGGTGCCTCTTGGAGCCCCACCGGTAGGAGACTCAATGATCCCAGACTCAACAGAGTAGGCCTGGGTATTGTCTTCATTACACCGACACAAGCCATTCTTCCATACTCTTTCATGTTGTCAGAAGGCTGCACCAACAACGAGGCAGAGTATCAGGCCCTCATTACTGGCCTCGAGCTGGCTCTCAAGATCGATGTGCCCCATCTACTTGTGAAGGGAGATTCTGAACTGGTCATCAAGAAAATCAACGGTGACTATGTCATTAGAAATCCAAAGCTTGTACCATTGTTGGAGTGCACCCTCTAGCTAATGACCCAATTTCAATCTTGTCCGAAAGTTACTCATGTCCCTCGATCTCAGAACGGTCGAGTCGATGCCATGGTCGGCCTGGCTGCATCACTTATAGAACCCGAGAAGGATGATCTGATTATCCACGTGGCACATCGGAGAGTCATTGCTCCCATCACCCCAGATGATGATGATGGCCTGCGAGTAAGTAATATTACCACCAGAGCCTTCGTGTCAGAACCCCCCAAGCTCTTTAGATGCATTGGTTGAAGTGACCCCCCGACTGGAGATCCCCCTTTGTTGAGTATCTCCAAAATGGTAACCTCCCAGCTGATCGGGCCGAGCATGAGCAAATCTGATGCCACGCGCTGTAGTTTACCAGCCAGAGTGTTCCCAGTGTTGAGAAGATCCTCAACAAGCGTGGGTTCGATGGTGTTTTCCTTTGTTGCATACAAGGATTAAAGATTTCTCAGGTCATGCAGGAGGTTCACGATGGCTCCTGTGGGGCTCACCAGACTGGGCCGAAGTTGTCCCATCAGATCCAAAGACTGAGGTACTTCTGGCCCTCCATGATCCATGACTACATCGAGTTCTCCAAGAGATGTTACATGTGCCAAATTCAGGATAACCTCATGCAACAGACGACATAACCTCTCCAGTCCACCAATTTATCTTGGCCATTTACAGTGTGGGGACACAACGTCATGGGACCATACCCACTGGCGATAGCTCACCAGTGTAGGTTCATCCTGACTGCCACATATTTCTTCTCTAAGTGGGTAAAGACAGTCCCACTCAAGGAGGTCAAGTCCCATTCTATCTGTGACTTTGTGAACTCCAACATCATCTACGGGTTTGGAGTCCCTCTTGCTGTCATCACCAATAATGGAACCAACTTCCGAGCAGCCGAGCTGAAGAAATTGTATGCCAAGTACAACATCCGTTCAAACCATACCTCTTGTTATCATGCACAGGAAAATGGGAAGATCGAGGCGTTCAAAAAATCCCTCTCTAACATTTTACAGAAAATGGTTGGTCAGAATAAGAAGAGTTGGCCGGAAAATCTCCCCAACACCCTCTAGACTTATCGGACAATGAATCATAATTACAACTAGGTAACCCCATATTCCTTGGTGTATGGAGCTGAGGCTGTCTTACCCATCGAGATCCAGCTACCTTCGTTACGCACAACGGTCTATGACCAGAAAGCGCCATATAAAGTAGATGAAATTTGTCTGGATGAATTAGAAGCACTTGATGAGAATAGGTTTCAGGCCCTGCACAATCTAGAAAGGTATTAAAATAAGATATCTAGAGACTTTAACAAAAAGTTTCACCACTAATATTTTCTTCAAGGCGACTTGGTATTGGCCCTCTTAGCACCAATGATCATGAGTAAGAAACCACACAAGTTGGAGCCCAAATGGGAAGGACCTTACATAAGTTACACGGTTTACCTCAGTGGAGCATACTCCCTGGTGACCGTGGATGGTGGCGTATAACTCCTCCCACAAATGCCAAGTTTCTCAAGAAATACATTACCTGATCCAGCCAGTCTAGCATGACCCTAAACGGTTTGGTCCTGCACAACCTCAAACTGTTCGGTCCCACATAACCCTAAACTACATCATCCCGCATGAAATTAAACTGTATGTCATCCCGAAAGACATTAAACTGCACCCTTATAACTATGTATGGTTTGATTCTCATCCTTATGGGATATATAGGAACTCTCAAGCGTTTCGCCTTGAGCCTAGCCCCCAAACTCTTCTCTTTGACTATCCCCCTGGGTATAGTTCTCTCGGAAGATCCTTGCATGATATGGCGTAGGCTTCCTTATCCCCACTCATGCTAGGATTATAACGGTTGCACCATGTGCCCTCTCCCTATTATTATATCTTCCCACCTCCTCACCGCATGATGTTAAACTGCATAGCCTTAAAGAACTATGTATGGCTTGATTCCCATCCTTATGGGATATATGGGAATGCTTAGACATTTTGTCGGTTGGCCCAGCCCAAATTCTAGAATCTCCCCTTGGGTCAAGAAATATGGTGTGGTGTAGGTTTTTGCCTCAATACACATTGATCTTATCTAAATTCTTCCGTACGTCCCACTCCTCAGAGGTGTCCACCTCTTTCACATTCCTTCTTGACTATAAAATGTATCGGTACAGTTATGCTTCACCCAGTCCTTTGATTGGGACTCCATTATCCTTCTCATCCAGAAGATCTCCTGAATGGTAGGGATGCTAGGACCAAGGGATCTCCTATCCCTTTGGTCTAACGCCTTTGAGGGTGTTGAACAACAAATTGATACAAGTCCCGCGTTGTGAATATGGTTAGTGGTTGATGCTCTTTTGTTGTTCCCATTCCAGGTCACTATAAAGACGTTGGGTTTTGAACATGGTCAGAAACTATCCTTTGTCATGATTTTCCACCCCAATATTTCCCAAACATCAAGTGTAGTGTTTCATTCTTCCCCACTGTATATCCAAGTGACAAATTCCCCTCGGGCAATGCTGGCTACTAAACCCCTGTATGACAGGGAGAGCCGAATCTGGCTCCTTGTTTCCCACACCAATCACTGCTCATGTGGGATTAGGAGTTGTAATGAGGAGGTAATCACACAAGAGGTCATATGACTACCATTGGTCGAGATGACCAACCTCAGGCCCCTTGGCCTTTTCTGGCCCCTTGGCATTTTCTGGCCCCTGGCCCAATTCCTAATTTAGGGTTGTGTGGTGTGGAGTGGACTTATATCCTCATTCATGTCAGGCTATTTCTCTATGCCCCACATATCCCCTTAAGGAATCCTTCCCTTAATTTATCATCCATACCACAAGAACATTCCCTGTCGTGATTCGCGTGCCCATTTTCGGGCCCCCGGGCCAGGTTCTCTCTTATGGGATTGTACGGTGTGGTATGGGATTATGTCCTCATTCACGTCGGGTTACTCGCCGCACCGTACACCTCCCTTTTTGGGGTATCTTACCCCACTCTTTGTCCTCAATACAAGACGTTAAAATGTGAATTGATATGGCCTTACCATCGAAGGCCCAGCCTCAGGCCCCTTGGCCATTTCGGGCCCTGACCCAAGTTCCTATTTAGGGTTGTATGGTGTGGTATGGGATTATGTCCTCACTCACGTCGGGTTACTCATCGTTCCATACATATCCCTAGATGAGATACCTTATCCATACTCTTCCTCACTGCAAGAAGTTAAACTACAAACTGGTCGGGCCTTTCTGACTGAGGCCCAGCCTTAGGCCCTTGGTCTTTTCTGCCCCCTTGGCCCTTTCTGGGCCCCGAACCAAGTTCTTACCCGGAATTTTATGGTGTGGTATGAGATTATGTCCACATTCATGTCAGGTTATTTTCTGCACCATACAACTTCTGTATATGGGGTATCTTTCCCATTTATGTCCTCACCACATGATGTTAAACTGCATGGCCTTCAAGAACTATGTGAGGCTTGATTCCCATCCTCGTGGGATACATAGGACCACCCGAACATTTAAACTTCGGGTCCATCCCCATCTCTCAGAAATCCCCCTTTCACTGTGGCCCTGTAGCCTTCCCTTTCTTAGGGAGGGGAGTATATGGTGTGGAGCAGACTTATGTCCTCATTCACTTCGGGTTGTAACGAACACGCCATGTACCTCTCCCTCCTAAGAGTTATCTATCCTCTTATTCTATACTCACCCCTTCAAATTGGTTATTATCAAGTTAAGAACCCTCCTCGACCCTCTTTTGTGATTCACCAACCTGTCTAAGAGTACTATGGTTCAGCATTTGGAGTGTCAAATTTTATGGGGACATGCTTTCGCCCATTTTTTAGGCTTCGTGTTCCACTTCATTTGGGCTTCCATAATCTTCCACACCCGAAGGGACCCCCAAATGGCATGGAATCTAGGACTAAGGGCTCTCCTACTATCACGGGCCAACATCCCTAAGGGTTTCAGACAAAAAATTGATACAAGTCCCACTTTGCGAATATGGTCAGTGACCAACGCTCATTTTTTTGTCCTCATTACAGGCTAATGCGATATGGGTGCTGTGTTTCGAACACGATCAACAGTCATCCTCCATCATCATGCCAGCCCCTTTAAGCCTTGAATGTTGGTTAAATGATTCACATCAATGTCCACCCCATCATGTTCAAGTGGAATTGTGACACTCCTAACACTATCCCTCAGTGCACATTTTCACGTTAGGAGGACAAAGCCGTGGTAAAGGCATCATTTGGGGCTCCACGCCGACTTCCCTTCTCCATGGTCTGATCTCTAAGATCATAAACTAAGATCACTTTTAGAACTATGTGTGGCTTGATTCCCATCCTTGTGGGATATGTAGAAACACCCAGACATCTCTTTTTCGGGTCCACCTTATTTGGGAGCTAGTTTCTCCTACCCATTACCCTATTACCTCTATTTTGGCCCCTTGGCCCAAGGTTTCTTTCACAGAATCTCATATGGTGTGGAGGGTACTTATGTCCTCATTCACATTGGGTATGTTTTATTGCACTGTGCACATTACCCATTTTTCCTCATCTTTACTAAATCTATGTTGAATGACATTAAAATTCACACCTGGTCCCATCACATGACCCAAAACTGTGACATTATCATCCTGACTGCATGATGAAAAACGACACTACATCATGATGTCCTCACACAATGGGACACCATGTTTGGTATCAGGCACAAATCATACCATTTGTCAACGCCTGCATACGTCTTGATTCTTATGGTGATGCCGAGACTTGCTATCCTAGTCCTGTCACTTCACACACACAAAAACCCATTCGCCTTAAAGGGAAAACAAGACACATAAAATACAGCTTCTGTTGGTGTGAGGGCCACACCCACACGCCCCTTTTATCCCTGGCACTGGTACCTTACCGTACCACCCCTTAGAACTATGTATGAGTTGATTCTCATTCTCATGAGATACATAGGAATGCCCGAGCACATCCCCCATAGGCCTAGCTTAACTCTTGTTTCCGTTCACTCAACCTAAAACCTTCCCGGAAAACACATAGTGGTCGGGACCCCAGGTTCCCATTCACGTAGGGTTTCATAATTACCCCACCATGTGTCTCTCCTGTTTCCTACCATCCATGGTCTGAGCTCTATGACCATAAAGTAATACCACTCCGCATTCTTGTCGCAAGATGTTAAACTGCAAAACATCTTTAAGAACTATGTATGGCTTGATTCCCATCCTCATGGGATACGTAGAGACACCCAGGCATTTTTCCTTAGGTCCAGCCCCAGGAACCATAAATCCTATTCCTCCTCATTTTCAGCCCCCTGACCTGACCCCTTATGGGGAACCATGTAACTGCAGCTTTTCCCTGAACAAGTTCGAGATGCCCCTTGATAACATTGGGAAGCGACAGCTCCCTCACCAGAGAGGTCCTGTCTAAAAGAAATAATGATCCACGATCAGACTGAGGTGCCCATCTAATGTGCTTCCACCACAGTGGAATAATTTCAAGAGTTTTGGATTCTATTCGAACAAACCATCACTCCACAATCCACACTTTGTGTGCCCCTTATTCAGACCCCGTCCTCTTTCACATCTAAAGAAACCCCCTAACAGTATGGATACTCAGCCTATGGCTTGCCTACTATCCCGGTCCAACATTACGGAAGTCTAATGGATGAAATTATGTGTCAGGCCCCATTTTTTGAACAAGGTCAGTAGTCAACCCTCATTTTTCATCCACATTTCAGGATAATACAATATGTATACTGTGTTTCGAACATGGTCAGTAGTTATCCTTTTTTGTCATGCCACCCCTACAGTGTTCCGAATCTGGGGTATCTTGATTTACATTTTCCATTCCCCTATGTTCAGATTGATTCTAATTACCCTGGTGTTACCCTGCTCGTGCATTAGAGCACACTGGGAGGACGATATGTCGATTGTTTTGAGGCCCTCTTACTTATTCAGACCTCCCTCTTCTCTTCTCGAGAATCCGGATTGGCTGTTCGAATCTCAAAATTCTGGAGCTTGGTTGACGCTCCCATGATCAAGTGAAGTAATAGTACGAACATCCCTTGTTTCTCACATTGGGTGCAACCCACATGAGCTTAGGAATGGATTTCTATTTATTCTAGGATTGTGGTTGAATGTGTTAAAACAAATGAACAAATAAATAAATTTATCCATACATGCAGTTAAGAATAAGAAGCAATAAGGAGAAATGAATTTATGAGTTCGGCCAAAATAGGGCCCTTAAGGATTAGCATCTTGGATGGATCATTCTAGCACCGCTACCTTTTGGCAGGTGGTATCTAGGATTGCGTCCTGCCCCCTGAGGACTCTCTCTTCATCTGCGGCCACATAACACATTCCAATGACCCTAGCCTGTTCTTACACCTATTCAGTTTGAAGTGAAGATATTTGGTGACCCGCTTCCACTAGTTGATCTTAGGCATCTGCCAGCTAGGACCTCAACTATTCCACCAGTTCAGAACAGTTTGAAATGAATATCTCCTTTTCCTTCACCTGTTCTTCAAGGCATCGGGCCTCTTGTTCATCCTTTATGAATGCTTGGGTACTCCTTGACCCCTCCTGACACTAGGAAATGCCGGAGCATCGACTGCTCTCTCCCAGTTTCTCGGCCATGTAGTCGTGGACTATCGAATGAAGGTGCTAAGAATCCACCCCTCCAGCAAAGAGAAAGCACATCTAGGTTTGGAGTGATCCTATCCTCTTTATTCATTCCGTCTGAGGCTGACCGAGAATGTGCTTGATGAACATCCAACCTTTGCGTCGTGTCATCCGACTCTCCTTGGCCGCCTCCGAGTCTGAATCATCAATCTCCTCGGGGTCTATGAGCTTATAGTTGGGGAAAGCATCCAACATGCTAGTAGTAGGGTCCTCTTCGAGTGTTCTTCCCAAGGGGTTAGGCTCTTCAATGCCTGGGTGATCTTCTTCTCTTGCCTCGGTCTCGGTGGTTTCTTTGATGACTTACGGCCCCACCCTGATATTGGTACCACTGATGTCCATAGCCATTTGCTCACCGAGCGTCGGGGCCGACTCATTTTGATAAGTTTGGGACGACACATATTCAGTTGAATCTATTGTAGATGACCTGGGTTTGGAAGCCCGATGAGCTTCCAAGGCTATGATTACTACACAAACAACGGACACCCTCATCAATTGAGCTTTCTAACGGTGAATACCATCATTGAAATAATGAACTTACAGGAGCCCAAAGCATCATCCTCTGGTGTTCTAGACACTACAGGAGCTGTCATTATGGGGGATCCCTCCACACTAATCATCTCAATAATGGGCATCAGCTCTCCACCTTGTTATACCGGAGCCTCCTCCCCTTGGAATGGAGACCCTTGGTCAGCGCCCATATGCTCTTGAATAGGGTAAGGGGATCTAATTGAGGGCTACAAAAAATGATGAGTGGAAAGGACAGATAAGGGCTGAGACGTACCTAAAGCAGCTAAGTAATATCAACATCAGAGTCGACAATCTCACGACTCTCTCGGAGACTCCCTTAGTGGGACACCCCCTGAGACCCTCAACCTTTAGGCTCCTCTTCTCCTTCACCCCCTCCTTAACCTTCTCCTTATTTCTCCTCTTCCATCTCGACGCCCTCCAGGTCATCATCGTTGTCGTCATCCTCTGACGACATCTTTTCTAGATCAGGCTCCTGGCCGAGCATAACTATAACCAAGAAATATGGATCCTCACGCCGACCTCTTTGGCATGTATACACATACATGGCCATCAGATACACATGACAATGATGAAAGTTCACCATGTCGACAACCCGAATGAGTCCAACCTCCGGCATCTGGATTCCATCTCATACTATCTTTTTCTAAAGAGCTTCAGTACCCATCGATTGTCGCAGGGTCATCCAGGCTTACCACAGATCCGGGAAGATTGCATCACTAGAAGGTTGAAGTAGATACCTTATCTTCTTCCCTGGGAGTTCTCCAACCGCTATATGATCCCCTCTCCCCCTAGGCGACGAGGGCCCAGCCGCGCCATGCGACATCCCTGCTACTAATGTCCCAGCCTGTGTAGGCCCAGTTGCCCGACATGCTTCCGACCTCCCTCCCCCCAATAGCACCCTGTCTTCTCTCTCGCAACCTAGGTTCTACACCGTCTACATTGAGTTGTGAGACCCACTTCTGCAAAAGCCCTTCAGGGTATGCTATGGCCCAATGCTCGACATATTCGGTAGAGAGGCCAACATCAACTCTGGTGGGAGGAAAGGTGATAACATCGCTAGAGCCTTGGGTTGTGAACATCAACCACATTTGGCGAAGAACACAGGGGTGCCTTTCTTCCCAAAAATTTATGTGCACCTTTTTGGGCATCCGCTAAAGGCATCCGAAGAGCCTGGCAAACCTGGTTGGCACGTAGGGCTCGCAAAGGATCTTCCCATCAATCCGGGCCACAAGCATCCCACCTCTAATGCTCTAGAAGTATTTCCTTTTCTCTAGTGATCCCTGCCCGTTATCTATCATCTGGACTGTCGGGGTGGGGAATGGGCTGAAAGTGAATTTGGAATGACTGTCGATTCTGATCCTTACTCCCTCCTCATTGAGCGTCAATGACATGACCCCGTCGATGTTCAGAAAGGATGGTTCCAGGCCACTACCTGGAGGACAAATAGTGTTCAGGAATGTATACTTGCCACAATGGGCCACGAACCAGCCATAAAAGATCTGAAATGAGCCACATATCCTCCTCGGTGACCCTTTTCTTGACATGCGTCTCAAAATGGCATACAGATGAGCCAACACGGGGACTCCAAGATTGAATCTTTGATTGGAGGCCATGATGTTGGCCATCACCAGGGTCACTGGACGAACTCCCATCCTTGAATCCCTCACCAGTAAGATCCAACCACTCAGTAATGTGGTAAGAAATCTGGTGTATCAGACGTTCGGGTCCCCCGCCTCCAGGATCCTCCAGTATGATCCTCTTTTTCCCCTATGTGCTGTTGTCGGACATCTTATCCCTCATCCCGACATCTTGACCTCCGGATCTATTTGCAGGAACAAGCTGAATCATTCTTATAAGCGAAGTCCTTCAATAATACTTGACTCCCATCCTCTCCTTAGAAAGCTCCAATAGGTTCCATGTCAGCATGGGCGTTCGTGATCCGTCTCCCTAGGTGTTCCTCGTCGGGAGGAATTTATCATACTAGTGCCCATCCAAAAGGACACCCCTGATGCAATGAATGTCCCAAAGGCTGATTCCAACTTCCCCATGATGAAGATGGAAGGTATTGGTATCAGAGGACCATTGAGTAAACAGTTCTGGCCCAGGATCAGGCTGGCGATATAAGTGAAACTACAACGTCCACATTGCCTCGAACAAAACGATGTGCCCCAGTTTGGCCCCAAACTGGTCGCATGTCTGGCAAACCCAATATTCCCATGCCCATTCACTCATGAAATTGCCTCCAAAACACATATCCCAATCATATATCCAGACTTTGGTCTCATCAGTAACAGTCTGGAGGATGGTGCTTGTGTAAAAGGCGAAGAATTCTCTGCGACAGGGTCACTCCCCAAGATGGTCCTCGTCTTGGGATTCAGGACGTAAACATACATGTGTCTAGTTTCTGTAGCATGATGTACATTGAAGGTGATGTTATACCGGGTTAGGTCATCCTCGTGGGTCACTCATGACCATGGTGTGTCGACCTCAAACCTTGGCACATGTACCTCCTCCAAGATACCGAAGTCCCATATCGACAGGTTGGAAGATATTGCATACTCCTTCTGCACTGGGGTCAACTTGTTGAAGAGAGTATGGTTGTTGGATATGATCTTTCGGGCACTATAAACCTCAGGGTTGGTGACCATATCATCCCTTCGAGTAGCAGATGCAGCTTCCCATTCAGCGTCAGCCCGATTGGCGGCCATCTCGTACCAGAAAGGTTTTGTGAAGTATGCACGAAAAAAATAGCTGCTGGCATGAAAAAGCAGTGGATGGTGTGGAAAGATAGAGGCTGGTGCGGAAAGGAAGTGGCTGGCACAGAAAGGCAGTGTTCGGTGTGGAAAATTAGCAGCTAGCGTGAAAATTTGGAAGCTGGTGCGGAAAATCCCAGGTTAGCGCATAAACCGACGACTGCCTCCACAAATTACGTGCAACATAAGCATTTTTCGGGCAGGTGAAGGAAATTTTTTCGTGCACGAGAGCTCCAGGATTATCATGTGAGAAAATACATATGGAATGAGAGACCCACAAGGATTTTCATAGGCATGGATATGGATTTTCATACCCACGTGAAAAGCGGATTGCACGCATCAGACCCGTTTTACGCGCCGCCTAGGTTTTAAGCGTGTGTGGGCCCCAAGAAGTCTCATTTTAGTGTTTCCCTTGGCCTCCGACCTTTGCGGCCCCTCTCCAGTCTGATTCTGAGGGGGGAATTTTAGACTCCAAAAAATGCTCAAGCGTTGAGGAAGGTTTGAGCACGATAAAGCGAAGGAATATTTGGAACCTGTGATCCAGTCCGGGGGACCCAGAGGTGCGGCATGAAAACAATTCTCATTTGCATGAAAAGAATATGTCCCGCGTGGAAAACTCCAGTATTCATGAGAGTTTTTCTCACGGGCATGGAACTCCTCGCGACGCACGGTTTATTGACGCGCTGCCGACACCGGGCGTGCAATATTTCGTGCCATCTTGTTTTTCATGCGGACCCACGATCCCGAGCGCCTATAAATAGAAGTCCACCCTTTCGACTTCGATGCCAAAGAATCTGAACCATATCTCCTATATGAAATTTATCTCCCATGCAGGTAAAAAGATGGATCTCAGGTACTGAAGTTTTCGAGTCAGGTCGCCCAGGGGTCTGCTTTTGCACGAGATCCCTCGGGCGTGATCCTTGTCCAAATCCCTTCGAATCCCATCCCTCGAGCACAATTCATTTCAATTACTCACAATCCTCTCATCTGCATGCAATCCCTTCCAAACTGCGTGCCTGACATTGAGCGCCCTGACCATCCCTTTCACGCCTGAACCCGATTGCGCACCCGAACCGGCCTTTTTCGCGCACGCCACTTAATTGCATGCCGCCCTGACCGAATTCGCACCGACGCTGTCTTTTTCGTGCAAGCATCTCAATTTTGTGCCGACCCAGCTCTTTTTCACACAGTATTCCCTTTCGCGCACAATCCTACCACCATGTGCACCCGTGATGTCCCTCTTCCGAGCATCATTTTCAGGCACCTCCCACTCCCAAAACACCTTCTCCATATAATCATTTCCCGTTCAACCTCATAGGTTCGTACGAAGTAACTTCAAAGTCCCCTGGACAATACTGTACATTACGTTGCTTCACCTTATGCTTCTTTGCATAGGCATGCTAATGGCTATTGCTTCTTCGCATAGCCACTCTAACGTGGACCCCCCAATGGTTCACTCCATGACACCCCCTATCCATGACATTGCTTGTCCCTTATCTTCACCAAGGAGAAGAGGGTACCAGTTATGTAACTCATAGGGGTACGGAGAAAACCCACCTCATCCGAGCTATTGGACGTTAAAATGCCAAGCACCATCGTCCTCAGCACATGACGTTAAACTGTGGCCTCACACCGTGCCTCGCGCGCAGGGTGCCCCCACCTTGGACATTTTGCACGCCCATTGTTCTCCACAAGAGTGAGACAATTCCTCACATGGAATGAGATCTTCTTTATCAGGGCGACGTCTGTCCATGGGGAAAGGGAAACAACCTTGGTGTAAGCCCCTAGCTTTCTTGTAGGAGGCAACATCCCTTCTCCTCCTTTCTTCTTCTGTCCCAAGGACCTGAAAAGGGGGGGAATGGACACCAAATACCTCCTTTCTTTGGCGTCAAAACTCTCTCCCTCTGGGATTTGTCACCATCAGCCCTCCATCTGAGAGTAAGTCCCAATCTCCATCTCCCTGGGCCGCTAACCACACGTAAGCCCCTGTTTCCCATCGGGGCTACTAACCACGTGTAAGCCCCTGTTTCCTCTTTGGGCTACTAACTACGTGTGAGCCCCACTTCACTTCCCACTGATTCACATTTCACGACGTGATCATCATGCCTTTGATGTCTCTTATTTCAAACATCGAGCATGACTCACGTGGGCTTAGAGAAATCATCAACCATGAAATCCTCCCCGGGTAGCCTAGAGCGTAATCCCCAATCTCCCTAAACTATGTGGTCTTTGATCTTTGCTAAGGCAAGGTACATAGTAAGAATCCATGAGGTCCAAGCCCACCTTTTTTACCTGAACTATGAGGACTTTGATCCTTGCCAAGGTAGGTTCCATAGGAAGCCTCCATGAGGTTCAAGCCCAACACTCGGTCGTTCCGACCCCCTTCACGTCGGTTCACCACACCACCCGTACTACGAGGAATTTGATCTTTGCTATGGAAGGGTACGTAGGAAGCCTCCCTGAGGTTCAATCCCACCAACATCCATTGGTCTCGACCGTCTTCACATTGGTTCACCAAGCCCCTATAAACCGAACTATGAGGTCTTTGATCCTTGCTAAGGTAGGGTACGCAGGAAGCCTCCATGAGGTTCAAGCCCACCACCCATTGTACGCTCTGACCCCATTCACATCAGTTCACCAACACCTTGTACATACTAGAGTGTAATCCCCACACCCATAACCATGAACTACATGGTCTTTGATCCTTGACAAGGCAAGGTACGTAGGAAGCCCCCATGAGGTTCAAGCCCACCAACCATTGGTCGTCCTGACCCCCTTCACGTCGGTTCACCAACACCATAGGCGGCCTCTGAGCATAAGCCCCAAATTCCCCATACTCTAACTACGTGGACTTCGATCCTTACTAAGTTAAGGTACATAGGGATCCTCCATGAGGTTCAAGACCAACAATCACAAGTTCTGACCCCCTTCATGTTGGTTCTCCCCCATCCTGCGTGATGTTAAACTGTGGACACCATCCAGCGGTAAGCCGTTGTCAACCCCATTCAATGGAAAGCCGTTGACACCACTATCCAGTAGTAATCCGTTGCGACCCCATTAAGCATTATGTCTTTGACACCCTATCCAGCGTTATGCCGTCAAAAAGACCACAATCGGCGGTAATCCATCGTTAGATAAACTATGTGGACTTTGATTCCCTACCACGAGGATACGTAAGAAGCCTCTTCGAGGCTCAAGCCCAAAACCATCATAATCCTCATAAAGGTTTCAAACTATTCACCATCCACTTCACGGAACCTTCCATCATCCATCCTGATTCTTACAAAGGCCGCCACATCCTAGTGATATCATTCCACCCCATTCCCCATTCTATCTAAAAGCAATCATAAAGCTATCCACACATTGGCCTCAACATCGATGTTCCCTCTAAGGGTTGCACCCATCAGATCCACTCTATTCAGTGTTCTGATCAACCCGATCCATCTCCGTTTGACATTAAACTTACAGCATACCCTGTGTTAAACACGGAAAGATGAGGAAAACCTAATATAAATTCCCATGGAATATGATTCCCCGCGTTCGATGTGGGATGCCTTGGGCTTCCACACCCACGAGAATCCCTATTATAAGGGAAAGAAGATAGACGCACCAGTTTCCCAGCACCCAGACATGCCAATGATGCCCAATGTGACTACTCCCCTTACCGAAGGTTGCTGCCCTGACCGGACCCCTTGGAATTTCCTGACAAAAGTAGTGTAATTAACTAGTGTCCATGAAGATATGGTGCTAGGAAGAGTTTCATGAACAACGTATTAAATCTATAAGGGAGACCCAGACTAGGTAATGTGTTATGAGGAGGAATCCACTGAAAGAAGAACCAAAATCCCATCATCACATTTCGATCAAGGAGAATATGTCCCTTAATAAGGAGTAGATGTCGCTTGCCTTTGGAATGTAGGAATGCGGGGTAACAGACAACATCTTTGTCCCCCCAAAAGAGACAGAAACGCGTGCCCTGATGAAAGTGTCGGAAATAATTGGAAAGTAAATGCATAGATTAATAATTTCATGATATAATAATTTATATTAAACACATTCAAGAAGGATACATTGAGAGTTTTTTCCTTTTTGTGTTGTACCAAGAAGAAGTATGAAAGGTTGAAATATTTCTTTCATATTACACATTATACATGAATTTGGTCAAAGAATATCTTATATTGAACATTCATATCACAATGAATAAATAAGAAATAGAGGTATCCTCTAGAGTGATGAATTTCTTCGACAACCATTTTTATTATTATAAAATAGAGGCAACCATTTGATTACTAATTTTATAGGAAGTTGTTAAAAATCATTCATGTATATGAAATAATATTTATTCTACATTTTTTAATCACATGATGAGGGGTATGTTGATATCTTGTAACCTTGGGATTAAAATTTTATGATTGAATTTTGCCTAGTTTATGTTAGGATAATGATTTCAAGGATATTCCATTACTCAGAATTTTAATTATAATAAAATATAAATTGTGTAAAAGTGGGATAATAACCACTGTACACTGAGGGTGTGATAATCCGTACTCAAGGATAACCTCATTAAAAATCAGAGTTTTCTTAAATATTAAATATTTTATATTTATGGTTGCTAACTTCATGTAAAGATTAAAATAGAATCACTAAATACATAATTTAAAGATATAAATAAGCGTATAATTTTTTAATTAAGTAAAAAATTCAACCCACACTAATCCCCCCCCCCCTCAGTGTGGTCATCTAACTATAATCCTAAAATATTTAACCCTCCAACCTTCGAGAACCATTCCACCTCCCTCTGTGGATATAGAATTATTTGGAATAACCCCCTTGATTAAATACAAGTTTCCCTACCTAAGATAAGATTTATAAACTCCTTCATAAAGTATTTCAATTGAACATGAATATAGATATAAGAGTAGAACCTTATTTCTAATTATTTGTTCCTTTCCTCCCATAACACTTAGCAAAAAAAATTGAACAAAATTCCATGAAGTTTTTTCTCATAATCATACTGTATCACCCCTAAAACCAATGAGAGAGGAAATCATGAATAGGTACCACTTTTACTAATATTCCTAGATGTTGGTCGATGTAAACCCAAATGAATCAATCTAATTATCCATTATATAATAAGTGTAATCTCAATTCATTTATAGGACCTGAAGTATAGACAATGTGAGACCATGTAGATTCCCATATTTGATATGTTATCATAAGTTGGGATGACCCTTTTCCTCAACCTCCAACCTATGATGTTCATCTTCATAGGAATATATTTTCACCATAACTTTCTCACCTGCTCATTAGACTCTTATATTGTGTTCATCAACAAGAAAAACTCTTGAGAACTGAAGAAGCCCATTGCTTACTCCAAAAAATGCAACATTCAGGTTAATTCATTAGGCTATTATTTTCATGTATAATAATTTATTATCCACTAAGGTTGGTATGGATAATATTGGGTTGATTGATCACATCTCTAAAAGTAATGTTTTAATCGAGGGATACTATAAAGAATATGATATGGTTTTCCCAACTATCCTTCTGATAACTGATATCACCCACCTAACCACCCGCCTCACCTTCTCCTTAAAGATAGAAATATATTAAATAATACAGCACAAAAGGCTAAAATTACTCATAGTTCATTTGGCCTAGTGTCCCCAGTCTTCCCCAAATATTTCATTTATAAATATCACCCATATGTATTTCCCTTTGAAAGATATCCCATACAAGCTTCACATGAATGAACTTCATATACCTCAACATACAGCTTAAATTGATACCTCCATCCACAATGGAATTATCTATCATTTATCGAAAATCATAGTGTAATTTCCACTCTTCGTTGGCATACCAGATAAACAAAGTCATTATTTTTTCAAGTTCATTGACGGTACCTTTTGGGGCCTTGATGATCAAAAGTGCATTCATAAACATGAATGTGAGAACACATTTCAACAGATTTATCCTTTCCTAAAATGAGAGGATGTGGTTATTCTAATTAAAAATTTAGGCCGTGTTCTCGTTGATAATACCTTTAAAGAAATCCTTCTTCATTTTTCTATTTGAGATGAGAACTCCTAGGTACTACAATAGCAGATTCCTCCTTTGGATTCCCAAATTCTTCTAGGTGAGTTTAACATATCTGGTCAAGAATATTTTTGGAATATAATCCTTTGACTTTAAATGATTGATTAGTTTACCTTTATAGTTTCTATAGATCTAAATAGTTTTATTAAATAATTTACTGTTCTTTTCCTTCTATGTTGGATATACATCAGTCTTGTCTACACTAAATCTTTCAACTCCCATTTTTATTATTCCACCATGTTAAGGGATCAACCAAAAAACCCATTTCCACTATTTTGTTTTGAGTTAATAATTCTATGATGTATTGTATAGATATGTTAGAATACAATAATCTTACCTTATTTTCAAACATCTCTACTATTTAATTGAAATCTCCTATGACGAACCATGTGAAGTTCCCTGATATGAAATCTAGTAGGTGCTTCCACATAACTAACCTTTCCATTTACTCAAATATTTCATTGGAAAACAATAGGAATTATCTTTATCCAAGAGTAAATAAAATGGTATAAATATGTTGAGTTGATATGTTAATGCTCTCCATAGAAACATTTCCCTTCCAAAAAACCTTTTTGTGTTTGTTTCATGGATTCCCTTTCATGTATTCAGCAGGCACACTTTTTTTTTAAAAAAGAGATTAGTTTTTTTATGTTGATTTTTCTCCAAAATAACTACTATGGAAACTTGTATTTTTGAAACATAATTCATAAGAAATAAACTCTTAGTTATGTCTTTTAGACCCCTGTCATTTCATATGATCATGAATATATTTGGGTAGACATAATGGCCTTGCATCTTTTGTTTCCATTATAATTTTATATTAAACTAGACATTAAAATTTCATATTTGGCCTTGGATTGAGTAATATTACATATATCCACATATGATGGGAAATGATTATTATGGCCACCCCTCCCAGTCACTTCAAAAACTAAATAATCTATCTTGGCATCTAAATCACTTAAACCAAAAAACTGGTTTGGCTCTCACAACTACTAGATTAGGGAATTTTTCCCACCCTCTATTAGGGGATCACCCATTTTAGAAGCATAGGCCAGGTAAACCTCTTCTAGGATGGTCAAGGACACATAGGAACTAATAGAAACCATATCCTTTCAAATGATCATTTTATTTAGAGCATCCAAATGGGAAGAAAGGACCAACATAATGTCTCCTATGGTATTTAAAACTCCCTTTCAAGGTTCATCAACCTCTAGTACCCTAGATATTCCCTACCCTGAACCAAGTGGATCTAGGGACCAAACCTTAAATGGAGGAGATGGGTGAGCTATAGGGGGAGAGTGGGCCTCAGGGGAAGGAGATAAATCTTTGAGAGGAATAGTAAGGGGGAACTCATGCCTCAATTAAACCATAAGATCATGAGTAACCAAAAACACTGAAGGAGAATCATTCATATCATCAACAAATAGAACACTAGTGGGGTTAGGTAACTGACATAATGTGGAACCGAACAAAGGTATTTATACCTTAAACCCAAATATCTTATACTGAAAATTAGTAATGTAAAAGATATGTAGATGTAACTACATATAGAATCATACAAGATATTGATAGAATACCATCTACTACCAAGTGAAATCATCACCACCCTAAATAAAAACACATCAAGGAAAGACCACTAACAGATCTTATTCCACATCAATACAAGTTAAGGAAATGTCATTAATATGCAAATTATCCCCATCTACATAATGTAATCCATCCATTATATCATCACAGCTTTGAGGAATCTAAAAATTGTATAATGAATTCGAAGGCATGAAAGCTCCACATAAACCACCACTAAGCTCAAATACTTCCCATTATGTGCCTCATAAGACCACCTATAGATAGAGAACCTCAAATAACCACACAATCTCACCTTAGGAGGCCAAACTTTCCTAACGTCTACCCTATAAGAAGAGATGTATTCATAACATGCTCATAAAGATCAAAAAATCCATTTGTGGTTGATTGAGTCTCTAAGAACTAGAAAAATATTGAAACATAGGAAGAAATGGAATCTCATGAACAAACATCACCCCCAAAGACTAGTAGTGAAATATTAGGCCTCATTAAGATCTGCTACCAAAATATCCAGTGTATGGAATCTATCCACCCGATTCAAGAACCTGATTCCAAGTTGAATGCTAGAATTCTTGTAAATATGGTATGTAAAATTAAATACAAGATAGATAAATATATTATTTAAATGAAAACACCCCCAGTGCATTGATAAAACTGGGAAGAGATGTGAACATTGACTACCTTGTTAGTATTGGAACACGTAAAGAACCTAAAAACACTGAAGAGAGAGGAACCATCTCCTCAATGTCCACTGGAAAGGCATCTCTAGAATAATATTATTGTAATATTTCAAAAATGATGGGTGTGTGTTGTGTTCATCAAGTATTATGCAATGATTAGTATTTTATGAACATGAACTATTAATAAAATATATGAAATCCCAGTAAACTATTTATATAAAGAAGGATATCATTCATTATTTATGAAACCAAATAAATTTATGGCTTCATAAAATCAAATGTTTCCTGACTTGGATGCTTATATTAATCATATTTGGGTTACTATAACTTGTATACATTCTTAGTATCCATTAGAGTCACCAACCCTTTGAGTTGGGTTATATAAACATCTTCCTAAAAATTTATATTAATGATGGTTATTTTAAAGTCTATTTTACAAATCTCATATTCCTGGTAATCTATTATGGAAAGTAAAATTCTGACGTATTTCTTCGTGGAAATTGGTGTAATGTTTTTTTCATAGATTTTTCCTTGAAGTTGTTTGAACCCGTTTACATATATTCATACCTTATAAGTAATAAATTGTCCATACATGTCTTCTTTATTGTAGAGTTCCATTTTTATGATCAATATTATTTACATCCACTATAAGATCTACTAAAACCATACTTGATTTATATATATTAAATCCATTTAATAATTCAAAACTTTTTATTACTTGAAAACTTCTATGAAACTTACTACTTCCATATAAGTTACAACAAAATTATTATCAACTAATAATGATTCACCATCCTCGGTGACCAAAAAACCATATATTTTATCTTATATAACTTTTCTTGTATTCATATGTAGTACTTGTGTCTCTATATCATCATCTCCCATAGGGATTTGTGGAAACTATTTAGGTGACAAATCATGTGCATCTTGAGTCAGGTCTTCATCAAATACTATCTTGATCCCACAATAATATTTATAAATATGATCCCTCTCTGGGAATATTGGGTTTCTATCAACCATAATATTTTTATTTGAAGGCTCTTATAGGTAATATCTCATTATTACATTAGTAAATCCTATAATGATACACTTAGTGCATCGAGGTGAATGTTTTTTTTTTCTGAAAATAGACTTAATAAATCTTTCACATCCCCACCCATGTATATATGATAACATGGGTTTATTCCCATAACGATGTTCATATGGAATTCTATTTACAAATTTAGATAAAACTTGATTTAGAATGTGAGATAATGAATGTAATGAGTATCCTTAAATGTATAATGTAAGACTCACATGACTCATAATTGATCCCACTATGTCTAACTGGGTGAGGTCCCTCATTTCTCTTACACAATTCTATTATGGTGTATAAAGAAGAGTGAGTTGGAATATAATCTCATGTTCTCCTAAATAATCAATGATTTCTTGATTAATATATTCTCTACCATGGTCTAATAAAGGATTCTTTATTTATTACTATGTTGGTTCTCAACTTCATTCATGTATTACTTGCATTTATCAAATGAATCATACTTACACCTCCTTAAACAGATATATAAATATCGAGAAAATAATTAGTAAAATGTATAATGTATGAGTACCCACCCTTTGATTTATCTATAAATGTTTCACACACATCATAATAAATGAATTCACGAATCTCCTTGGATCTTTCACCTTTTCTAGAAAATTGGACTTTGTTCATTTTTCCTTGTAAACATTTGTGACATTCACTAAGTGGTTTTACATTAAATAAATTTGAATATAAATCTTAATTTAATCTAGTCAATCAAGTTTTTTTTACATTACCTTGCTAGTGATTCCATAATTGAGTTTGATTTGAGTCATGTGAATTGTTTTTGTTATCAATTTCAATTACCTGGTTTATGTAACCCAACACCTGAAGAATATAATTTAAATATTCCATACCATAACAAGTTGTTTATTTGCAAAAGAAAAAAATTTATTTAAAATTTTGAAAATAAATCCATCATTATCATGTTTGGATATAGAAATAATAAGTTGGGTGAATGAAGGCTCATAGTAAGAATATTTTAAAACTGACATCATTCCGATTGGCGATGTGATTTGGTAATCTCCAATATCAATAGTAGAGAGTCTAGATCTACTGGCTTTTCATTAGTCTACCACATCCTGTGTAATAACACATAATTTACTTGGGTATTGTATTTGAATACATATTTGATCACCACACACTATATCTAATACACAATTTTTAGAAAATCATAAAATGTTATAGCTAAAAAATCCACATGAAGATTCCCCTTTCTTCTTTTAATAGGTTTAATTTTACATCATGTGTCCCTTATTCCCATATTCAAAATAGATAGCATCTTGTTCCCATGTTGGTCCCTTTATCATTCTCTTCATGTAAATTCATGGAAAAGATGGTTTAGACTTAGATATATTCAACTAGAAATTAATTTTATTCAATACGAGGACAAAAATGGTTTTCCACTTCATATATATAATGACCTGATGATAACATACATTTATATTAAATTATTTTAGATAAATATTCAATACATTTCTCAATAATATGAACTTGAGGATCAAAAAGGTTTAGTATCTCTAGATACTTGATACCTAATTGTATTATTTATTAAAATATCTTCCTCATATCCCATAAGTATATTATTACATAGTACACTTCTTGTGCATGCCCTACTTAAAACCATTCTTCATAACCAGGGGAAAATAAATATAATAAAGGGTGACTAGAGATGCTCTATAAGGCTAAACATAGGATATATCAATCGATGATCATATATAAATATAATATAATAATAAGGGTTTGAGATCATTTTCATAACTTACAACGTTCATACCCAATCATTCATAGATCATAAACATGATTCATTGTATAAAACATTACCATTTAAATATAAATTAATAATAAGAATGAGGAATAACCAAAAATAAATCATGATCCATGATTTCAAATCATTAGCATAAAAACATGTCAAAAGAGTGTGGAACCATCATAGGCATAAAACTATATCATATGTTATGGTTAACTATTAATACCATCATATCATGGAGGATCAAGAATCAATACTTATTTTTCACATCATAGGGGATCAATCATCACCACCTATTTCTCATATCATAATGGATCGGTCATGATCACTTTTTTCCCACATCATAGTCGATCAGGATCCCTACCCATTTCCCATAGTGGATCGAGGAAATCAACTTTTTCCATTATTATCTCACATGATATAAGGATTTATCCAATTAATTAGAGAGAGATATAAGGATAACCTGTATTATATGCTATATCAGTCTCACCCTTCATCGTGAGTTATATCAGGCTAATCCATCATCATCAATAATTTACAAGTAACTTAGGTGAATATAAACCATGTAATGTTTCATTTTCATCATCAATATAGTAAATACATATTGTATTCTATTATTACATGATTTAAATATGTAAAAGAAGTGGGTTTCATGAAAATATCTTTAAAAATATCATCATAATCCATAGAGAGAACAAGTATGGATGTTATCCTAAGATCATGTTGGTAGTGAAGTAGAGTAATCATTAAGGTATGTTGACATGTTTGAAAATAAATTTATAATAAAATCTAAATCATTTCTTTGAAAATAGATGAAAATAACCATTTCTTTCAGAACCTTTAAAAAAATCATAAAATACTGATAAATTTTTTTTTTTAAAATAACCCTGGAAACTGGTAAAGTATTCTTCAGTGAAAAGAGTCCCCATGGCTGTAGTAAAATCTATTATTTTCATACACATTAAAAGAAAAAATTCCTTTCAATTTTTTTTAATAATAAGAAAAAATAAATTGTTCACAAAACATTTAGAATGATTCATTTTTAAATATTTGAAAATTAAATCAAAGGAGGTAAAAACTAAATTTAAATAAAATTACTGGTATAATTAATAACTTTCATAAAAAAATTTAGATGTTCTTGACCATGTAAGTAAAATTCCATTCACTAAATAGGAAATAAGTTACGATTATACTTAAAATCATTTTCTCAATAATATTAAGTACCAAAATGTGAAAAATGGTATTAGTACATGAAAAATTCAGGAATAAAAAAAATTAGAAGAAAATATATTGGGTTTAAATGATAATATCTATAAAATTTCCCTCAATGAAAATTTAGCATAGACAATCCTGAAACAAGTGATATTGAAACATTTATCCCTTACCACATGTGTAATCTATGAAGAAAAAACTCATAAAATTAATAAATTCAGTTGTATTTTTAAATCTCTATAATTTTTACAGTAATAATCCTAAAATACATTCATGATAATTACATACACTACATCTAAGAATCAAGTGATGAATATGACATATATCTCACAAAAATAAAAGTGAGTTGAGAAACCCTTACCACTTTCGTTACTAATTAACTTGATATATAACAATAAATACCATGAATTAAGAATGATTGATGACATATAATGTCAAATTAGTATTATATACACCTCATAAACATAAATAGGGTCATAACATCAAACAAACCTCAATGAAACAATATAGAGATAAAGAACCCTAAACCTCCAATCCCATCCTATTTCATATGAATTTTATCCTCTTTTATAATAAATATTGATTTAATATTATTTTATTAAATAAACCTATTATTACATATCATACCATATATTATTTACTTATAATATATCTTTGCCTTTATATTCACAATTCTTTATTAAAATCACTATTAAGGGAGATACTTGTTTCATTTTTTATACATTTATCAATTTGGAAGCTATGATCTTTGTACATTGATCATGGTTCCATAATTAAAATAATTATAATCATTTCATAAGTTTCATTTTTAATTAGTATATACAATTTTATTTATATTCATACAGAGTGGTAATTAAATATTAATCGGAGATGGGGGTCTGTTCGTACACATGGGTGATATCCTCACTTATTTAGGGATGAAAGAAAAAATAATAAATTATAATTCACATATAAAAATAAATATTATACCATAAACATCATATATATTAATTAAATAGATTCTTATTACCATCCATTTAAATATGAAATGAAAAAAGAATTGCATTGCTTTACGGGGTTGGTAGTCCACACAAAATGGATAGGAATGTGATAATATATATATATATATATAATATTATAATTAAAAAATAATTATTATTTCATTAATATCTTATAAAAACATTAAACGGATCATAATAACCAACAATTAAATATGGTGGTGGAAGATGAACCATATTTCTATATGGAGGTGATAGTCCACACATATGCATGAGCAATACTTTCATTTCATAATTGATAGAAATGAGATGGATAATTATAATTCCATAAACATAATATAATTACAGTATATGTTTGATAAATTTTTTATGTTGGAATTTTTTGGATAGAATTGAATGAGTCAAAAGAAAATAAATTAAATATATCCGTTAATACGATTACCTCCTCTTTGAGAGTCCTCCTTTTGAAATCTTCTTAAGGAAACTAGGGATAGGCCATTGGGGAGTCCATCACCTAAAAAACATGGATAACAATGTTTAAAAGTGGTTTTAGTAGGTTTTGGATTATTTAAATGACTCAAGGCGATGTCATGAATAGTGTATAAGAGGTTTGTGTTTATAATGAATGGAAGGACACACTTCAAGTTACTTAAAAGATTTAAATATAATAACTATTTCTCATATGAAAGTGGCACCAAGTGAAAAAATTTATAAGATAATATATGTTCATGTTAATATACCATTAATCAATAAAATTTTGATAGGTTTATATGAGGTTCTAATCCTTAAAATTTGATTTCACCCCTTCATTAACCAATTTTAACTATAACCATGATAACTAAATTTTCAATACTAATTAGTTATACATTAACTTTTATAGTAAACGTTTTTAAAACAATGGTCAAGGGATGAAAATTTCAACCATTTAATATTATCCTTTCCCTCTTTCATGTTTTTTATACTTTTAAAAAATTTAATAATATATTATATAACATAAAATTTCATTAATATTCTTTTTTAGACTATTCATTTAATATGAATTTAATGTTAGGAAGATAAAAATTTATTTCAAACATATATCCTTTAATCAGAAATTATAAATTATAATTACTCATATAATTCTTCACAGACTAAAGTTAATCTTATTTTATTTTATTTTAATTTTTTTAAAATTATATACTAATTGTTTCTACTACTCTTACAAGATATGTGTCACCATTGCGTAAGAATTAAAGGGAATTATATCATCCATAAAAGTTAAAAATAATTTCATATCATAAAAATAATTTATTAATATTTTAAATAACCAATTATAATATAACATTCTTGAAGGGGGGCGCTCTCGGGAGCTTCCTGCTCTCGGGAGCACCCTAGGGTTTTCAGGTTGACGGGATCGGCTGGGACGACAGGATAGGTGCGGATGGAGGTTCTCTGGCGGTTCTCTTGCGGTTCTCTGGTGGCAGTCCTGGGGCTGGCGTGCATTCCCAGCGGGCGGATTCTTCGGGGAAAAGTTATGCTTTGGTCGGAGGGCGACGATAATGCTCAGGTTAGAGGTCGTCTGCGATTTTTTAGGCTTATCGGATTCGACCATGGTTCACTTTACGTAGAGGCGGTGTTCTATTCTTGTGGACACACTGGTCTGTCTCGGTTCGGCGGTGAGGCATTCCCCCAACCTCCGACGTCGAGTTTTACTTTCCCAATGTCACTGCATCGTGTCATTGGAGGCTCTCCTTTAACATGGTTCTTTTAGATATACTCTTGTGGCATGGATTCTTCTTCTCCTCTCCTTGGCTTTCGGATATCAGTGGTGTAGGGTTCGTGTGATAGAGGCTCAGACGTTCAGAGGTAGTGATTCTTCTATTTTCCTTCACGCTACCGATGCAGGTCACCGTGATTTGTTTGATTTGGCGGTTCAGAAATTCATCAGTGGTGGTGGGTTCGTGTGATAGCGGTGCAGGTCACCATGACAGGTTGATTGGAAGGCTCAAACATTCAGCAGCAGCGGCGGGTTCCTGTGACAGAATTCAAACTCAACATGTGAACTGGAACAGATTTCCCTTTCATTTCTTCTTCTTTGGGTCACAGTCCCATGTTCGTGCTAGGGTTTTAATCCCATTAGCTTCGTCCTCATTCCATGGTGATCAATTGGGAGCGATTCTGTTTCTTCTAAGGAGTTCCGATGGATGTGTGGTCTATGGTTTGTTCGTGAAGGTTCATTGATGTTGTTTTATGGTGAGTCTGGTGTTTGGTGCTTCCTTGGTTGTGGCTTGTGATAGAATTCCTTCCGGCTTATACTCCTCTCTGGCCTCTAGATACACTGATTCTTTCCAGGTTGGTCAGGTATGATGGATTCCAAGCGGCTTTGGGTTGTTTTGTGCATTGTGGTGGGGGTTCTAGGTGGCCTGGATTGGGTTCAGGCGTTGTCGGGGTTTCAGTTTGGATGGGTGCTTTCGGTGAAGATCTTCACTCATTGTGAAGACTCCTTACTTCTCCTACTCTGCTCTTTCTTTTTTGGTATCACCTCTCCTCCCTGGGTCGGTTTTGCAAGGTGGTTGTCACGCAAGATTTGGGAGGTGACATTTGAGTGGTTATCAGTGTTCCAGGAGGAAAGATCTTCATTTGGTTGATTCTTTTTGTTGCTAGTTGTGGTTTGTTGATGGGGGACAACAACTTGATGATGTTGAGGTGCATTGATGTTCTGGTGTGGTATTGACTAGCGGTGATGGTGGTGGTGGTCCGGAAATTACGATAGTAGGGAGGCTCTTCGAGACAGCGGTGAGTGCATGTGGTGGTGGTCGGAGAAGAGGTCGGAGGTGATGAGCTGATAAGGTTGATGTTTAAGTGACATGATGACATGATGGTGCTGAGATGATTGGACGGCGTGGTGATGATGGCGATGAGGTGTCTCCTCAATGATTATTTTTTCAGGCTGCTTGCTTGCTCAGGCTTTTGGTTTTTCCAATGTTTGAATTTTGAATTTTTGAAATTTGAATGTGGCTTTTGCGATGTGGTTTGATGTGTAATAGTTTATATGGGTGATGTTTGGACTATATTCGGTCTTTGTGAGGATTCCCCTCAGCTATAAAGTGGTATTTTGAAAATGAAAAAAAATGATTGTGAGGTAGAATTATAATAGAACATAGCTCATTTTCCCCCCATGAAAAAATATTATATTTTTTAAAATAAGAGTGTAAATGTTTGTATTTCTCATTACATAAAATAATATATAAGTCACTATCAACGAAAAGTGAAAAAATGGACATAACTTAGAATATTGGATGATTATGGTCAAAACCAACCCACAAAATAGACTAAATAAATGTTTTAGGTTAATTTTAAATTCTTATATTATGATTTTGACTTGGTTTTACCCATATTACCCATACCAAGGGTAAAAATATATACCTGGGTTACTATTCCTAATTCCTACAAAATAAGTGTCTATTTACCAAATTTTAAAACTTCTTATTCCAAATATGTAATTAATTTTAAAGATTAAATTTCTATAATTGTATGGAATTAATTTTATTATAATTCCAAAAAACAAATAAAAACTATTTTTTATAAAAATGAGTGTTGAAATTAAAAAGTAACTTATATCAAAATCATTAATATTACTAGTTATAATAAAATACAGTAAATTATTATAAATAAAATAGATCATCTATATCATTAAAAACAAATCAAAAATAGATTGTTACTTTTAAATTTCATGATTTAATGAAAGGATGTGTCATTATTTAAAAAAGTATTATTTTCCCCTATTCACTGAAAAAGCGATAATTTCGTAAAAACCATGAATTTCACATTAATATAATTTTGATATTATGATTTCAGAAAAAAATTCCATATAAGAAAATATAATTTCTCAATGTTGTAGAAATTAATTATAAATTCCAAATATAAAATAAAATATAAATCATTTCTAAGAAAATGCATTTTTGATGAATAAAATGACTTCACTAAAAATTGAGTTCTTACTTCATTAGAATTAATAAATACATTTTTATTGATTATGATCATTATAAATATATTTCATAACGAGTTAACTCATATTCTTTCTAGCTAATTCATCTTCTAGGTTATAAAGATAAAAAAATAATATTTTTATAGTACATCATAATTTTTCTAATGTTGATTGTTCCATGTTAAGAAAGCTATTGAGCATAGTATTATTTTAAAATATTTTTTTATGGTGTTACATTTTCTCCCTTTAAATAAATGGTGACCTCTAAAATTTATCTCATCCATCAATGGTTAAATATTTAAAAATTCATTTTTTGAAATCCCACATTGTAAGAAGGGATAACAAATGAACCATTGAATGGGGAAAGTGGTAAACAAAATATATTACTGGAACTAACATATAATTGGGTTCCCATATAAGGAGAACATTATAGGGAAGTTAAAATATATACATCAAGAAGAATAATAATTTATAATAACTAATAAATTGTGATATTGAACAAAATCATGAGAAACTTAATGGCCATAAAATCATAAATTAGTGATGGGTTAGAAGATCATCCATTCTATATAGGAAAGGTATAAGAATAATATTTTTATTTCATGAACCTTGTCCTAATCTCCAGAGATTATTTTTACTATCAAGATATATAATCTGATAAAATATATTTAATTCATATATATCTATCTCAAAATTATGATTACATCATTTGGTTGTGCTTCGATCAATTCCCACATCATTTATTACGCTAATAAATTAATATTCAACGTGAATTCCACATACCTAATGCACTAAAATTAACATTAAACGGATCATAAGACCCATAAAATGATAAAAAATTATTCCTTTTGTCTCTAACTATTTACAAAAAAATGGTTATAACAAGTTATCCAATTTTGATAAATGTATTAAAATAATCTCTCAAAACTCAATAAAAATGCCCAAAGTTCAATATAATCGATATCATAAATAGGTATCCTTAAGACTCCTCAAAAATATTTCTAGCCAAATTCAAAACCCCAAACTCTTAAATATTTGATCACATGTTTTTTCTTTTTATTTCAAAGGTTAATTTTAACATTTATCCCCAGAAAACATAAATTATATCATATTGTCACATACCAAACATGTGAATACCTTGATCATATGTTTTCCAAAAACATGACAATTACTTGAATCAGTATAAAATATCAGCAAAAACATATATGGTTCAAAAAAATAACTATATCTATATTCCAAATATTAAATAAAAAACCATCGAATATTTTTTTTGTAAATTAAAATGTAATAAAAATAATCATAAATCACTTCGTAATCAAGTAACTAATCATTTTCAATGTCACAAATACTATTAAATTTACTTTTTCTGTATAAACAATCACTTTATCCAAAATAACCATTATCAACTCAACATCAAAAACATATTAAGGGTCATCTATCCCTTACTCATGTTTTTTCTAAAAATATCACCTTAAAACTAAACCACTTTTTTTGGTTTATCAGTACCATTCAACACTTGATTTCAATTACCTAATAAAAAATATTTTATAAAAATCCTTTATGTTTCATAATTCTTATAACTATAATACCATTGATAAAACACTTCTATAAAATAATTTATGAATCCCAATACATAATAAATTAAATCATTCCACTTTAATAATTATCCTAGAAAAGGCCCTCGATTGGTCTATGAGTTAACTGTTATATTAGGAAATTGACTCAGATAATTACCAAGTTCCCCACACATAGGACATTGAATTCTAAATAGTGCATTATGATGAAATTTATTTTAATCCATCTAAATATTCATTTTTTCTCAGAAATTACATGCTCTATTCCCTTCTTTTCTACACATAAAATATCTCCTCATACCTTTGAGACATACACTTGAGTGATTATTCCCCCATTTTTAATATATAGGATGATGAATCACATTTTCTCCATATTCTTCACTAATTGAAATCCCATATTACTCTATTTTTATATTGTTAGTTTTGTTAGGAAACTCACCCAATTTGAGACTGGTTATCATATTATGAGATATTTTATTATGAATAAATATGAGGTCTCACATTCCAACTCATGATTCATTTGGTTTCTCAGGAGTATAATCATTTCATTATCGATCATATTTTGTGTTAACATGTTTCCCCATGTTTCCATCCTCTGACTGAAACCAAAAATCATAATGTGAGAAATAATATTCATATTGAGAAATCATATAATCCTAAAAAATAATAAGGATGTATAAATTATAGAGACTTGGGCTTCTCATACACATACATTACATAATTTTTTCATAATATTTAATACATTACACAAACACACGCGCAAAGACCATATTTAGTGCCTTTGGAAACATGAAAACTTGAACACTGGTATATAAGTGAGATTATCCCCCAAAAGGTTCTCCATGAATATCACCCTTCATAGAAAAATCATAAATAATACATATCTTAAAACCATGGAAAAGGAAACATAATAAAGAGCGAGCTCAGATGCTTAGTAAACGTAAAAAAAGGGAGATATATGAGCATAATAATTAGTATAATGGTATGAGAACATGGTGACAACATTAAAAGATCATACCCATCATATCAAAGATCATAATCAAGAGTTATTGAAAAAAACATGGTAGATCATCATACATGAAATCCATGAAATCATAACAAAGGAATAAGGCATGGAATTTATTTAGGCACATAATCATATTAAATGAGTTCCAAATTAGTCAAGGCTCAATACCAGGGCTATATTTGTGGTACAAGTTCACTATAAGAACCAGATTTGTAGTCTAAATTCACTCCCAAGACCGTCTTAGTATTCACGATTCACTTACAAGACCATCTTTTTAATCGATGTTCACTTCCAATACTATCTTAGTGGATAATGACCCTTACTAAACCGGGTTCACTACCCATTCCATCCATGTCTATATTATGAGATATAAATATTTACCTAATGAATTAGAGGTAGATATATGTACCACTCATCACATAATGAAATCATACATATGTTTTCCACAAGAAAATAAAATATTTATCATATCATGGCCAATAAAAATAGATGGGTTTCATAAACATCATATCATAAAACTTTAAATGAATTAGGTGTCATAATCATTTCATCATATCATAACTAATGGAAAAGAGATAGTTTTAATAATCATTTCATTATATAATAACCCATAAAAATAATTGGTTTCATAGGAGTTTTATTATGGTATAACCCATGGAAGAGAAATGAGTTTCATAAACAAATTTTCATCTAAAAAATAAGCCATTGTAAAAATAATAAGAATTGTGTATTTGGATCATATCCATGGTAAATAATAAACTAAATAAAAGTATTTCATCTAATATTGAGAATTATTTTGAAATATCACTTGGAACATTATATAAGTAAAATAAAATTTCATTTAAAGTCACATTTATAAAACATTTACATGATATTTTTTATTTGAAATAAAATTTGAGACTAATAAAGAAAGATTTTAATATTCATTTAAAACATTTCTTGAGTAAAATATAATTTCCACATTGAAAAATTATTTTTAAAATGTAAAACCTTTTGAAAACTATATTTTATGAAAATAACCTTTAAAAATTTTAAATTAAGATTTTAAAATCATTTAAAACACATTGTATAACATAAAACCTTTTTGAAATCATTTTTCATTGAAAATAATATTTGAAAACATATAAAGTAATATTTTAAAATCATTTAAAACAATTTTTAAAACATAAAACATTTGTAACATCCTTATCCATGAAAAAGATCTTAAAATACCATTTTAAAAAAATTGAAAACATTATTATAAAGTTTTTTTTAATAAAAAAGATCTCTGACCGAAGAGAGAAATATGATCGTATTTTTTTAAAAATGTTTTATTAATTATAATAAGTAGAAAAGATTGTAAAAGAGGAACCACTGCTTGAAGATATAATTAAAAAAAATTAATAATAAAATTAATTTTAATCATTGATATATTTATCAAAATGTTTCAACAACAAAGAACTTAATATAAATAATACCAATAAACAATAATATTGTAACATAAAACTCTTACCACATTGGTAAAGCTATATCTTAAGAACCATTAAATAATAACATAAAATAAAACTTTAAATATAATGAGTATGCATAAATTCATGATATTAAATTCCAAAGGGGTTTTATATACACATCATGATAGAATATAAGCTCATAACATAACATACATCTCAAACAATGAAAATTGAGATAAAAATATCTTACCGATTTGGAACTCTTGAACCGTACACCCCATGAAAGAGATACAATAAAATTGATATTTAAAAACTAATATATTTAAAAATAATAATAATAAAATAAAATTACATGAATTATATACACAACATAAAATATATAGTTGTTGAATATGTAATGTGTCTCACAGAAGTAAAAAGTGAGACAGAAGCTCATACTACTTGAGTAACACTTGAATTGTGATATACACAAAATAATAAAATAAATCGAATCTTTTAATATCATGAAATAAAATTAATTCATGATATAAAATATCATATGGAATTATATACATCACTCAAAAGTAAGGAGTGGTGAATATATCATAAGTCTGGCCGAAATAAAAGTGAGACTAGAAATCCCCTTACTTTAAGTCCTAACTTCCGTTGAACTCATTAAATATTCCTTTATAATAAATAAAATTTTATTATAAGTCTATTATAGAACCAATTTAATTTTTATCATACCATATATGACTTTATTATGACATTTTATTACTATTTTTTAACAATTCAATGTTAAAGTTATATTTTGGGTAATAACCTCATTGTTTTTCATTGATGTTCTCACTTGTTATTATTAGTACTGTTTATTAGATAATGATTTTAGTTATTTAAATAATTTAAAATAACATATATATATATATTCACTATATTTTTATTTATTATAATATATAAAATATAGAAAAAGGAACAGAAATACACCATTCATGGAGATGGTAGTATGTAAGCACACATGAACATTTTCTCCATTTTCTTTTCATATTGAATGAAATAAAAGTCAATGATATATATTAATATATATATATATAAATTATAATTATAGTATAATTATTATTTCATATATGACACATATGTATATTAATCTCATCCTAAATACATTCCATGTAAAGCGTGAATGAATCATGTGTCTTCACAAGGTAGTAGTACGCTTTACACACAAATGACGTTATCATATACCCAAGAATGGAAATCATGAAGGTATTTGTTATATAAAAGTTAAAAGATTGTAATAAAGTTATAAGTATAATAAATGTTTTATATAAAATATAAATTCATCATTATTCCCAACCTTCAAATATGGTAATGGAAGAATGAACGACATTGGTTCATGAGGTGGTAGTCTGTCGTATACATGATGGATGATTGTGTATCCCATTTGATGAAATTGTGTGATGTTTTAGGTCATAAATTTAACAAAAAAACATATTAGTTTATTTAATATTGTCATGTTATTATATAATAATTATATAATAATTATATAATAACAATTGAATGGGTGTAGAAGGAAACAAAACAAAAAATGCACATTGATGAACATTAACACTTCTTTGGGTATCTCCTTTTGGTTTGCACTAGAGGACATCCTTGATTGGATTTACACTCTAATTAAGTATTCTATAATTAATTGAGGTAATTTTAGAGTTTATTCCTGTAGTTTTTTTATGATTAAAGGGGATTTTGAGATGTGAAGATAGGGGGAGAGGTGGTGGCCTTTTAAAAGGGAGGTGAGGGACAAACTTGTAAATGCCAAAAAGGTAAACACTATTGGGTGTATACCTTACATGATGTTCCTAGAATAATGAAAAATGTTTTATTAAAGAGGTTATAAGGTCTAAATATTTCCATACAATGGGTTTTTTACATGTTTCTAGTCCATTTCCCCTTATGTTAAAATTTATTCCCCTAGTAACTCGTTTTTCTCCTAATCGTTGTGATTACATTTAACTATTTTCACTAATAATATTGATCAAAAAATAATTTTACCTTATGTGAAATTATAAATTATTCTGATTAAAAAAATGTAATCCATTTTTGGAAAATTAAATTCACATAATTGGAATAAATTAATTTAAAATTAATCCCATGGACTAGATGAGACAACATGTTTTAAAAGTGAATATGTTCAAAAGATTTAATTTTTTTTATATCAAAAATCATTGGGAAATTGATTCCAATGGAATAAATTGTATAAATAGATAAAATTTATATAATTATAATTTAAATTCATCTTAAAAGATAATTTGACTATATAAATTATTTAGATGAATAGTCATTTTTAAATAAAATTTAGTATTGTTCATTATTCACCAAAAATGAAATATTTGAGAAAAATACCAAACAATAACCCTAATAAAATTTTTATATTACTATTTATACTATGAAATTTATTTTTTCAATTAAAAATTATAAATGTGTCAAAAATTAGTTTAAAAAATTCTTCCATTAAAAGGCTGAAAAACTGCCTTTTAGAAATATACAACTTTTATGCTTAAAATTGGATTTGTTCTTATTTTATGCCAATAAAATTTATTTTATGATTGTAAAAAAATTATGAAATTATTATATATAAATTTCATTATTATATCTCACTAATAGTGGTTAATTTAATTTATGAAGATAAAACTCTATTATGGGGAAAACTATTTTTTTATAAAATCATATCCTTTATATTCAATTGATTTTTATTTTCATTTATAATTAATTGATAAGTGGAAAATTAATTTTATAAACATATGTAAACCATAGTTTCATAATTAAAATAATATTGTTCAAGTATTCCATTCAATGGCTTGGTGATAACTATACGAAAATTTTATTAATAATATTAATAGTGTAATGTAGTTTGGTAAAACACAGTCTTGCATGCAATGTAAGCTATCAAATGAATATGGTATTATGGGTAATAAAACATAATATTAGTGTTTTGTGTAATGTAATCTAATATTAGTGGTGCGTATAATACAAGATAATATCAGTAATGTGTTTAGTGCAAACTTAACTTGGTGTGGTGGTTAAAGAATGATTAACATGGTGTTGCGTGCAATGTGAGCTATCAAAGAATTTTTATTTATTTGAAAAAAAATCAAAAAAACTCATGGTGTTACATAAATATTGAAACCTTATTTTCAATCTATGACAACTTAGGATAACCTAGGTCATCAGTGGTTATTTTCTATTTTAATCCTTCATAATAAAAAATATAAGAATTTACCAATGTATATCCCCAAGAGTATCTACCCAAGTGTGCTTCTTAGGAACACTGATCGTGTATCAGTGAAAATTAAGTTAATGTCCAATCATCCCCTTTAAAAGTTATTTACCCTAGGTTCATTAATCCCACAACCTCATCTACTTACTAGTATCCAGATAGGGATTTATTTTCTTAGGAAACCATTGTCATTTCATTATCATAATATATGATATTCAACTAAATATAGAACTATCCCTGAGGTTTTCACCAATTTTCTATAATACAAATCTGCATAATCAAATAAACCATAATAGGATATCAACAGTAATAACCTGGTAATAACATATAATAATATTTCATCATTTTAGATGAATATTTAATAAATTTCATAATAATACACGCCCGAGTACTATAATGGTTTTGTGTATTTATAAACAAGATAAATAATTATATTATTTCTTAAATTATCTTCAACATCTCCCAAAAAGATCTTCTTATATACTACACTTCTTAGACATACTCTACGTAATACAATTATTCATAACACAGGGAATGGAAACATAAAAATGTTGATATTAGATTCCCATTTATGGTAAACATGGGAGGTATCAGTTGATGAACATATGAAATCATAAGATAAGTATAAGGGTCTGAAATAATAATCATAATTAAAATTTTTATACCCAATATTACAAAGATCATAAAAATTATTTATGATACAAAACATTATCATTTAAAAATAAATCCATCATATGAGTGGCTAATCATCATAAATCAATCATGAGGAATGATTTTTAATCATAAGAAAAGAACATATAAAAAGAGTGTGGCACTATCATAGTCATGTAAACTATATTATATATCAAAATTAACTGTGATACCATCATATAATAGTGTTGTGTGAATCAACACCTATTTTCCATATCATAGTAAATCATACATCACTACCTATGTCACATATCATACCATATAAAGTATCACCATATCTTTCCCATATCATAGTGGATAAGGAATTCCTACCTATTTAACATAGTGGATTGAGAAAATAAACCCATTTCTCATTATTATCTGATTAGATATAAGGCTTTACCCAATGTATTAGAGAGCTATGTCAAGCTCACCCATCATATAAGATATTTTTTGGTCACCTATCTTCATTTGTTATATCTGTCTTACCCATAATCACCAATTATTTCCATGTACCATAGATGAATATAACACATAGAATATTTCATTATCATAATACTTATTTTAACAACAAGAATTCATGAATAACATGATTTACCCAGGGAAAAGAAATTAGTTTCATTATAATCACTTTATATAATCATTATAATCTATAGATAAAAAAAGATGGGTGGTTTCATAAGATTCAATTCATAATGAAGCATTAAAATCATTAAATTGTGTTAACATTAATGAAAACTCATTTAAAAGAATATTTAAAACATTTATTTTAAAATAAAATAAAGTACCCTTTTCTTTCGGTACCATTAAAAACTAAAAATTCAAAAATAGTTGATAAAATTAATTTCCATTAAAATTAACCATGGAAACATAAAAGGATACGTAAAATAAAATAATGATCCTTATAGTAGGAAAATCTATTCATTTCATATATTTTAAAAGAAAACATTCCTTTCACACTGTTGTAAAAATTTATAATAAATTGTTTAGAAAAAATTTAAAAGTTTCATTTATAAATAGTATAATGTAAAAAATTGAACATTTTATAACATTAAATGGATATGTATGAACTTTTATGAATCTATTTTTAAGATCCTGGGCATTGATGAAAATGTTTGTTTACAAAATATAAAATAAGAACAATTTATATTTTAAAAACATTATCAATAATTTTATGTACCAAAGAGAAAAAAATGGTATTAATAGTTAAAATTTCTTGGAATTATCATAGCAGAAGAAAATATATAGGTTTTAAATGATCAAATCTAAAAAATTTCCCTTAATGTAAATTTAACATATCCAATCCTGAATATAAATGAGATTTTAACATCAATACCTTACTAATTGTGTAATCACTAAAACAAAACCACATTAAAGGTATAAAATTAGATAGATTTAAAAATCCCCAAAATTTTAATGAGAATCATCCTAAGATTCATTCTTTATTATTATATACACCACAAAAAAAAGAAGAAATAACTTGTGAATACGTCATATATCTCATGGAAATAAATGTGAGATAAGAAACCCTTACCACTTTGGTAACTTTTGAACAAAAATCACTTCAATGAATTAATTTGAATTAGAAATTTAAATACAATGAATTAATAATTAATCATGTTATAAAATTTAAAAGGGTCATTATATACACCTCATAAGCATAAATAGGTTTATAACATTAAATATATCTCAAAAAAATATTGAGATGAAGAACCCTTACCTCATGCCTCATCCAGCTAGCATTCATTAAAAATAATGTGTATAATATATAGATTTGTTATAGTTATATTAAATAAAAATATTTACTTATATTATTCTATATATGTTTTAATTAAAATATCGTATCAAAATTTTGTTAAAAATTATTTATTAAAATCATTATTCTGAGTGGTAACTATTTCATTTTTTGTGCATGTTTCAATACGGAAGTTACAGTCCTTATACATTGATCGAGGTAAAATAATATCCAGAATATTAATAATTTTATAAGTAAAATATTAAATAATTATATTAACTTTTATAACCACTTATATAAATCCTTGATGAAATAAATAGTCACTTCATGGAGATTGTAGTCCATACATACGCATGAGTAATGTTTTCAAATTCTGAGGGATGGAATGAAGGAAATTTAAATTATAATTCACATATCTAGAATAATTATTATAACATTAAAATAATATATATTAATTAAATCTATCCTTATTACGAACAATGTAAATATAAAATGAGGAACGAATCATATCACTTCATAGAGGTGGTAGTTCACACTTATGCACAAGCGATTTTATCATTTTCTAATGGTTGGAAGGGTAATAATGAAGATAAGATAATATAATTTAAGAAGAATAATAATTTCATAAATATCATATATAATCATTAAATATATCATAATAACCAAGCGTGAAATACAGTGGGGGAAAATGAATCATATCGCTACATGGAGATGGTAGTTCATGCATACTAATGATAAATACATTCATTTCCCACTTGATGCAATGGAGATAAATAAAGGTTATGAAATAAACATAATAACATACTAGTATATGGTATATATTTATGTTATTATAGTGGAATGGTTAGGGAATAAATGAAGAAAATAAAATTAAAAAATGATAGAGATCAGTTAAAATAATTACCTCCCCTTTGAGATACCTCCTTTGGATTTCTTCTCAAATTTCCTAGGGATTGTATTTTGAGCAGTTTTGGACACCCATAACATGGATAAAGATGTTTACAAATGGTTTTGGAAGGATTTTTCAATCTAAATGGATTAATTTGGTGTGAAAATAGAGGGTTGGGAGTGTCCTTTTATAATAAAGGAAAAGACACACTAGGAATTACTTAAAACATTTAAATATAATAAATTATTTTCTAATTGAAACAAGAACCAAGTAATAATAGTTTACAATTATGGATATTTTAGGGTTTAAGGACCTTAAAAAATAAAATTTTGATAGTTTTATGTGAAATTTTAGTCATTATCTTTTGATTTAAAACTTATATTAACAAATTTTCACCTTACCAGTGGTAACAATATTTTAAAAAATAATTCTCTACAAATTTACATCTTTTGTAAAAATTGAAAAATAAATTGAAATAGGATATAATATTCAACTATATCCCACCCATCTTGTCCTATTTTAGGATTTTATTTACTTTTAATCCATTTAATAAAATATTATGTAACATAAAATATTATTAATGTTATTTTTGTGACTATTCATTTAATTTGATTTTAATGTTTGAAAGAAAACAATATATTTGAATAAATTCCCATTAAAAATCACTTATACATAACAATTACCTGTAAAATTCCTAAAACAAAAAAAATCAAAATTTATTTATTTTAACATTATTGAAATTGATCAGTAAATTTTTTTACCGCTTACACAAGCACTGTATCAATGTTACTTAAGCATTTAAAGTAATCACACCATCACTAAAAATTAAAAATATATTATTATTATAAAAAAAATATTATTAAAAAATAACATTTATAACTTACCATAACATATTCTTATAACCACGAAATAATATTAGTGTTTTTAAAGAAAACAGAGTGGTGTTTTCTATTTTTCATTACATAAATAATATATATAATTAATTATTAAAGAAAAATGGAACACAATTATAATAAAATTTAATCTAGGATGAGTGTGTTCAAACCAAACTCATCCATTATATTAAATTCAACATTCATGGTTATTTAAAAGTATTACCTCATCATTTAAACCTTGTTTTACCTATTTTACCCTTATTGAGGTGAAAAATATCTATCATTACTAATATTCACAATGACAATAAAAGGTACTTATTTATAAAAATTTAACCATGCAATTAAAAATATATAATTCAATTTTTAGGATTCAATTTCTAAAAGTATGAGAAATTGATTTTAATATAACTTCATAAAACACAGCAAAATAATTTTTTAAAAAATTATGTTTTTAAGACTAAAAATTATATTATATCAAAATAATGAATACTTCTTATAGAAATGGAATTAATTAAATTATTATAAGTCATTATTATCATAATTATTTTTAATACAAAATACAAAATTGTATGGGACATTAAAATTAATGGATATATTTTAATGAAATTATAGAATTTCAAAATTTAGTATTTTTTTCTTCTAACTAAAAAACATTCACAACAGAAAATGATCAAAATCCCAATCTAAGATAATTTTGATTTGTTGAATTCAATAATAATTTTCTTTTTATAAAATAATATTTCTAAAAGTGTTGGAAATTAATTATAAATTCTGCACACAAAATTCAATAATTGTTTTTTAAGAAAATGAATTTTTGAAGCATAAAAATATTTCACTAAAAATTGAGTTCTTATTTACTAATAATTAGTCAATAATTTTTTCTTGAGTACAACCATTATATATATATATATATATATATATATCATAATGAGGATACTTGTATTTAGACCCTCCAATTCAATAACTAAACTGTAATGGTGATAGGTATTAATAATTTTGTAAGATAATTCCATTAATTAGGAAAAGGAGAATCAAATATAAAAGAAGAACTCAAATAAAATGTTGAAAGGGAGATAAAATGTAAAGGAGTCATTGGTTCGATGAATCACAAATCACTTCACGGAATACCACCCCTCAAGGTATTCTGCCTCTTCATGAAGAATTCTATGAATGAAATAGTTCGCAAGATGAGACGAACCACCGACTCCTGTAAAAAGAACAAAGTCATTTGTGGGGACGAATGTGATTTCCACACCTATGAATGACCATCCCCATAAACTAAATCATGCACAATATGACATGGTACCACCGAATCCCATGAAAAAAACCACATTCATTTAAAGGGTTGGATGGTTATTTCTGTCCTCGTGAATGACCGCTCCCCACTAAAGATGTCCTTTGTGGGTCGGAGCGTCCTGCATGAGATATCGAAAAAGAAAGCTCACAAGGGCCACCATGGATGAACAAACATGCTAGTATATGTTCTCTACATTACTCTATAAAAGAACCATGATAGAAGGAGGAAGAAAATATGGAGATCGAAGGAGGAGATACCGGATTAGAGTTGAAACACGTAGCATTCTATTAGCAGGAGGGAAAAATATGCCACATATCATCAAAGAGGAATAATAAATTTTATGGCCATCTGAGAATTCAAAAAACCATTTTTGGACACCATTATGTAGGGTATAAAACAATTGACCCTTTACTGACCAGCACCCTATAAAGTAAAATTCTATGTGGGTGGAACCCTTCCCCATATAGAAAAATGCTAAGCGGAAAAAACCCTGCCCCACGTAAAAAATCACTACGTGGGTAGAACCCAATATAGTGTAATAACATGATACGTGGGAGGCCCCTAATCTTTGTAGCACCATGATATGTGGAAGGTACCCACACCCACATACTAAACTTTTATGTGGTGTGAACCCCAACCCATGTAAAAACCTACTACATGGAATGGGGAATACTAGGGTGTTTCACACTTCAAATACAATCACCCCTTACATTATCTAAGTGGGCCATATATTTCCCCCTCTATAAACCAAACCAACAGCATCTAACCAAGGTCTCTTCCAAATCTATCCAACATATATGAACAGACCATCTATAACATCAGTGTTTCCTATCATGTATGCATATCCATGGTAAGCTAACTCACATGTGTAACCTCTGCAATAAGGTAGACCATCAAAAGACCTTTGGGTATACATTCCTTTGGTAATGAGGGTTCCGAACATGGTGTACTAACATGAACCTCTCAGTTCTAGGTGGGGAGGGTGAGGATCAAACTTTCCCTTTCCATTGTACAGGGAATGAGATCCTCCCCCTAGAACCAATTTAGGCAATCCCTCTTAGATTAAGACCCTGGCCTTTCTTGCACGAGGATGAAATCTTATTCCTCTTCACCTTAGCCCTGGGATATAGTAGGATAGATCCCCATATGTGATTATCCAGGTTACCCAAAATAGAAGAGGATATGAGCACACTAAAATCCCTCTCCCTCTCACTTTGGACTGTAGCATCTCATCCAACAACAGATAGAGTGGAACATGTGATATTCAGATATACTAATCCCTCTTGATTCTCACATTGAGATTGACTCACATGGGGTTGGAGGATAGTGGCGATCATGAAATTTTAATGACCCCAAACCATCAAATTGTCCACTTCCATGCGTAAGACCCAATCACATGCTATATGGGCCTTCACTATAGATGTGATACCCAACCTCTCTTCAAATAGAAAGCTTCCTTGCATAATCCCCCAACCACATGGGAATCCCCTAGGTGTAAGACCACATCATGTCCCCTCAAGGAGAATCCTCATATGTGTAATCTCTAAATTTATGATACACATGGGATTTGATTACCAACTAACTAGGATACATAGGAAGCCTCCCTGAGGTCCAAACCCATACTCTCGATTCACCCTAATGATCTTCAGGACATATTCATGGCAGGGTTATATCCAACTCGGAGACCACATCCCCTATGGTTACCTTAATCCACTTTAGTCTAATTCCCACAACAAACTTTGATTAGGCACCTTATGCCAAGATATCCTTGTTGCATGATGTTAAAATGCATGGTTTGGTCGTTGTCACATTACCTTATAAGGTGACATGTCCTGTTAAGTGGCACTGAAATACGTGGGCTCTAAATCATCTCTTTAGGATACATTGGAAGCCAATCTTATGAGTTTGATTTTGAAATAAAAATTACTTTTTTGTCACCCTAGATGACAGTAAACTCTAGATCACCCCACCATATGGATTAAAATAAGCATCATTCTAATAATTAATGATGAAGATATGGTCCCTATATAAAAAGGGAAATCTTGATGGAGAACTTCTGATACATATAGATCCTTCCATTTATGGAGAAAATCAGATACATATAGATTTTTATGGACCCATGCTTATTCATAATGTATTGTTAATTCAAGGGTACACTTCTACAAAAACGGCCTATATCGGTGCTAAAAAGGGCATTAACAGTGCTAAAAAAGTGTACTAAAGCTCAATGATAATATTGGGGGGTCCCTTTTATCAGCGCTTTTCGGAGCGCTGATAAAGGTGAAAAAATATAAAAAAAATAAAAAAATAAAAATAATATGGGGGAGTGCTTTTATCAGCGATTCACACCCACTTTAACAGCGCTAGGAGGTCTCCCACGTGCTTCCCTTCCCGCGCATCCTCATACGCCCTTCACGCGCATCCTCATACGTGCACACCCCCTTTGCTTCCACCCGAACTTGAACCCGGGACCTCCCCCCTTTCGCTGCTGCACCTTTACCACTATGCCATTTCATTTTGTTCTCTATTTAGTGATATATCTATATATATATATATGTATAGTTATATTTATTCATATATTGATTCATATATTGATATAGATTCATATTAATATAAATATATTTATTCATATATTAGTATATATATATTAATTCGTATATTAATATATTTATATATATATTTTTAGTTATAATTTTTTATATGTATATTTATTTGTATATTAATATATACATATAAGATTAGTTTTAAATACATTTACAAAAAATATGTTTTTTATGTGTGTTTATAAATAAATAAATACATGCATACATACATAGATATATACAACACACATACATATATATATACAACAAATAGACACACACAGAGACACACACAGACACAAACACATTTATATTTATGAATAAATACATATATATGTGTATTTGAAAAGCCATAAAATGTACATATAAGATTAGTTTTAAATTAATTTATGAAAAAATATGTTTTTGATGTGTGTTTATAAGTAAGTAAATAAATAAATACATATATACATATATACAACACACAGACACACACATAGACACCCACACACACACAGACACATATATATTTACGAATAAATACATATATATATATGTATTTGAAAATCCATAAAATGTTAAAATGACCATAACTTATAATCTAGAATTCCATTTCAACTCCAAAACCAGTCAAATCGAAGAAAATGAAACATTATTCGATATGATATGTGGTACAGGCCTAACAGACATCCAGATAAAAAGTTATATTTGTTTAAATGTTAAACAATCTGGGTACCCCGACTAAAAACTCAATTTTAGAGGCCTTCTGGGCCTCTTTTGGCCTCGAAAAACGCCTGAGTGGGGTTTCCCCAATCACATGGAGGTAGAGTTCATCACAGGCTTTGATTTGATATGCTGTAGAGCTCAAACAGACACCCGGATCAAAAGTTATGGCCGTTTGAAGTTTGAGTTACATTTTCAACGTATTTTAGATATTTTATTAATTGTTTTGATTTTTTGTGTCCTCAAATTGTTATTAAATTATTTTTAATCGATAATAATGAGAAAATTATTGATTCATAATATTTTTTTAAAATATTTTGAATCCATTTTCACTAAACTTTTTATATATTAAATGTAATAGTCTATTTATATGTATCTATAACATATTTAAAAAATATATATTGTATTTATATCAATATAAATATACTTATATAACAAAATATTATTTTTCATGAAAAAATATTTTTTTTGAAACTCAACATTTATCAGCGCTCAGGAAAAGCGCTGATAAATCCCTCATTTATCAGCACTGATAAAGGGGGGCCTTTATCAGCACTCCAAAAATTCGCTGCTAAAGGCCCCCCTTTATCAGTGCTTTTTTTGAGCACAGAAGAAGGCCCCCTTTATCAGCGCTTTTCCCGAGCGCTGATAAAGGGGTAGCGCTTCCCTTTCCAGTTTTTGGCGTAGTGGGATCTATGTATACATACTTTGGAATGAAAAAAAGGATTCGAGAAATTATATTAAATTTATAAGTAAGTCTCTAAATTGGAAATAGTTCCCCCCAAAAGGGTGTGGTGAGATCGAATTCCCATCCACTCAACCAATGTGAGTTTACATGCGTCGTTGTCTATGTTCCTCGATGGAGTTCTACCTTTGGAAAGTAATTCCATGAGTCAAAATGGATATAAGATCCATTGGGCATTTTTTGATCCATGATAAATATCTACTGAAGATTTTGTACCCAACATTACAGATTGAACACAATTTGAACCACTAAAATCAACCATCAGGCACGATGAATATTTCATTGGAAAAAATGTTTAACCCAATCTGAATCCATAACAAAGATAGTGGTGTTACCCCAAGTTAGGCCCCTTTCGTATCCAAAAAGTAAGGGTCCAAAAGAGACCCTTAATTTCACATGTTCTCATGAGATGTTACTTTGAAGAGGTTTTTTATCTATATTTTTCATGTATATTACATAAACTCTTCTAAAATATCTCCAATCTAATGGAATATCACCAGTTCTTGTAAAAACATGCATCATCCACTGCACTGGCTCAGTCCTTAACGGAATAGAGGATGCCATCACCTGCCCAATGCCTTCAATAATGGGTTTCAAATGAATTGCTTAGAGAGTGAAACCAGAATGGTACTCCCCCCACCATAGAGGTATCTCGATAGGACCTCCTTTACATGAAGCCCCAATAACCATCCACATAGCGATGATTAGCGATCGAGAACTAGATGGATCTAGTAGCCATCTCAAACCATTTTGGGAGATTTTCCCTAGAACGTGATAATGAGTTCATACCTTAGAAAAGACAGGGAAAAGGATTAATTCCATCAATATCATCGCTAAAACAGAGGGATCCCATCCAAGGGCCCCTGCCAGAAATATTTGCTGCCAACACTGTGCATACCAGTATCTTCACCATGTAGTGGATACCACCTCGCAGGTCCCATCCTACGTCAAATGGACCTAGGTCACTTGGGAGGGTCACAAAGGGTGATGATCATATAATTAGGAACAATCCATCATTCTTATTCCTGATAAATAATACAACCAATTAAATATGAAGTCAAACTATCGGAAGATGAATGTTCCTATTAATACTAACTAAGAACACCATAAAGATAGGGCAGTAACCAACTATGAACAGATGTGAATCCCTACTCATAAATATGGATACCCTCAACCAAACACAATGGAAAATGAGTAGACATGAATCCCAACTTGTGAATATGAATTCTGTAAGTCAAATAACATGGAAAATTATGAGTATATGTATATTCATACTAACAAATATAAAGCCCTGTAGTAAAATATGGTGGAAAATTAAAGGCAGGCGCATATCCTTGCTAATGAACAAGAAGTATTTCAATCAAATATGAGAGAAATAAAGCAGAAAAAAATTCTTGATCATCCTAGGAAGCTCGTCAGTCAAATATGGGAAAAACTGTGAGAAGATAAAAATTTCAACTCATTCATGTCAATCCCTCCATGAAAATAGAGTTCCAAATTAGAGGAAGATCCACATTCTTACTAATGCACATGAATCCTAATGGTCGAATATGGAAGAAAATGAGAATATGTAAATACCTACTCAAAATTATGAATCCCTGTAGTCAAATATGGTGGAAAATTATTACAAGATGATGAAAATTACTACAGATAAATATCAATACCACTAATAAAATACGATGGAAACCAATGAGTAGACGTAAATTCCTACTCACTCATATCATGCCTCCTAGGAAAATTTAGTGGAAATTGGAGAAAGCATATGGTCTATCCCAATTGTAAATATGAGGATAGATTCACATCAATTACTTGTATAGGAGGCCTGCCAGTACATACTATTAGGAAATGGAGGAGAAAAGCATGCACATATTCATACTCTGAAACCTATCATTTCCATCAACGATGTTTCTCAATACATCTTAGCAATGATAGATAATCAGATATGATTCCCATACCATATCCTATAGACTTGACATGTTGTAATGTCATATAAAAATATAGTAATGAGTCAGGCCACAACCCCCCCCCCCCCCCCTTGTGGGGTGACTCATCCACGCAATGAGGTGGTCACTTTGGAGTATACAAGCATCCCTGCTCCCATCTAAGAACGTCATTGGAATATTTCATTATAAATGGAGAATAAGATCAGGCAAAAATACATGTTCCAACTGGGGGACATGGGTCCACTATAGTAGTCGCTCCATGGATATCATATATCCATTTCATTATTCCAAAATCATTCCAGAATATCCTGATGGAACCATGAGAGACACTAAAAAAGGCACCTACAAATGAAGGATGTCACTTAAAGGGAACAACCCTACTTTCCTATAAGATTTCTCCTAAAAAGGATTTTAACCAAAGTAACTGGAAAGTGAAGAGAATATTCATTACCCTAATCTACCTGAAGTGGGAGTTCTTGAGGCCATAAAATTCCTATCATTGGTGGTTCAAGATCATACTAATCCATTACCAAATTACGGAAGTGGAAATAGTAGTTTTAAATGTCCTTCCCACAACATTGCTACTAGTAGATTTGGAGGTCCTCCCTAGATCATCTATCCGGTAGGCTTCTTTTATATACACATGTCAATCGATCATGAGAATTTATCTCCTATTGACCATCACAATAGCCTTCCTAATGGCCATAATATCAAAAAGAAAGAAGTTACTCCCCATGTTTTTATCCTATTTGAAGGTTCTCACCAGGGTATATATTGCTTAAATTATCCCTATAGTCGTATATCTAGATATGATGGTAGTCCCCTTAATAATATAATTCTCTATGAGGGACCTCCCTATAGTGACATCTTATTTCAAAAATAAGGACCCCCTACTGTCTTCTTCCCTAAAGCTACTCCCTAGGGTATACGATGCATAAATCCCCCCTATAGTATAACATTTATCTATGATGGTAGTCCTCCCTATTATAGCATTCACAATGATGGTCCTCCCCACAGTGACATCCTATTTCAGCAAAAGGCCTTCCCCTTATTGTCATCCACCCTAAAAATCCTCCCATATATATGCATTAATAAAATTGTACCTAAAATCAGACACCCATCTATGATGGTAGTCCCCACCATAACAACATTCACTATGAATTTCATGCTCATAGTGACATTTTATTCTAGATATAAGGTCCTCCCCTTATTAGCGTCCACCTTGAAGGTCCTCCATAGGGTATAGATTTCTAAAATTCACCCTAATGATTAAAATCTTTCTTTTGTGGTAATCCTCACCATAAAAAAAATTCATTGTAAAGGTTTTCCCTATAGTGAAATATTTTTTAAGCAAGATGGTCCTCCCCTTATTTTTGTCCACCCAAAAGGTCCTCCCCATGGTCTATACTGTAGAAATTCTCTCCACTATCAGACGTTGATCTATGATGGTATTCCTCACCACGGTGGAATTCTCTATGAAGTTTATCTATGTGGTATTATATCATTTGAGTAATAATTTTATCCCCTTGATGAGTCAAATTGGGTGATGTACTCATATTCTAAGGTACTTGGAAAGATCAGTCCAAACATGTTAGAGACACTATCAACAACAAGTGGAATCTTTAACAACTAGGAGAAGGCCTGGGAAAAACTCATCATCCAAGCCACCAAGACCATTACCACAAAAATGAGACCCCTAAAAACTAACTACATGCAATAAAATAGTCAATAAATGTTCACGTTGGGACAATAAGGTATAGGAGTATCTCGTATAAGAATATAATGATATGTTACTCATGAAAATAAAATTTACCAAGGATGATATAGCCATCTTGTTTTGGCTCTCATGCACTTCTCAGTTCGACACTCTAGAGGAATTGTTAGAAGAATATATACATAACATCTATATGAATATTTAGAAAACTATACATCATGTGAAAGAAACATTATTTCCTTATAAATGGTATGCAGACCATGTAAAAATATTGGGAGATATTCACCGTCAAATTCATTTGGAATCCCTTTGGAGGTGGGGAAACATGGATCTTTACATTTCACCTTATTCCCCATTCAAAAGAACCCCCTAGAAATGGAATCCTATAATTTCATTATTCCCTGTAAGCTATCAAGAAAAAATCTTTCTTAGGAAAGATGACACACTCAACAATAACTAACCTTGATCAACTCTTAAAACCATTAGGCCTCACGAGAGAGATCTATCAAAAAATTCCTAAACCAGAAATTGAGAACATTAAGAAGTATTTCCGATTAGGGGAATCTAATCATCAAGTGATCCTAATGTCCTTAGAAAAATTAGTTCATGAGAAGACTCAACATTATATCATACTCACACTCAAACAAGGATTTCTATGATAAATAGAGTGGTGACATCAGTAATAGTCACCACAATACAGGATCATCCTTAGCCCGCAATGATTGGAGAATTTTTATCACAAAATCCCCCCATAATATCAAGAAAACTAGACTAGCTCATAATAACAAGAGTACATGAGCGAGCCCACCTCATAGGGCTGGTGACATTATAACCTCAATTACCCCCTCAAAAGAAATTAGTTTTTTTTATCTAGAGAGGACAATAATAAGTATGGTCTCCCAGTTCCCCCACATCGCGACCCATTTCCCCCAGAAGGGAGGTGTATGACCACATTGCATATAGGTTCCCTCTAAGATACTCTTCACAAATAATCTCAAATAGGATCCCAGAATGGAATGGAGTGGTCCAGGAAAGCTTGCAAACAACCCTCCTATCACTCAACTGCTAGTATGGAACCCACAATACATTATGGATTGGTTAATTTTTTGGAAACCAATACTATATATGACACAAAAATGACGCAAATGAGAATAAAATTATAGGTTAGTTATATCCATAATCTGATACACACATAGAATGATTGTGTGCTTACACGGAACCAGAAAATCGCCCTAAATTTTGATTCTCCCTCGATAAATCATGCACTACCTCCCTAGTGAATCTCTAACAAGAATAAAGGAAAGTTCATATATGAAATTCCACATCCTATCAATGAGGAAGATCTCCCTATTCTTGAAAAAATATTTTTTTGGTAGGAGGAAGAAATGAAAGAGTTTATGGGACTCAACGATGAGTTTCTCTGATGTAGAATTTCTATTGAATTTTCTCCTTGGGTAGAGAATCAACGTACACTTCACATAGGTGCACCTTAGAAATAAGGGTTCATATCATCAATTGAAGCAAGGTCAAAAAATCATCCAAACATGGTTCTGGTACCATCATTCTACCTATACCTAATCATTGATGGATATCAATACTTCCCTCTATTAGTGAGAGAACTCAAATGAGTTAAGGAAAATTCCAAAAAGATGTCGCTAAAAGGATATCAGTCTCAAATAAAAGATAATCTAAAACATTAGATATTGTTGTTTGTTTCACTTGTTTAATATATAGTACAACTAAAAAACTCATCAAGGTCTTATCGATAGCATTGAGTCATTGGAAGATCAATTGGAATTCATAGAGAAGTAGTGTGCACCAATACAGTAGGAATGGAAACCATACCCTCACTGGGTGAGAAACATCCCACCACCACTTAACATTTATAGTTTTATGTTTCTAGAATTTAATGAAAAATATGATCCAAAAAAACATTTGATTCACTATGTGTCCCATTGTGCTCCCATTATGGGAGCCACCAAGTAGTAAGAAATAGTTAAACTCAGATGCTTCAGGCGAACTTTGTAGGGCCAAGCTTATTATGGTACACCATTTTTCTAGTTAAGTAAATAATATGATGGAAGGATATACATCAAAAAATACCCTTTGAGTTCAGCACAAAATTGTAGAAGGCAAAATTCAGTGACCTCTCAAACTAAAAATAGTGATAAATTGATGGAGTCTCATATTTCATTGCCGTATGGAAAGGGTTGACCTATTCCCTAAACTGACAGCTTCCCCGACAGGATATTACCTCTCTTTGTATTGTTAAACATTATGAAGAGTTTCAAATTACATTAATCTCGGTGATATATTTAAATGGGTTTCATGATTTATTCTCTATTTCCCAAATAATATAAGAATTTATACAATATATTAAGGTCAAGAACCTAATAACTCTACTAGTCTATGGGAAAAGAGAAGGAATGGTGGAGGTGACCTCCATCATACTTAGACCAGCCTCCATGCCTTCTCAAGCTCAAAAACCTACAATTTATCATGTAGCACCCCCTAGGGGTCAATTTTTACCCCCTCTAAAATATAATTAGTAGAGGGGAAAAGTTGAAATCAATTATAGGAGTACAAAAATAAAGTTTACTATTTCTGAGATGATCAAGTATGTGGCAATTTTGTATCCTCTATGGATAGACTTAATTCACCTTCCAAAGCCTAAAAGTGATTACTAGGTAGGCCTCAATGATAGTCTATATTTTTACCCTATCACAAGATACTAGGAAATTAAATTTAGGAATCTTAATCTTCAAATAAATCCTATAAAAAATGGAAGGTTCTGGGAAAGTTTGGTTGGGAAGACCACAAGCACAAGTGGCGTATGTTTCAACTAATAACCCTAAGGGGGGAGGTGTGTGGAAAAAAGGTGTTTGGGGTAGGGAATATAAATTTTATAGTCGGTTGAATCATAGAAAAATTAACTAAACTCTTGGTATTCTCCAAGCACATTTGAAACAACCAACTATGTCCCCAATAGCTCCCACTGCAACACATTTGATTCTATGAGCACCGAAAACCTCAAAAGGCCATCCTCTAAAAAATCATAGACATAAATATTGAGAAATTACTCTGAAGGATTAACATACATCAATGCCAAAGATGGATTTGAAACTCTCAGATTTTATTCCCTTGTATTATAAATAATGAGCACCACCACGCTAAACAACATCACTAGAAACAGTCAGCTAGAAAATTCCATATCAGATGAGGTATTGATATGCAATTCCATTAATTTCATTCAATTAATGGATCCCTTATTTGATGATGGTTATTTCAATGAACATGAGTTCCCCAAACCTAGTTAGGGAACTAGATGGAGAGGTTCCATGATCTGGGGATACTGGGGATGATGTATTCACGACAGGATCCATACATCTAGATAAAACCCTTCTCGGACTATAAATTTTGTAGAAACTCATGAAAGAGCATATAATAGGTCCAAAATGTACAATAAAAGCCCCATGAAACTTTCAGAAACCACTCTGACCTGATCACACTGAAATATCAATTAGAAAGGAATATGTGCCTAATCGACCTCATCATGTAGGATGACCCATCCAGCCAAACCCACCAAGGAAAGGAGCACCTCCAGCTCATGTCTAGATTGTTGATCAATCAATGTCAAATACTGAATACCCTAATGCCCCGATAAAATATTATCCACATAATAGGAATTAAAACCCTTTACACCAACATATTTACTTCCTAAAATAGTTTTCCTTGATTCTGACCATGCTTTTGTTCCTCTATGTGATATGTTTTTCAGAATACTTCACAGAAGCACTCATAGAGACTTTGCTCAAACCCTAGGAATTTGAATATAATGTTAAAACTACTCAGTTCTATCAGACAAAGAGTGGTCCTATAGAATTCCACACAGTTATCTCTTTTATAGATCAATATGAAAAATCCATTATATAGGGACACATCAGACCCTTATATGTGTCTAGTATGATAAATGGTGTTTATCTCTAAATATTTTTTATTGAAAATGGATCTAGAGTTAACCTCATTTCAGTATGAATACATCATCGGCTGGGTTTTGAGGAGGATAACCTAGCGCCCTCCACCATAATAATGTAAGACTATGACCAAAGTGAGGATAATCTATTATTACATATCAATATTAGCGTTCAGTATAGAGACATCATGGATGAATCATAATTTCTGGTGGTTCGACAGAACACATCCTTCAACATATTTCTAGGAATCCCATTTTTGTATCAACGCATAACAAACCCCTCCTCATCCAATAAATGCACCAAATACAAAATTAATGAAAAAATGGGATAATAAATTCTGATAAGTCCTAATGTGAATCCTAAGATTCACATTATATTGATGTTGGATTCTATCAGTGTAAAGGGAAAAACCTCTGATTGATGTTATTGCTTGGGTCACTACAAAAAATAGTCTAGAAATGGTCCCATCCAACCCCTTCAAATAGATTGGTGAAGAATATTTTTTACCCATAAATGAGGTTGATTATATAATCCCAAACATAGGCGAATATTTAGAAATATTCATGATTTCATTAATGACCTCTAATTATATCAGTGTTGAAAAGTTTGTTGACTCCTCAGACAATGATAATGGATCAGATAAAAGAACATTTAGTCAATCCATATATCTCTAGGAAATCCATTCCACAACAGTTGAAGTGGAAGAGGTTGCAAGGTGGATGAATATGATCCTCCCATTTATCTCACTTCATCCTCTCTAGAATTTCAAATAATTCTCAATCTATCAACTTGGACAGTGGAAGTTCTTTCATCTTTGGAATACTGTGATATCAGCTCTTCCCCCGACTCTGGAGGAAGTATCCAAGATATTCTCCATATACGGAATAAGAAGAATATTTTTATGAAGATGAAGATGAGGTGGAACTTATAGAAGCCCCTCCAATATTTGAGTAGGGTGTATCTAACACCAATGATGAACTCGGAGAATGAAATATGGGCATAGAAGAAGGTCCACAACCCACATTAAATAGTAAATACATGTATTATGAGGAACAAGAGGTAAATATAAACTATATAAAGATGTATTTGAATGATTATCCTCGAACTACACATAAATTACAGGCCTTGATTCCATGGTGGCCACTCACCACCTGAACCTACCATAGGACTTTTGAGGTTTTAAAATATCTAGCAAAAGTATATACCTAAAAAATTATGAAAAAGTGAGGCTGAATTTGAAAATATAATTAGTTCCAACTTCATTAGAGAGGTAAAATACCCCAAATAGATGTCCAATATCATCCCCATTGAAAAAAAATATGAAAATAAGGTACAACATTGATTTCAGAGATCTCAACCAACACTGCCCAAATGATGATCTCCTTGTCCTAATTATAGAACTGGTGATCAATGCAACAAATGAATATCAGGCCCTCACCTTCATGGATGGATATTTGGGAAATAATAAAATTCAATGGGACAAGGATAATGAAGAGGCCGCTAGCTTCAGGCCATCCCTAGAGTATTTTTCTATCAGGTAATTCCCTTTAGGTTTATGAATGATAGTGCTATGTACCAGTTATCCATGCATCACATATTCAAACCCTTCCTCGAAAAGGTTTTTGAATGCTATGCTGATGACTTGGTAGTCAAATAATGATAATACATTGTCCACCTATAAGATCTTGAGACTATTTTAAATATACTATGACAACAAAACTTGAAAATGAATCCCTCTAAATGTGATTTCGGTGATACCTCATGGAAAATTCTGAGCTCCAGCATTCTCCAACATAGTGTAGATGTCAAATCTGAGAATATAAAGGTTATTATTGGTATATCATCTCATTGAAACCTCATATATTTTATTGGAATTCAAGTACAATTTTCCTATATTCATCACTTAATATTCAACCTTGCAGTTAAAATTATTCCCTTCACCAGGTTGATGAAAAAGGGTGTTACATATCAGTACACTGGTGGTTATCTGGAAGCATTCGACAGACTCATGAAATATCCTGTAATCATGCCATTTCTAATATCAGATATCAAAAAGAGGAAACTTATTTTATATGTTATATAATTAAATAAATATTTGGGTTTCTTCCTCTAACAAACGAATGAAATTCTTAGGGAAAAAACCATTATTACCTCATTAAAACCATGGTCAATGTTGAGACTTATTATTCAATTAGTGAGAAATGTTGTGTGGCTCTAATCTATGTAGTCCATAAGCTGAGGCACTACCTGTAGCATATCAAGGTCTATTTTTTCTCTCATATAAACCTACATAGATACACCCTCTGTCATACAATGTTGACTGGACATCTATCATTATGGGTGGTCATTCTGGAGCATTTTAACATACAGTTTGTGGATCAAAAAGAGGTCAAAGGATGGGGAATGTCATATTTTTTAGCAGATCACCCCTTTGGTAGAAAATATAACACCCAATACTTAACATTCAATTAAATAACATCATTTTTGTGTAAAATTTTATACATTACATAGACACATTAAAAAAGGTCGTATTAGTTTAGTGACTTTGGAAACACAGAAACATAAACACTAGTACATAACTGATCTACATTATCTCCCACTAGAATATTCTCAACTAGCACTATTATTAAACACATAAAACATAATATATATATTCAAAACTAGGGGGAATAGAACCATAAAATGGGGTGAGCTTATATTATCAATAAAGGTAAAAAATGGAGACATGTATACATAATCAAGATCATAAGGTTATGAGAACATTATCATGAAAATAGAAGATCATATACAACATATCAATTATATTAAACATGAATCATGGCATAAATATTGGTAGTATATAAGTCATTAATTTTATTAAAATAAGGAACATAATATATGAAATCATAATATAGGAATAATACATAGATTTTTTGGAAGAGGCATAATCTTATATAATTATTTCAAAAGTAGTCAAGGAATCACTAACAAGGCCATGTTAGTGGGATAGGTTCACTCCCTATTCTATCTTCACAGTCATGGTTCTCTCGCATGACTATCTTTGTATTCAAGCTTTTCTCCAAATACCATCTTAGCAGATAAAGTCCTTAACTGAACCGATTTCACTACCCATTCCATCTATATCTATATTAAAAGATATAAATCTTTACCCAATTCATTTTAGGGAGATATAGGTCCTGCACATATCATAACGAAATTGTATATATGTGTTTCATAAGAATATAAATAATTAATCATATTAAAACTTATGGAATTAAATTAGTTTCATAAATATCATTCCATTATTACATAATCCATGGAAAAGAAATGAGTTTAAAAAATATTATTACATCATAAACATACACCATTTTTACCACTGAATCATGTCCCTATTACGAAAAAATTAACATAAATTTTTTATCATATATGGAAAATATTTTTGAGAAATCACTTGAAAACAAATCTTGGTGAAAATATCTTTTATTCTTTGAAAACATTTTATTTTCTTAAAATGCAGTATAATTTTGAAAGAAAAAATTTTCTATAAAAATAAAATTGTAATCTTGTAAAGTAAGATTAAAATCATTAAGGTGTTATGATGGCAGAAAATTATGCTCATTTATTATAATTTAAGAAACAAATTATTTTTTTACTTTTTCCAAAAAATCCCCAAAGTTCCTCATTTGGAAAACAACAAAAAAATTCCTTTCAAACTGTGTAGTAAAAATTAAAAAATGGGTAAAAATGAATTTAAAAATTCATAAGAAAATAGAAAAAATATTTTTGAATATATTTTTAGAAAACATGTAAATAGAATATAAATATTCCCCAATAGAGACATAAAATTAAATAATCTCAGATATTGATGAGGTTGTGAAATAAAAACTCTTTTCTTTAAAATCAATAAACTCATATGCCCCATGAAATAAAGAAAATTATATGGATATTAAAATACTATAATCTATTATATTAGACTCATAAAATACATTCAAGGGCAATATATACACCAAGAAGATGAAATATTTAGTGTATAAGGCATGTGTCCCACCAAAATAAAAGTGAGACATAAATCAATTACCTTAAGTCTTGATTTATTTCGCACACTTCAAAACCCCCGATATAATAAATAAAAAATTATTATAATTATACCATAGAATAATAATAATATAGTAATATATATATATTCCCTATATTATTTACTTATGAAATAATATTACCCATTATTTAATAATTCTTTGTTAATGTTACCCTTTGGGTAATATTCGCTTTGTTTTTCATTCATGTTTTGACTTGTTATCCTTTGTATTATTACATAGTCCATGATTTAATCATCACCATAATGATAAAAAAGATATACATATCATATATATATATATTCATTATATATTTATTCATGGTGATTCATAAAATATAGATATGAAAAATAAAATATATTGTTTATGGATATGGTAGGTCAAACATACACCAAACGGTATATTCATTTTTATATCGAGTTAAATGAAAAAAAATATATATGATATATTGTCATTATAGAATAATATTTATATCATATATAAAATATATATTTATAAAATTCATCCTTATTACCGTCCATGTGAAATATAGATGAATAACAAATCACAACGCATCGTGGAGATGGTAAGCTATGGGTACGCATGAGTGAGGTTATAATTTTCTAAAAATATTATATTGATGGTAAAAAGGTAAAAATTAAATTATCATTTCATAAGTATAATTACATTATAAATATAATATATATATTTTAAACCCATCATAAGTATCACCAATAAAATATGGTGATGGAAAATAAATTCTATAGCTATGTGGAGATGGTAAGTCGTACGTACGCATGAGCAAAACATTCATTTTGTTTATAGGAAATGGGATATATAATGTTATGATAATAATCATAATAACATTTAAGAATATTTAGGATGGTAAATTTATTATTTTTTGATATATATCATCGATTTATAGGAGGTATAGAAGAGTAGAAAAATAGAATGATTGGTTAGAGCGATTACCTCTTATTTGGAACAACTCCTTTAGATATCCTCTAAAATACTATAGAGGTAGTATTTTTGAAATACCAAAACCTCTAGAATGTGTCAATAGAAGTTGATAAGTGAAATGAGAAAGGATTTGGTAAATCTAGAAGGCTCAGTAACATGAAATAATATGACAAAGGAGGTATCCTTTTATAATAAAGGTGAGATGGACTTTTGGAATCTATAAACATATTAATTAATAATAAATTTTAAATCAATCCAAATATCTATAAAAACATATTTATTAAAATATAAGATTATTTAGGGTTTTAATATCATTATAAAATAATTTCTAGAAAGTTTTTTATGTAATTGTAATCTTTATGTTTTTTTATTAAAGCTTTGTTAACCTATTTTAATTTTTACTATACTAACAATGTTTTTAATGTTTTGAGAATGTAATTTATATATAAAAAGTGTAAATTGAAAATAAATGGAAAATATATGATATTTTAAACCATATATAATCCTCTTTTACTTATTTAATATTATTATTATGTTTAAATAATTTAATAAAATATTACACTCATAAAATATCATTAGTGTTAATTTAGATACTATTCATTATTTGTCTTTTTAAAAATATTATAACAGAATATCTTCAAAACAGAAGTACTAACACATCTATAACATGGAAAAGTAATCTAAAAAATTCATGTATGACATTAATTATTTTAATTTATATTTATTTTCATATTTTCAATATCATTTATTTGGTATTTCCATTAATTAAATAATTACTACATCATCATTATAGAAGCCTTTAAGGTATTTATTTCTTTCCTAAAAGTTCAAAATTAATTAAAATGAAAATTAAAAAAAAAATTATCTTTTAAATTACTATTTATAGTATAATTTATCTTTTGTATAACCCTATATTAAGAATGATATATTTATTGAAAATATGAGTACAACATCTTTTACTTTTCTTAAAATAAAATATAATAAATATCTTAATGTCATCCATGTGGCATAGAAAATTTATAATTTCTAAAAAATGATGATTTTGATCAAAACCAACTCATAAAATTAAATTATTACAAGTTTTAGGGTATTTTTATATTATTAATAATATTGTTTTTACGATTAATTACCATATTTACCTTTTTACCGTGTTAAAGAAATTATTAAATTTACTATTCATAATGCCAAAATTTAAAAGAAAACCATTTACAAAATTTGGACCCTTAGATTCAAAATATGGAATCCATTTTAAAAAATTAAAAAAATATAAGTTGCAGTAATTATTTTAAAATCTACCTCTTTGAGGGGGTGAGAAAATGGGTTGTTAATGTTAAATCATGCAAAATATTGGAAAGTTTTTATATCTAAATTCAATGAAAAAATAATAAAAATTACAAAAAATGTATTAAAATATTATAAGTTGATATAATTATACTTAATAATCAAATCAAAAAAATATTTTAATCATATAAATTATTTCGATGAAAATAATAGTTTTCAATAAAAGTTAGTATTATATTATTATTCATCAAAACATGAAACTTATCAAAAAAATACCCAAAAATTAACCAAAGTAAAGTTTCATGTTCTTATTTAAAAAATATTTTTTTTCAAATAAAATATATTAAAGTGTAAAAAATTAGCCTTAAAATTGGAATACCATTAAAATTCTATAAAATTACCCTTTAAAAAAATATTGGTTTTATGCATAAAATTGGGTTGGTTCATATCTTATACCTATAAAATATATTTGATAAATATAAAAAAATATTTATTGAATATAAAAAATATATATTTCATTAATATAATTCCCTTATTTTAATTTATTTAATTAATTAATACACAATGTCTTCGGGAATATAAAAATAAAAAAATTTCTTTTACGTTAAATCTGTATATATTTTCATTTCTAAATAATTTTTAAACAATAAATTAATATTATGAACCCTATATATTCATATCTCAGTTAATACTAGTAGTAAATGATAATTTTGGTGCTTGGTTATATCTTGTTATATAAAAATATTTTAATAATATATTGTTGTTAGTTAAAACATGGTCTTGCGTGAAACACAAGATATCAAAAGAACTCAACATTATGTGTAACACATGCCAATAATAGTGATTCATATACTATAATCTAATATAAGTGTTGTGTATAGTGTAAAAATTACTTGGTGTTGTGTTTAAATTAATAAGAACTTGGTTCTTTCAAATAATACAAGTTATATTAAATGTTGTGTTAAATGAAAAGTTTCAAAAAATTTATATTAACTAAAAAAAATATTTCACAAAAACATTGAGTTGTCACATTCTACACCCATTAAAATATATCTCACCCTTGAAATTCATCCAGGTTATGAAAGTTTAAATACATAAATGTACCATTCATAGAAACCCACATTGTAAAAATGAATACGAAAAAATTATTTTAAAAAGGAAATAAAGAAACATAATGGTTACCCAAAGTAACTCATAACTAGTTTTCCACATAAGAGAACATAGATGGAAAGTGAAAAAATGGGCATGGAATATAAATATAATTATCAAGTTCTTATGAATATTGATATAGAACATGTTTAGAATAATGTTAAAAATAAAAAATTCATAAATCAATGATAATCTATGTGGCCATTTGATTCATAAAAAAAGCACTGAGATAATTTTTTTGGTTTCAAGATCATTTCCCTATAGTTAAATAATTTCCATGAGAAGAAATACATTCTGCATTTCATTAAATTTAATAAGCACAATCTCATACTTTCATTGTGCCTTAATAAATTTCCACTTCATCCCTCATTCTAATAATTGTAGGTGAATTTTTAATTCCTGAAGCATTAACAGATCATGAGATCCATAAATATAATGATTGGTTATTCAATCTGTCTTTATCACAAAAAAAGGATAGTATAGGTTATATAATATGCATAAATCCTCATATGATGGGAGAGTACATTAATCTCTAAAACCTCATCTAAAGTATAACTTAATCCATTCCAAAAATGGTTACCCATATAACTCTTATGAAATATAAATGTCTAAACAATAGAATGAAGTGAACTATATCATCTTCACATTTATCATACATATATCATAGGGTAGATATTTGTCATCACATTCCAAACATGTGAATACCTACATCAAGTATTCTTAAGACATGGAAAAAATCTAAATTACCACAAATACTTATTGAATTTTTTTCCTTATTCTAAAGTTTATTGGATATATTTATGAAGTCCAAAAAGTTGTAAACGTCATCCATGAAATCATAAACCACTTTTCAAAAAACCTTTAATCAGTTACATGAAAATAAATATCATCAAATTTACTTATTCATATCCAACATATCTTTATCCAAAAATGTTATCTTAATATAAAAGAAATATTAAGTCTTATCTTCCCTCAGTGAAAGTGTCACCTTGCCCTTAAATAAAATTTTCAGTCCATCATAAATATTCAACATAATCTTATAAATCCTGAGAGAAACACATAAACTAAACAATCCTTTTATTTTTCACCATTCATATAACATAATTCCTTAATCCAAACACATGAAAACTTTTATTATTCCACTTCATTCATAATCCATAAGAAGGATACCTCATCATATTACTTAATACCTCTATCCTTCCACATTTCATCTATAGTATCATCATCATCGACAATATAACCATTAATCGTAGCACCTTTCCTAATCTCTTATTATGATTTCCACTTGGGATATCTATTTTCATAATTACTATTTATTACACACTTAAAGAATTTAACATTTGATGATCTCTTAGGGAGGCCAATATTCCAATCCATTTCACTAACTGGACCCCTTATTTTCCCATTATAGTTACTTTCTTTTTTTCCTTATTTTCCATAGACATAATACTTTATTGTTCCTATAATACATTCAATTATGTGATTATTTCCAAATTCTTTACACAAAAGAAACTAAATATTCTTTTCTCCATGGTACTCTCATTGAACTCATTCCTTCTCTTCCATGGTAAGTCCAAATGATGGTTAAGGTATAAATTGTTAATCAAGTTTCTTGAAAACAGACTGGGCATGATCATAAAATCTTTTATTCCAGTGACTATCCCATTTAACTTCTCATTAGAAAATCGTCTTTCAAATTAAATGATAACCCACTTCCTTTTAGTTTCAACCATTGGATAAAATTGTAAATCAATTAGTAAGAAACAAATATCATATTGAGAAACCACATAATAATGAAAAATTGGTTATATGATGACTAAATTATGAAACTCACACTTAATATATGACACCTTAGGTTAATCTTAGGTTATTCATAGTCCAATTCCATTTAAACTATTCATGATGTTTTATAAAGAGTTTTTGAATTTCCAAAGAATATCACTTGGGATTTTCAAAATAGGTGTGTAGTAAGGCATATTGTTGTGTACCAGGTTACACTCGAGTTTGGTCCAATGCACCTTGTCAGAGTTATTACCTCTAGGTACATCTATGACAGATCCACATCCACTTGTAGTATCCAGACAAGGATGTAATTCTAGGAAACAACTCACCCTATCCTTTTCCAAAATTCTTGGACATTTTCCAAAACATTAAATCATCCTTAGACTTATCCTTAGAGACACCCCTAGACATATCCATAGAAATATACATAGGGATCTCGCTAAAGTTTTCTCATCCTAGTTTTCAAAGGTCAACTAATCCATTTCTCTGATACCAACTATAATGACCCTGTTATAATGTACATTTAAATTGCATCATTTTTGTGGGACATTTCATACATTTTACAAACACATGCCCAAATAACTTATTAGTTTAGTACCTTTGGAAATATAGAAACATAAACAATAGTACATTAGTGTTCTATATTATCTCCCAAAAGGTTCTTATCAACTAGAACCCTTCTTAGACACATCAAACATAATAAAAATCTATATAATATGGATAAATGGAAACATAAAAAGGGATGATCTTAGATGCTCAGTAAGGGAAAATAATGGGGACATGAAAATATAATCATGAGCATAAGGGTATGGTAACATGATCATGAAAATAGAAGATCATAATTTATGTATCAATGATCATAAAAAGGAATCTTGGAATAAATATTAATAGTTCATAAGACATAAATCCTCAAGATATAAAGAATATAATCCATGAAATCCAGACATAGGAATAAGACATAGAATTTTTGGCCGACACATAACTATATAAAATAATTTATATAGTAGTCAAGTCATCGCTACCAAGGACATATTAGTAGTATGGGTTCAATTACTATAAAATCTTGGTAGTCATGGTTTACTCTCATGACTATCTTAGTTTTTAAGGTTCACCCCTATGACCATATTAGCAGACAAAGTCCTTAACTGAACCGATTTAACTCACTATTCTAGCCATGTATATCTCATTAGATATAAATATTTACTTAATTAATTTAAAGCAGATATAGGTCAAAATAATATCATAATGAAATCATTCTTGTGTACCACAAGAACATAAATAATTCATCATATCAGAACCCATGCAATGATATGAGTTTCATAAACATCATTCCATCATAACATAACCCATGGAAAAGAAAAGGGGTTCATAAATATAATTCCATCATAAACATAAACCAATATTAGAATTGAATAATATCCTCTGTGAAACATAAGTAGCATAAATAAAATTTATCTTAGATGGAGAATAATTTTGAGCGATCACTTGAAAAAAAATATTGAGGAAAATATCATTTTTTCCTTTGAAATCATTTTCTTTTCTTAAAATGGTTCACAATTTTAAAATAAAACATTTTATTTAAAATTAAACCTATAATCTTGTAAAGTAATATTCAAAAAAATAATACATCATCATGGTAGAAAATGATTCTCTTGTAGTATATGTTAATTCAAACATTCCTTTTATACTTTTTATAGAAAAGTCACAAATCTCCTCATTTGGAAAACAACTTAATGATTCCATTCAACCAATTTAGTAAAAAGTAAAAAATGTGTAAAAAGTAATTTCAAAATCCATAATAGAATAGTAAACTTTTTTAGAAAACATGGCCATGGAAAATAAATATTCCCCAATAAAGACTTAAAACGAAATAATCCCAAATATTTAGGAGATTTTGAAATAAATAATCATTTCTTTATATTTAGTAGAATTGTATTCCACATGAAATAAATAAAATTATATGGATATATAAATTAAAAAATATTATAGATAATACTCATAAAATACATTAATGGTAATTATATACACTATGTATAAAAAATAAGTTTTTTATAAAGCATGTATCCCACATAAATAAAAGTGTGACATAAATCCCTTTCTGGAAGTCTTGAATTATTTTTCACACGTTAAAACCTTGTGTATAATAAATATACGTTTATTGTAAATCAACCACCAAATAATATTTATATATATATATATTCCATATATTATTTACTTATGACTTAATATTACCCATTATTTATTAATTCTTTGTTATTCTTACGCTTTGGGTAATATCTATTTTGTTTTTCTTTCATGTTTGGACTTGTTATCCTTGGCCAACTAAAATAGACCAAGATTTTATCATCTCCAGAATGATAAAAATGATATATATATATATATCATATATAAATATATTTAGTAAATATTTTTTCATGATAATTCATAGAAGATATAGATTGAAAATAAAATACACCACTCATGGAGACTGTACATACCCATGAACATTGTTTTCCTTTTCTTATCAGGTTAAAAGAAAAAAAAGTATATGATACATCATCATTAAATAATCAATTGTATTTCACATATAACATATATATTTATAAAATTATTCCTTATTACCATACATGTAAAATATAGATGAATAAATAATCACATCGCATTGTGGAGATTGTAAGTCATACGTATGCATGAGCGATTTTATCAATTTCCCAAAATATTAGATGGATGATGAAAAGGAAAAAAATGATATTATCATTAAATAAGAATAATTATTTCATAAATATAATATATAAATATATAACCCATCTTAATTCACCCTTATAAATGATAGTGATGTAAACTGAATTGTATCACTACATGGAGACAACAAGTCATACAAACGCACGAGCGATACTTTCATTTTTTTTGTTTGATGGGAAGGGGAACTTATAGTGGTGTGATCATAATAATAATACCATTTAGTCATATTTATTGTTATTAATTTATTATTTTATGATATATATCATATATTTATAGGAGTTATAGAAGAGTAGTAAAAGATAATGATAGGGCATAGTGATTACCTCTTCTTCAGAACGACTCCTTTAGATATCCTCTAAAGGACTCTAGAGTTGGTACTTTGGCATGGCCATCACCTATAGAATGTTTTTAGAGAAGTTTTTAAGGGAAATTTTTTGGTTTTGGTTGTGATAGAAGGCTCAATGAAATGTAATGAGATTTTTCAGGATGTGTCCTTTTACAATAAAGTTGAGAGGCACTTTTGGAATCTGAAAATTTGAAATTTATAATACATAAAAATAAATAAAAATACCACAAAAATGAAATTTATTTGAATATCATATGAGATAAAGTTGTACTATAATTTTCCAATAAATTTTATATAGGTCTCTATGTAATTTTAAACAGTATTTATTTTATTAACCCTAGGTTAACATTTTTTAATTTTAACAATGCTACGAAATTTTTAATGTTAGGGGAAAGTAGTTTTTACATATAAAGATTAAATTATACCATAAATGGTCAATTTATAAAATTTAATAACATATAAAATCCCCTTATAATTATTTAATATTTTTATTATTTTTTAATAATTTAATAAAATATTAATTTCATAAAATATCATTAGTGGTGGGATGGCGCTCGATCTCGTTTCCCACCGATGGCGAACCCTGTGGTAGGGTTTGACGATGGCCACTGCCGCAGCCCCTCCTCCCTCTGTGGGGGGAGGGGGACCGTCCTTTCCTGCGCTTGAATCTGGGAAGTGTGGGGATGGTGCTCTCCAACCCTCGCTGGCCACAGGCTTCCTTTTTCCGACTATCAATGTCTCCTCGAAGGTCCCCAGAAGAATCTTCGGTCAACCCGTTGTTCCAGTTTCGTCACAAGAATTCTATGCAGCTTCGACTTTGCTTTCTAATGCCCTTATTGCAAGGTTTGTGAGAAGACATCCGCTGTTGGAGGATTTTGGTAAGTCTTTTAACGAAAAATGGGGGCTCAAGAATTTTGTGCATGTTGGAATTCTTGGACCACGAAAAATCCTCATCCTGTTTGCGGATGATGGGGATTTGGGGAAGGCTTGGTCCCGAAGTAAGATGGATTTGAGTTTCCATCTTCTTAGATGGACCTTTGAAATTCATTTGAACCGTGATTCTCCAAACTCTGCAATCTGGCTGCAGTTGTCGGGACTTCCCATTCCTTTTCAAAACCAGGACTTCTACGCTCGATAGGCAACTCTATTGGACGATTTATTTGCTGTGATCAAAGAACTACCTCTTTGTCAAACCCTGCTTCTGTGAGATTTTGTGTTTACATGGATCTCTCAAGAGTTCCGCCAGAGGTTGTTTGGATCATCGTGGAAGGTGAATAAAGGCACGCTCAAAAAATTCTCTATGAAACTTGGACTCCGTTTTGTTCCAATTGTTGCAAGCAGGGGCATGAAGCAGTTAAATGCCGAAGAAGGATTTCGGCATCCCATTCGGGTGCGCCTAATAACGATGGGAATTGTGATATGGTTCAGAATCAAGCAGATCTGAATCCAGGGGCATCTGAAACTGCATTGGTCCCGGCGGTTGATGATATGGTTCAGCACAAAACAGGTCTAGATCGAGGGGTATCTGAAATTGGACTAGCCCCAGTGGTAGATGATCTGGTAAATAATCAGGGTCATGTTGAGATTTCTTCAGGAATGTGTGTGCGGCAGGAGACTCAATCAGGAGAACTGCCAAATGGTAGTAAGAGAGGTATAGAAGTTTCAATGCAGGATAATGAGAGTTCAATGCATATGGCTAACAGAAAGGGGAAATAAGTAATGGAACTTTCTGATAAAGAGGGGATGAAGGCTGGTGATCCTGATTTACTGTATATGGGCGGGGGACTGGAGAAAAATCAGACATATAGTGGGATTAAATCTACAGGGTAGAGCTATCCTGTCATGGTACAGGTGAGTGATGATGGATTGATAAATTGTTCGGAAAATCGGTTTGATCTTTTGATGGATAATGATCAGGCGGAGGATGAACCAATGGAAGAGGAGGCATTTCAGTGTCTCCCATATCATGAAGATGCCATCATTGTACATGTGATGGCGAGCTCAGCTGTTCTGACTGTGGGTGATTTTGGTGGACAGCCTCATGTCTCACCTGGGATGGAGTAGGTAAAAAATGGTAAAAGTTTAGGGGGTTCTGATGAGCAGATCAAGGAGATATCAAAGGAGGTGAATGGGGCATTAGAAGCTTCCCATGGGTAGGTTTCTCAAGGTAGGTTGGTCATTAGTGGTGTGGTTGAATAGCAGCATGGTTCTGTGGTGCAGAAGGCTGTGAACATGACCTTGCCATGCCAAAAGAAACAATGGTGATGGAAAATCCGAAAGTGTGTCAGGTTGTTGGAAGAATTATGAATGACTTGAGTAAGAGAAAAAAGGTTTACCATGGATGTGTTGTGGAGTCACATGGTTACCCCATGCAAGAAGAAGAACTCCATAACCACAAAGCATCCTACACTGATGTTGTCAAGCATGGAATTCAAGAGACCCTAAGCAAGGAAGTGGAGGGGAAAACCAAAAGTAGGAGGAAGACACGGAGGGACTATACGGACCTACCCAAACCAATGGCGATGAGGTCTGCTTACAAGAATGAAGGGTCACAATAAATTGTTCATGCAAATGGGAACAGTGGCAAGCAAAGGGGAGGGTCTTCTAAGATGGATAATGGACATAGTGGGAAATGGAAAATCAAGGAGAAGATGTCTGAGGAGATGCTTAGGAAGAAAAACATGTATCTTGAGATGATGCGGAGGTATGAATCTTCAGAATGGGAGTCAGCTGATCCTGGTGATGAGTAATCCGATTATAGGGAGAGGGATGAGTATGGGTTTGATATAATGTAGCATTTTTTTTTCTACTGTCTTTACTTGCACCTTTTTCTTAATAAATTTCCGAGATCGGGCTTTTTCCTGGTTCAGACTTTTCTGGTAAAATATCATTAGTGGTAATTTTGACAATATTCATTATTTATCATTTTAAAAATATTATAACAACATTATATATTTAATAAAACTATATTAACTCATACCTACCATGTAAAAGTAACCCATAAAATTGTTTGGTGACATTAATTATATCAAATTATATTTATTTTAATATTTTTAATACCATTTATTTAGTATTTCCATTAATTAAACAATTCTTACATTATCATTATAGAATCCTTTAAGGTATTTATTTCATCTCATAAAAATATAAATAAATTAACATGGTAAAGGAAAGAATATTATATTTAATATTAATATTTATATTATAATTTAACTTTTCTATACTCCTATACAAAAAATTGATATTGTTGTTGGAAATATGAGTATGACATCTTTAACATTTCTTTAAATAAAATATAATAAATGTCTTACCCTCAAACAAGTGACTTAAAAAGTTATAATTTTGGCCTAAGGATGATTTTATTTCAAAACCTAGTAATCCAGTGAAATTAGGAAAAGTGGTGGGGTAATGTTCTATTATTTATAATATTATTTTTTACGCTTAATTACCACATTTACCTTTTTAACCTGTTAATAAAAAATTATTAATGTTACTATTCATAATACCCAAAAATTAAAGAAACCTATTTAAATAATTTGTACCATATAATCCCAAATATGGAATCTATTTTTTAAAATTCCAACCGTAAAAATTATATTAATTAATTTGAAATTAACCTCGTAAATGGGGTGAGAAAAAGAGTTATTAAAGATAAAATAAGAAAAATATTGAAATGTTTTTATATCTAAATTAAATGAAAAATTGATTCAAATGAACTAAATTTTATTAAATGATAAAAAAATTAATTATAATTTAAAACCAATTAAAAATATAATTTAACATTATAAATTATTTTGATGAAAAATTTATTTTCAATTAATATTTAGTATTTTTTTACTTTTCATCAAAACCTGAAACTTATAAAAAAAATACCAAAAAATAAACCAAAGTAAATTTTTATATTTTAATTTAAAATAAGAAGTTTATTTTATCAAATATAATATATAAAACTATAAAAAATAGTATAAAAAATTGTGTCGGTATTATAAAGCGATAAAATCACCCTTTTAAAAATATAGATTTTAAGCATAAAATCAGGTTGGTTCTTATCTTATGACTATAAAATATATTGGATAAAAGTAAAAAATATTTTACTGGATAGATATCATATATATTTCATTAATATAAATCACTATTTGTAATTTATTCAATTAATTAAGACAAAATGACTTTGGGAGCATAAAAATAAAAATATTGTCTTTATATTCAATTGGTATATATTTTCATTTATAAGTAATTGTTAAACAAAAAAAATCATCTTATAAACCCAAATTTTTTATAATATAGTTAATATTAGTAATAAATGATAATTTAAAAGCTAGGTTATATCATGTTATAAAATAATATATTAATAATATACTATTTTTCTATAAAACACGGTCTTTATTATAACACAAGCCATTGAAAGAAATCGACATTGTGTATAACAGAAGACAAGAATAGTATTGCATATACCATAATATAATCTATTTGTTGTGTGTAGCATAACCATGACTTGGTGTTTCATATAAAAAATAATAAATTGGTTTTTTCATATAACACAAGTTATATCATGTTTCATGTGAAATGAAAAGTATTGATTTTATTATATTAACTCAAAAAAATTAAAAAATATCGGGATATTATAGAAATGACTTCATTGGGTATTGAATTACAAGATGAAGAGGTTTTATCTATTGAAGAGGACCCCAGATATGGGAGACTTATTTTAAAAGTGCATCTATAAGACTAATAGGGAAGAGGATGGAAGACCTTAGGATTAATAAAGTGGGGTAAGGAGTTTGGAATAAATATATAGCAATTGTCATCCTAACTTACTCCTTCCTACTGTCGGAGGTGTACACAAATAATTAAGTAGTATATCAGGCTCTCTTTATAGGGTTAAAGCTATAAATTTAGGTACTTTTATATTAATTGAAGATAAATTTTGATTTAAAACTAGTCATTAACTAGGTTAATGACCATTATGATATGAGTTAATCCCCCTAATTAACCAAGTCAAGGGATGGATGGAAAAATTCCCTTTAGAGAAACCATTAACTCATGTACCATAGTCGTGAAATGACCAGGATTATACACTGGAAAATATAACCACAACTCTAGCTGATCTAAATCAGGATGAAACGTTCATCATCATTTTACATCGCTAGATGGTCTCACCTTTCATCTAAGAAAACACATAAGTGATCAATGAGATTGTCCCCATCCCAAAACCATATAGTCCTAACACCAAATAGATGATCCCCATTGTGGACTACCTTTAAAAGAGATATCTCCCACTTCAAATATCCAATAATGAACAAATCCAAAAATAAGAAATTAATTGTGTTCTATATGATGGAAGGAATCACAAAAAGGTCCAATACAAAAGAATCCTTGATTGGGTCCTTCTTAGATTTATTGATAGAGGATAGACCACTTATTTCATGATTGTAGTACACAATGGAGCCCATATAACCCACGAGTTAGAATACAAGCTCTTCAATTGAATTATAAGGCTCTGATAGTACTGGCCTACTATATGCAGGACTACACTAAATTCCAAAAAAAAGTGTCATTCCTTCCAGTTTTATGCCATCATCTTTCACCATCCCCTGTAGTTGTTCTATAAAACCAAGTACTTATAGATATTTTACTTTTGGTGAATTTAAATCAATGGACTATATCCTCCTACTAGATCCATGTAGTCTATGTACATTCTTAGTACAAAAGAATTCTTCTCCAAGTGGGATGAATCTATACCCCTCAAAGACATCGGGGGAAAGGAACATTGTTATCTTTGTAAAATCCAATATCATCACTAGATTTTGTGTCCCTAATACAATAATGAATAAAAAAAGAACCAATTTATATTATTATAAATTGGGGAAGCTATATCAAGATTAAGAAATGAAGTCCAATTATTCATTCTGCTACCATGAGGTGGATAACAGATGGATATAGGCCTTTAACAAAACTGTATCAAATATACTCCAAAAGATAGATGATAATGATAAAACTTCTTGTCCACACAAGATCATACATTCCTTGTGGGCTTATAGGACTATGACCTGCACTACCACATATGTGACCTCATACTCATTAGTACACAAGATAGAGATGGTCTTTCCAATCGAGGTTATTATTTCCCTCACATAGAATTTTCATATACGATCAATTATCCATAGATGAGTAATCCGAATAATTATAGGATTAATTGGAACTACTAGATGAGAATAGATTACAAACCTTGCATCTTATATAAATCCAACAAAACTAGATCCTTTGAGACTTTAACAAAAAGTTTCTCTATTGATCTTTCCACAAAAGGAGATATGGTGTTGGTCCTCAAGACTCTGATGATACTTATAAGGAAACCTATGAAGTTGGAACTGAAATGGGAGGGACCTTATGATATACCTAAGGACTACTCTAATGGAGCTTATTATATGGTTTCTATGGATATAAAACCTACCACGACCCCAAATAATTAAAGGTTCTTGAAAAAGTATTTCACGTAATCACACAACATCTTCGTCCTAACAACATGATGTTAAATTAAATTATAGAAAGTTATGATCACATGACATTAAACTACATGGTAAATTGTCCCGGCTGCACGATGTTTAACTGTGTGGTTGGTCTTTATCCCAAAACCTAAGCACCAAATTGTTTTCCATGTCTTGAGATAATAAACTATTGTATATCAACATCCTCAACGCATTACTGTAAACTACATAAGAATCATCGTTCCAATTGAATATTCACCCTACATGATCTAGATCTATGTAAGATAAAGATGAAACACCCCTATTCCCACATGATAGTTAGATACATTTAAGGAGTATCTTTCTCAATAACTACAAGTGGCTTTATTCTTATCCACAAAGGTTATGTAATGATGCCTAGAACCCTTTTCATGGGTCTATATTTGAAAATGGGGAAAATGACTCCCTCTATGTGTAGATCAGACTTGCATAGAGACAATTCTAATCAATTACTACATGTGTCTTGATTGATATCATCATAGGATACATAGTGACAACTATACCTCATGTGTTAGGACCAATCATAAATTTACCCCACTCATAAGATGGTTTTCTTACCATAATGTGTCCTTAAGGACTCTTTCCATATCAGGATTAGGTTTTTCACGGGTGAATATAAACATCCTTCCCATAAATATAAGAAATAGTCCTCTTGGTTTCATGTTATTAAACTACATGCACATCATCATCTCCATAGTAAGATATTAAATCATGTCCACATCTTGGGCATACAACATTAAACTATGCACTCTGTCCAAACTACATGAACATAAACTGTAAACCCAAGTCCAAGAATCATAAGTTAAAATTTTATGCAAGACACCTCAGAAATGTGTGTGTTGTGTGTTGGCCTCCTTGGTTCTCATTCGTGTTAGGTTTTTTTATACCATCGCATTATGCACATCCTTTTTTAGAGAACTTACCCCAATGTATGAACCATATGACCTTAAAATAGGAGTTAATGTCTTCAACAGAAGATGTTAAACACCAATCCTACTATTACCAAGTTTGAGATGTCTCTTAAACATTAAAGAGGTGATTCTTAACCCATGATATGAACATGTGATGTGACACAATAATTATCTCATCCAAGAGAAAGCTTCCCCCTTAATCAATAATCAACCATAATGTATCCAATAACTAATTATGAATTGATTACTTTCCACACATGGTTCGTAGTGATTCCAGGCTTTTTTTTCCTGGTACAACCATGAAAAATACAAATAATGCCTACTCCCTATATGAATTAGAACAATGCATGGATATTTTTTAAGAACTATGTGTTGCTTGATTCCTATCATCACAGGATATATAGTGATGCCCAAATTTCTATTTAGGGTCCCAACAATGATAATACTTCTATCACGTAATGTGACCCATTTCCTTACCAAATGATGTTAAACTACATAGCCAATTTCCTTACCAAAATATATGAGATGGCATGGTTCATCAATAACTATGTGTGTCTTGATTCACATCTAATCGGATAAATAGTGATTAACAGACCCCATGACCTTGGCCCAAACATGAAATTCAAGAAAATCTCTCCCCTCATATATAAAAAATATATCAATGTAGGGGACTCCAAATTGGGTCCTATTTAGAGGTCCATATATTAAAATAACCCCCAAAACATGAGTCAGATCCATGTAGGGATGCATGCTTATAACTACATGTGGCTTGATTTCTACCCAGGTAGGATATGTAGTGACGCCCGAATATCTGATTTTGGGTCGATCCATGACACTTCCTATATTTGATGTTGGGTCACCCTCAACCTCACTACATTACATTAATCCCTATGAGGTTCTAGAACTACATGTGGCTTGATTCATGTTATCACATGATATATAGTAAAGTAGAGATCTTCAATATTGGATCCTATTGCAATAATCAAAAAACCAATGGAAAGAACAACCCCCTTTACATATTGACCAGACCTAAATAGAGAGTTACCATTCAGAATTATGATATATTTATTCCTATAATCACATGATATGTATTGATTATCACTCCTCTAATATCAAGTCCAGCAACAATGAAAAATAAAATTCACACCTCCCTGTGTATGGGTTAGCTCTACAATGGGAGTTTTTTGAGAACTACAAACATCTTAATTCTTGTTTTGAAATGATATATAGTGACAATAATATTTTTCATCTTGGTCTAGCCACTATAAATATAAAAAATCCCCCTATCATTCATTGTATCTCCTCTATGTGGCAGAATAAGCCTTTTCCACCCATTATTTCTCACACCGAGCAAATATCATGTGAGATTAAGAGTATCAATAGAGAATTCAATAAATGATCAATGAATATCAATCCATATCATATGGTCCTAGTAGAAACACCTTAAAAGGCACACTAGATACTTTTTATTCACATCGAGGAATTCATGTCCTTACTGAATGACGTTAAACTACAAGGTACATTAAGAACTATGTGTGGCTTGATTATCATTTTGGAATTATTCATAGTGATTTATAGACCACATGTCCTAGTCTCAATCATGAGTAAAAAAAAATTTCCCCATCTCTTTTATACAAACAAAGATCTATGTAGGAGATCTCAGGTCTGGGTTCCTCATTCTGGGCTCTATCAAGGAAATTTAAATGACCCCATAGATATGAGTAAGAACTATGTTTGGAATTTCACACTCCATGGTTAATCATGGTATGAATATTTCATATGAAACCAGACACATTATTTCAATTCATCTCACAATGTACCTTCATAAATTTTAGATCTCCATAAATTTATTTGTATATCGATAATGAAGGGTTGATGTCTTTAGGAAACCTTTTTTTTAACAATGAATAATTTTCCCAGTTAGGTCTACATAAATTTCAAAAAAATAACTATCTACTAAAGAAAAATTTGTCCCCAAGATGGCCCTCTTATATCTATATAATCCCCATTCGAATTTATGCCCCATATAATTTATTCTAAGATGTGAAATCCTTGAATCATAGTTTAATATTTCCTTTCCCTTGTATCTGAGGAATTCCAAAACTTCCTAGCCTGATAAGCCTTATATTCCTCATCATTCCATGAAATCTAATCCTATCCACACAACCTCAAACTGTAAGACCCCATTCCATCCTAGTCGCATGATGTTAAAATGCATAACTGGTGTCCTAGTCAAATTAAACTAATCTAAATGATGTGTAGAACTATGTGTATCTTGATACATACCATCGCAGTATACGTATTGAAATATAAAATATCAAATTTTATGTCTAATCGAAACAAAAGTTAAAACCTACCTTTCTCTATTCATGGGTTGGACCTGTGCAGGGAACCCTATTAGGACTACGTATGTAATGACTCGATTTAATTAGATTTTTAGTGACACTCAGGTATTATATCCCAGTATAAACAAAATAACAATAAAATATCCCCTTCTCTCCAATACGTGAAATATATATTTGTAAGAGAGTCTGATATGAGGCTCATCCCATTCGTGACCATGTATTCAGTGAAAAATCCCCCTTTTACCACACAAGAGTTTGATCTATGTGATGCGTAGTGATTTTGGGACCTTATATTTCGATACCAACCATAATAAAAAAATAATTCTGCTATATGGGTCAGACCTACAAAAGGGAAACACATCTACCCATTCACAGTAAATTTTGACATCAAATGATCCTTTCATATTTAGGTAATTTCCTTTCAAAAACCAAACTCTATGTCTGGGGAAGTATGAATCTCCATAAACTTGTGCCGCCATCGAAAATGTAGTGTCAGTTTCCTAAGGACACCTTTGTTTACTATGAATAATATGCCTCAATTGGATCTACATAAGTTTCCATCAAAAAATTCCTATCAACCAAAGAAAACTTCATCTTCAAGAGAATCCTTTCCTACTTCTATATTCCCTAATTACATTTTTCCCCACATCGTTCCTTGGATTTGGGAACCCCCAGATTATAGTTTACAACCTTTCCCATTCATACCTGAAGATGATAGGACATTCTTGGAAAGATTATAGTAGAGTGGAAATTTTTTTTATCCCTTTATTAAAGCTAAGTGACCTTAAAACATAGAACTCAAAATTCCATACCCTAAGACATTAAACAAAAAAACCCAAATCCTAGTTTCATGACATTAAACTATACCATGATCCATCCCTCTTTTAAACAATCCAAATCCATTTAGGTGTGGTTTCTCATTCATGTCCAAATTCAATATAGATTCGATCATTTTTAAACAACATTAACTTCACAAGACACAAATTATGGTCTTGAGAAATCCAAATTTTATCAAATTACCTAGACTATGGAAATGGAGGTTCAGTATCCTGCGAAAAACATTGTTTTACTATACACAATATTCCCTTATTATATCTGCATCAGTCACCCACATTATAATCCTTTTCTTTTTATTACTAGCAAATAAAATCTAAGAAACAAACATAGAGGAAGAAGTAAAAACCCATCCCCTCACCCCCTTTATCACCCACCCTATTTATGGTAGCCTAAAATAATGTAGTCTCAGCACATCTCCCTTAATATATTATATCCCTTATGACTTGATGCTGGCTGAATTGTGAAGGAACACCTCCACCGTGCTTGAAAAATCCACTGAGGCCAAGTAGTCTACAACCTTATTCCCCTCCCTCCAGGTATGAAACACCTGTGCATTTCTATTAAGTAGATTTCTTCATTTTCTGATAACATAAAAAATCAACCAAGGCATGTCTCCATACCCTTTCAAGGAATTTAGGACAATAATAAAGGTGGTCTCCTCTTCGGAATGTTATAACACATTTTTCCTATATAACTTAAGAACAGCATGCATTGCCTCTACCTCCGTTTGAACAGATGTTCCCGGACCAAAGGAAAATTCTTCTCCAAGATAGGATCTTCTTACATCCTTATGCACTAAAAATCATTTTATAACCCATTCTTATGGTTAGTACTCGTGTACTTTCCCCATATCATGTCTCAGATACAAAAAATCACAAGACCAATGTCATGAAAAATACCTCATCCATGTAAGAAAAATATTGGTACATTCTCGTCCAGTAATACCTATTTGGGCCCCTAGTCTATAATTAATGATGTAATATATATGAAAAAAACATCTATTTCATTTTTCATGTTTTTAATATGCTAATATTCCCATAAAAAGAGACAAAAAACTCTCTATGTGGAAAACCTACAAGGGCACCCTTTTAAAAAGTCAATTTCTAGCTCGCTAAACCCTTTCTTTGCATGATTTTGTAAAAATTGAGCATTCAAAAAATAAAGGAGACACAAAACATGTTGAGTTAAGAACACGAAAATGGAGGCCAAAATACTAATTTATTCCCTATAAGACCATACCATCATGTAATTAGGAAAAAAATATGGTGATAACAGAGATGGAAATGTTCATAGACTTTTCTATGTAACCCAATTAATAGTCAAAACTATGCTCATTGAGTCCATTGGATCAAGAAAACATTAGAGAAGTACATGATCATGTCAATTTGGTTATCCTGGATTGAGATTTAAAGAAACATATAGGATATATTACCTTCCAAGATATGACCATTTATGATGGATTTGTGTTTTAGGAAAAGGTAAAGGATGATTATTGGAGAGAAAGAAATTTTTCATTTTATTGAATAAGAATGGAGGATAATCCACATTATGGAGTATCTCTATATGAATTGGATATCATCATTACATATCCTACTTAATAGATTAAAAAATTTGAAGTATAATTTGGTCCAAATACTCTATTCATTGGCATAGCTCAGACAATGTTGCAGTCTCAAAATTAGCACCAACTTGCAATACTTAGGTCTTCTAAATGGCTTCCAAACCTACCATTTCATCATTCTCCACCAACTAATTCCCTTTATCAATCATTTCCTCAGTGAGAGAAAATTATTACTTAATTTACTCTAATTCTTAACTAAATATCTTCACATCTTGATGAAGTCTCTCTTCTAAGGACCCCCATTCTATAACTTCACCCTGTCAACTCATAACTATCCCAGCATGCTCAAAAGATTCATTAAGAAGGATATTCCTAGTTGTCGGATGGTGGGACACAGACTCTACAATGGAATGGTTAGAGTGGAGTGTTCTTGTCCTCTCCCAAGAATTAATCACCTGCAAAACCATGTCATGGATTAAATGATAGTCAAACCCCCATACCCTATAAATGAAAACAGGTGATGTGATAAGTGAAGTTTTGATGGAATTTTTGAAAAGGGGTATAAGAAATAAACTTCCAGATATCCTTTTATATTTTCAGATGTGAAGTGTGAAGGTCATTTAGAGCCTCCTGTTCTACCTCAAAATATCTCTTAGATGGTAGAATATATTTAGAAATAAGTTATACTAGATAGAGTATTGATTCAGCAACCTTAGTGTTCCTTGATCATATAGTATATGCTTCCTGTGCATTATTAGTAGGTGGAATTATCCGAGCATCATCTACAACCTTAGAAACTTTTAGCTATAATTTTGGAATCAAAATATTGGAATAGTTTACACTTAAACCCCGAACAAAAAGAGAATGGTTGGATGAGAGGAGGGCTCACCTCCACTTTAAAATATATCAACATCCATGGACACCAGTGTTTTATCATCACCTAGAAGAATGGATGTTGCATCTTTAGTTCTAAAGTTGACATCGGGTTCTTCTAGAGACACTAGTGGTTTAGACACATGATCAACTAGGTCAGTGATCTTTAGAATCAATCTCACTAATATTGTACTAATAGGAATTATCATCCCAAAAATAGGGATGATAGCTGATTATGATTCTCCTCAAGTGTGAATTACTCCCTCTTCCATGGTTGTGCTCCCCATAGGGGAATGATCAATTCACACAGCTAAAGAATCAACCTTTTAATGATCTATCTCTACTAGTAAAGATCTAATTTGATTATGGATAGGTACCCCCTAGGGATTTGGAACCCCCAATAAACTCAATTGGTCTAGGGTCTCTATCTTGTTGAGATATTACTGCTTGAGTTATCACAATTATCTCTAAAAAGGTAGGGGCTATGGGTCCCTAGGTGATTGTTGCCTGATTACTCACCGAACCTATTCTAAATCAACATAAAGATGATTAGTCATCAAATGAAGATGTGTAACCTAAAAAATAAATAAGTAATTGCAATAGTTACATTGTATCCCAGCCTTTAGATATATTATAAACTATGATGCTAACCGATGCTTCATGTTTTTCCATGGGGATGGCCCTCTAGAAGGAACATTGAGTAGTTCTGGAGGTGGAAATTATATATAATGATCCATGAATCCTACCTATATGTTCTCTCCTATCCTAGGGGATCCCTATCCAGTGAGTCAAATGTTTGAAGGGATATTCTCCCTGATAACGGTTCCCCTTGGGGTGTAGTCTGATGAAGTAATCGGCTCTTAAGTCTCCCCAAGGTCCTATAAGTACCAAGATTTGGGGTTTAAGGTCATGATAGAAAGAAGAATAGTATTTGGTACAAAAAAATCATATTACCTCTTTTTTTGTGTCATATTTCCCTATAATGATTAGCACTATATTCTATACTCAGTCAGACAAGTAAGGTTTTCCCTTATAATATTAGAGCCAGTAATCCATTTCTTCTATATATATAGCCACCTCATGAGGATCTTTGGACAAGAAATCCGCATAGGAGAAGTGATCAATACAAATCCTAGAAGATCAAGGGGATTTTCTTAGAGTGTTTCCAAAATGAATTTAGTATATTCAATTTCTCTCATAGTAGCACATGCTTTGCAATCCTCAAATAAAGATACAATTATGGGAATGATTTATGATGGATGATCATCCATGGGATGTGATGATGGTTCCAATAGCTGAAATTTCTTTCTGGTTTCCTTGTCTTCCTTATAACCCAATATGAATAGTAACATGGAGACCACAGATAGGAATGAGAAATATCCCCAAATCTAGCTGTGGTATAGGGGTCATCTTCTTCAACACCCTAGAGGCATGGATATAATCCATTTCATATTCATTAACCGTAGAACTCAAAATAGAAATCATTCATGGATAATGTTTTTTTTGTTCTGCTCAAAATGGATTGAGTCATCAAGCTCTTGAATTAAGCTATCCATCATCATAGGATTTTCATCATAGGAGATAGTGATGAGCACTGATACATAGCCATATCTTGTCAATGCAACCACCTTCTACTACAAAAAGTACCAAAGAGCGTGAGATATAGGGGAAATCATCAAAGAATCTATTTAGATCTAGGTTTAAGGGAATGTGGAATCGGGAGGGATGGATTCTTGACTCTGAGAGATAGCACTAGGAGCGTGCGAGTTTGAACCCTAGGCCTTCAACATCTTATTTAGAGGATCAGAAACTAGTGAATTTCATAGCCACTTCACAGGCCTAGAATACCTAACTATTTCTCCTTGCATCCCTCTTCCCTTAGGGAAATGTTTCATCTTTGAAAACATTAATTGTCTCTTCTAGTTGATCATTAGGGTATGATCAATTCCAAACTTCAGAATAGGATATGGTAAGTATAGGTTTTAATCCCACATAAGGAATAATCCCAATATCGCATCATGTGTCCTCTTGAGTAAACATCATCCCGAGCTACTAAGTTATCAATAAGTTTTTCTCCTTCCACGCAGTATTGATGCTTTGAGGAATCCTCATATGGACATAGTTTTTTTGGGACACAAATATTATTGGTTTATACCCCTCACATATAATCTCTTCATTAATCCTAGAAACCAATAAACTTTATCTCAATGTGATAAGATATCCCCATCTGGGGAGGTCCCCATATCCATCATTTAACAAAGTACCATAATGGAGAATTTAAGAATAATAGGTAAAATGATCATGATAGTTGAGTTGATCCATTATTTACCACTCACTTTTATCTGATTTCATAACCCCACATATTCTTTAGATGTATGGTTGGATGGTTGCTTTTGGGAACTACTGAGTGTTGAAATCTCTATAGACTCTAATATAGCATGCTACCCAACCCCAGGTAACCTGGAAGGGACCAAATTGATGGTATAGTGGCCTCCCATCACTGATACATCCCAAAAAATAGTAAATCATTTCCATCACTGGGATTGAATGGTTAATACACCTTCTAGTGTCCAATTTAGAATCCATCATGAATGTTGTGAGTCTAACCATGGAGCTAGAGTCACACACCATAAGTATCCATCCACTCAGAAACATGCCCAGAAAGGCTGACAATCTAAATAGGTGGTCATCATTAAGAATGATCTTCCATCCCTAGTCATCGAACCGATCCTCCTCAATAATTGTCTAGTAGGCACCAATATTCCTTTGGGTCTCAATTCACTAGAAAGTCCTCAGATTCAGTGCATAGGGATCTTATACCCATAGCATAGAAAACACATTGATCCATTACGAAAATGGGATGTCTTGATTTAATCAATGTTCTACCTTCAAAACACCATTTTCTTTGTTGATAATATTTATAGAAAGAGGGGGAGTACTCTCCACATCATCCCAGACCAAAGGGGGCGACAAAAACTCATTAAATATATCTACTATTATGGGAACACGAAAAATCAACTAGGCATCCTAGAGACTGATAACAAACCCCAATATACTAAGTGGAAGGTATTGTTGTCCATGATCTACCTACTATTGATTTGCATGATATGTTTTTTTAGTGGGAGTAGGCCTTCAATACCATGACCACATCATAAATACCCACATCCTACAGATCAGTCTTAAATTCCTCAGATGTCAATTAGACTCAAAAAATTCCACCCTCAACCCAAGATGAATGATCCCATGGGTGAATTTCCCATGTTGATGAGATCCATGATTGACAATTTTTGTGGACTTCCATGCAATGTTTTCTTAGCATTGGGTTTTCTCATTTGGTGTCCTCATGGTTTACTCTAGAAATAGAAGAGTATAGTTCCATAGAGACCTGACATCATCGTTTTGATAAATTAATTCCCCATCACTGATATTTTTTAATTGGGAATATTTCTATTTTCAATTATTGAGGTCGTAGGTTGACATTTTGTGTGAGGTGTTGGAATTGCAAAATCAGATGGTATCCTGAATCCATAAAGGGGTAGTATGCACAAGACTAGATACCCTCTTAGACTGGTGCTAAGAAGTACCTCTAGAAGTTGATGGAGTGGGTTGATAATGATTCTATCATTATTTTCAATAGAATCAATCATATCATTACTCTTTTTGTTGGTAGCAGATAGGGGAGAAGTAACAGTAGAAGAAATTTGTGAAGAGACCATCCTATTAACTTAATAAAAAATCTATTTGTAAAGTAATTAGCTTTGATAAAAGTGGAAAAGTATGAAGCCCCATGAGCTATCATTTTTTGAACCATCCACCCCATGAACCATTAGTATGTGGAAGTGATGGACCACAAAGAATTAGCATATAAACCATCTGTTCATGAAGGCACTAGCCCATGAAGAGTTGGGAAGAGAAGTGAAGGTCTATGAAATGTTCTATTCACATAGAAATCAGTAACATTCTATAAGTATTACCGTTCATGGGCATTGAAGTTTTGTTCTCACAAAGGTTTTCTAGAAAGGAAGCGCTACACCGAAGTAGAGGTGACCAGGGAGTCTACAGAGCACTCAGTTCACCAAAAAATATGCTAAATGAAAAATGAATCATCCCTCCTATTTATAGGTGTGGAACCCTCTTTCAGTTACAATTGTGTACTGCAAACTACTTCAAAATAGGGATGCTTTATACAATGAAACAACCTCCTCTTCATCCCGATCAGAACCCATTAAAATTTTGGGAATTTATCAGGTATGGAAAATTATGCAATTGGAATCCATTAATTTTTAAACATATAAACAAATCAAAAGACAAAATTGAAGAAAATGTGAAAAGAGAGCTATGTTACAAAGGAAAATTTGATCTCATGAAGCACAAATTGCTTCACACAATGCTACTCTGCATGATGTTCCACCACATCACAATGAACTCCATAAATGAAATAGTTCATGGGATTAGATAGACTATCATCTCCCATAAATGGACTAAATTAATTTATAAGATTGGATGTGGTTTCTAACCCATCAAACAACCATCCCCATGAACAAAATTTTTTGTGGGATGAGGCTGTACCACCAACCACCACGAATGAAACCAAATTCTTTTGCCGGAATGGATAGTGATTTCTATCCCCATGAATTACTACACCCCACTAATGAAGTCTTTCATGATATGGGGATTCCTAGGTGGTATCCAATTGAAGAAGTCTTGTATCCCACCATGTATGACTAACCATGTTAATATTCGGTCCTTTAATTCCTCTATAAATGAACCCTGATTAGGGGAGGAATAAAGATGGAGATCATAGGAGGAGATCCCAGATAAGAGATGAAACACATTACTTTCTATTCCCAGTAGGTAAAAATCCATTAGATAAGATTATGAAGGAATAATAAATCATCCAATCACCTAAAAACTAAAAAATCCTTTGTAGAAACCATTCCACAGATAATAAATAGATGGCCAATTTAGAGGTCGACACCCTACATAGAAAACCACTATGTTGGAATAACCCTACCCCATGTAGGAAAACTCTATGTTGGAGGATCCATGCCATGCGTAGAAAATCGCTACATGGGTAGAACCTAGTCCTATGTATTAACATGCTATGTGGGAAGGGTTCATGTAGAAACATTCCATGTTTATGATCTCCACACCCGCATAATGATATGTTCTGTGGAGGGAACCCCATCCCTCATAAGAACATGATATGTAGAATGGGACATCCTAGGGTGTTCCACACTCAAATTCCAATCACTCAATTATGTCGTCTCATCGGGCCACATATTGTCCCCTCCATAAACTATTATAATGACATCAGACCAGAACCTCTTCCAATAATTCTTAATAAGTATGAATATACCATAAGGAACATCAACATTTCCTCTATAATTTTCATACCTGTGGTAATTGGAGTAAAGTGTGTAACCTCCACAAAAAAGGTATACCATTTAAAGGTCTTCAGGTCTAAATTCTCATGTTATTGAGGGTTCTGAATTCGAGGTGTTCATGTGAACCTCCAAGTTCTAGATGGTAAGGGTGAGGATCATGATTTTCTTTCCCTTAAATAGTAAGTGATACCCTCCCCTAGAACCCACTTTAGGGAATACCTCCTAGAGTAAGACCCCAAAATTTATTTTAAGTGGCAGAAATATTATTCTTACTTGTCTCATACCTAGGACGCAGTTAGACAGATCCCCGTATGTGACTATCTAATTTACCAAAATAAAAGAGGAGACATGAACACTCAAAGTCCTCTCCCTCTCACTTTTGGCTCGAGCATCTCATACACCATCTGATGGAGTGAATCATGTGATCTTCAGATCTAATAATTTCTCTTATTTATCACAATGATCATGAATCATGTAGTCTTATCAGGTAGTGGAAATCCGGAAATTTTTATGATACCAAACCTTTAAATGTATTGATTATATTTGTAAGACCCAATCACATGTTCTAAGGACCTTATCCATAGATATAATACCCAACCTCTCTTCAAATGTGTAACTTCCATGTGTAAGTCCCAACCACATGGGAACCCCCAAGGTATAACCCCAATCCTGTCCCCTCAAATGAGAATCCTCAAAGGTGCAAGACCACACTTTTCGAAATACATGGTCTTTGATTCACAACTGGCTGGGATACGTATGAATCCTCCCTGAGGTCCAAATGAAGCACCCATATTCATCCTAATTTTCTCTATATCAGAGTCCCAATAGGGTCATATCCACCCAAGAGACCAAATCACTTATGGGTCCATTAGGATACCTCATTATAAGTCCAACACCATACTTTGACTAGGCACCTTTTGCATAGACATTCTTACTACATGATGTTAAATTGCATGGTTTGGTCCTCATAACACAACCTTATAACGTGATGTGTCATGTTAAGTGGTACTGAACTACATGGGTTCTTATTATATTCATGAGGATATATAGGAATCACATATCATGGGTTAGATCTTGACATTAAAATGACTTCCATATCCCTGGATGACAGAAAAATCTAGAGCGCCCCAACATATGGATTAAAATCATCATCATTTTATTAATGACCAAAGAATCTCTGATCCCTATACAAAAAAACGAACATTGATGGAGAGCATAAGATTCATATATATCCATCCATTGATTGAGAACCTTAGATACATATAGATGATTATGGACCCATGCTTATTTGTAATGTATTGTTAATTTAGGGTGATCCGTGTATACTTACTTGGTAATGAACAATGGATTCACAAACATATCTTAAATCTGTAAGAGAGCCCTAAAATATGTAATAGTTCCTCCCAAACTGGTGTGAGAAGCCCAAATTCCCAACCTCTCTACCAATGTGAGTTCATAAGTGTCATTTTCTAAGATACCCATAAAATTACTGCCTTGAGAATGTAGGTCCATATGTTATCACATATATAAGAGTTTTTTGGAATTTCCTGCTCCATAAAAAACCCTTTGGATACCATTTTATGATGGTGTCATTGAAGTCAGTGATTTCATACAAATCAAACCCCTGAAATCAACCTTCGAGGGCCACAAATATTTCATCAGAAACATATAGTAATATTTAAATGAAATTTTTTATAGTACATTACAATTCACATAAACCTCGATGTTGCATGTTAGGAATTATAACGAGTATACTATTCTCTCAAAATAAATTTTTAGATTGATACAATTTCCTTTTCAACTATTAAAATTAATGTGAAAAGATATAAAAGATACCTCTCCATGTTGTTCATATTGATATTTTCCACAAAGTAAAAGAATATTTGAGGGAGTTATGAAGGAATGAGATTAGTGTGCAATTATTCAAGAAGCTTGAACTTTAGATTATCTTGGATCTCATCATATCCACAGATTCTGACTATTTTGGTCCTAGATATCACACCTTCTCCATGTTTTCTTGTGAATATTATCTTGTAAATATCAAAAAATTAATTTCCTTCCCTCTTGTGATATTGGACATGAAGATGTTAGAGCATGCTATATGCATCCATGATTTAATTTGAATTCATGAGTTTATTGGAATTGGATGCATGAATTAAACACATAACATCCACTATATCAATCATAATTTTATAATAAATAATGAACTCATCATCACTTTCCTCCTTAACAAGTAGATCAGGTATTGAGGAATTTATCATGTTATACTTTCGTTCATGGTGTCACACTACCCATGGGTGTTTGAAAGATTCCTATAACTTACTTATAGTTAATAGATGGTATTTCCTCAGAATTGATCATAGGGATAAAATGGTTGACTTGATTTTCATTATTCTACAACAATAATAGAGTATATTATTAATATTTTTAAAGATTACAAATTATGTCAGATATAATAATAATAATAATAATAATAATAATAATAATTTTATTAAGGATCCCACTATTTTATTAAATCCTAATGGTCCTCACCATTAAACTTTAAATGCCCCTTTTTGTGGAATGTAGTTGTAAGGAATCCTATTTCCCTTCTTATAATATCGATGAAGGCTATGATAAGTATAACCAATTATTTAGGATGGTAGTTATTCCAAATACAATTCGAAATCTTGTTAAACCATTAATTGGACTACCCAATCCATGAATCCCAACTCAGACTTTCTCACCAGTTTCCTCCCAATTTGTATTTGATAGAATAAAGACATTAAAAATATATATATTCGGCTATGTCAAACCTCAATATTAGTTAAGTCTTCTAAATAATTAAAATTTCCCCCAATAGTGGTTGAACCAACCCATTATCTATGGGTTCATCTTTACTCAGATGATAGAAGGATTAATAACTTAAAATTAATTTGAGGGTTTTTTATTATGAGTAAAATTTCTTGTCCTCTACTTTAATATTTTTAAAATATTAAGTTTATTTTACATTAGGGATTGAGGATGTTTCCAAAAAAAAATTACACAAAATCAATTATATTAATTTAATATTTTTATATTAGTCTATTTATTTATGATATTTTGGTCTTGAATCCATGAAATAAATCATACATAAGACCAAAATAAATAAATAAATAAATAATAAAACATGATCTTATATAATGGTTGATTTATTTAGTGGAAAATAAAGTAACCTATATCCTTAGGAGAACACTCCTTCTATGGATCTTGGAATGAGTTGCAGTATCCCGCCTATAAATATATGTATTTTCTGAGTTGTTTTAATCTTGATTCATTACTGAACTAACTCCATGCCCCTATAGATTCTCGTTTTATTACATTTTGTATAAATAACTCATAGGTGAGGAAAACGAAAGGATTTTTTGAGTGAGATTACTTAAAAAATTGGACTGAGATGTCCCACACAATAAAAAAGGTGGGGTAAATCACATGCCTTAATATTTAATTTAATAATAATTAATTTGAGACTCTTGAAATAAAACTAAATTAAGTAAAAATAACACTTAACTATGTATTCTCAGAGCTCCAAGTCATTTGTAATCATACAATGACAATATATTTAAAACAACTAGGAAGAATTTATTTCAATTAATTCTTTGATAAGATAAAACACACCCAAATTAATCCAATTAATGGTATGATTAATCAATTAATTCATTTTATATTATTTTAACTAATATCTCTAGAAATTCACATCCACTAGGATTTTCAATAAAATCAATAATTGATTACTTTAACATTTAATAAAATTACTACATAAGTTTTTACTTCAAATGAAGTCTAGGAATTCCTATCTAAACTACTCAACATGGTCCTTTTTGTGTATAATGAACTCACATAAATAATATTTTCCATGACATGTTTCATAATTCCATGCTGTGTACCTTCAAATTTATAACACATAGAATTAAAGAAATTTTGTTTGTTTTTATTATTTAATTCATGTTGAGTCTTTATTATGGAATGGAAATAAATGACTTATAGTTTCCTAATATTATAAAGGATTAATTAAGAGTTTAATAAAATCTAAAAGCTAAAGAAATATGCGTAGTGTCGTTTTAATGACTCTAACAAAATGGGTAAATGGGGCTTTATATAGTAATTAATTAAATTTGATATTTTCTCTTAAATAAGAAAAGTACACAATGTTTTCATGCTGACCACACAATATGTACTTCCCTTCACAAGATATCTGCAGTATATGCCTTGGGACATAGAGTGTACTTATAATGGATATTTATGGATTAAATAATGTGTATAGAGGATAAACATCATTTCATTCAAGTTTTATGACTATCATCCTATACACAACGTGTATTAAATACATGTCATGTATTAATTATGTGATGTGTCTTGAAACTATATTTTCTTCTATGCAGACACACGAAATACATTGTGTGTATGATATCTACATGGTTTGAAGTCCATAAATTCCATGTGAACCCTATCCAATCAGTAAATAATGATTTTAATCCATAAAGTGTGTATTCGTAATATTTGGACCCAGAGTCTACACTGGTGTCCTGGTGCAATGAACAAAGACACATGGCGTGTGAATAAGTAGTAAAAATCATATAACCCTATGTTATTAGGTCATACATCTTAGAACCTATAAATGGAATATTAAAATGCATTATTTTGTTAATTATTAACCCATAGTAGCTATGTGAGTGAGAAAAAAAGAGGAAGAAGGGATTTGGATGATTGATCAAGAAAAAATTATAAATTAAAATGAAAAATAAAATTTTAAATGTGTAATGATAAACAATAAAATAAATAATTATATTTTTTAATGGGACTTCTAGGATTCCACTTGATTGTTCCTGGTGTAGTGGAAGTGCTTATCAAGGCTAATACTAACTCAATAGTTGTTTTAATCAATGGATCATTCCCAATGTAAAACATGTAAAGTTCATGAGTGTGGAAAATTTCTCCAAATAATATTGAAAAATAAAATTTCAGAACCATGAGAACATCTTTTCACATTAAATTTGTAGGAAATTTAAATAGATCAGAATAATGAATACCACTTCAAGATATCTTTATTTTATGATGTTATTGATAATTCAAAACCCTTTTCGATCTACCATTGTTTCACTATGTGGACCCAAATTATATCCCCTCTAGAGGTGATCCACACATGATTCTTCGATATCCAATCAATTCCGAAGAATCATCAGGTGATAAGATTGATGGTTGATCATTATTTATTATTCACTACAATCCTTTTATCTCGAAGGAATTTCTTTTTTTTTCTTATTCATGAGAGGATGAGAGGAGTAGGAATATATTGGGAGGAATCTTTTGTTCCCAATGATTAACCATATATACAATGTGATAGCTATATATTTATAGACCTAGGTTTGGGGTTTAATATATAATTAATTTTTCAAGGGTCCATTAATAAAATGTTAAACATTGAGATATCCCATGCCATAGAATGAAATTATATTATTATATTACTCTTTGGCATATCCAAACAAAGGAAATCATAAATATAATTTTTCCATATTAAAAATTAATATTTATCATTAGAAAAAATATATATCCACTTTATATCCCCAATATTTATTGAATACCCAAATAAATATTGTTATCAAATATTTATTCATTAAATAAATAAATAAATAGTTTATATCCAAGTAATTAAATAACAAATTTTATAATATTATTTTATTTAATTTATACAATCACTAAATCATGTGTAAATTTATTCCATGTACTTGAGAATAATACTTATTCTAATAATCAAATTCTAATAAAATTTTATTTAGATTAACAAAAACACTTAGTATGTAACCCTCTAGGATTCTTTCCCATTAGCATTAATCCTACTATCCTAAATTCCATGATTACTATTTATCAACAGGTCAAGACACTCAATAGAAAGATGTTAAAGTCGTAACATTTGTAACCACATATGAGTTACCATTGAGTAATATAATAATTTTATTACTATATCTCATCAAGTAGGCTGCACACTCATGTCATCAACCTATATTATTTTTAAATATTTCTTTTACTTCCTAGAATAAACTCATTGTCACACCATGGCCATGGAATTTAATATGATTATTTCATTTCAATCAAAGGGGAGGTAAATTATCTTTCATAAATATAGAATCGAATATTACTTCCTTAACATATTCATTAATAACAGATTATTCATGACACACTCAACATACCCAAATAATATAGGAATTGACTCATCATTATTTACAATAATAAATCAAAGTGTGTACCTCAATACATGAATTAATAATTATCTTAAATTCTAAGGATAACTACACAGATGTGCAGATATGAATGTTCGATGAACCATAATCATGTAGATTTCCATCTAGTGGGTCTCTTCATATAATCTCTTATCATAGATATTACCATGCACAAAGTCCATGAGATGAAGAATCATCAACTTATGAGTAATCACACATGACAATAAACATTCTATGTGTCCCACTATAAGATGTTAACTAATGTTAGATATATTTTTAAGAATATCATCATGGAATTTCAAAGTTCTCATCATAGAGGGGAACTAATACGTCCTTTTCAATGAAAATGATACTCTAATAAATTATTACATTAATGACAGGTAAAATAATTAATAGTATAAAATAAAATGATTTATTAATATTCAATTATTCAATTATAAATATAATCCAAAGTAAAAACATTTAGATCCAGGACACCAACTCAAACATCAACCAATCCATAAACCCATCACACCCCACAAAAGGGCCAACCACATTTCTATGATTATATAAGATCAATTTGATAAAATAGGAAGAGTTCTTATGGGGTTACTCATACTGCTGCATGAAATTTGAGACAAAAAAATTTATTTAAAATCCAAAAATGGTAAGGAATTACTAGAACAACCAGAGATTTTTTGATTTTTTATTCAAACAAACTTAATTTCTTCAATATATTTCACTAAATGTAACATTGAGTTTTAATGAAACATGACATGCTAATAAAATATTATTATTTAATGTGATAGTTTTCACCTTGACAATAGAATAGAGGATATGAATTGGATTAACAAAATTATCAAAATATATTTTTACAGATGTATATAAAATGAATTCTTGGATGAATAATTAAGTATAAATGAAAATAAAAAAATATTTGAAAATAAAGGAAATATTTTTATAAAAAACTATTTCATGCTCATAAACGTGTTTTACCTCAATAAATTAAACATATCACTTTCAGTAAATTATTTTAATTAAATTTATATATTATATATTCAATAAAATTTTTAACATTATTCATATGTATTTTATATACATGACATAATAATAAGTCATATTTTATATTTACATGTTTTATTTTTCTAAAAAACAGTTTTCTCACATTTTTAACCCTTATTTTAAAATTAATTTCTATAATTTTGTAAAATTTATTTCTATAATTTTGTAAAATTTATTTGAAAAATTAAAATTATTTTTTTAAATCATAATTTCAAAATTATCTTGGAGTGAATTTTTGATAATTTTCTAAAAAGATAATGTTTTCAATGAATAGTGAAAATAATGGTTTTTATTAAGATTTTCAATTCATTTAAATAATTTTAAAATATACAAATTATTTTAACATGATTTTAAAAGTAAAATTAGAAAAATTATATATCTATTGATACAATTTTTTCCATTTGAATCAATTTTATATTGATTTTTTATATAAAAATGTTTTATGAATTTTAACATTTTCTTATTGGAAAATTGTTTTCTTGTCACTTCTACAGTTTTTGTATTAAAGTAAATTTTACCGCTTATGAGATTGGAATTTTAAAAAATGGAACCACTATTTTTAATAAAAATATTTTTTATTTTCTAATATGTTCAACTTAATTTTTGACCATTATGAATAGTAAAATCGTTAAAAATTAATTATCAATGTTATGGTTAATATTGGTTTAGCAGGGGTTAAATTAAAAAGAAAGGTGTAAAATTAACAAGAAACTTTTCAAAACCCCATTAGATGAACATATTTCAAAATTATCACCTCCAATGTTTTTGAAGGTCCTATTATGCATCCTTGAGGAAAGTTCCAATTGTGGTTATATCTTTTTCATTTCAAAAATTACAAGTGTGTCACTCACCTCAATTATAAAAGGCCACCCTTCTCCTCTTATATTCACACCTTCAGAACAATTTTGTTTATAAAATAAATTCCCAAATTTATTCCTTTATTACCTACAATTATCATAAATTACTTGGTTAGATAATAAATCCAATCTAAGAAGTCTTTAGGTTAAACCTAAAGAGCTTTTCCGAAGAAGATGTAAGGTTTTAAACTATGCATTTTTCGCCCACTTCCTCTTCTAACTTCTTTAAATATTATTTAGTTATACTGATATAATAACACCAGTATATTACGTTTAATTATATTTTATTATTTTATTTTCATAACCTAAATCCATCTCTTCTTCCATAATATGGTATATAATATCATCATTCATGTGTACGGCACACTACCACCTCGCGAATTGATGTTATTCTATTTCCATGACCACATTTAACACCAGGATATAATGATGAATTTAATTATTATATAAAATATTTATAATATTTTTATACATTATTAATTATAATACCACATCTACATTATTACCTCCCAACCCATTGCAAAACAATAACGACACTTGTGTGTATGGTGGACTACCACCTCACGAACTGATGTGATGTGTTTTTCATTTATGTTTTAATTTGATGGTAATAAGGATAAAATAAATGAATATATATTATATTTTTGAAATATATATACTTATATAATTATGATATCACATATATCTTCTTACTTTCTGATCCATGTGAATACGATAACGTAGATCATGTGTAAAATAGACTTCCACCTCATGAAGCGGTGTCATTTGTTCTTCACGTGCGCTTTACATGGAAGGACAAAAGGACTAGTTTAAATTAACATATGAGATATATATGAAATGAAAAACATTCTATAATGGATATATATTAGTTTCCTTCTTTCAATCTTTCAATAAAATGAAAACAATGTTCATGTGTGTGTACAACTTACCATCTCCCTGAATGGTATATTTCATTTTATATCTCTAACATTTATGAATTACTCTAAATAAATATATCGTGATTATGTAAAATATTTTTCTCATGTTAAATATTCTATAGATTATGGAACCATGATCAAATCAGTATTAATGAAAATCAAAACATCATAATATACATGAAAAAAAGCTGTTATTACCCAAAATGTGCTTCTAACAATTAATTGTTAATGAACGCATAATAAAAGTCATAAGTAAATAATATATTGTAAGATATACATAAGTATGGTTTTTAAATATATTTATAATAAATTTATATTAATTATATATGAGGTTTGAACATGTATGAAATAAATCAATACTTAAGGTAAGGGATTTTCATCTCACTTTTTCCTTCTGTGAGACACATGAAACATTAACCACCACTTTCTTTTATGTGGTGTATATAATACCCATGAATTTATTTAATTATTATCTTCCTAAAATTTTGGGGGATTTAAATATCCATTTTAGTATCTATCTTTAATGTGGCTTAAAATTCAATGTAACCAATGTGGTAAGTGATTTATGATATAATCTTACTGTTTATCATGATTGTTTATTCTTATGCTTATGATGATGAAGTATTATGATGCATATCTCAAGAAACGCATGAATTTTCTTTTCCTCTATTATTTTTCTAGTATACAATTTTTCTATTCATTTTCCCCTCTTTATGTACCCATGATTCCTAAATATTTCTTTTAAAGAAAATGGACTTTACTTCTCTTTTTAGTAAAAACCCCTTTTTCAATATCCATGTTTTCAAAAAATGTTTTAAAACATATTTTAATGTTACAATATAATTTTTTAAATTTATTTTTACACTTTTTGGAATTTTTTATATTTTTTTAAATGAAATCATATGTCAATTTTAAAACAAGTCCTATCTGTATTTTTCTAAAAATGTGAAAGGAATATTTATTTTAATGTGTACAACATGAACATAATCCCCCCCTCTCTGTCATGACCAATCAATTTTTTAAATATTACTTTATATGATTCAAATTTACATTTTACATAAAATTTTTTCAAATATATTTATTTAATTTTTAGTTATTTTCAAAATGGAGAGGTTATTTTCCTCAATAAATGTTTTAAATGATTTTTAATCTTTAATTTATGTGTTTCTAATAATATTTTAAAATAAAATGATGTTGAAAATGTTTTAATTTTTTAAAATTGTTTTCCAATTTGGAAATTCCATTTTCCATGAGAAATGTTCAATTGTCCTTTAAAACTCAGTTTCCATCTCAGCTGACATGATTTGATGTTACATATTCTTCATTAGGTATAAGCTTGAATGATATCATCCTTATTATTTATATTTATGGTTAATGTTTATCATGATGAAATGTTTATAAAAACCATTTATTTTCTATGGGTTATGCTATGGTGAATTGATCAAATTTTTATGAAACCATTATCTTTACATGGGTTTTGATGTGATTATATGATGCATGTTTTATGATCTTTTGAAAAACATAATTATGGTTTCATAATGAGATGGGTGGGAAATATATATCCCTCTAATGCATTGGGTAAATATTTATATCTCATAAGATAAAAATAGAACACAAGTACATGAGATTTATCCATTATGGGAATTAGGTGCTTCCTAATCCACTATGGGAAACAAGTGCGTTCATATCGACAATGGGAAATAGGTGGTGAGTCCTGATCCACTATATGGATGGTCTAGGTAGTTAACCTTGACATATGAAATGGTTTTATATATTTTGGATGATTCCATAATATATTGACATGTCCTTGTAGATCATGATTTATTTATGATGATTTCTCACTCTTATGGACCATGTTTACTAAAATAATAAATTTGTATAAATTTAATCATGTTTATGATCTATAATAGGTTGGGTATGAACTTGTTATATTATGTACATGTTCACATGATCTTGTTCTTATTTGTTTCTATAATATGATCACAGATTGATATATCCTATGTTTTTACTTACTGGGCATCAGAGCTCACAATTTATTATATTTCCTTCTTCAGATAATGAATAAAGGTTTATGTTGGGTATTACTAAGAGGAGTATTATGTGATATGGTATTTGCTGGAGATGTTGAAGATATTTAATGAAATAAAAAGATTATGTTTCTAGTATCCAAATACACTAAAATATTATGGTCTTTAGGCATGTTTTTATAAAATGTATTAAATATTCATCTAAATAGTGTGCTATTTTTGTATGAAGTCTTGGGTATTTATATTAGGTATCAGAGTTAGATAAAGGATTCCGATCCATGGTAACTATCACATGTGAGCATTGGATGAAGCATGGATCCCCACCCAAGGGATTCATGAAGAAAGTGAATCCACTAGGGTGGGTTGTGTGTCCCAACTAGGAGGTGTATCCACCCATGGAATACCCTGATAGGTATCAATTATAGACCATTAAAAATAATTTCACACTTTTATAGTTGGTATCACATGATATGATTAGATAACATTTAAAAACTAATATGATAAAACCTCATTGATATCCTTAGGGATATGTCAAAGGATATGTCTAGTGATATGTCTAATATGTGTCTAAAGATAATTATAATTATAGGAAAATATCCTATAATGTTGGTGAGGGATAGAGAGAGTGGATTCTAGGAAATTACATCACTATAAGGATACTAAAACTGGATGTGGTTTTGGAATAGATATACTTGGGGATAATAACTTTGAAAAATGCATGTTGGAATTGACTCAAGACTTACCAAGTATTGGGAAATGGGAATTACTGAACTGCTAGTTTGACACTCCCAAGTGAAAACCTTTTTAAATTCAAAAAATATTATCAAACTATCCTGAAGGATTTAAATAATGACCATGAATTACTTAGGATAAAACCAATGTGTCATATATTGATAATAATGTGTCAGGATTTTGACATTCTATATGTTTTTTTCATTATTATGTGTTTTTCCACTATGAATATTATTTCATAGGATATACTCTTAGGTTTTATTCAATGGTGGGAATTAGAAAGTACCAGGATAATATTGAATGTGATAGAAAATGTGTTGATGTGAAACAAAATGGGATGATTAATAGAGGAACCTGAGCCTCAACCCAGTTGGTGAGGACTCGAAAAATGCATCTAAGAGAACTGAGATCAAATTTGGTTGGAGGAATATTTCCAGTACTATAGAAATATTGTAGTAGTACTATAGAATTATTGTAGAACTATAACACAAACTATTATAGGTACTAGTTAGTATTGTTAGGTATTGTAGTAGCCAGAACTATTTATCTATTTGGACCTCTGGGCCACTGGTTTGGTCATTGGGTCCATCAAAGCCTTCGGGCCACCCAAGGTCTTCAGGCCAGTCATGGTTTTTAGGCCACCTCAAGGATTTTGTCCCACCATACGGACTTAAGACCACCTCAAGCACATCTGTACAATATAAAATACAGATATACTAGAGATATTACAAAGAACAAGGCTCTATATGAGGATTTAGAGTAGGAATACTCACCAGAGTAGAGCTAACTAGACATGGAATAGTGAGAGAGTATGGCATTGCCATCGGTACTGGGCTTGTGGAGGTGTACATATGACAGCTAGTATACCAGCCTTGTGAAGGTGGAGATCTGACATCACTACATTTTCTAGGTATGTTCTGTTCTAAGTGGTCTTGTTTGGGTTGATTTCCTAAGACCTAAAAGTCATGTAATTTCACAGAATCCTTCTGGCCTTATAAGGGTTCCAACTCATCCCTTGGAAGGTGGATTATCAAAAATCAATAAAAAAAGATGATTAATGGGGTGAAGTATATTTTGATTATGTCTAATCAGTTATCATGATATACAATTAACATCTTACACCTCAATAAACTCTTGAACTCACCAAATAAGAGAAGGGTAGAGTTTCTAGAGATCATAGGTGGTGGAGACCATAGAAAAAAGAATAATTTATTTCCTATATGTTGGGAATGTGGGTAGAAGCACTCAAGGGTGTGTCTCAAGGGGATGAGAATATGTTTTGAGTATGGAAAATAAAGAAGAAAATGATTTGATATCCATGAAAAAAAAACATTTATTGAAATGGATGAGAATAATGGTTCCCCTAAAGAATCACTAATGGATTATTGTTATAAATATAGAAAGTATGGGAATTGTAAAAATCAATTCCTTATGGGGAAAGACCATGAAAAAATCAGAAATGTTATATGAGTAATGGTAATACTTATAAAGATGGAGAGACTATGAATGACATACAAAAATTATAAGTTGTTCTAATGTTATTGTTTATGTTAAATGTAAAAGGAATGATTAAATTGAGGTTCATGAATGTTAATATATTATTAAAAATTTAATGTTATAGGAAAAAGGTATTAGGGAATAGGATGATGAATCCTATTCAATGTTTTAAGAATGAAGGTGAATTATTGTGGTGTTTATATATTGGAATTAAAAAATTATGTAATATATAATGATTGTTCCGCAGAATGTTTTCATTGTGGATTTTAAATAATATATTTAATGGCACTAATGACCTAAATAAATTATTTAATGGAAAAGTAATATTTTATTGAAAACACTTGATTAAATCATTGTAACCCATTATATGATCTTGATCTTGAGAAAAATGTATTAATTTGGGATAAAGAGATGACTAATATGGATAAAGTAAATTGGATTGTATTGATGACATTTAAACTGATTAATGATTTTTTTTGAAAAGTTGTATATGTTCTCATTGATGAATTTTAAAATGGTTTTGGATTTGGGGAATATATTCAATAATATATGGATTTATTTATATAATGAGGAAGAATGTATGTTTTCATTTAAGTTTTATGGTAATTATTGTTATTTTCATGCATAAAGGAGAATATATAGCCAATGTATTCACATAAATGGTATTTTACCATTAAGATATACTTATTGATATTTGGGGGATTATTTTTAAGTTGTTTTTTTGTAAACTCAGTGATCTTATTTATAAATTTTGTATTTTGTAAGGTTTATAGGGTTATCCACTTATGAATAGTTTAAGTTGTATTTTGGATGAGGTTTTAGAAATTAATGTATTACTTAAAAATATGAAGATTTATTCATATTCTATAACCTTTGATAACCATTTTTTTTATGATTATAACAAGAGATAAAAGGAATGAATTATCATTCTATTACAGATCTTGTGATCTGTTAGTGCTTATGAAATTTTAAATTTATCCTTATTTCTCAGTGTGAGAGATGAATTAGAAATTGATCAAAGTGTAACCAAATGAAGAAATTGTTATTATGATACAAAGTAAAGATAATACCTAGTTATATTAGTCCCTTTGAAATTCTTGATTATATCATGATGACAACTTATTGATTAGTGCTTCCACCAAACCTCTCTCAATTCCATGATGTGTACCATATATCTCCCTTGAGTAAGTACATACCTGATCCTGTAGATATACTAAACATAGAGGTTACACTACTGGATAATGATATTTCTAATAAATAACTATTATACTTGACACTTGATCATACATAGAAATTTCTATGAAACAAGACCCATAATATAGTAAATGTATTATGGAGAAACCATCATCTGGAGAAAGGTATGTGGGAACTAGAGGATCAATTATAGAAGATGTATCCTCATTTGTTTTTATTAGAGTAATGAATTTTGAATGAGAAATTAATACTATGTAAAGTATAATGCAACACCTCAAAATTTAATTAAATATTTAGTTTTCAAATAAATTTAATTTTTTTGATAGCTTATGCTACATGCAACACCAAGATTTAACAAAACATGGCATATTATTACAAAATATTTTTTAAAATATAACTGTAATTACGCTTCTATTGGAATGGATTTTATGAATAGGATTAACAAAATTTTGAAAATATATTGATTATACATGTATATATAATTAATTATTTTTGACCAATTAATTATAAATAAAAATAAAAACTATTTTAATATAGTGGAAATATGTTTTTGAAAAACTATTTTTATGCAAAAAAAATGTTTTTACTTAGTAAATTAAAAAAATTAAATTTGGGGAATTATTTTAATGAAATATAAAAATTATATATTTAAATAAATTTTTAGCATTTTTCTATGTGTTTTCTAGGCAAGATATTAGAAAAATCCAAATTTATACTTAAAAATTGTATTTTTCTAAAAAACATTTTTGTCATATTTTAAGAAATTATTTTAAAATAAATTTTTTCTAATTTTAAAAAATTTATATTTAAAAATACAAAAATAAATTAGTTTATCATGTTCATATTTTATTTTATTTTATTTTTTGAATTTTTTTAAATGTTAAATTTTTAAATGAATAGTGAAAAATACTGGTTTTTATTAAGATTATCATTTCCTTTGAAGAATTTAAAAACATAAAAATTATTTTAAGATGGAAATAAAACTAAATTTACTGCAATTATATATCTATTAATCGAATTTATTTAATTTTTATCAATTTCACATTAATTTTTGATATAAAAAATTTTAATTGTTTGAAAAGTTTCTCTTTGGAAAATCACTTCCTCATCACGTATTTAATTTTAAGTTAAATTTTACCACTTATACGAATTAAATTTGGAAAAATGTGTTGTATGTTTGGAATTAAAATAATTTATATTTTATAATAAGTTAAACTTAATTTTTGACTATTATGGACTATAAAATTAGTAAAAAATAATTACCACGGTTAAGGTAAAAACGGGTTTACCAAAGGAATAAAATATAAAGATAAGGGGTAAAATGACCTATAAACTTTTAAAACACCCATTTATAGAAATATTTAGACCTAAAAACCTAAATGTTTTTATAATGAACCATTTTGAATCCCTACATCATTTGAACAATGTTGATATGCCTTTTTCTTTTTAAAATTTACATGTGTTCCACTCACCTATCTTATAAAAGGCCACCCCCTATCCTATCCTATTAACTGTTACAAAACACTTTGGTTTGGATAATACCTACCCAAATATTTTCCTAAATTACCTATAAACATCCTATATTCTTTAGATATGTTATAAATAAAATCTATTAAGCATTTAGGTTAAACCTAAAGAGGTTGTTCGAAGAAGAGGTAATGTTTTAAAATATGCATATTTGTTTTAATTCCTCTTTTAACTACATAAAATAGTATTAAATTATTATTGTATAGTAAAATATATATAACATATATTGATATGTTATTATGTTAATTTAATAACATAAATCCATCTCCTCTTCCATTAAATGAGATACAAAATTGTCTTTCGTGTGTACGACGGACTACCACCTCGAGAACCGATGTTTTTTATTTTCCATCACCACATCTCGTGGATTGATATAAATATGGATTTAATGTTTATATATTATATTTATAATATTATTATACTTATGAAATTATAATACCACATCAACTTTCATACCTTCTAACTTTTTGGAAAATAATAACGTCAATTGTGTGTATGGTCGAAAACCACCTAACGGACCGATGTGATGTGATTTTTCATTTTTATTTTACTTGGATTGTAATAAGGATGGATTAAATGAATTTTAATGATATTTTTAACATGTTTATACTTATTTAATTATGATATCACACATACATTCTTACTTTCAATTCTGTGGGAATAGGATAACGTCGATCATGTGTAAGACGAACTATCTCCCTAATAAGTGATGTCATTCATTATATTCTATATATGAAATAAAAGTGATTCTATAATGGTAAAATATTATTTCACTTCCTTTATTTTGTTTTTTTATAAAATGTAAATATCGGTCTTGTGTACATATGACATACCATCTCCATGAACGATGTATTTAATTTTCTATCTTAATATTATATAGATTAATCTAAATATATACATGTTGAATATATATGATATTTATATCATGGTTAACATCTATAGATTATGTAACCATTATAAAATTAAGTGGAAAAAAATACATGAAAAACAAAGCAGTTATAAACTGAAACGTTATTTTAACAGGGAATTGTTAATGAATGGGTAATAAAAGGTCATAAATAAATCATATATACTATCATATATATAAATATGGTTATATAATTGATGTATAATAATATAATATTTATTTTAATGGTCATTTTTAAGTGTATGAATAATATTAATACTTAAGTTAAGATATTTTCATCTCACTTTATACTTCTATGAGACATATTTAATATTCACCACGTCTTTCTTTTTTGTGGTGTATAAAATTCACATTAATTTATTTTATGATCTTTATCTTGAATATTATGGGGATTTAAATATCCTTTTTAGTATATATATTTCATGTGAATTATGATTTAAGGTGACCAAAGTGGTAAGAGTTTTATAACACAATCTCATCATTTATTGGGATTGTTTATCGTTATGCTTTTGATCATGAAATATTATGATCCATCCATCAAGAAATAGATGAATTTTATTATACTATAGTAAATTCATTAGAATAAATTTTTTCACATCATTTTAATCACTTTTTTACTCATGATTCCAATATATATTTTTCAAAAATAAATTTACTTTATTTATCTCTTCGGTCAAAAACACTTTTTGATTCTATATCCACATTTTCTAATAATGTTTTCAAAAATGCTTTAATCTTCCATTAAGAATTTTTAATTTAATTTTTACCCTTATATTATTAAAAAAAATAAAAGGAATATTCATGTCATTTTTAAAATAAGTAACATTTGTATTTTTCTAAAAATTTGAAAAGAATATTTGTTTTAAATTGTTTGGCATGAACAAAATTTCCCACCATCATGAACAATTGTTTTTTAAAGATTAATTTATATGTTTAAAAGTTTTTTTCAGTGAAAATGATTTCATAAATATTTTATTATTTTTTAGTGATTCTCAAATGGGAATAGATGTTTTCCTAAAGATATGTTTGAAATGATTTTTAAAGATTTATTTATACGTTTCAAAGGTTAATTTCCAAGAAAAGGATTTTGATAATATTTTATGCTTTAAAAAATGTTTTTCAATTTGAAAAGTATATTTTTCTTAATTAATGCTCAATGTGATCATTCAAAATAATTTTCCATCTATGATGTTATCTTATTTTGTTGCCTATGTTTTACTGGGGATTAGATTAAATAATCCATCCTTATTATTTCTCAATATTGTTATTGTTTATATTGATGATATTTGTTTCAACCAATTTACATTTCATGGGTTATTCTATGGTGAATTTATAAAATGTGTATGAATTTTATTTTCTTTAGATGAGTTATGATGTGATGATATGATGAAGGTTTTATGATATCGTGGAACACATAAGTATGGTTGTCTTCATCACATGAGAGTAAACTATATCTCCCTCTAATGTATTAGGTAAAGCCATACATATTATGAGATAATAATTGGAAACAAGTTAATGATATTGATCCATTATGGAAAATAGGTCCATCCTAATCCACTATGGGAAATATGTATGTTTATATCCACAATAAGAAATGGGTGATGACCCTTGATCTACTATGTTGATGGTCTTTGTAGTTAACCTTGACATATTAAATAGTAATCAATATTTATAATGGTGACACACTTTTATGACATGATATTATGTTTCATGATTGATTTATGATGATATCTCACTCTTATAGGCCATGTTTTCTAAAATGATAAAGTTTTATTTCATAAATCATGTTTATGATCTATGATAGGTTGGGTACGAAATTTATATGTTATGTTAATGTTAAAATACCCATATGATTATCTTATAATTTTATATGATGACAGATTGATATCTCGTATGTTTTACCTTACCGAGAATCTACTCACTATGTTTCTTATGTTTCGTTCCCTCGATTATAAAGAATGGTTTGGGTAAGGTATGCCTAAGTGTAGTACTATGCGATAAGATAATTATGGGAGATGTTGAAGATATTTCATGAAATTAGAATATTGTGTTTCTAGTCTGAAAATACACTAAACTATTATGTCCCATGAGTGTGTATTTGTAAAATGTATTGAATATTCATCTAAAAAGATGTTATATTTATATATAAAAGCCTGGGTCCTTAAATTTGGTATCAAAGGAAGAGGAAATATTATGATCCATGGGAACTCTCACAATTTAGTGTTGGGTTAATCATATCTCTCTACCCAAAATAATCATATGTAAAGGGCTTCCATTAGGTATTGTGGTGTTTCCCACATTGGAGGTGTAGCCACACATTGAGTTCCCTTATAAGTATCAATTATATTCTACTAAAAATTATTCCAGACTATTATACTTATTGCATCAATCCTAACTGAATTTACATAAAATGACACAATTCCTAATTCAATAATAAAATTATATAAACCTAAAATCATTCCAAAATCACCTAATATTGGGTTTTTATGGAAAATGAACCAACGTTACAATCCTGCAGATGATAGGTTTTACATACGTATGAGTAACATTCCCATATTTAAATGATCATTATGGAAAGAAGTTAAGTAACATTTATCTTTCTATAATTACAATTATATAATAAATAAAATTTTATTTAATCATATATACCTATACCTATAATTATTTTTATATAAAAAGAATCACATCGCTTCAAGGAGGTGGTAGTCCACACATCAATGAACGACATTATCACTTTTTTATTGTGTGAAATTGTGTTAAGTAAAATGAAATATTATATTTAAAGAAAGTTAATTATTCCATAAATATAAAATATATTTAATTTATGTCACATATGTTTAAATAAACCCTTCCTTAAAACATTCCTTGTAAAGTCTGAACATATCACATCGCTTTGGGGAGGTGGTAGTCCACACCGCCACAAATGATATTATAGTATTCCCACAAAATGGAAATCATGAAGGTAAATGTTATATAAAAATAACATAAGTATTTATATATTATAAATATCACATATATCATATGAAAACAAAAATTACATCATAATTCCCAACCATGAGATGTGGTAAAGGAAAAATAAATGACATCGTTTCGCAAGCCTGTAATCCACCGTACACATGAATTGTGATTTTGTTACCCATTTTATGGAATTGTGTGTAGGTTCAGGTATAAAGAATAATATAAAAAAATATAAGTATATTTACGATAATAATGTTATTATATGATCAAGTAATAATTATAATTGAAGTGGTGGACAAATGAATAAAACAAAAGTGTTCATTGATAAATGTTACCTCTTCTTTGGGTAACTCCTTTTGGTTTGCACCAAAGGGCTTCCTTGGTTTACCTTATGCCTAAATTAAGGTTTCTAGGATGATATAAAGTATGTTGGTATCTTATTTCAGAATGTTTTGGATGATCCAAAGTACTTTATGTTTGAATAAGTGGGCAGGGAGAGTTCCTTTCTATAGTTGAGGGGGAGTGACAATCATGTAAATATAAAAACGTAAACACTATTGGTAGGTATACCTTAAATAATTTTCCCCCAATATTAATAAAACTTAAATAAAAGAGGTTATATTTTTCAAATAAAATCCATAAATTTTTTTTTTACAACTTTATAGGTTATTTGGACTTTTAATACTAAAGGTTAACCACTAAGAAAACACATTTTTACCTCCATCGCTACAATAAAGTTTAATTACTTTCACTATTATTTTCAACCAAAAACTACGTTAAAATTATTATATATTATAAATAATTCTGATTAAAAATATTTAATACATTTTCCAAATTCAAATCACCTAATTGGTAGAAATTAATTTAAAATTAATCACGCGGACAGGATGAAAAAGCAAGTTTTTAAAGTGAATGTGTTTAATGGTTAACTAAGTTTTTGTATCTAAATTCAATATAAAAATGATATGAATGAACTAAATTGGATTAATATATGTAAAATTTAAAAAATTATTATTTAAAACCAATTCAAAATATAATTTAAATATAAAAATAAATTTGATGAAAAATCAGGTTTCAATTTAAATTTAGTATTATTTACTATTCATCAAAATATGAAACTCCTCATAAAAATACCAAAAGTTCAACCAAAGTAAATTTTGATATTAAAATTTCAAAAATGAAGTTTATTTTTTAAATTAAAAATTATAAAAGTTCCAAAATTCAGTTTTAATAAAGGTGTCCCATTAAATGGCGGTAAAACAAGATTTTAAAAATAAATTTTTTTATGCTTAAAATTGAATTTATTCTAATATTAATCCTATAAAACATATTGGATAATTTTAAAAAAAACTAAATATATAAAATAAAAATTTCATCAATATATTTAACTAATAGTGATTAATTTCATTTATTAAGGTAAAATTCCATTATGTTCATGAAAATAGTTTTTCATAAAAATTCATACTTTATATTCAATTGATCTTTATTTTCATTTTTAATTATTTGGTAACCAATAAAATTAATTTTATAAGCATATTTAAAATATAATTTCATAATTTAGTTCAACTCATTCATTGATTTCATTCCAATGGTAAGTTTATGACAATCATAATAATGTTAATAGTATATTATTGTCCGGGACTCCGGATTTTGTGTAACCTATGTCATCAAAGGAACTCGATGTTGTTTTCAATAAAAGATAAAGTTGGTGTTACATGTGGTGAAAGAAAAACTATGTATTTCATGTAAAAAATTAAATAATTAAAATTAACTTGGAATGATATATTTCATAAAATCTTGGGATGTTACATCCAACCCACCCCGAACCCCTTAAGATTACTTTCTCCCTCAAATTTCATCTTGGATGTCGAATGATTAAAATTTCTAGAGTTACATTATTAAATCCCATAACCAGAAAAGGATTAATAAACCATACTATTAAAAATGGATAGTGGGAAACATAACAATCAATGGAAGTTATGCATAACTAGGATTCCTTATTTGAGGTACATTGGTGGGAAATTAAAATATGGATTTGAAAGGCAAACCTAATTCTCATGGACTAATAGTGAGTGATAGAGAACGTGGTCAAGAGTAATTCAATGAAAAAAACCTCAAGACAGATAGGTGTGGAAAATGTCATTTATATCATCAGTAAAAATTATAAAAGGATAAAATTTTATTTCAAAATCATTTTCCTATAGTTGAAGGATTTCTTCACCATATACACTAATAACATAAGGAAATATACTTACTTGATGAGTAAATATTCATCTATTAATCAATTTCCACCACATACTCATCTCTTTCTTCAAAATATTTGTATACAATATGACTTTTCATACCTGAAGCACTAAAATAAAGTTTTAATTGACCACATAGCCCTAAAAAGGATATCACAATATTCATCCTATCATTAGAAGTTAACCAAAATAGAATTGGTTAGAACATAGTAAGATAATTCAAACATTAATGGGATGAGATAAGAAATTAATCTATAATATTCAATAGTAATACCCAAATTTACAACTGAATAATTCAATATATATATATCACCCTAATGGTTAACAATACCATTAAACTTATGTGTTCAAATTTAATGGTATTCTTCCACAAAGAACATTTAATCATATATCTCATTTATCTATAGAAACCCAATAAATGCCTCCAAATATATTTTAATTATTTAAAATATAAAAAGAGGGGTCCCTAAGACACTGGGATTATGATATACCATTGAAAAATAATAATCTCAGTAGAGGTGTCACCACTTAACTAGATCGAACAACATAAACAATAGAAGTAGAAAATGATTTTTATATCCCTTTTTTCTTCTGATCCTAAAGTTTTCCACCCTGAGTAAGTTTCTTTAGACACAAATTAGCATAATTTCCCAACTCATTATAGCTAATGCATATTATTTTTACTGGATATTTGTTATCTCATTGTTTTATTGTTCAGGGCTCTTTTCATTGGGATCATGAACCTTGTGACCAAACTTACCACATTGGTGACACTTTCCAATTCCAGACATACATTCCCCAAAATGTATTTTACCACACGTTGAACAATAATTAGGTTTACCTATATAATTATTAGTTGTTTTCTTATCCTTTTCATGAAATATTGATTGTTTCATAATCTTATAATCTCAGGGAACATAGGTGTCAGAAAATTCCATGTCAACTTTATCAGCACAACGAACTAGTTCTCCATAAATTTTAAGTTCTAAAGAGGCCAAATTTCTTCATAGAATTGGTTTCAATATTGGGTAAAATATATTCATTCTATTTTCAATGTATCAAATAAATTTTGAAATATACCTAAATCTTGTAATTATTTCTTCAGATACAGCCACATAATCTAAATCTTATGCCTCCGCTCCAGGAATTGTTTCTCCATCCTATGCTAAACAAATTTAGTGAAATATTTCTCATGGAAAAGAAACATAAACTTTTCCCATTACTTGGAATCAAGATAATATTTATTTATAGTATTCTTAACTAAAAACCTTCACCAATAAAATTCACCTTCAAAATGATAGATGGAAAGAGTTACCTTTTGATATTATTAACATCATATGACTTTAAATATAATCTACAGGGAATTGATAAATCATTAGTATACTATTAGATCAGATGAACCATTTAGTGACGGGGGATGTTTCCACATGAAATGTTCCACTGTAAAAATGTTACTTTGAGGTATATATAGTTCCTCTATATCATGGATACCACCACCATTTATAGTTTGTGACAACTAATCAATAACTGCAACAAACTATTCTGTTCAAATTCCAACCATCTTGGTATACTGATTTGGAATGATATTTCCCTCTCAATTACCTACCACTATAGCTTTATTGTTTTCTATTTGAAAAAAACATTCTAAAAAACATATTTTAGATGAACCAACATGAGAATCCAAAGATTATATATCATTAAAAATTATCCATAGAGTAAAATCTTCTAATAGAAGGCTATTAACAATACTCAAACCTATAAATTTATTTAAACCATTACATTGATAATATATATAAGTCCATGACCTTAAATGTTACATAATATTTAGTTTTATTCAATAATTTTACTTTATTTCACTTTTATGATCTTCAAAAGTTTTGAATTTTAAATAATTCTTACATAACTGATACATAAAACAACCGTAAACTACCAAGTGGACACATCCAATTCGTATCCATTTACAATTAATATAAAATAGCTAAAATAAATCCTGAATTATTTTCATGTAAAATATCCACAACTTAAAACTTTAATTATTCCATTACCTTACCCATCCTTAAACCCTATTAATACATTTTAAAAACATAGTATCAGCACAAATTCTCAATGAAATATATTAAAAGAAATAAAACTATTAGTCCAGTGAACACATGAAAACTCATCTAAAATTTACCATGATATTCAAAAAAATCATGTGGAAAATAAACACATAAATAAAATAAATAAAACCCATGAAAATTAATTAAAACTATTTAGGTGACTTAAAGAATCATATATATAAAACCATTTCAAAATCCTTTTAATTGGATAAAATATATGGCCTACTTCCATAATTATCATTACCCAATGCATTGGAGATCTATAATTGGGATCGCCCTTTGTATAAGATATATCGGTCTCACCCATGAGTTATAATAGGGATAAAATCTTTATATAATCTATATTGGGCCCACCCATTTCACATGAACTATAATATAGATCAACCATTCATATAGGCTATATTGTTATCACTCATGAGCTATAAAGGGGCTCAACCCTACGTATAAGTTGTATTGGGATCACCTATTTTATTTAATTCTCAAGTACCATATCAAGAGTTAAACAGTCTAATAATAAAACCCTTTAAAAACTCTTTTTAAATCCATATGAAAATAAATTTGGATAAAAATTAACTTTTCTTTTGAGAACCCATTTTCAATACCTAAATACCCCTTCCTTTGAAAAAACCCATTTTCAATACCAAAATACCCAAAAAGGTAAAGATAATTTTTTATTTAAGGAAATATGAAATCTTTAAAATGATTCCAAAATTAAAATAATTTTAAAGGCAGTAAAAAAGTCATTTTAGTTGTGTATATTAATAATATAACATTAATTTTGTTTTTTTTCAAAATGTTATGTATAAAACATGTAAAAATATCACTTTTTAAAAAATGTTGAATGAAATTTAAAATAGTCATAAAATTTAATTTATAATCCTTTTATATAAATAATCAAATAAGATAATATCAAGAATATTTGCATGGAGGAAAATATTTTGAAATTAAATTTTACAAATTTTAAAAAGATATTTTTAAATCAAGTGTCACATACCACTTTGAAATATTTAAATTATGAAAATAAACATATAAAAACATTAAAATACATTAAATGTCTTGATAATAGTTTCCATTTATGGTATAACAAGTAAAAGGGGATTTATATACACCTTATAAAAAAATATAATTGTATAACATCAAGATAGACCCTAATGAAAGGAAATTGAGATGAAGTCCCTTACCTTGAGTATGAATTGTCACGTGTTTGTTCATATTATTGAATAATAAACCTAAGTTAAATAATTACTTTCATCATAATATTTTTCAATTTTATCATTACTTTTATTTCACTTATTACAATGTGGTGTACAACTTCTTAAACAAATCAGTTCACGTTAGGGGTTTTGACCATCCTTAGTTAATGTGTCAAAAATAACTTTTATTGGTCAACTATGGTAAACTGGTTCATTAATGAAAAAATATACACAATTATTATTATTATCATATTTATCATATTTAGACATCAATAATACTTTTAAAATCAATCATGAATGATAGTTATAAAAAATGAACCAACATTACAATCATAGACATGATTGGTCGTACGAACACATGGGTAACATTATCATTTTTCAATGATCATTATAGAAATACGGTAAGTAAAATTTATATTTCCATAATTATAGTTATATAATAAATACCATATTATTTAATCATATATACTTATGCATATAATTCTAGTGAGATAAAATGAATCACACCGCTTCAAGGAGTGGGTAGTCCACACATCCACAAACGACGTAAATACTTCAGTGTGTGAAATTATGTTAAAGAAACACATATATTATATTTAAAGAAATTTAATTATATCATTAATATAATATATATTTCATTTATTTAATATATTTTTAATTATACCAATTCTTAATACATTCCATGTAAAGATTGAACGTATCACATCTTTTTGAGGAGGTAATAGTCAACACATTCATAAGCGATGTTATTATATTCCCAAAAAAATAAAAAACATGAAGGTAATGGTTATATAACTATTACATAAGTATGAAGAAATTATAAATATCATATATATAATATTAAAAAATTATTTCCATCATAATTCCCAACCATGAGTGGTGGTAAAGGAAAAATGAATGACATCATTTCGTGAGGTGGTAGTTCGTCGTACGCACGAACAGTGATTTCATTATCCATTTTATAGAATTTTGTGTAGATGCATGTATAACCATTAAAAATAAAACAACTATTTATATTTAGGTTACTATGGATATTATATAAAAATATATATTGATAATAAATTAAGTGTTTGAAAAATCCATAAAACAAAAGTGCTCATTGAAAAATGTTACCTCTTCTTCAGGTAACTCATTTTTCATTGCACCAATGGGATTACCTGGTTTTCTTTCTACCCAAAGTGACGATTATTGGATGAGATTTGGTATGTTTTTATCTTATTTTTTCTGGTTTTGTATGATCCAAATATAATTAGAGGTGTGAAGATGTTCGGAGTGTGGGTTCCTTTTTATAGTGGGTGGAGTGGCATTCTTGTAAATATAAAAAGGTAAACACTATTGGGTTGCATCCCTTACCTCTTGTGCCTCCAATAATGATAAAAATTATATAAAAGAGGTTATATGGTCTAATAGTGTCAATAAAATGGGTTTTGTGCAATTTTATAGGTTCTTTGGACTTTTAAGATTAAAGTGTAACCACTAAGTAAACTTGTTTTTACCTTAATCTGTGTAATTAATTTTAATTTAATTCACTAATTTTTTTTGTTAAAAAATAATTACAACTTATTTAAATTTATAAATTATTCTTATTACAAATATCTATGAAATTTTTAGAAATTCCAATCACAGAAGTGTAAGAAATTAATTTAAAATTAATCCCACACACGGGACGACAAAGTGGGTTTTTAAAGTGAATATGTCCAAAAGATTTCTAATTTTATAAGTATAAATTCAAAATAATAATGATCCAAATGACCTAAAATTGATTAAATTTTTAAAATTTAACTAATCATACTTTAAAACCAATTCTAAATATAATTTAACTATATAAATAAATTAGATGAAATAGTAGTTTTCAATTAAAATTCATTAATAATTACTATTCATCCAAATATGAAAATTCTCAGAAAAATACCAATAATTCACCAATGTTAAATTTTCATATTAATATTTAAAAAAATAACTTTACCTTTTTAATTAAAAATTTTAAATTTTCCAAAAAAAAATATTAAAATAGGTGCTCCATTAAAAGTCGGTAAACTTTTCTTATGAAAATATAAATTTTTTATACATAAAATTACATTTATTATTATCTTAAGAATATAAAACATATTAGATTAATTTAAAAACCTTTTATAAAATATATAAAATATAATTTTCATCAATATCTTTCACTAAAAGTGATTAATTTAATTTATTAAGACAAAATTCTATTCCGATCATAAAAATAGTTTTTCATAAAAACACATCCTTTATATTCAGTTGGGCTTTATATTAATTTCTAATTAATTAGTGAACAATGAATTTATTTTATAAGCATGAGTAAACTATAAATTAATAATTTTTTTAATCTCATTCATTCCTATCATTCCAATCTCAAGGACAATACCATCATAATAATATTAATAGTATATTGGTGTCAAGTAACATTCAGGCTTGTGTGTAACATAGTCATCAAAGGAACACGATGTTTCTTGAAACACAAGATAAACATGATGTTTTATGTGATGAAATATATAATATTTATTTTGTGTGATGAAATATATTAAACAATTTAAATTAATTTGAAAGAATATATTACATAAAATCTTGGGATTTTTCAGATGGTGTATTCATTTTCATCAGAGATACATCGCATAAGAACCTAGAAAATTATCGATACTATTGAGCACATATTTTTTAATATTTTAAGATATGGTAGATTTTCTAAGATAACTAATTATCTTCAAAATTACAAGATTTATATAATTTCTAAAGGTGATTATGTTTCACTTGAGGTGACTAATTTGAGAAAAGAGATAAGTTTAAGCTTTTAAGGTCACATTTGTGATAAAAAGTGTGGTAAAGAAAAGAATCATTGTTCTCATATCCCAAAATGTGTAAATGGGGAGAATATTATTAAAGGGATTATAAAAGTGACCTGAAGTAAATCTATATACATTTATTTAAGTCCACTTCAATATTTACTGAATATCAAGACTCATAATATAGGGAGTACAATAGGATCAGCTTTTCATCACTTAACATCATGTTTCATGACATGATCACCATAAAAATTATATTCCATGAATTAATAACTATGTTAGTTAAAATTTTCCCCATAGTTTATTCCAAAATCGTGATATTTACTCTTTACTAAATACCTCATAAATCGAAAAATAGTGAGTGTCATTGGTCTGATACATAACTGATATTTTTCTAATAGTGAATCTTCCCATGTTTAGCCTAGGATTGCCTTATACTCAATAAAGAATGGGTTTGATGAGAATAATATGACAAGAAACTTTAGAAACATCATATTTGAAGTAAATGTATCACCCTTTTCAATTTCAATAGTACTGAAATTTGAGAAGTTGGTGTATAGAGGAGAAACTAGTTAATTGTTTTTACATTTCATCTAATGACACATACATGTTATTATTATCAAATGATGTGTTGATTAAAATCAACTCAAGAATTAAAATAATGTCCTAATAAGAGGTAACCCTTATATTTAACAAGGTATCTATAATTTACCAATGATGATTATTGTATCACTAAGAGGGTGGTGGTTAATCATTGATATTGTTTTCTTTTAATATTTTTTTCTTTTTAAACCACCTTCACCTCCTATTAAATATTATTTTTATCTAATAAAAATAAAACAAATACACATCCACAAGACCACAATAATTTACAAGGTTTTCTACCCAACAAGATATTCTATGTCCTTCACATGGTTTGGAAGCAATACAATACCAAACAATCCTCTAGAAAAAAATCCTTTTGTGTGGAATACAATGAGTAGGACATTCCTTTACACTCGTGTAACAAAATGTTCAATACAATAGTGAATGTGATTCAAGTAGTACTAAATGAAGTAAGATAATCTTTGGAAAAAACATATTATGGTGAAGATTAGTCAACTTTTAAAAATATATCCTTCAAAGTAATTCTTCAATTATTTACCCAGCAGTATGAAAGAACTTCCTTTGGACTTCATAATGATACTCAGTTTGATTTCTCAGTATGATTACCAAGTTCAATTTTCTCAATACGAAAAATATAACTCTTTCAGAATACTACTGAAACAATTGTGATCTTTTTCTTCCTTAGTTTTTAAATCTCAATAGTATTTTCTTGGTTATGTTATCTTTCCCAATACGATATCCAGATGAATACCAACATTTCTTTTCTCTTTTCTTCTTCTATTTGGAAACATCCTCAGGTAAGAAAAATCAGGAAAATCACCATCCCTATAAATTCAGATCTTTTATCACTTACTATAAAATGTAAATCCATTTAAAAAATTAAAAATTACTTTTACCTTTTATAGGAAACCCAAAATAGTTTGGGTTTGATTTTTAAAATATTTTCCGGCTCAGCAAAATTCCCTAAAATCTATATTTTTTTGAATTTCTGATGCATTTATGACTTTTTCATCACTTTTAAACTCTTCTTGAACCTCATCAAACTTTCTCAAGAATTCATATCACTTAAAATATATTATAATAATTAAGCCTAATTGTAATTCCAATTCCGATTTCTCTATATGATTTCTTTATTATGATAAAGGCATTTGGTCACTCTGATTTTCTTGACCCACTAGCAAATAAATTAGAAATGAAGATATCTCAGAACATTTCTACACATCAATTGATAGAATAATCTACACATTATGATTTTATTATCATGAGAATAATATAAGATTATTTAATGCATTGATCCGCACTACCTAAAAAATATGAGAAGGAAATGGTTTCTCATTACAATGGAAGCACTTTAGTATCAGCTTCAGGACTTCTTAAACTTCATGTTCCCATTGAAAAATACTTCACCAGAGTTATTATTTATCTTTACACACATGAAAAACTCTTGAAAACAAATTAGAGTCCTTATTTTGTTTCTTGACTCACATGCAAATTAAAATTTTCTTTCTCTTGAACCACTCAAAAAGAAACAAAAAATCCATCTAAATGGAGATGGTGGACTACATTGTTGACTTCTCTTTGATCCAATTTTACAAGTCTCTCAACAAATTCACTTCTTTTCCATCCTTTTCATTAGTATGAACAATTATTGATAAAAACAATCCGACCTATTATTTATCAACGAAACTCTCAGTCTGATGGACCGGTGTCAGTAGCTTAGACTTCAGCAACTTCTTTCATTCACAATATTCTTATATCAGGTATTTCTCATTATTTTTATTACATTTAATATCATCATGGAATCATCTTTTATTAATTGAGAATTATTATAATTTCACTTTCTCCCAGTAAAAATATTCTTTACTACCAAGTCTGAATATGATTGGCTTGAATATGATTGGTAGCATTCCCCTTTCTTTTATAGGGCTAACATCACAAGTTTCACCAAGTAATTATTATTTTTTGTATTAAAAAATATCACATCATCATATTTTCAATGGGTTAATTTATACTCTAATTCCTATCATCATTACAATCAGAACCTATGTAACAGGATCAAGGTGAGTCTGATGAAACTTTTCTTTCAGGAAACATATTATCAATTCAATGGGATTTAATTCATTATGAATCCAACTTTCTAAATAATATGGTCTGTCTGATCACTAAAAATTACAAATTGAGGTGATTTAGTTTCTTCTTAAATTTACTAGACAGAAAAAAGAAAACATAAAACATCATTCAACTTCTAAAAAAACTTCGGTCATCTTGGTCCTAATAATATCCATCTTTGGATATTTTTTGTCAACCAAGATTCATAAATCATTGAACTTTTTAACCCCAAGAAATGGATTACTTATCAACAATTCTAATCCTACATGAGCTACATCATTGTCGGAAGTAAGAATTATTAACATTAATACCATGTTGTCTAAAATTAATGATTTTGAAAACCACTTTATCTTTCCTCACATTTTACTTCGCTAATTGAACTTTCCTAAAACAAAAGTTTTGTTTCTTACAACCACTCCAGAAATAGATAGAATAATTTACACACTTGCATTTTTAAATCACATATTACCCATCAATCCCCCATTATACATGATTCTTTAAAGTGTTTAGAACATAAAACATGGTTATATTTATGAAACATTCTGCCCCTTGACAACTATATTGAAAGAATATATGAGAGAGGAGAAAAAAGAAATTCCTAAACCTTGATGAGAATGAGTTTGGATTCTCATGTTCAACCTCATCTTATGAAAATTTTCCTTTGGTATTGGTTTTGTGAAAATCTCAGTAAATATTACCGATGTAGAAACATAATGTAGCTTCAATTCATTATTCTTCACATGCTCTTTGATGAAATGATATTTGATATCAATATGTTTTTAACAATAATGTTGTATCATATTCCTGGTAAGGTTGATTTAACTTTTCTTATCACAACCCAAGTGAAAATTTGTCTTCAATTTAATAATAAAAACATCTAAACAAGTATTTATACTCATAATTTGGGTGGAGGATTAAGTAGAAAAAAATATTCATCTTCCTCTGAACTAAGATTTACTGAATAATTTTTATTTATATTCCAAATAACACAAATTTTCCCTAGAAATAAAACTCCACCAGAAATGGATCTTCTACTATCAACATTTATTTACTAATAAGTATATGAATACCTCTAAAAAGTAATATTTGTTTTGAGATATCATGCTTGATTTTTTAATGTTTTTGGGCCTTTGATATATCTAAAAATTATTTTTCTATCAATTAAATGTTATTCTATAGGATCACTCTAAAATCATGACCATAAGGTAAAAACATAAAAAATTTCGGTTCTTGAGGTAGTCAAATACAAAAAACTTCCTATCAGCTTCTAAAAATCTTCTTGATAAACTTTCGAGACTTCACTATCTTTAAACAACTTTGTACCCACTGAAATTGATGTGTAAACTAGTTTAGATTTCCCTATTTTGATCTTCTTAAGAATTTTTTAGCATACATTTCTTGATAAAGAAATATGTGTTTCTTCTTTTTTTAAATTTGTAACCGAAGAAAGTATTTAATTTATCCTAGCATGGACATCTCAAAATACTTTTTCATATTTTTAGAAAATATCTCAAAAGATCTTCCATCATTCTTAGAAAATATGATGTCATCAACATAAACAATTATGATGAGGGAAAACTCATGAATTTCCTTCATGTAATGATTACTATCAGCTATTCCTTTATTAAAATTCATCTTCTAAAGAAAAGTATCCAATTTTTAATACCATGTTCTTGGAGAATGTTTTAGCTAATAAAAGGATTTCTTCATCTTTCACACATAACTTTCATCCTTTCCAGCAAAAAATCCATAAGGTTTTTCAATATAAACTTCCTCATCAAGACCAGTATTAAAAAAAATACTAACTTCACATCCATTTAAAAAATAATAATATTCATTGTGAAGTAATAGAAAGAAAAAACCTTATTGTTTTTAATCATTCCAGTGGTGAAAAAGTTTTATCAAAATCAATGCCTTAAATCTATGAGTAACCTTTGAAAACTAATATTGATTAGTTTCTTATTACTTCACCTTAGTCATTCATATTGTTCATGAAAACCCATTTTTTACCAAAAATATATATTTTCATTTGGATTGAGTATGAGTTTAGAAGTATCATTCTTTTATATCTGATCTAGCTCTTCATTTATAGCTAGAACACATTCTTTATGCTCAAAATATGTATTCACATCTTCTAGTTCATCATTTGAATAGAGAGAAGTATGTGTAAAAACATTTTAAGTTCTTCATGTCTGAACCTTCTGATGTTTATCACCAATAATGTTCTAAGGCTCTACCTACTTCCTCATTCTAGGATAAGACTTTCATGTTTATTCTTAATCACTAGAAGTAGATATTTCTAGTTCTTCTTCATGAGTTGGATTACTATTATCTATACCCTTATCAGACTAGTTAACAAAAAATTTGTTATCTTGATTCCTTATCATCCTAATTCTTTTGATATTCATTATAATTTTCAAAAAACATTTACATTATTAGAATAACAATTCTTATTATTTATTTTTTTAATTTTCATTATCCTCTTTATTCCAGAGAATAACTAATACAAATTCTATCTTCACCTCTTTACTCAAACTATACCAGGTTTCCACCTTTGTTTTTTCTGATGCATGAACTCCCAAAAACTCTTATGTGTTTCAAACATGGATTTTTATCATAAAACATTTCATATAGATTCTTATTTGAGATGGTCCTATAAAAACACCGGTTTTGTATATACACAGTAGTACTCATGGTTTTCAACCAAAACTAATGAAAATGGTAATGTTCAAGTAACATAGTTCTCCCCATTTCTACCAAACATCTATTATTCCTTTTAGTGACCCCATTTTGTTGATGAGTATATATTGAACTGAACTCATTCCGAATTCCATGATTCTCAAGATACATTCTAAATCTTTATTTCTTCCCTCACCACCATTATTAGTTCTTAGCTTCTTTACATAATACTGACATTCCTTCTTATCTTTCGCCTAAAACTTATAAATATTTTCAGAGCACCCAAATTATGTTTCATATACATAACACAAGTAACGGAAGTAAATTCATCAATTAAAGTGATGATATACATATCTCCATTAGTTTATTTTTTTTCATTGTCCCGCAAATATCATAATGAATAAGTTCTAGGGGTTGTTTTGAACAAATATCCACTTTCCTATGAATTGAGTTAGTAATTTTTCCCCTTTGAAAAATAGTGCATCACTGATCCTTCATATGGACACATCAGGGATATCATGGAAATTATCCCACTTTAAAAACATATTCATGTTAATCTGAAACATGTTTCCTATAATTTTATTCCAAAATTGATTCTTTTCCACCATACTCAAGTAACAATAATTTGGATCCTCATCAACTAGGAATAATTTTCCTTTTGTATATTGGCCTCTTGTAGTTATTTTTACAACCATATCACTTTTTAAAAAAAAAATATTTAATGAAATTAACTTTTTTACCTTCATCACAAATTTTTGAAACACTTAGTAATTTGTACTTAATCCCATCAACGAAATTTTTTTTCATGGATTTTAAATTTTCTTCCTCAACGATGGCTGATCAAACACATTTGATTATAAGATATTCATCATTTCCAAATTTCATAGTTCCATATTTGAATTTTTTTACATTCTTAAATAATTTTAATTAACTTTCCATATAAGAATAACACAAACTATACAGTATCCATGATCATTATTCTTTTGATATTTCAGAATAGTTCCAATAATAATATATGTTTCTTTACCTTTATCTTTCATTACTTTCAGCTTCTGAGAATTGTTAACAAATATTTTTGTGCCCGTAACAAAATAAGAAATAATTTTGTGAGGTGTTTGGGTTATTCATATATTTCAAAAAATGTTTCTAGAGGTTGGTACCAATTTTCAATTATCACACCAACCTTCTCATATTTCTTCCAAACATCCATATTAGAGTACTTCCTTTGAGGGGATTGGCTCCCCCACAAATTTTTCCTATTGTAATTTTTTGAATAATAATATTTTTTTTGGTTAAACCAACATATATTTTTTTTATGTTTCAAACCACCACAATACCAGCAGTATCCATAGAAATAATATTTTATTTTGAAACATCCATACTAACTGGATGTTTTAAAATGTTTTTCAACAACCTTCTCATATTTCTTATCAGAACTTTTATTCCCACAAAACCTTTGGTTCTCAGCCAAAACCTTTTTATTTGTCTTAGATTTCCTTTCAACCTCGTCAAAACCAGAAGTATTAGAAACTTTTTTAGACTCAATATTTTTAAAAACATCTATCTTCGATAAATTTTTTATCTTGCCCATATACATAACTTTATCATATTTCTTCTTGTTAGGAAAAACTCATCTATATTCTCAACCATTGAATGTAACTTTTGATCCTTCTCATTTTTACCCTTTATATAGATTTCAACAACTTTAGAGATATATTTTTAGAAACATATATCACCCTATTTCACTTTAGAATTTTTTTATTGGAAAAGTTACAAATCTTTTTTCAGACTTAAGATTGAATTTTCTATATTCATTATGATTTATTTAATTCTAAAGAGATTATTAAAATCATCAATCTCTTACATCAACTAGAATTTCTCTTAAAGAAAAAATTATTGATTCTTTGATAATGAATTTTCATTTTTTAGCTTACTAATTTTCTTTCAGGCCTCCAAATATTCTTTAGATATTATTTCAATTCTTATTTAAGATGAAATTCTAATTGGGATTCCTCTTCTTCAGAACTTATTCCTTTAAACTCTTCATTATTCACTGATTCAATAAAAATATTCTATCTAGAATGGTCATTAGATTTTTTGGATTCAACTTCATCACATTATTCATCATAATATTTAGATAAGAAAATACTTCTTTTGTATTTTGAGAGATTTTTATTTTTCATTATAGAAAAATGATTATCCTTATCACCATATGTCATAAACCATCCTGGGTTAACCCTAAACGGGTCACCTAAGTTGGTCCATGACAATCCTAGAAGGGCATTCCCAATCCCCACATACAGTAAACTAGTGTTGAACATCAAAATTAAGCTATTGGGAACAATTTATGCCAAAAATAGAAGAAATATAAATAAATAAAAACTGAAAAATGAAAATAAAAACTAGTAGTAGAGGGAAATTAAAATTATATATACCTCCATGTGACCCTATGAATCACCACCGACCTCAAACCAACATCTCACTATGGTGACCGAATCCAAGCAAGAAGTATCACCCAAAACAAAAAACCAAGATAAACTATAGGCATGTGTATTAAAACTCAGTATGCCTTCCCAAAAAATCTATTCACATATAAATTTCTTTTAAATAAAAGATCAAGCAATTTCAAGTTTGAAATACAATGTATAAAACTGGGTTTTCACACATTTTATTCTTAAAACAAATTACATCCCATATCCCTTTTTAAATTAAAAACTAGATTATTTTTTTAAGATGTAGGCATTAGAATTTTAAAGGAGGTGATGTTTACACTAAAAAAGGAGGAAGAAAGTTTAAAAAAATTTCAAATTAATTTTCCATCACACATGAAAACATTTTATCATCTTTAGTAAGAAGATACAAAACACAGGGAAACAATATCAACAAAACATACAACATGAGCAATGGAGAAACACCAAAAAAGAGAAACCAATCAGTATATGCATCTGAATCATGTTCTGCAAAATACTAAGTACTAGAAAAAATGGGAGAAACTAGGAGCTCGTGAATAATTTAGAATGTTCTATTCATGCAACTCATCCCGAAGGCATTCCCTACTCGATGACATCATAAAGCCCAAACACCCGATCATCACCATACCTGGGATGATCGAGGGGACCAATCCCATAACAGTAATAACAATATATCCCCCCTATTATAGGCCACTATCCAGTGTGTAATCTAAACCATTGTAGAAATCATTCACTAAAAATTCACTCACAATGCTAGTTTCCCTTGTCAGTAATAATAAAGATGTTAGCAAACAATGTCAAAAAAGCAATCCAACACATGCATTTTCATCTTATATAATTAACACACACACAAAAATCACCCCCTAATAACTCCCAAGGATTTTATTACTCTTTCCTTTAACCATAAATACATAAGGGATGTCCCACCTTAGGATCACCGATTCCCATCAACATCCAACAAGATAAGAGGTGCATACCAAAGTGAGTTTTCAAAGTAATTCATTTTACCAAAGTACCAAATAGTCCTCAAGCAACCATTTAACACTAAACCATTTCAAAAAGAACCAACACACACAAATTTCAAAACCAAAATTTACTTAGACACTCATTTAAGAAAACCAAGACAACATTCTAAATCAAAAACACATTTTTAAAGGCCATAGGGGATTTTCATAAGCACTAGATGTGAAAAATGCTTTCAGTCCATTTATTACAACACATTAGAAGAGAAAAACCACTCCAATTAAAGAAACAAAATTTTACTAACAATTATATATCAATAATTAATATAAAATATAGATTTGAAATATAAGAAATAAATAATTCTTAAATTTAAGGGTTATTTCATAGAGATCATACCTCATTGTGGAACCAAACTGAACATTCGGCCCATGGCACTTTCTAACTAAGAGATGATGCTCCCCGACTGAGCATATGAATCTTCACATGTATATAATGAAACCTAACCCCTATGCACACACCCACAAGGCCATGAACGTGTGCCAGGGGATCCTTACATATATGCTTATATGGATATACCTGTCTCCACTCACCTACATATGCATTTCCATATATATACATAGGAAAAGCTAACCCATACTTGTATATTCACTTCCATGGACGAATACACACGTAATGATGGAACCTATATATATATATATATACCTATTCATATGCAGGTGAGTCTCCTTAGACCTGGTCACTCAAAACCACAAACCAGTGACCAACACACCTTAATTAAAAAAATATTAATCTATAAAAATCACAGTACCCTAAAATAAAATTAAATCAAATAAAGAAACCCAGATACGATTAAAAAACTAATGAAACTTTTAAGAAATACAATGTTAAAGGAAAAACTTTTTTTTAAAGAATGGAATTCCAAATGAGGCTTTAATTTTTGCACACCCCGAATGCATTTACCAAAAGAAATTCAAAAACCATTTTCCAAACAATGTGAAATATCATTTTCACTAAGCATTTCCAAGTATCCCACTCTTTTCCATAAACAAGGCACCTTTCATTTTACAAAAACCAAAACCATTCCAAAAGACATGTCAACATGACATACACATTTCATAAAGAACCCGTTTAGTAATATCACAAGAAAAAAACCATTAAATCCAATTTCTTTTCATAGTCCAAGCATGTTTCAAAACCACCCATAAGAAACATTCATTTCAAAACATGTTTTACATTATTTACTCAATTCTGAAATCATATTTCAATGTTAAAGACAAGACTAACATGCTCAATATAATTCATTTCATTTCAAGACCCCATTTTTTATATATTTTCCAAACAAGTTCCCTTGAAAACATAATCCATATTTTCCAAACAACTCATAAAATACTTTCAAAAAGAACCATAATAAAACACAACCAAAACATATATATATATATATATATGCATGATCAGGGTGAGAACAATATATAAAAAATTTATTGGGTCAAAACTGGGTATTAAATATACACTTTAAAGATTCCAACTCATGGAAAAAATTGAAAATTACCCTAAAAACAAGGTTTAACAATTTTTAAAAACACTAAAACAAAATAAATGGTTAAATAAAGGCACAACAGAGGTGAGAAACATATTAAAAAATTTATAAAAAAATCTACAACAATTGTTGTGAAAAAACATAAGTATAACTAGAAAACAACATCAAAACATATTTTTATTAAATTCAACCATAAAATAAAATTCCACAACAAACGAATTAAGTGCATTATGGAGCTGCGTATCGTATTTATAAATTTATCAAAACATTCAATCATTATGTATTTTCTTTGGAATGAGAAAAACCTAGAATCCCTTACCTCACTGACATGCGAATGGAATGAAACTTCAATAGAAGGAAGAATATGGCCCCTTGGACCAAACACACACGCTACTACCAAAAGAAAACCATAAAAACATTAACCCCATCCATTTGAGGTCTTCCATGGTGAGGAAAACGACAAAAAGTAATAAAAATGACACACTAGGGACAGGAGAGGGAGGCACGATTGGAGTAGGGAGGACGTCAGTGAGAGAAGCACCGACCGGAGAGGTGGCGACACCCATGAGGTTGGGGGCCGGTCGACGGGTTGAGTGCCTTATGAAGGGATGGTTGGGTGGTAGAGGGGAGCTAGAGGGTAGATCACTAGTGGAGGGGAGTCTGGATGGTCTCGCGCTAGCATAGGGAAGGATGAAGGAAGTCGTCAGCACAAGGGGGAAGGAGGGCTTGGGGTCATGCAGGGAAAACATGAGGGGGAGGGAATCCACCACACCAAGGTTGGAGAGGTAGAATTAGGGTTAAAAATAATAATAATAATAACAATAACAATAAAAACAAAAATAATAATAATAATAATAATATTTCAACAATAATAATAAAAAAATTGTAATAGTTTTAATAATTACAATCTAATAATAATAATATTATTATCTACAAAAAATAATATTACTATTATTAAGTTTTAAGCAATTATAAAATTTATTCATTTTAATATTTGGGTAGCTACACGGTCCCCTGGACCGACCACATAGTTACGTCTAACCCTACGGTGCCTGTGCACCAGCTTGAAACCCAACTAAAATAACAATTTTCAAAAAATTTAAACTAGTTCTCAACCCAAACCTCCAAGAGACTAACTAAAGCCAAGAAATAATAAAATAAAATAATTTGTATAATGTGGGGTGTGAAAATTCTCCCCACCCCATACACTTTATTCCCCCATATAGTCACTAATGAAAAATTCAACCAAAATAAGAGTCCATTCCCCATCAAAATAGAGAGGAGACCAAAAACATCTAGGTGAGTATTCATTCCAAAATTCACACCTGACCCCGATCAAGAGGAAACCATAGTAGAAGAATGTAGGGAGAACATGATAGAGTTCTCCCTAACACAAGGACCCAACTATCATGGGTTTTCTAAAACCCAAAAATCCCACATCCTCAACTGAGAAATAGGGGACTCCCAACCTGAACTCCTTCAATTTCCCCACCCAACCAAAACATCACCAGAGATAGGTTCCCAACACCTATGGAAACCCACAAAAAGAAATTATAACCAAACTACAGACTTAAACACACATTCTAACATAGTTATTCCCAAACACTTACATATCTAAACAAGAGCAACTGGAACTAAAATTTAAAAGAACCCATGTGAGGTCCAAACATCTCCGAATAAAAATGAAGAATCTAAAATCCACATTCGAAAATTTAGAACTACATAGATAAAAATATAACAAATCCATCATAACCTTATAATGACATGATGAACATACCATGTCAAGGTAAATTGACTATGGGAAACTTAATTGTCTCTATTATAAGATGGAAGATAAAGAACTAAGAAATGGTCTCACATACCCCAAACACCCTGAATGTGTGTGAGATTCACCCCAAGACTTGAGGTTGGGGCTCTGATGGATGAAGAATCTCATGCCTCATAGTCAGGCATGACCGTCCTTTAGTCATAACTCCTTCTTCAAGAAAAACTTCCTACATGACTTCCCCAGATGACCTGAATGGCCATATCTATTGTATGACTTTGGAGGGATGAGACAAGATGAAAAACTCCTTAGGAAAACGTTCCTTCGGCCTACACTTATTACCATATATAGAACCCAAACGAACAAAATAAGTTCCTTATTTCTAAACAACATTAACTTCACACCAGCAACTAAATCTTTATGGTTGTCAACACAAACCTTTACCAACCACTGACCCTACCGAACATCCCACAACTCTATCACCTTCCTCAACTTCACATCCTCAGGCATGAAACCACATACTAAGGTAGCATTAGACATTTCCCATGTCACCCAATCTCTTAATGAATATGGGACAACCAACTTCCACTAGTCCAAAACTTGACTCTTAAACAACTCAAAAACAAAATGAATAATGATAGCCTTGGTAGTTCCTAATAACTTAAAGACACTCAATGCTTTCTTCAAACCAATTCACTACCTCTAACGGTCCTCTATAACTTCAAAGAACATGAGACACCTAAAAAGAAATAGAAACTGGACAGGACTCATTGGAAACATTAGGGACCTTTTTGGTTTGCATACTCTAAACAACACGAGGAACACAAAACTAAAATAGACATCAAGCCAAATCTCAATCGAAAAGAACATTGAAAGCCAAGATGGTCATCCCATAAGCCAAACAAATACTAACACAAAAAAATCCTCTTTTTCAAAATCATTTTTTTCTTTTCAATTCCAAAATATCTTTGTCCCAAGTCAACTTCTCTCAATTCCAAAAAAAACTATTTTTTCAAACCAAATTTCAATTTACAAAATCATTTCCCCTTTTAAAATCACATTTAGAAAAACAATTCCAAGACTTTGGTTTCAAATAAGCACTCATGGAAACCCATGAACTATCACATGTGTGTCCCTCCATTTCAATCCATATTTTCCCTAAACAAGTTCCCCCACACACATTCCATACACACCCACAAACATGTGATCCCCCAAATGGAATACCAGGGTCACATCCTTCCTTTCCTCATCAAAACCCAAGCATTTACCAACTTTTTAATCCAAAACACTTCTAATTTTAGAATAATCTTTACCTGTTTAAAGCCATTTTAGAGAAAACATTTTTATTTCAAAACCATTTTCATTTTCAAAAAAACCATCACACCAATAAAAACCAAGACAACATTCAACATGCATAAAAATATTGGAGTGAGGGACTAATAGACATGCTTAACCCAGGGACATGGTAGTGGGTCATGCCCCAAGTAAGTATCAATAACTAGGAGGAGCTTAAAACATGTACACAGACTCCACATGGGTCACTACTCCAAGAAAAATGACAATGTAACACTGGCTTGCCTCAGTTGTCATCCCTCAATCGAAAATAAAGACTAAAGACTATATTCTTGGACTACCCATGGTAAATCAAGGTTTGGAACAAGCAAGAGTTTATGACACCCTTCTTATACCTACCTCCCAAGTCTCGATAATCTTAATCTCCAACTACCGGACACCCCAAATAATAAGGGCCATATCTGATACAATTTTTTCAAAAAGCAACCATGTTTGACCCTAAACTAGTCACCCGAACCAGTCTGCGATAAGGCCAAAAAGGCATTCCCGATCCCCATGGGTTGGGAACTAGTGTCATACATCAAAATAAATCTATTGGGAATTATTTTTACCATAAATTAAATATAAATAATTAAATAAAAACTAAATATTAAAAATAAAAAACTAGAAATGGTGAGAAAATAAAATTGTACATAACTCCATGTGACCCTACGAGTTACCATTGTCATCAAACCAATGTCGCACTACAGTGACCAAATCCGAGAAAGAAGCATCACATGATGCTAAAAACAATGATAAACTATGGTCAAGAGTATTAAAACTCATTAGGTGTGCCCAAACAATGTTTTTCTATATGCATTTCATTTAAATAAAAGATCCATCAATTTTAATTTTAAAATATAATGTACAAAACAAGGTTTTCACTCATTTTATTCTTAATAAAAATCAAGGTCCATTCCCCTTTGTCAAATTAAAAACTATATTACCTTTTTAAGAAGTAGACATTTCCATTTTAAAGGACATAATATTCAAACTAATAAGGGAGAAAGGAAGTGTGAAAAAATTTCAAAACATTTTTTCATAAACACTTGATTCCATTTTATCACCTTTAGCAAGAAGCTACACTACACAAGGAAACAAGATCAAAAAACATACAACACTGGTAATAGAAAAACACCACACAAGAGTTACCAATCTGCATATGCATTTCAATTGTCTTCTACAAAATAGTAATTACCGGACTACATGGGAGAACCTAGGATTTTGTAAAAAATCTAGAACATACTATACATGTGACTCATCCCAAAGGCATGACCTACCTAATGACATCATAATGCCTGATCATCGCCCTACCTGGTCTGATCAAGGGGACTAATCCCATAATAATAATTAAAAAATATCCCTCTACTATGGGACACTATCCAGTGCGTAATCTAAATTAGTGCAACAATCATTCACCAAAAATTCACTCACAATACTAGGTTCCCATGTCACAAATAACAATGGGGTGATAGAACAATTTCAAACAAGCAATCCAACACATGCATTTTCATATAACAAAATCAACACATACAACAAAATCACCCATGAATCGCTCCTAGGGATTTAATCTCTCTTTCCTTAAACCATCTACATGCGAGGGAATTGCCACCTGAGGACCACCCATACCAATAAATATACAACAAGGAAATAAATTCATCCCAAATATAATTTTCAAAGTAATTCATTTTAAAATAGTACCAAATAGGCCCCAAGAAACCATTTAACACTAAACCATTTCCAAAAAAAAAACAACACACCCCACTTTCAAAACCAAAATCCACATAGACACCATTTATGATTCCCAGACCATCATTTTAAATCTAAAACACATTTACAAAGGCCAAAGGGTCATTTCCTCAAGCAAAACATTTGTGAAAAATGAAATCAAGTCATTTTTTGCAACAAATTAAAAGAGCGAAACAACTCCAATTTATGAAAGATAATTTTACTAACAATTCTATATCAATAATCAATATAAATGATAGATGTTAAATGCAAGAAATAAATGATTCTTATATTTAATGGTTAGTGCATAGAGATCCTACCTTAGAGTGGAACCAAACCAAACATTCGGACTTGGTGCTTTCTAACTAAGAGTTGTTTTTCCCCCACCAAGAATATGCATCTTCAAATATATATAAGGACACCAAGTCCCTATGCACACACCAACATGGTCATAAACATGTGCAAGGGGATCGTGGTATATATGTTTATATGCATGTAAACGTCTCCATTCGCCTACATATGTATTTCCATATATATATATATATAGGCACACCTATCCCCAGACATGTATATCCACTTCCATGAATGGATATACACGTAATGGGGGAACCAACACACACACACACACACACACACACACATATATATATATATATATACTTACCTATGCATACACAGGTGATTCACCTTAGAACCGAATAATCAAATCCACAAAGTAGTGACTAACACCCCTTAATTAATAAAAATAGGAATCCATAAATCTAATAATACCTTAAAATAAAATAAATTCAAACAAATAAACCCAAATACGATTCAAAAATCAATGAAACTTTTAAGAAATAAAATATTAAAGGAAAACACTATTTTTAAAGTATGCAGTACACCCCGAACGCATTTACCAAAATAAATTCAAAAACTATTTTTCCAAACAATGTAAAATATCATTTTCACTATGCATTGCCAAGAATACCACTATATTCTACAAACAAGTCACCATGCATTTTACACACCCCAAGACCATTCCAAAACACACTTAAAAATGGATTGCACATTTCATAAACAACCCATTTTGGAATATCTCAAAAAAACACAATTAAATCCAATTGCTTTTAATAGGCCAAGCACGTTTCGAATCTACCCATAAGCCACATTCATTTTACAACATGTTTTAAATTATTTACTCAATTCTCAAATCATATTTCTGTGTGAAAAACAAGGATAACATGACTAATGTAATTCATTTCATTTGAAAACATATTTCTTGATACATTTTCACTAGATGTTCCCTTGGAAACACACTTCGCATTTCCTAAACAATTAATATAATTTTTTCAAAAATAACCACAATAAAACATAATCAAAACATAGATATATGAACTATCAAGGTGAGAGCCATATAAAAAAATTTATTGAGTCAAGATTGGTCATTAAACAAACACTTTAAAGATACCAAAAAATGCGTAAAATTGAAGAAATACCCTAGACACTAGTTTTAACAATTGTTTCTAATACCAAAAAACTACAAATGGTTAAATAAAGGAACCATGGGGGTGTGAAATATATTCATCAATTTATAAAGAATGTTCAAAAACAATTGGTGTACAAATGGATAGGTATAACTAGAAAACCACTTCAAAACATATTTTTTATAAATTAAACCAACAATAAAATACAACAATAAAATAATATTGTGTATTATGGAGCTTCTTATCATGTTTAAAATTTTATTAAAGCATTAAAAAATCATGTATTTTCTTCAGAATAAGAAAAACATGGAATCTACTACCTCACCGACATGCGAACATAAGGAAACTTAAATGGTAATAATAATAAGTCCCCATGGACCAAACTCACATCCTAATACCCAAGGAAAACTAGACCAAAATTATAACTAACCATTTTAGTTTTGATAAGGTGAAGAAAAGCACAAAAATTAATAAAAATAACACACAGAGGGCACTGATGATAGAGGAACAACTAGAGAAGGGAGGATGTTGTCGAGAGAAAAGTTGATAGGAGAGGAGGTAGTGCTGGCGTGGTAGGGGGTCATCCTCTAGGCTACGTGTGTAGAGAATGGATGGATGGGGTGGTTGAGGGGAGGCTGGAGGGCCATGTACCAGTGGAGGGAAGGTCGGAGGGCTGCTCGCTAGTGGAGGGAAGGTGAGTTGAGTTTGTCTGTTTAAGGGGGAAGGAGGGGATGGGGTCACACAGGGAAAACGTGAGGAGGGGGGAAGGCTTCACACCAAGGTTAAGGAAGGTTAGAATTTGGGTTTATAAATAATAATAATAACTATAACATTGTAATAATAATAATAATATTATTATTTTAATAGTAATAATAATAATTTAAAAATAATATTATTATTATCTAAAATAATAATATTATTATTATTAAGTTTTAAACAATTATAAAATTTATTCATTTTAAGATTTGGGTAGTTGTACTGTCACCTAGGCTGACCACACAGTTACCGCTAATCGTGTGGTTCCCATGCACCAGCCCGAAACCCACCAAAAATAAGAATTCTAAAAAAATGTAAACTATCACTCAACCCGAACCATGACTAGAATAATTGAATCTAATAAATAATAAAAACTAATAAGTTTTTAAATTTAGGGTGTGATACCATGCTTCTTCCATGATGTTCTTGGCCGTATTTATTCTTTATAGTTCTCATATTGTTTCTTTATTTGAGGATAATTAGCTACAAAGTACCCAATGACTCCACATTTTACACACTACAATGGATGTATCCCTTTTTATACACCTGTATCTATTATCATTTTTTTAGAAAATAAGGATGAAATTTAATCAATATTTTTACATATATCTTTTTCAAATTATGATTCAGCAATATCTTCTTCCTAAAGAACCTTCTTTAACTTTTATTTCTTGACGGATTTGAATGAAATTTCACTATTAGCTTATTTTCCTTTCTTAACATTCACCCTTCACATTTAATAAGTAATGAAATTACTATGAAGATCATCCAAATATTAGGTTCTAGGTTCCCTATATTTTAATGAGGAGACTTTGACATCAAAATTATTAAGAATAATTCTTAATAAGTTTTCAACAACTAGAGAATCCTCCAAACTTTCACCAAGACATATGATAGTGATGAAAATATCATTTACCCTGGAAAAGTAGTAACAAACATGTTCATATTAACTCAACATTAGATATTCAAAATTCAGCCTCCAAGTTTGTAATTTTTCATTCTTCAAATTTCTTATTTCCTTCGCGTATGTTTTTCAACTTATCACATATACCTTTGTGTGGTGAAAACACCTTTCACTCTTAAAAATACACTTTCAAAAAGTGATGAGGGTAAATAATTCTTGTCCCTTCTATCATTCTCAAGATTCTTCTAGTTAATAGATGTAGTAGTAAATTTATCATTAATAATAATAAATCCATTTGTTGCAGTTTCAAGAACATCATACCCCATATTCATAATATAAGGATGAATTATATCATTATAGGTATTATAGTTATTACCATAAAAGACCAGAATCCCCTACCATTCATAGAATTAAAATTCTCCACCACAATTTATGCTTCAAAACATCAGTAAAGAGTAAATGAAGGGAACTGTCACCTCTGATACCACTTGTAATTTCCAAATCAATATTGTCGTATCACTGAGAGGGGGAGGGGTGAATCAGTGATATATTTATATTTAAAGTTTTCTTTATTTTGAAACAACATTCCCCTACTATTAAATATTTATTTCTCTAATAAAAATAGAACAAACACACACCCATAGGAACATATGAATTTAAAAGGTTCACTACTCAAAAAGAGTAGCTACGTACTTGGTATATTTTTGAAATAATCCAGTACCAAACCATTCACTATAAAAAAAATCTTTCTGTGAGGAATATATTGAGAAGGATAATCACTTACACTCATGTAGCACTATGTTCAATAAAATGGTTCATGTTTTTCAATTATAACAAAATTATTTAAGATAATTTTTTTAACAAACAAGTTTTGATATTGATTAATCATCATTCACAAGTATGTTCTTAAGAAAATATTAACTTATTTACCTAGTAGTAGGTAAAAACATCCTCTAGACTTTGTAATGATACTCAATATAATTTCCCAGAACAATTCTCAAGTCATATTTTTATAATATATAAAATATAACTCCTTCAGAATACCACTTAAACAATTCTAAAATTCTTCTTCCTCAATCCAAAAATTTAAATAAGATTTTACTAGTCTGATTTTCTATCCTAATATTATATCTAGATGAATACAATCTTGTCTCCTCTTGTTTCTTCTTATACCCAAAAACTTCTTCACATAATCAAAATATAGAAAAATATTCTCCCTAAAATTAAAATTTTATCTCTCTTCTTCTAAATAGTATATCCATGTTAGAAAATAAAAATTAATTTATAATTTTATATTAAATCTAAAATGGTTTGGGTGGTATTTATGAAATCTTTTCCCGATCATTAAAATTCTTTGAAATATCTATTTCCCTTTAATTTTGGATGCATTTATGAGTTCTTCAAAACTTATCAATTATTCTCTAAACTTATCAAATATTCTCAAAACATTCTTTCACTTCAAACTTCTTAATAAAATCCAGGCTAATTCTAAATTTGATTTTCATTCCCCAATATGATTAATTCATTACGATAAAGGAATTTGGCCACTCTGATTTTCTTGACCCACTTGAAAACAAATAAGAACTTATGATATCTCATTTTTTTTCTCCGCATAAATTGAAATAATAATCTACCCATTCTTATTTTTTCATTACAATGAAAACAAAATATTCTTTAATATGTTTCTCTGTACTACTTGAGTAATATGACAAGGAAGTGGTTTTTCATTATGATGGTATTACTTCATTATCAGCTTCAAGAATTATTTAGACTTGGATCTCCCCTTCATAACTCTTTCCCTTTTGTTATTATTTCTCTTGAACTACTTGAAAAAAAATTGAAAAATAAAATCAGAGTCCTTTTCATTCTTGAACCAGTTGTAAAAGAAATTTTTATTTCTCTTGACCCACTCAAAAAGAAACCAAAAATTCATCTTGATGGAAATTGTTGACTACATTGTTGATTAACCTATAATTTTATTTTTCATGGATCTCAATAACTTCACTTGTTTTCTTTTCTTTTTATTTTTTGCAATAATTATTAATATGAAAAATCCAGCCACTGATTGATTAGTGGAACTCTGAGTCTAATGGACTGGTGTCAATAGCTTCGACTTCATAAAAATTTTTCATTCACAAGATTCTATTTTTATCATGTCTTTCTCATTATTTTGAATACATTGAAGATTAGAATAGAATCATATGACAAATCATTGAGAAATGTTATTACCTCTATTTATCCCAACAACATATTTCATTCCTTCCAAGTTTGAATACGGTTGGGCTGAATACGGTTGGATGCACTCCCCTTTTTTTATAAGAATAACACCACAACTTTCCCAGAAGAATTATGATTTTTTTGAATTAAAAAATATAAAAGAATCATAATATTTTCATAATTGTTATTCGGAATCTGAATATATTCCTCATAATGATAAGCACTTCTCTACCGGACTTAGGGTGAGTTCGATAAACCTTTTATTCCAGAAAACTTATTCTCAATGTGATGTAATTTTTAAGCATTGTGATTTTTATTTTCAAAATAGGATAGTCGGTACAATCACAAATAAATACAGATTTAGGATATTTATTTTCTTCTTAAACTTCCTTGACATCAAAAGAAAACATAAAACATCTTACTATATTCAAAAACAACTTATTGGAAACTTAGTTCCAATAGAATCTACATGCTTCAAGGAGAAGGCATTTCTCTAGTCTATTATATGGGAGATATATAATCAACCCTCATGTTATTAATTTCTAATAAAAACGAGCTCAAATCCAAACTACAAGGGTGTAAGACATGAGATTATACTATAATAAATAAACATATCATTGGAATATCCATCACATAAAACAAGGGCTTTTATTTATTCATATAAGTTTGTCAAAAATTCATGTTTTATATACACTATAATGACCACAACTATCACTATAGAATATACAATTTTATTGGGAATCATAGTAATCTAGAACTCTAAAGGATCATATTTTGGTAATAATAATAAAACATAAAAATTCATTAATATTATTAATAAAATAATAACCAATAGGATAAACATGATATATAAACTAAGATAATGATATAAATAGTTTTAGATGTTTTAATGATGTGTAATTATAGTGGGTAATGTGACTATTGGAAGGATAATTTGACTTTTATAGTAGTAACACAGTAATTTTACCATTTCCTTCATAATATGAATATTATATATAACATACAATTGTCCATTAAAATTCAAAATTTAATTTTGTAATAGTAAATTAAAAAATAATAATAATTTATATTAACCTATGAATAATAAATCACTTGCATACATATGTATTTGAAAAATATATAAATTATTAAAAATATGTTTTTAACTTTTAGTACTAAATACATGATTTTAAAATACACTAGGTGTTTTATTTAAAATTGAGTTTCCTATATATAGAAAATTAGTTTCATAAAACTTATTCAAATTTTAAACATTTTTTATGAAATTATCTATTGACTACTCATTAATTATTTTTTAAAAAAATGGTTTTTTCACGTGAAATTTAAAATATATTATCTATCACAATATGCATTATACCTTCATTCTTACGAAAAAAGTATTTAAAAATTAATATAAAAACAATATTTCCTGAAATATATTACTATATTAAAATAAGTTTTAGTTATTTATTAAAATCAAATTCTTAACCATTAATGGACGTCCCAATATATTAAATTAAATTTATGGTTTTAAAAATAGTTCATTTTAAAAAATGGTATTTCTATATCTTAAATAATTTGATTGAATAGAGTTTAATTATTTAACATATAAATTTCATAAATCATTACCTAAATGTCATATACTATGATCTAAAACCATGGGTAGGCTACTCGCATCAAATTTTTTTAAGGAAAAATTTTAAAATCCTATGATCCAAAATTAATAAACAAATGTCCAATATTTTCTATAAATTCCTACCTATACTCCCATTCCTCTTCACTCAAAAATCGTAGATCATTATCTTTCTCAAAATATATCTCCCTGGATTCCTCCCAATAATCTCTTGGGGATTATAAGACATTTTACTTTGGTTTATAAATATTAATTTTCAATGTTTTGATATATTAATCTCTTCTATTTAATTCTTGTTGTCCATTATTTTCAACTCCATTATATTTCTATATAAAATTTTATTATGTTATATTATAATAAATTCCTTACTATAATATGAATGGGATGTTTCAATATCTTTCATTATAACATATTCATGAGTAATTTTAATTCTAAAATATTTCCATGTCCAGAAATTAAATTATCCCAATCCATGCATATGACATGTATTTATCATATTATGGATATATTATTTATAAGAGATAGAATTTTTCAATGTAAAGATAGAATAAATATATTTGGTAAAGTATCTATTAGAACAATTATTGATTAATAAGATTTTTATAACTACACATGTTTCATTAAACGTGACATCCTATAAGTTTCACCTTAATGAAATTTTATATCTATGATGCATACTAAACATTTGTGTCACATACACCTAATTTATTACAGGATATTTTACCAAAATATTTTTCATATCCTTCCATTGTAACCTTTTTTAATCATTGAATAATACTTATTTATATACCTATAGAATGAAATTACCCTAACATATAACTCCTTCATATTTTGTTCAATAAGGATACTACCAATTCCATTTTGAATATATTATTATTTCAAATTTTATTGAGAGATATACACTTAGATTTCCATATTATTCTACTTATTGGGGAAAACATTACAAAACGTATACCCATTGTTTCTATATGGATAACTATTTATTACTTATCCATGTTTTTGTCTGGTGTTCCTTATAGAATATTATTTTTTATATTATTTATCCATACCTTGAAAATTTTATATGTATAATTACGCCTAAGATTATATAATACATGATGCATTTTTGGGTATCATTAGAAAAACATTCTTAGGGTTATGGGACAATCCTTAACTTTTATTTATAATGTCTTGGAATAAGGACTTGATAGTATGGTTATGATATCTATAATTATATATTTCATCATTGTGATATCGTTTATAGTTATCCATGTCACTATTTATTTCTATTATTATGTCATATAGAGATATATTATGATATGTTATCATTAACATAGAATATGGTGATAATGTATTCCTTTCATATTATTCATATCATATTTATTCTATTTTACCATTCACTGTATGTTTCCCCTTACTTAGCATATAATCTTTCCCTTTATATTATTTTTTCCTTTCCCTAGGAAACCAAGAAGAGTATTATATGTGACATAGGGATAATAATTAGAGGAATTATTATTATTTATCTATTATATGATATATTTTAAGTTTCCAATTTAGTGTTATTATCATATATGTATCTAGTCCTCCAATACACCTAAATTTTTCAATTCATGTTTTAGGATCTTACGTATTTTATAAGATTATAATAAATAAAAATAAACTCTAGGTCAAAGTTTTTATACATAGTATTAGAAAAAATGTAATAGAAACCTTACAAAATAAATTTTTATGAACATAGAATAAATCCATATGGAAAACCCTTTTTCAATCCAAGAAATATCTCTCAAATAGATATAATAATATAAATAAATTTTTAATTGATATAGTAGAATAATTTACTAAAACACATAATTTAAAATTCTATTAAAGAAAAAAAACCATTTTTAGAAAAAGAATATTACGAAATAAATATAAGCTATTTCAAAATATATTAATAATATAAAAATTTACATCCTATAAAAACAAAGTATCTGATGTTAAATTTGAGTCGATCATCACTATATTTGGGTATTTTTCCGATGTTATGAAAAATAAAATTACTTGTACAAAACAATCAATTTACCATAAAAAATGTGTAGATAATTGATTATACCCCTAATATCATAAGGAATTATTTCTCAATTACAATACCTATTTAACATTTTTTTATGATGGAAATATATTAGGTTATTTCTATTAGAATGAATATATGTTTCCCAATTACAAACCTATTTTTTATTATAATGGATTACATGATTATATTTCTTAGCATGGATTATATATCAATGTTTAATGAAAATATTTACTTTTAAGAGAAATATATTAAAATATATATGGAACATATAGAATCACTTATTTTTATAGGAGATACTCTATTGCCTAATTCTTTTCTAGAACCAACTTTAGTGGATCACCAAAACACAATCCATAGAGTAGAAAAGGGGAAAACACAATATATGAATGAGAAGAACATCTGGATAATAGAATATGTATTTAATATTTAATATCTCATTAATATATTTCCTAGTTAATTTCTTATATATCCACTTGATAATGAAGTTGGATTCTCTATTGACCTCATCACTAATGAAAACCCCATATCAAAACCACCTTTAGAGTGTCCCTAATTAAATTAGTGGAATTAAATATTTAATTAAAAGATTTGTATGCTAAGTGATTTTTATAGACTATAAGATTAGATTACAAAGAACCTATCATATTTGTGAAGTATGTGATTGGGTCTATATGGTTTTTTATTGATTATATAGAAATCATTTCCATTACTATTAATAAAATGTTCATGTAACCCCATATTGACCACTTATCTAATCAAATTAAAGGGGATCAATACTTATCAAATATTTATATTCTTTATAGTTTACATAAATTAATATTTAAGAAGAATTATATACAAAACGTGGATTTTTGAATATGGAGTTTGTATTATGATTTCATAGTAATGAATTATGGATTAATAAATAGACCCACTTTGTTTATGGATCTAACAAATAGTGTATTCAAGGATTATCTTGATAAAATTGTTGTAGATATTTTTGAAGATATATATATACTCTAATAACTTTGATAAAAATGAGAACAATTTATTTATTATTCTTGATACCCTATTATAAAGATGATTTATTTGGAAAATTGAATAATTAGGATTTTTTCTTTAATAAGTTTTTTTCTAATCCATATTGTCTATAAGGATGGAATATTTTATTACCCTTAAATTAAAAGGTTATTTAGATAATTTCCAAAGGAAATGAATATAATTTAGATAATTAATTTATTTAGATTATATATTTTCTATTATATATTTGATGATATTTTTATTATTCAGATAAACTATTTACCAAGATAACAATTACAAGGAATAAATTCACATAGTCAAAAAAATATGTATAATATTTCATATAATTGAAGAGTAGATAAATAATTCACCAATATTAACTTTAACGATTGTTAAATAAGGATTTATAATATATTTTTACACATCAAATAAATTTTAGGGTTTCATTATTATGAAAAATTATAGTACTATTTCTTATGGATTAAGATAATTAATGACCTAAGAATAAAATTATTTAATATATCATCTAGAATTGGAGACTGTAATATTTTCCCTAAAGAAATGGTGGTATTGTCTCTATAAATTATTTTATTAAATACACAGATATAAAAATATTTTTAAGTGTATTTCCACTTATAATGTCTTTTATAAGATTCAATAAAGATAGTTGGAACTAACTAAGGACTGCTATTGTGCAACACAATCCTACCAAAGGATGGTAAACATAGTGTATCATGAATTTAGGATAAAGTATAATGAAAGTTTTTAGGTGATGATGATAGGAAAGGATAAAATATCCCTGGATTCAATAAACTTAGACATGGGAATTATTAGGTAAGTAAAATGACATTTATTTTATAAATAATTACATAACTATATTTATTGAAGAATATAGATAAGTATAAAAAATAAAACAAAGGAATATAAAATAATGTTAAGATATATAATATGGGAAATGTATAAACATCATCTATGAAGATTGATTTTTAGAGTTTGGAAAGAGACTATGTGTACCATCATAACCTGAGCTAAAGCTTGAATTTCCAGTTCAAGATCAAATTTCTCTATACACTATAATATCACTAAGATGTATAGAGATTTAGGAGAACAATTGTACTGGGATAAAATTAAATAATAATTTTTTTGTATATATTTCAAGATACAAGGTATGAAAATATGTAAAGGCTAAGAGAAAACTTCCAAAGGCTATCATTAAGCCTCTCTGTATACCAATGTGGAAGTATAAAAATGTATAAATGGATTTTCTTAATAAGTTTTCATGGATATTAATGTGGAATGACACATAATGTGTTATTTTGTATCTCTTTACGTAGTTAGTAAACATCTTAGAAATTAGATATGATCTACACATTTAGTGAGAAAAAATCCCCTCTAATGTGGTTTTGGGTTATGTTTATTTACAATGGAATAAGTCTATAGGACTTTAGTTCATCCTTACACATTATTTATTATCAGAAAAATGCATAAGTACCCATGTATTGGATTTACCACATACATGATTTCAAAAAAAAGACAATATTGGCTATGAATAGGTTCAGTGTAAGAGAACTCAAGTAGCATAAACAAAATCTATGTACCTTTTTACCATGATTAAATATATTCTACAACAAAAGGAGTCATATATGAGAATATAGATATGATAGAGTCGTGTAATAAAATTATTAACTTAAAGTATTTAGCCTACATTAAGGAATTCTTCTATGTGAAGGGTCACATATGAAAATTCATATTTGTAAGGTTCATGTATACAAATTTGACTATGTGAGGAAATTCACATGCACATATCTAGTGACATAGTAAATTTAGACCATGAAAAGTGATTTATATATGTGAGAGAGTTCACATATCCAAATCTAGCCATGTACATACACTGTAAATCTATATATGTGATTCAAGCTATGTAATATATTTACTCAAAATATGTGATGTATTCTATGGATTTTTTGAAGACATTATTTATCTATAAAAAAACATTTGGTGATGTATGAACTATTTGAGAATATCAAACACATCATGGTACTTCAAATGGGATCTGTCACCTAAGATGAAAATGAAGAAAAGATGTTATAGATTATATATATTGAATTAATTGTAAATATATTCACACATTTGATGAGGGATATTTAACTATGAAGTGGTTGATCATGGCTAAGAAGTATCAAATATTTTATTTTATTATAACCTATAAATTTTGTTGATGTGATATTCTTGAGTGATCCTAGATCTTTTGGAATTAAATTTATCCATGGTATTCACCATAAAATAAAAATGTTTTTATTTATAGGTTTCATGGATTCAAATGGTGGGTAACATGAAATTAAATCCACGTAGAAAAATGAGAGATAATATGATCCATAAATAAGTTAATATTTGATTTATGTTATGAAAATCATAGAGAGTTTTCATGAGATTTATGTGGATTTATTTTTACTCAATGATAAATTTAAGATTAAGGTAAGAGGGAGACATGGAGAATTAGTTAAAGGTTTTGGATCTTAGAGAATAGAGAGACAATATTTTTCCATATTTCATCTATAATATCATATTTAATGAAATAAATTCTATGTCACTTTATAATAGATGTAAGTTATAAATTACTAAAGAGACACACCATATTTGATATATTTTAGAAACAGTTTTTTTTTGTAGTAAAGAGTTTTGTCCTGTAATTAGTAGTTAGAATCAAACCATGAGAATCCTATGATAATTTCAATTATTATGAGAATAGTGATTTCATAGGGCTAGTGAGATAACTATATTGTGTAAAAGAAAATAGAATTAGTGTGATCTGGTTTCTTTGGTTCATAGGCACATCACCTTGCATTCTCTAAATACTAGCCTAATTATGGTGAACCAAGTAAAATCCTATATGTTATTTATTTTTATCATCAATAATAGAGAGAGTAATTGAGATAATGAATTGTTATTTATATTAAGAGAAAAAATTCATAATCAAGGATTAAAACCACTAAATCTATGTTACCAAAATTTACCCCGTCTTAGAGTGATCCCCTTTATTATGGACTAACAATTTGTATCAACTTAAGGTTCTTGAGATAACTTTATTCTCTATAAAAACCATGACAATAGAAATAGTTATGAATCATAACGGAATAAAATTTTTTCTGTAATTTTTTTAATTACTGAAGAACTAGATGAAACACTACTTCAGTTTATTGGGAATCAATGTTTAAATTGATCCATTCATGGAAAAAAAATAAACATGGAATGTGGGTCTTTATCTGAATGAAACCACAAAGAGTTGGATGAAAATAAAAAGGTTATAAATTAATTGGGGGGATCTTTGTAAAATGATATATATACTAAGGTAATGTCATATAAAACCTCATATTCCATGTGGAAAATTCTTTTGAGTTATTATGATGGTTATTATATAGTTCGTTATGAAAAAATGAAAGTGATATAGATTTAATCTTAAGACTTTATAATGATTCTGACTAAAATAGTTAATGAACTATTTGGTTATTTAAGTTATCTTATTGAATAAATTCATGGTGTTAGAAAAATGTTGATGATTTAAAGAATGTTAAAACAATCTTAAGGAGACAACCTTCATGGTTTAATGTACATGTAACTATTATTGAATAAAAATATCTGAAAGAAGTATCTATATATGGCCTTCACAATAATCTTATTACGTATGAAATAAAAAAAATGGTAGTAATGAGACCAAATTGAAGGATAACTCATAGGATGTTTCATTCAAATAAAATAAACAAATTCTTTGTAAATAGATATCCTAAGGGAGAAGAAGTTGATGGGGCAGTGGATTTCCCTTCCTCTAACCAAAAAAGGGGGAAGCAAAAATTCAAATACAAGCATAAACTTTCTTTCTTCCAAAGAGGTAAGGTAGTAAATCTCACTGCTAAGTGGTTTTGAACTGTACAAGGTGTTGAAGTTGAAGATTTTTTTAAGAAAACTTTTAAAGGTAACAAAATAATGATAAACCATAATTGAGATTATTTAAAAGGAAAAAATAGTTATCACATTAAGTATGTATCTTAGAAAAGTCTAAAATAAATTTTATTTAGGATTATAAGGATATAAGTGAATATAATTTATTAATTTTTACTAATATAATAGAAACTAATGATAGTTATGCTAATAATGATAAGGGTGGATTTTATCTTTAAGTTGTTATTAAGGAATACTATTAAAAATAAGACAATTAGAGGGATAATAATAATAATCAAAATTCAATTGTGCATGAAGCAAATCCATATATTCAACAATATAAGGAAGATAATTTAGAACTCAAAGTATTCAATGATAAACTAAAATATGGAATTTCTTGAAACTCAAAAAATAAAGTGGAACTCAATGTCAAAATGGTATAACTAGAATGATTAATTGATGGTTTGAACAATTATAGTAAGTAAAAGGATAAAATATCTAAAAAATTAAAGATAAAGTTATGTCGTGGTGATCAAAGAATTAAAATCAAGAAAAATCTCTACATTTTCCATGGAATTTAGTTCTTCTAAAAATTTTATTCCTACTAAAGCCTTTGAATCCCTGGTTGTGACTGTTATTGTGTGTATTCCCATTCCATAGTTAAAACTCTTTAAAAAAAGGGAAATATATAATAAATTATAATCACAAAGATAATATTTCAATACATTTTCTGAGGCCTCAATACATAACTCTTTGGAGTAAAGGGGACTTGGTAGAAGATAACAAAAAGTAATTGATCTAGTATAAAAGAATAAAAATATCACACAAAAAATTTGGTGTGATTTCTATTAAAAATTAGGATACATTGAATATGTTTTCTTCTTTAAAAAATGGGTTTTCCAAGAGGAACAACATAAATAAATAGGAAATCAATTTTCAATCACATTCTTATGATTTTATCATTAATTACTTATGGTGTGAAGGTTTTGGTTTCAAATAAGACTATTATTTCTCTAGGGTTCAATTTGAAGTGAATCATCAAACATAACAAGGAAAAGGTTTGTAGCTAGTATCTGTGAAGAACTAATTAAAAAATAACAACTTATACATAGTTCTACAAAAAGGAGAGGAAATTATTGAATAAAGTGAGAAACATGTGTATCAATTACCAATGGAAGTCCCTCAATAGAAAGGGAATAAGAAAAAACTGTATGAGAGGAAATAATTATTGATATTTACTTTAGAATAATGAACAATTCTAGAATATAGGTTTTTCATAGTGGGTTTACCTTACACATAACCAAGAATAAAAAAATATCACTTGAATCAAATTTGATAAAGGTGGAGTGTTATATTTTAGTAATGATGGGGGAATCTAGATCATTGTATCTAAGAAGGCTAAAGTTGGTGGAAGGGATCTTCTCTTTTTCGAATTACCTAACCATGATCTTTTAAGGGTAATACAATTATGTGGCTTAGTGAATACGGTGAAATTTTAAAAAGGTGTGTACTGTTAAAGCTAAATTTTTTTTACTTATTCAATAATAAAGATTTAATAATAGAAATTTCTATATGAATGTTGAAGAAAATTAGTTCATATTTTTCATTGAATATGAAAACATGATTTTTCACAAAAGGGTCAGGAATTTGATCCCACAATCATTGGAAAATATATTTAATAATGATGGTTCATCAGAATTTTCCAAGATCACATGTCTCAATTCTCATACATTATGTATATCTCAAAAGGAGAAGACAAAATTCCTACAAGTTTATGAAGGGAGAATCAACAAGAGTTATGGAATTTATTAATGTGGATATATAAAAGACAATAACCCATAAATAATTTTATGATTAAAGGTTTTTGTGTTGTTTGTTGATGAATTTAGTATGATGGCTTTATTGATGGTGATTACTCATAGAATTTAAGTGTAAAAGTGCATCACACCATATTGAAGAGATGATGGAAGAAATTATTAGTGTAAACATTCAAAATATTCACACAAACAATTGTATAAAATTTAAAAATACCCAAGTGGTAGATTACCTAAAAAACATGGGATTCAATATCATGTTTCAATGATGAGTACTCCTAAAAACTATAGTTGTTAAAAGGATGAATTGTATCATCAACAACATGGAAAAGAACATACTCATTGAGAAGTCACAACTTTAGAAATAATGGAAAACTATGGTTTTCATGACAATATATATTTCCAATCTTGTGTTGTTATGTCCAAATATATAGAATACTCTATTGAAAATTTAGTATGGAAAGAATCTATAGTAAACTAATTATTATAGTTTTGAATTATATTTTTTTCTAAGAAATAGAAGAATATAATGTTTAAATCATGTGAAGATAAGGGGATATTTTTTGGATATTCATCTTGGAGAAAATCATATTGGTTATATAATAATATTCTGGTCTAACTTGTTGAAAACCATTATATAACTATTACCAAAAGTAGGATTAATTTAAATTTAAGTCAATAGATTTTATCCTTGAGTGAGAAAAATTACACAAAAATAGTACAATGATTTATTAATATAGAGATAAATATTTATCCAACTATGGGGGAGTTGAAAGGTTTAATATTAATTCTGATTATAGCCCTTATAGTGATGTAATCATATCAGTAATAGTAAATTAAAATTTCTATTCATATAGAGAAACAATAATTGATAACCATATAATTAGTGATTGGATAGATCTAGTTCAGTCAACAAGGATTATGGAATATAAATACAATAATTATTATATCATGTGGATAGAAATTCATTTTATGAAGCTACTACAAATGAATCTTGGGTAAAATAAATTCATGGTGATATTTACCAAATAGAGAAAAAAATCATTGGAAGAAATCTCTAGGAAATAAAATAAGAATGTGATTTAAACCAAATGTGTTTTACCAATTAAAAACAATGATTATGTTATAATGAAAATTAATATGGAACATATTATTTGAATAGTTTATTCCCTAATCTATGGGATTGATGTTGAAGAAATATTTGTACTTCTATATATTCTTGAAACCATCACTTTTTTCTAGCTATCACTTTAAAAAATAGAATATATATATATATTATGGAAACAAAATCAAAATTATTAAATATAGTATTGGAATAGGATTCCCACACTAATGAACTAGATGTATTTTTCATTCATGATTATTTGAACAAAGTGTATCAAATTTAGAAATTGTTATTTTGGGTGAAATAATCACCAAGGTCCTGACACTCTTGATAAGATTAGTACCTAAAAAAGCTTGGATATCATAGAGGATGGTTTGATCATAAATTCTACATAAATAATGATAATTTTCAATGGATAATGGTTCTTATGTATATTGAAGACATCATTTTTGGGGATTGAATGACAACTAATGAAAACAATTTTTAAAGCTAATGAGGTGAAAATTATATTTGTCATAAATTGGTGAATTGCCTTTTTTATTGGTTTGTAGGTGATTCAAATAAAGGATGGGATAATTATTTCCCAAAAAAAATATTCTAAATACGTGATTAAATGGTTTTGTAGGAAATATTTAAGATTAATGACTACTCTGGCAGAGACCTGAAGGAAAATTTTAAAAGATAGTAAAGGTGATGCAATTGAGGAAACTCTTTATAAATAGATTATTGTTAGCTTAATTTACATTATAGGAATGCACCCTAAAATTGTGTTTGATTCATTTCAAGATAATTGATATCAGAGTTATCCAAAGGAAATTCATATAATGGTTTTGAAGTGAATACTACATTATATCAACCAAATAGTTGATTTTGGGCTATAAGATTATATAATTTCACAATACAAATTTGTGTGATACACTAATTATGATTAGGTAGGTTTGTTTGATGACTAAAAATAAACATCAAGGATGCATTCTGCATAGCCAGTTTTTGAATTTATTGAAAAATAATAAAATATAGATTGCATATCTATAATCATTTTATTTGCCAAAGATTTTATAATAACCCATATTTGTACCTAGTTGACATAGATAAGAAAACCATTTTATATTATTGTAATTAATTTGGTATCTACTATTATAGTAATGGTTGAAAATATTGGTGAAATAAACATTATAAAAATCTCATTCAATACTTGAGGATGAAGCACATTTAGATTTGTTAGCATTTATTTACAGAGAAAGTGGAACAATAGGCAATGAAGTTAGAGCATGTTCTTACTAAAAATAAAGTAACCAATATAATGAAAAAATATTTAACCAAAATAGATATCAAATGACAGTGATTTGATCTTTAGTGTCCAACTAAATCGATCACTTTAGTTGGTATTGCATAAAGTACAACCACTGCCCTTTGGGAATTAATCTAAAATGGAAAGAGAAGTGATCTTTTTGGGTTCACTGATAAAGGGGGAATGTATTCCCATATATTAGAGAATAATTTCATGTGTAATTAATTAGTGGAAAAATATAATGTTTAATTAGGGGATGGTGTTTTTTGTTGTATGACATGTGCAGTGGCCATGTTATCGTGAGGATATTTTCATTCAAACATTATTTCTCACTCCAAGAATGGATCATATGGGATTATATTATGTGTTGTGTGAATACATGATGTATTTTTTTTTGAATTATGTAGACTATAATTCTCATCATTTAATCATATCTGATAGTTTGGAGGGTGTTTTAGTTGATAACAAACTCAAAGGGGGATAATATTTAAAAAATCACATCTCGAGAGGTTTTGGATTGTGTTTATTGATAATAGAATAAGTATGGAAGATGTCAATAAAACATTCTAGTTAAAATAATTTCAAAAAAAGGTAAGTAACCATATATGGGATTTCCTAGATATATAATTTTAGTAAAGGACCAATATAAACTACATAGATTTTCTACATAAGTGAACTCGAGTGGCCTAAAAACATTTGTGTACCTATTTACCTAGAATATGGATATTTGGATATGCAAGAAGTCATGTATGAAAATAAGGCTACACAAGGGTCGGGTAATGAAATTCTCTATTTAAAGGATTTCAACTACATAAATTGTCAAATATGTGAATTTTTATACACAAGTTTTATGTATGAAAGTTTGGATATTTCGATAACATAGAATATATAGATCCATTGATGTAAGAGATTTGAACCTTGTAAGGATATTTGACTATGTGAGGGAGTTCAGATACCAAAATATAGACATATGTGTACATTATAAATCCATGTATGTGATTTGATATATATAATTTATTGACTCAAGTAGGTCATTTCTCCTATAGATCTTCAAGAGACATATGGAAACTATGAAGAAAACTTCATATGATGCAATAACTAGTTGATAATGTCAGAAACATCGTGGTACTCACATGGGAGCAGCGATCCTAGAAGAAAATTAAGAAACAATGTTTTGTATTATAAACATTAAATTAAATGAAAATATATTCACACCAAAATTGAAGAATATATTTCCACTAAGAACCTGATCATGGATAGGGAGAATCAAGGATTTCATTTTATTAAAACCTATAATTTTTATCAATGAAATATTAATTGGTAATCAAGGATCTGATGGATCTAAAAGACATCTATGATAATCACCATAAAATAATGTAAGTGGAGATGTAGAGGTTTTTGTGATTTTAAAATTAGATTAAATGAAATTAAATCCATGTTACAAAAGGAGATATAATACAGTACAAAATTAGTTATAGTTTAACTAAAGTTACAAAAATCATGGAGTAGTTTCATGTTATTTTAAGGATCCATTGGGAATCATTAATAAAGAGAATATTCAGGTGAGGGTAAGATATAGATAATCAGTTGAAGCGGATAGATATCTTATAAAAAGTAGAAGAATGTTTTCTTGATTTTATATATAATTTTATATTTTAAGAAGGATATTCAAGGATACTTTACCCTCACCGAAATTTATCAAATTACTAAAGAGACACAATATTTTTATTTTATATTCCATATACATTTTTAAAAATAATAATGTTCTCCTCAAAGAATCAGTGATCATCTATCTATGGAAATTTAGTGATTCTTTCAATTCTTGTGAGAATAATGAGTTTGGAGGTTAATGGGACTTCTCAATTATATAAGACCAAAAAGAATTAGCATGATCGGGTGTTTTAAGTATATAAAATCACCACCATATATAATCCTTTTCCTATCTTGGTTAGGGAAAATTAAGTAAAATCCTTTGTGTGTTTGATTATTTTCATTTCTTATAGGGACATAGAGTAAGGGATAGAAATAATTGTTCCAGGAATCGAGAGAAAAATATAATCATAAGGTTTTAAATTCACTTATTCTACATTACCCTGATTCACCCCCCTGGGTGATCACCTTGATTAGGAACCAACACGTTTAGTGAATTTCATAGAATTATATTTAAAACATGTTGTGTATTCATGGTGCACATCTTTCAATTATATCAGATCATAACCATAATTTCAAATCAAAATTTTGGGGGAATATTTTGAAGGATATAGAAACTAAAATATAATTGATTACCACTTATCATCCTTAAACTATTATGTGGTTTGAAAGGAATATAGAAACATTATAAGGCATGTTAATATCATGCTCACTTTACTTATCTGAAACGTGGAACTAGCATTGAAAAGAACTATATTTTTTATCTTGAACCCTTTATAATCATTGTGTTTGAAAGCCTCATTATATCATGATATTTTATGTTGTATTGTAAAATTGGTTGTCTATTCTGATTAATCTTATTTATGGTGTATGTTTTCACTAATGTGGTTTTTTTTCATGGTGGAAATGATCTTTTTATTAATCTGGTGTAGAAGATGTTACATTATGAAATGTTTTTCACACATTAATAAGGATTTAGCCACATGTTATTATAAGAGCTGGATTATCATTTTTGGGATATGATAATGGTTTTGATCTAGACATGGTTTTTTAATATTGAATCTACCAATAGTATTTTAATTATGATGGTATATATTATTTTATGGGTTTAGTTAGTTTTAAGAGCTTCACTACATGTTTTATTTTTGTGTTGTGATTAGGATATCATGGGTTTACTTTATAAATAATGGTTGATCCCTCTATCCTCATATTTTATTCTCATTTATTGACCTCTCAAAATGAAATGATAATTTTTTTATCCCTATAAATATAATAATTTTCTTCATCAAGTAGGGAATTACCAATGATTCTTTGTTTGACTCCCCAAACCCGTACTCTAGGGTTCAATGCCAAAAACAAAAACATTAAATATAGGATTTAATACCATGTGATATAAACCATTACAAACATTCCTTTTTATAAAATTATTTATATAAGCTAAACTTTTCATATCCTAAATGATCATACAATCTCAATAATGGAAGGTTTAGTGTATTTGAGTATTAACAACATAAGATGGTAATTATAAAATAATTATGAATATTTCTCTATAACTGAGCCACAATATAATCCATTCTAAACTTATAATCAATTATACTCATCATCATAACATGAGTAATGGAACTATAATAAAGTTTTGTGCTCAAGTTCTTGTTAAGGGAAAACTTATAAACATTCCACAAAGGGATAAATCAAAATAATATTAAAAAACTCAAAGAAGGGAGAAATATCTTACTAAAAATAATATGGAATAATTTTTTTCATTTTCCAGGATAGAAGGAGAAGAAATATCAAAATGAAAAAGCATATACCATGGAAAAATATTATGGAAACATGAGATAATAAACATGATATGAGGGGTATAATAATATTAATATGAAATAATGATATAGAAAAATATAATAATTAACTATAACACAATAATAATAATTGAAAAACTTTTGAACAAAGATACTTACATCATGATCAAACAAAAAAATGTTTCAAAAAACATAACAACATTATGTTCACCCAACATACTTGATAACAAAGCTACTTGTATCATGTTCACATGATAAACATGTGATCAAAGCTACTTCCATAGCATTCAAAAAAAATAATTCATTATACAGTGATATCTAAAACCTTAAAAAATTAACTGAAGAGTGATATAAGACTACACACATAAATCATCTATACATAAGTGTGAAACTAGTAATCAATCATTCATTATAATATAAAAAACTCATGGAAAGAAAATGGGTTCCATATCATTTTTAAATTGTATCACATAAACTAACCTCAATGATTTGAATGGTTAATACCAACATTCAATCACCTAAAAAATTAAACATAAGATCATTTTGAGTGTGATAAAAAAACATAACTCCATAGTATTTAGATATTTTAAGGATTAAAATGGAATAAAATCCATTAAAAAGACCCTTAATAAAACATTTCATTACACCATCATAAATAGATGAAATTAATAAACACATTAAATTTTATTTTAATTAAATTAAAATGATTTTTTTAATTCAATTTAAATGGGATTAAAATATTATATCATTGAAAATAAATTTTTTTTTCCATATAAAATTATGAATTGAAGTTAAAAGTATGAACTTAGAAGGAAAATTCTTCTTATTATTTGGAAAATACATTTATTCAAACCGCTTTGTAAAAATAGTAATAAATATTTTATATGAAAACATTTCAAGAGAAATTTATATATTAAGATAATAAAAAAATATTTTTATTTCAAAATAATAAATTAGAATGTTATTTGGATGATTGAGTATTGATATAGAAGATAAAAAATCCTATTTGAAAATAATGGTAATTATTGTTAACATTATAAAATTTTATGAAGAAATAAGATCATCATTGTAATTCCCTAGAAAATAAAGAGGAAATGAATTATAATATCCAAATATAATAGTTAAAAATAAACTTGTAAAATAATAGTAAAAACAGAATCATTCTGAATTAAGAAAAAATTCGAGTCAAGAAAAAATTTTATGGATTACGAAACATTTTAATATAAGTCTCTTAAAATAGAGTGCTTCAAATCAAACATTAAATACTATTGATAAAATATATTTCTCAATATTTTATATATAATATGAATTTTAAACATCGTTTTAATTAAATTAGGTTTATATCACAAAACAAGTCTTAAAAAAAGAAACTTTAGACAAAATACCCTTACATTATCTTTATCTTTTGAATTGATAACTTATGAAAGGAAAAAAATTTATGTATTTTGAAATTCCTTATATTTTATGAAAAGTGTGGTAAAATAAATATTTAGACAATATATACACTAAAAAATGGGAAACTTTTGTGAATACCCATCATATCTCAATAAAGAAAATTTGTGATGCAAAAACCTTTACGTTAATTACTGAATACAATGAATGCAATTTAAACTGTTGTATAAAAAATATATATCAATCTACTATTTAATTACCTTATTCATACCTATATCACTTTATGAACTTAATTTATAGTTATTAATTGTAATTATATTAGTTTGTGATGTTTAATTCTCTTCATTGGTTGTTATAAGCCTCAATTGATTATTTAGTTAAAATTTTATAATTGTAGTGTAAATTTTTGTTTAAATATTCAAAGTTAATCATTTAGAAAAAATAAAATGTACTAGAATATATTTTTAATAATTATTAAAATATATCATTTTTCTTTCATGTATTTTATATTTTATTTGTGATGATGAAGTCTGTGATGGGCTTGTTTTAGTGATTTTCATGAATGTATGTTGGTATCTTAATAATTTGTTAGATATTACCATTACCATTAGAGAACCAAAAAATAATAATTTTTTACTTTTTTTTCAATATTACTATTAATTAGGATTTCATATTTATCCATGATATCAATTTATAAAAAGATTTATATAGGATGTTAAACAAACCCAAAAAAGAAAAAGTTATAATCTATGGGTGAGTATGATTAAGAAAGAGTTTTTCCTGAAAATATCATTATTTAAGAATCTTAATCATATTACTTAAAATTATTATGGTGTTTAATCATATTTTAATAAATCTTTATAAATAATAAAACACTATATAAAAAATAAAATGCATCTCTTTCATGGAGGTGGTTGTCAGCAAATACACACGGGTGATGCATTTATTTCAATATAGTGGAGGAATGATGAGGAATATTTTATAATTTAAGAATTTTAATAATGTTACAAATATCATACTAATCAATTAAATACCACTTCTTAACCATTCATTAAAGACAATGATGAAAAATCAAAAATGTTGTTCATGTAAGCAGTATCCCACAGATACTCATGGCGTCATTTTTGTTTTTCAAAGTCAAAGGGAAGGGTGGTTAATAAAAATCCCATTATCATAATAAATCATTATTATATAAATAATAATTATTTTAATTTAATTTAATGGATAAAATATTTCATAATTTTGTGGATGAGGAAAGAAAATAATTGAAATAGAAAATTAGTAATTTTAAATTTTAACCCTACTCCTTGGAAAACTTAGGTTCATAAAAGGATTAATCCTTTGAAGGGTTTTATTTTGAGAATAACACCACAAAAAAACTATGTCTAGGAATATTTGGGAAATATTTTGGGATAGGTTTGTAGAATCCTGGTGGAATGGGTTGTGAATAACAGGGAGGTGGAAGTTATTCCTTTTATAAGGGAGAGGAGTGACATATTAGTTATAATAAAAAAGTTAAAGTCACTATTCAAAAGTCAAATAGATCCAATATTGGAAAATAATGGGTTTGGGTAGGATTAAAGGTTATTAATCTTCAAAAATATAATATCACACATGTTTTTTACATGTTTTTAAGCCTTACTCTTATATTTTCCACTTTTAATATTTTGAGTATTTACTATGGTAACTAATTTTTACCTAAGTAATTTACTTTTATACCGAAAAATAAAATAATACTTATTGTATAACTTTTACCTAATGGTTCTTAATTTTTAATATATTATTTTACGTAGATTATTTATGTTCTATTAAATTTAATTTCGATATTAGCGCACATAACACGCAAAACCCAATTTTAGAAAAAGTTGTTCTAATGCTTGAAAATTAGGATTATGATAAAATTATCATGTTGTTTATTTATATAATAGTAGATGTGTTATTATTAATTAAATAAGAGTTATGTGGATTTTAAGGTAAGATAAATCTTATTTCCACTTTTCCAAAACATAATTAAAAGAAATGGAACACCAATATTTTTTATTTAAATAAAGAATACTTTAATTCAAAAATGATAAATATGAATTTTATAATTTCAACATAGTTTCTATTAAAATGAAAAATTTTACTCATTGAATCTATTCTTTATCATGAAAAATGTTTTATTTGTTTTAATTTCATGATTAGTTTATCGTGATGTCATAAAAGATATGGTATCTATAAAAACAGTTTTTTGTACTATTCCTCTTAAAATAAACTATTTTAAAAAAATATAAAAATTCAACTTAATAATATTTTGAAATAAAGAATGTATAAATAAAATATATTTATTAAAATTAAAATTTTAAAAATTTATAAATTTATATTCTTATTGAAAAATACAATATATAAGGAAACAATTTATTTATTGAAAAACTGATATTTTTAATTGTTATTTATTATTAATATTATTTCATTTCAATTTCAAATTTTAATAATTTTCATGTATTAGGTTATATATAATAATATATTAAAAAATTTCAATTTAATTTATATAGAAAAAATATATTTCAATTTTTTAAAAAATAGTTATTTGATAAGGAACGACTGTTTTTAATATTAAATCATATTAATTATTTATCCTCTATGTGTAAGCAGTTTTAGTTGAGTAATATATTTGTTTTTACTAGAGGTATAATAACACTTTTAAATTTTATAATAATATTTTTCTAATATATCTTCCATTATTTTAGTTTGCTGTTAAATGTGGATAAAGCAATCGAACAAATTATATTTATAGAAAAGAAAGATATATTGTAAAATCATGCGGAATTACATTTTCCCCCTCAAATAAATTTCATCTCCATAATTTTAATTACTAATCAATAATTAAATAGTTAAAGGTATCCATAAGATATAAATGAATAAGTATTTTATTTATAAAGTGATGTAAACCTTATTTTATTATTTAATACTGGAAAACCTTTTGACCAAAATATGCTTGTTTTGGAGTTTCTAGAGAGATACCTTTCACAACTTCAATTTAGTGATCATGTTACTAACAAAAAATAAATCAAAAAAAATATTACATTATTAAATAAAAGTATAGTAAATGATCTTATGGAAGCTCAATCCAAATATTTCTTCTCTAATTACACCTTTATTTCAACCTATGATACTTTTATTCAAATAGACCTATTTAGATCAATATATAACTCCTTAATTTTAACATAGTTTATCCATGGTCATTTTTCTATTATATTTTCAAACATTAATAGATTTATATTAAATCATTTAATCCTATTTAAATCCTTCACAATGGTTTCTAAAGGGTCTGTGAGTCTCTAAAGCATTCCCCCCATGACTTTCTATCTAGGTTAATAGTCTTAGGCCCACTCATCATATACTGAATGAAGATTAACTTAATACTCAACCATCCTTTTTCATACTGATTACCCCTAGTTACATATGTTTCAGAATCATATCCACTTATCAATATCCAAAAACTGATTTAATTTCTGGAAAATCTATATATGATACATTTCAAATATTTCAGGATATTATCCTATACATATCCGTGTACCTTAGACTTATCCCTTTTTCCACTAATATACACTCATACCAACTCCCAAAATAACTATTCTAATCTCAAAAATAACTAAACCCAACTCCGATATAAATTGAGGCACCCTAGACCTACACTCCAAGGTCTGGGGCTAAAAACACATACTTTAAACACAGTCACTATTACATGGGGATATAAACCAATCTTAAAGTATATTCATTTTATATAATTTTCATAAGTTAAACCTTAAATATCACAAATAATCACTCAATCCCAAGAACGGATATCTTTGTGCCTTTTTATGATAAACTACATAAGATGATTACTTTATAATACTCATGAACATTTCTCCATTATTGATCCAGATTATAATACTTTATACACTTATCATATGTTATACTCATTTTCATAACCTAGGGAACCAAAACAAAAGAAAGGGGTGAGCTAAAATGCTATGAAATGGAAAACTTATCAACATTTTATCACAAGTTAGATCATAATTATATGAGAAAACATGAGTAGGGGAAAAATATCATGTTACAATTAACATTGAACAATATTATTTGTCCATAATTCATGAAAAATTTACATGAAATCTAAAATAAAAAAAATACTGTGGAAAAAGTGTGTGGAAGCATGAGATAAAAAATATGATCCACGGGTAATAATCACAAGAATACGACATAAATATGTTTTAAAATATATTAAGTAAATATTTTTTGAAAAATAAGCATAGAAATATTTGTAATAAAGCTACAAATAGTATGTCTATGAAATAAACTTCTAAATAAATCTACCAAAATCATGTTCATATAAATTCTTTTTGAACAAATCCACTTTCATCACGTTCACAAAACAAATTCTTAACAAAGCATCATACATAACATTCACACAAATATTCATCATATCATGCTATATGAAAACTCAAGGAATGCATTGGATAAAAATATTATACCCCACATGCCAGTCATATATACATATGTGTTCTACATGAAATAAATCATTTATAAAAATAAAGATAAATCGTTGAAAGAAATTGGGTTTCATATCATTTCCAAATGGTATCTCATAAAATAACATCAATGATTATATTAGTTGATACCGATATTATATTACCCATAATAAGTAATTCATATGAACATTTTTATAGTGACTCATAAAAAATAAGACCATTGCATTAATATTATTTAAAGGGGAAATGTATGTGAATCCATTAAAATAGATTTTAGATAATTTTTCTTAACATCATTATAAATATAATAAATTAAAAAATAACTTTCTATAATTATTATCAAGATGTTTACAAGAATGTTTTATTTTAAAACCACTTTAAAAGGAATATAAATAATGGTTCCTTGAAAACACTTAAAGGCTTTCCATAGGAAATGTGGAGTCAAAGATAAAAAAATATAAACATAAAAGGGAAATCCTTTTTAATATTTTGAAAACATGTTTATTGAAACCATCATATTAAAAAGAGAAATAAATATTTAATTTGAAAAATGGAAAAGAGAAATTTTAATATTACTATAATTAAAACATATTTTTATTTCAAAATAAGAAACTAAAACATTATTGGGAAGATTGAATATAGATATGGAAGACAAAGAGATCATGTAGAAAGAATGGGAATTATTCATAAAATCATTATGTTTTATTAAGAAAGAGTATAAAAAATTTTATTCCCTATAAAATATGGTGGAAATGAATTATAATATCATTATATAATAAATTAAACTTATCTTGTAAAACCAAAGTAAGAAAAATGAATTATTATGACCCTGGAAAACAAGTTGAGTTAAGAAAAACCCTTACAGTTTAAGAAAATTTTTATTAGAAACACCATAAAAGAGATAACTTGAAATTGTACTTCATGTACCATGAATAAAGTATATTTCATGATATTATATATCCAATAGGTATTATAGACACCTTTTAAATAAAATTAGGTACCTAAAATAAAACATGTCTCGAAGAACAAAAATATATATGAAATAATGTTATATCATTGTTATCTTTCAAATTGATAACCCATGAAAGGTAGAACCAAATATGGATATTTAAATTATTTATATTTCATGAAAAAATGGTAAAAAACATTAGTGAATATATACCCAAAAAATGAAATAAGTGGTGAATATTAATCATATCTCATTGAAGAACAATTGAGATGAAAAAAAACCCTTACCTTAATTCATAAATTCTACAAAAGAACTTTAAGAAGATATATAACCAAAAATAAATATCTTAATAACCTGTTTAATAAAAGTTTCATACCTATAACCTTTTATAATATTCATTTATAATTTTTATTTCAAATATAATAGTTATTAACATTTGAATTTCACTATTTTATAGTATTGGATTTATTTGTTTATTTACTACTAATTTAGCAATGGTGGAGTCAATTAATGTTTATAGATTCAAAATTTTTCATTAAAATATCAGAAAAAGTACTATAATACATTATATATAATGATTTATAGTAAAAAAAATATTTTTTGTTTATTTTAGTTATCATTGGTAACAACAAATTCAATGATGGGCCTGTTTTTATAATTTTCACAAACAAGGGGTGGTATATTTATAATAGTTTAGATATTATAATTTATATTAAAAAACCAAAAAAATTAATTATTTAAAGATTAATTAACAGTATTACCTATAATTATGTTTCTTTATTTTTCCATGATTGAAATTTATAGCATTGTTCATGTAGGCGGTTAAACCAACCCAAATAATAACTAGCTATAATCTATGGGTGAGTATGATAAAGAAAGTTATTATTTTGTAGTGAACTAATTATTAAATAATACTAATGACATTATTTATATTTTTTAAATTTTTTTAATAAATTTTTAATATGTATCAATAAAAAAAATAAAACCCATGATAAAAAATATATTACTTTTGTGAAAGTCGTAGTCTACATATATGCATGAGTGACACATTTTTTTCCATATAATAAACATAATAAAGGTAATGCTTCACCATTTCACAATATTAATAAGGTTATAAATATCATATTAATTAATTAAATAACCAATTTTAACCATCCATGAAAGCTAGTGAAGAAAAATTAAACACATCATTCAGGGATGCAGTAGTTTGTATTCATGCATGGGGATGCTTTTGTTTTTATAAATAAATAGGAAATTGTAGTTAATCATTATTACATAATAAAAGTAAAACTTTTTTATATTAATAATATTATTCATAATATAAAATAATGGATAAAATAGATCTTAATTAGGTTAAATATTAAAATGAATTGAAATAGAAAATGAGTAATTAGGAATTTTTACATTACTCCTTGGAAAATTCCTTTGCATAAAGGATTAATCCATTGAATCATAGAATTTTGAGAATGATATAATTTAAATTATGTATCAAGGAATTATTTATAGGTATTTGGGTAGATTTTTTATTTAATATAAGAGTCTTGGAGTGTGAATAGAAGTGGAGAGGTAATGGATCCTTTTATAAGGGAGATGAATGGAATGTTTCTTATAATATAAAAGTTAAAGCCACTATGGAGTGGAATGATGTATCAAATAATACATATTAATGGAGTTTTAAATTTTTAATGTTGTTAAATCATAATCCATACACTTTCACACAGGTTTTTTTCATTTTATTTATTCATTTACTCTTAACTTTTTTTGTTTTGGTTTTTACCATGGTAACTAATTTTTACAGAAGTAATTTAATTTTAATAAATAAAAATAAAATGTTCTGTATTAAATAATTTTTACATAATAATTCTAAATATGAATTAAATTCTATGATATAAAATTTATATTCATCCTAAAAATTAATTTTTATATTAGTGCACATAACTCGTAAAAACCATTTTTAGAAAATGTGTATTCTATTCTAAAAAATTATTATTAGGATAAAACTATCAATATTATTGATTTATATAAAATTAAATGGTTAATTATTAATACAATAATATTTATTTAGATTTTAATTTAATTGGAAACCAATTTACACCTTTGGAAAAAATAATTAAAAGAAATGGACCAAAAACAATTTTTGTTGAGATAAATATTTGTAATGTTTCAAAATGTTACACATGGATTTTAAAAATTCAACATATTATTTATTTAAATGAAAAATTTTATTCCATTAATATATTTTTAATCATGAAAATGTTTTATAAGTTTTTCATTCATAATTAGGTTATGGTAACGTCATAAAAGCAACTATATTTTTTAAAAACTATATTTTGTAATGTTCACCTTAAAATAAACTATTTCAGGAAAAATACCAAAACTTAATCCAAATATAATTTTGATATGATAATTTTAAAAATGGATTTAATTTACTGAAAGTTAAATTCTAAAAATTTATAAATTTATATTTTAAATTAAAATAAAAAATATGAAGAAATATTATTTTTATTGAAAAATGATATTTTTAAACATTTAGTGATTTTAATATTATTTCTATTAGAATTTATAATTTTCGAGTGTTAATATAGTATTTCATATATAATAATAATAATATAAATGTTTTAAAATTAATTTATTATGATGAAATATATAATTTTTTAATAAAATACATATATTTGAGAAAGAAAAATCCTTTTTAATATTTAATCATGTTAATTATTTATCCTCTATGTGTAATAAATCATAGTTTATTATTATATTTTTATATACTATAGTTATTATTTTTATATTAATTTTCTTAATAATATTCATCTAATATTCCACGACACATTTTAGTTTGTTGTTATGTGTGGAGAAAGCTTTCAAATATGCAGTATTTATTTAATGGAAAGGTATATAGTAAATTCTTTGGGAATTATACTTTATCCCTTTTAAAGTATACGTTTATGTTTCATGTGGGGATGATATCTAAGGAAATAATCCTTTCTGATCTCATGGTTAATTGTCACATAATTTTTATTTTGAATCTATATACTAGTGTTCATCATTCCCATATAGTACCTATGTAGTGATGTCCCATTTCAGTTTCAATGATAATTTCCCTTCCTTATGGAAATAAACCCTTGTTTATTAGTTTTCCCATATTCTATATCACTAAAGGGAATAGTTTTTAATAACTCAACACAGAGAGGGGGAGAATTGGTGTTGTTGACTTTTAATCAATTTTTTACATTTTATCTCATTTATTTTTTACAAATTTTACTAGTTATGGTGAATCGATCTCAAGTTCTCTACTCCCACATTTATATTTACATTAAATACATAAAAGTTCTCACACATAAATAGAAAATTGATTTAAATTTTTCACCTAAAAAAAAGAATTTATAATCCTTGGTTTGAACTGATATACCTTGGATCACACATCCCACTAATCAAACCCCAGAGGCGTTGCACTATTGTCTCTCAATTGTTTATAGTTCAAATATTTCACACTTGTTTGGTGAGTCCTACTCTTAAGTACATCTTGAACTATTATAATGATTTATGAATAATAATAAAAGAGTATATAAACACTTTAGAACTAAATATGTAGTTGATTCCTTAATTGGTTCTTTTTCCTCTTCTATACATTCAAACCAGTATATAATTAATTATTCTTAAAATAAGTTGGTGGTGGTTGTTCCTTTTTCTTCTTCAGTATTCACAATTTTACAGACAGACCTTATTTATTTTTATTCATAGGAAAAACTAAGTATCTTCTTTCTTGTACATAATCAATACTTGTTTTTATGAAAAAATAGACAACACATCCTTTTATACTGCCCTCATATTCCTCTCTTCTTCAGTATCAGTGCATAATTACATTTCATAGGTTATTCTCTTATTGTTTTCTTTAACATGTAGAACTTATTCAAGAACATAATAGTATAGATTATTATTTCTTTTTCTTTAATACTCTCATATATATATTTTCATAATTGTATCTCATCACCTATAATTTTAATTCATCAACAATCTATATATATATATATATAAAGTTAAATGGATTATATTCATTTAATTCTTATTTTTGAATTTCTCAATACCCCTTGAATATCTTTTTTAGAATTTGAAATAATTTTGGTAATTCAAACATCCTAGATAATTGTATAGTATCTTTGACCAAATCCATAACTCTCAATATCTTCACGCCTCTATAAAAAACATCCCTAAAAACCACTTCCCTAAACTGTATCCATATACACACAAAATTATCATGCATATTACCATCATGGTGAAAACATATTCTTTGTAGCATGAAATTCCCAGCTTTCTTCTTCCACTATATGTGGTACATGAATTAAAATATTTTTATACATGGATAATATTTATATTTTATTATAAATATTTGTAATAGTGGTTTCACCATTTGTGGAACAAACCACACAAACCCTTCTTCTTTATTTAAACATTCTTTATTAATGATAATAATTATCATGATATTTATTTACATTAAATACCATTACACCTATCATTAACTGATTTGATATCATTCCATGACTCATTCCATGGTATCTTTCTACTCATTTCTAACCACATATATCCTCAATGAATTTTAAAACTCCTACTAATGTAGAAACAGAGGTTGGTGTCCACTCATAATTTTTGAAATGGAAATATCTATTACACCAAGAAAATATTTATTATGTGTAAATATATGCTTCAACCATAGAATAAAAACCAATTAGATTCCATTTATTAAAATGTTCACCATTTATGTAATAAAATATGGAAATCAACATTTTATTGTTTTATAAATATATTTAACTTGATTTCATAATAATAATGAATTTGATAATGGTGTTGTGTTTATAGTCTTCCCTATTTTCCTCCATGATTTTCACAAATCAATTGTAGATGATGTATTACCCACCTCATTATGGGTAAATTTACATTGAAATAAATAATAAATGATTATATCTTCTTCCTTATATGTAAATCTAAAATACATATCATTAATGATAACACTTCTCATTGATTTTGATGTTTACTCTAAAAAGAACAGCGCTCAAAGAATCTTCTAATTTTACTTTTCAAGGAGGTCAAATTACCTTTTTATATCTCATATATACCATTAAAAAACTTGTGTATTACATTATATAGATATTAATAATTTTTAATTACCCTTGCACAAATGGATTTTACCAGTATAAAGATCCTTGTTTAATGCGACCTTTATGAAACTCATACTTACTATTATACAGAGTGAAAAATATATGAATTGCCTTTATGAATCATTTAGATTTTATATAAATTTAAATGCATTAAATAATTATTACAATAATATAAATGACATATAAAAACCATCACCAAGTGTATATTTATCATGTATATCATCATTCAAAATTCTAGGCTAGTCCAATTATTTATTTTCACATAATCCTTTCATCAATAAATAAAATAATATTTGTTAAAATTTTCCCTTGGAACAAAACATTCTCTAGAGACTTTTCCATAAATGTATCATAAACAATTATGTGGCGTTAACTTCTTCTATTGTAATATAAATAATGATAAGTATATTTATACACTAATCACCCAAGATTGTGTATAATCCATATACACTTAATATAAATTCAAAAGTTCTTGATATTTATTCTTCTTTATAAAAAATAATGGTTTCTCCTTTTAATATTTCAGTCTATTTATTATTTCTCTTCTTTTAAAACATTTTTATATCAATATTCATAAGTACTTGAATATTATAAATAATAAATACAATATGCACAAGTTGCCATAATAATCATGTGGTTGATCATTTCTCTCAAACCTTAATTTCTTATCATGTTTTGTTTGAGAAGAGGTCCCAATCATATTAGAGTTAGTATTAGGGTGGCATACTCTGCCTATTACTAGACTTGGTGGGGTATCTATGACTTGGATCATGTCGTAGTGGTATGAGAGAAGAATTGTATTAGGAACAATGATTATAGTTAGGTGTCTTTAAGGATTGATTTGGAACTTAAGGAAAAGGTCTCAAATGACTGTGAGTTTGGATTTTAGGTTGGGGAATCCAATGATAATGTGGTGATTGAAATATCTATTAAAAAAATACTCTTATAACCTCTTTGTTTACTAAGAGATCTAAATCACTACTTGAATGGAATATGTACATGCTATATGCAACATATAGTGATCATTTTGTGTCCTTCTTAGAGTAATATCCCTAGATATGATTTAATAATAATAGTTTATCTTGTAAAACTATAGGATTACACCACATAGATAAAAAAATTATCTCATATCAAGTCCATGAAAGGCATATACCATTGAATTATCCTTAAACATCCAAATAGTTGATTGGTGAGGCTTTTATTCAAGGACTGTACTATGAGATGTCCCCCCAAGGTGAGTGGGTAGAATTTTCTCTACATGTAGTTTTATGATAATACCCACTAACCATATCCTAGGAAGGAATACATCTACCTTTTGAGAATCTCATGATTCCAATTGATCAAACTGTGTGGCCTCCCAGGAGAAAATGTGTCAACCTCATTTTGCAGTAGACAAGATTTGTCAAACCATTCCAGTGTGGTTGCATGGTCGTGTGGAAACTCTATAGTTTTTTTCATAGGGTATTCACACAATATATATACAATTATGAAAATTATGAGCCTAACCATCCATGTTTTCGTGCTTAGATAGTGATCAATGCGTGGTTGGTTCATGTCAAGCCAAAATATATGAATAAACCTTGAAGTTCATTTAAAGAGGTGAAATTATGTTTCAAACCTACCCTCTATTTCATCTCCTCCTCTTTTCTCCTCCATTTCATGGGAATCATAGGGGAGCTGCCATTTTTCATTCCTCATACATGATTTATCCTCCTCTACTTATATGTAATTTTATTCTTGATATGTCAGCCTCATTAGATATTTATTAATAAAGCCTTCGATCCTCTAGATTATTTTCTTTGTTTACCTCAGCATACAAAATTCAAAATCAATGTGATCCCTCTTCCCTAATTTTAATGTAATTTGTCTAAATTTATTATTCTTCTTGTTTCTACTTGAGTTATAGGTCAATATTCAACAACTGAGTGTTTATGAGTATAAGTTATGTGGTATCTAGATTTCTCCTTAATTTAATGTTTGTTTTAGTGGTATATTATATATACTTTTATGTGGGTAGTCTGAGGGATACCCTTAATTAATTAATGTTTGTTTTTAATTTTTTTATATAATTATGGATGAATCTAAGCATGAAATAGACTATTATTACATGAAAAACTGGGTAAGGGGATTTTGACCACTTGGGAATGATAGGATGTGTTTTTTATTCAAATTAATTAAAATAATATATCTATTTCTATCATTCCATGGGAACATGATGATCATGGATTGAGTATTGATGTGATGTTGATCACCTAGACTAAGGGGACATGCCCAATTGGATGAGGGAGAAACTCAAGATATATTTGGTGATGATGATCATGAGGTTGAGGTGATGATGTTTTCAGGATGAGGTCATGACTCTTAGGACTTGAGATGGTGTTGACCATCCAAATATAGAGACATGGTTGCAGGGTTACGAGGTGCTAGATGAGGTGTTATAGGTATATTTGGTGATTTTTTTCTCACAATTATTTATTGACGTTCCATTGGATACATGTGAACATTGATAGGACTCACTTTGAGGTGGTGTTGACCAACATTTATGAGTAGAGGTAGCCATAGATTATGTGTAGTATGGGGTGGTATTGAATATCAGATATACTAGGGGTCTCAACATAGAAAGCCATGTGGATGTTGATGGACCATCAGGAGATCATGTCAAGGCCATCAGTTGGTGGGTTGAGGCTCACAATTAAATTTTAGACCACATGCCATGATTATGGGAGGAAATACATTTTTGTTCCCTGGGATATCAGGCGGTTTAGCCAAGGGTCATTATATATATATTGGATGGCATATATCTCCATACCTCAAGACGTTAATTGTTAAGATGATTTGGAATTTCTAAGTTGTGGTTCGAGGGACTAGGGAATTGTTTGGAATTCCATTTGGATGTCGTGTATTTCATTAATGAAACGGGGGATGTTAGATGGCACAAGGTGGTGTGTAGATATTTATGGGAGGTTCCCAAGGTCTCTCTAGGTATGTTATTCACCAGGGGATGACATGGGTATTAATTCATGGGTACTCATCACTGAATATATATATATATATATATATATCTGTGTGTGTATGTGTTTGTGTGTGCATACATATGTTGTGTTCCATATATATATATATATTTGGGGGAATATATTCAGATATGTACTGATGATGGATGAAAAAGTTGAATGCTTCCTTGTGGTTCCCTAACATAAGTGAATTATGTTATTCATTAAATGATCTTGTGTTTCCTTTTTATTTATATTCAACATACACCTATATAATTATTGATGTTAGACAAGAACACATTAGTGGTGGCCTAATGAGTTTATTATCACAACCTACATGGGTCCTTCATGTCATGTGTAAACTTTATGTCATTAATATTGGGTAAGGGATTTAGTGCAGGAGCTGGACCTTAGTGGTTGTATATGTACCTTTGTCATTGGATGGATGGTAAGGAACCATGGTGGTTCTTTAATTGATATGGAGATTTATTTTGAGATATTTTATGATTTATATATATATATATATACCTATGTTTTTTTCCATAAGAAACATTAGATATCTATCATGTATGACCTTTTGTGACATTTTTATCATCTTTAAATGGTATTCTTTGGTTTATTACTACTATCAGATATTATGATTCCACTGAGTTATGGTCCAAATATACTTTATTATATAAAAATGGACCATTATTAATATCACCATATGAGGGTATATTCCGCCTCCCACCATTATCACTTAATCAAACCTTTTTTTAGGTACCATCCTTTGGAATATGGAGCGGCACTCCTAAGGCCTAGTGTCCAACCTACACGAAGAACTATTTGGGTGGAGAATTGGGTCAGGGGTGACAAATGTATTAGAGAAATTTCTTTGTTGGTGTTTCCTAACATCATTTCTAAGGATTGGGTATAAAATGGAAACCTCATTTTGTTGGTTACAAATGGTATCAAAGTTTTCTTTTGTATATGGTCTCACTATTTATGCAATGGTAAACCCAAAACTAGGGTGTAGTCAGAACTAGGTAAATACCTCATGTTTGGGTTCCTGCAACCCCATACATAAGGGAAACAACAAGTTTCTAGGGGTTTTAATTTTATGTTATGTTCTATGATTTTATAGTTTATTGATTTCCACCTCGAGAGGTGAACTTGGGTGTGATGTTTGTCTATTATGTAGTTTTCCCCTTAGACCAGTATGAAAAGGGGGAATATTTGTTTCATCATGGCGGGTACATAGGATGATTAGATATATGTATATGTCTGTGAAAAATTTCTTGGAACCTAGAAAGTGCTAATAGGGTTTGGATTTTTTAAAGTCTCAATAAAGAATCTAAAAAACATTTTCCTTCTAGACTCTTTTGTAACACCCAAATATTTTTGTGAGATATGTTTTTTATTTCTATTTTTTTTAATTTCTTTGATGTTTTTTGTTGTACACAAAACCATGATAAAATTTCTCTAAAAACAACACTAGATTATCATGTGATATATGCAACACTATGCCTGTATTGGGTTACACAAAATTTTAAGTTCTTTTGATATAATTCATTTCACGTAAGACTGAGTTTATGAAAAAAAACAATATTATTAAATAACCTTATAAACCAATCCATTATAATGGAATATTTGAAAAATATTAACTAAATTATGAATGTACGCTTTAAACATGTATATATAATTAATTCTTTGGTGAGAAATGAATTATAAATTAAAATAAAACCCTTTTGAAATAAAATAAAGTGTTCTTCTAAAAACTATTTAAATAAGCGAGTTTATAAAATAATAATATTACTATTGATGGATTTTATTAATGAAATATATATTTAATGTAATTTTCAAAGTTCATATAATATTTTTTCTATACATGATATAAGAACAAATTTAATTTTTCGGATAAAATAAGTATTTTATAAAAAATGATGTTTTGCCGCATTTTGATAGCACATCCATCTTAAATCAAGTTTTTTGGAAATTTTTTAAATTATATTTAATAGAATAAACTCCTTATTTAGAAGAGGGATATAAAAATTAAATTTTGGATCAATTTTGTATATTTTTTAATAAGTTTTATGTTTTGATGAATATTAAAAATATACTAAATTTTAATTGAAAACAACTTAATTAATCGGGATAATTTATATTGATAGTTTATATTATTTAATGGTTTTAAAGTAAAAAAATATAATATAATTTTATTATTTATTATAATTTTGGTCATTATAATTAATTTTACCATGAATTTTTATGTAAAACATTTCAATCTTTTTCTATGTTTTAACTTTTAAAAACCCGTTTTCCATTCCGACAATAAGATTAATTTTAAATTAATTACTGATACTTCTATTTATTGAATTTTTTAGAAATGGATTCCATATTTGGAATCAGTGGGTTCAAATTATGTAAATAGAATTCATTTATTTTTGGGCATTATAAATAGAAACTTCTTTAATTTTTATTAATACAATAAACGGGTAAATCTGTTAATTAAGGGTAAATATAATATTTTAAAATAACCATTAAACTTTTCCTAATATGATTGGATGAGTTAGTTTAGACATAAAACATCATTGGGTTGAAATTATTCCCCTTTTAAGCCACATGGATGAGATTAAGACATTAAATATATTTTATTTAACGAAAAGGTAAATATGTCTTACTCTAATTTTTATAATTAAATAATATTTAATATAAATTTATAAAGGAAAATAATTAAATTATAAATATTTATTTGAAATATAAAATGTTTTTATTTATCATGGTAATTTATTTGTAGTTTTTTTGAAATAAATTATTACCTTAAAGGCTTATATAATGATGATGCAGAAATTTTTTAATTAATGGAAAATCAATAAAATATTTTTTTATTAAAATTATAATAACCATTAAAAGTCATAAAAACTTGACCAAATATTATTATTCAAGTATATATCAACCATAATAATCTAAGGGAATATGTATTAATCATTTGGAGCCTTATAGATGAGATTATGGGACTTATATTTCTTTAAAGTGAGGTTAAACTTGTCAAATTCATGTTTTAATAAGTATAAAAAATTTTAATGATGGATTTTATAAAAGATATATTCTCCTAAAATTATTATTATGAAATATATTAGAATTATAATAATTATGGTAATTTATTTTAAATTTTTATTAAATAATTAGACAATAAAGATGTTGTAATTATTATATTAATTGAAATACCAAATTAATGTTATCAAAAATGTTAAAATAAATGTAATTTGGGTTAATTAATATATACAATCCATTTTATAAAATACCTTTACCACTTATGGATATAATAAAATATATTTTTTATAGGATAACTTCTTGTCTTGATATTTTTAAAAATTAATAACTTGAATAGTGTCAAAACTGACACTCTTGATTGTTTATGAAAATAATGTATTATTAAATTATTTAAAAATATTAAAACATTTAAAAAAAATATATAATTATTATTATAAGATCTAAAGATTTTAAAGTATTATTTTATGGTATAATTTATATCAAATAAGTAAAAATTATACTATTTTAATATTGAATAATTTGTTACGTTAGTAAAAATTAATGTAGAATAACTAAGTGTTAATTGAAATGATAAGGTTTAAATTGATGGAAAAACTTGCCTAAAATATAATGGTTGTTGATATTACAACCATATATTATCTTAGATTCTAATAAATTAAATTTATGTGTTATTTTTATTTAGATATATTTTATTATAAATTAATATTTGTGGAGATTCTAAAAGTTCCCCTCACCTGAGTTCAATTATAAAGGGCCCCTTCTCCCTCATTTATTCACTTCAATTTGACCCTTAATTCATACCCATACCATAAAACTTTAAAATATCAACTTCCTTATTAACATTATAGTGGTAATGTTCTTCTCAAAATACAAACATTAGTTTCTTTAAGAGGATATCTAGAGGAAGGTCACTGAAGAAGTTGTAATCTCCTTTACCGACTCACTCAAGATCATTTATTCTTCTACTAAATATAAATTTATTGTTTTAATTATAAATTAATATATATATCATCACATATATACTATGATTTTATTATGATTATGGATAAACCATACTCCACCTTTAATCCATCCTATAAAAAATGAAATCACCACGCGTGTGTATGTACGACATACCGTCTCTACATCGTGGTGTAATCTATTTTTCACCACCACCCTACATGGATGGGTATAATGATGAAAATAATAACTATAAATTTTTATTATTATTACAATATTTTTATTCTGGAACATTATATATACCATCCAATTCCATTCCATTTAATAATTAAATGAACTATATCATCGCTCGTGCATACGTATGACCAACCATCTCCACGATGTGATGAGATTTATTCTACTTGATATCCATTAAAACATGACTATATAAATGTATATAATGAATAAATTTGATATATATTATTTTAATATTATTTTTTAATTATATTACTATGTCCTAATAAGTATAACCATAACTTATTCAACAAAACATGCATAAGAAAATAAATCAATTAATACACGAATAACGAGTAATAATGAAATTGTTTTAATAAATAGATGATAATATCATCATATATGATATCATAAAAATGAATATGATTATGGAATAAGTAAATGATATAATTTAACTCATCATATATTAGTTTTGGATACATAAAAATTATATCATAACTAATTTAAGGTATTATGTTTTCTCACTTTTATTTTTGTGGGACATATGTCTTATACACCAAATATTTATTTTTTTGGGTGTTTATACAAATCAGGAATATTTTTATGATTATTATTATGAAGGTTATGATATTTACATTAGCATATTATTTTCTTTATTTTATGAGTCATATAATTCTACTGATTATAAATTGGTAAAGTAAAATTTTGAAATCTCATTTTTATCTGAGACTGTTTATATGTAAGTATTTATTAGGGTATATTTACTATCTATGACCATGTTTTATACATTTTAATTATAAAATTTTTCATATATTATTATAATATTTTTTAAATTCAATTTTACTCATATTTTAGTTTTTAAGAAATTGTATGAAAGTAATCTTTTTACATTTTTTATACAAGGTATTTTTTGAATTTCTTACAAAAATTATGAAAAGAAGGTTTTCTTTTGAATCATACGGCATGAACAGATTTTTACACTTTCATAACAACTTATTTCTATGAAGTTCACTTTATAATATTTCATGTTTATTTTCAAATAAATTTTTTAATTTTAATTTTTTTTTGTCATTTTGAGAAATTAAAACCCTTTTGAAGAAGAAGAGATATTTTCCTCAATAAAAAATTTCAAGTATTTTATCTTAATTATTTTACTTCTAAGATGACATTCATTAATAAGATATGTTTCAAGTATACTATCTCTATTATTACGATAGTTTTTTTTGTGTTTATGATATTTATGAAATCCATTTGTTTTTTCAATATTATGTTATGATGTAATGATGCTTAAGAACCCTATTTTATTCCTTGGGTCATGTTATGTTGAATTATTTATGTTTTTATTGAACACATATGTTTTGTTTTAATTATTTTATAGGTGGGACCTATATCTCCCTCTAATGCATTGGGTAAAGATGTATATCTCATGACATAGAAATGATTAGAATGTAATATAAATCTGGTTTAGTAATACATGGTTGGAACGATAACTAAATTTGGTTCAGTAATACATGGATGGAATGAAGAGTGATATCAATTTAGTATAGTACTTTTTCCACTATAATGGTCTTGGAAATGAGGCTTGAATAATATGGAAATTATTTTCTATACTTATGTTCATACTACAATTTTATGTTTTTATGCTAATTCTATTTTATCATGGTTCATGATTCCTTTATGAATTATGAATTATGAACTTCTGAGGTTTATTTAATGAATCATTATTTTTATATATGTTAAATGTGGTATGGTTTTCCCAATTTACGTTCATTTTTTTACATTATTATATTTTTTTTTGTATGAAATTTGTCATGCTTACCCTTACTGAGAATTTCAGATCACCTTTTTCTTATGTTTTATTTTCCCTAAGATATAAAGAATGGTTTAAGGTGGGAAAAATAAAGGGAAATATCTTTATGGGAGATGTTAAAGATCATTCACTATGTTAGCAGAATGTGTTACCAGTTTGCAAAGAAACTAAACTAATAAGGTCTTTGGGAATTTTTTTGTAATGTATTATGTATTTAGTAAAAAATGTAATTTCCATGTACATCCAGCTTGGGTCTTAATAGTTGGTGTCAGATTGAGGTTTTTATCAACCTTTGGAAATAAGGATGGAAAATTTTTACTGAGATCCCTATAGATATTTAGAAGGATATGTCTTGTGATGTCCTATAGATAATTCTATGTAAAGGTTACAATCAGAGAGTTTTTGTGATAATCATGAAAAAACTAGTATTAAACCTAAGATATCATAGATTGAAATATTATAAGTAATTTACCTAACATATGTTTTTTTAATCTCTGATATGTATTTCTCACACTTTTCTTTCTGGTCTTAGCCAATATCCAAAACAATATAGAACATAGTTACATTGTATTTTTCATATTTGGAAGGTATAGGAAAAATGAAAACCAATTTTCTAAGTGGAAATATCATAAATAGAACCATGAAGTTGGTATTAGTATTGGTTATACTGTTTAGGACAAAGAGATTATAAAAGACATGTGAAAGGTATGGGATGTTCTATAATTATTGTTTACTTTAAACCTAAGAAAACTAGTTAAATTATAGTTGTGGAACCTTAATACATGATTCATATTTTAGAAAAGAATATAATGGTGGATCTTGAGTAATTATTTAATAATAAAGTTAAATTATTTAGGCATATATGTTTTTGAATTCAAATATTATGTTATATGAATCATGAAATATATATGTTTTTTCAGTATAAGTTTTTCATTAATGATTGGAAGGGATATGTTAAATAGTTCTAAGGACCTATAAAAGTGATTTAAGATTATATTTATATACTTGGGGAATGCATGACTAAGGTAAATATATCCCTTAATATTTTTCTTATGTTAAGATAATGATGGTTTGATAAAGATATATTAGGTTTGAATAAGTAAATTGGATGATACTAGTTTCTTGGGAGCTAATTATGGATTTTTTGTTAATGTTGTTATTCTATCATGGATTAAGTATATAACGTTTTGGGACATAAGCAATAAATCTAATATGTTTTGGGATAAGTAAACATGCATGTTTTCAATAAGGATATATAGTAATTTAGGTTATTACCATAAATCAAGAGAATACATAATGAAGGTGATCACATGTTTGGAATGTTACCAACAAGAGATACCTTATGATATGAAGGTAAAAGTAAATTAGGGTAATATATACCCTAAAAACACCCCCCCCCCCACTTTGAAATCATAATTTTTAAATTTTTTAAGAGGTACAATATCAAGGTAAAAGTAAATTTGGGTAAGAGTTAATATGTTAAAATAAAATTCCTAAAAATACTCAAATTTTTCTAAAAATGTGTTTTTGAGGATAATATAGACCCTAAAACACTTTACCTCCACTTTATCCATTTTGGGTCAATTTTTCTTTTAATATTACCATTTTATTACGAAAAACATAATTGTTACTTACCAAACTACCCTTCTATTCACTTACAAAATGGTAACACTTCCACCACTTCGAGAATCACCTATCCGTAAATTTTATTTAAAAAAATATAAAAATTTTATCCTCATAGAACCCTACACCACTTATATAAGACTCTATTGTCCTTTATATTTCTTAACTACTTCATTTCAAAGGAGTTTTCTAAGAGAAAACTCAAGATTCCAATGTGAGTATTACTTTCATTTACTTTTTTACTTATTCTACTTCATCCTAAATCATCTGTAACCTTGTATACATAATTAAATAAGTATAAATATTTTATTTAGACTTAATTTTATTAATTGTAAAATTATTTTTCAATAATTTATATGCACTATGAAAACTAAATGACATTGATTGTGTGCACGTGTGGACTAGTGCCTCCATGAATCGATGTTGTTTGTTTTTCATCATAGCCTCTCAAGGATGGAATTAGGGGTAGATTTAATGATGAGTTTTTTTATTCTGAAAATAAAATAATTAAATGGTTATTTTTTATATACCATTATTTTCCCATTCATTGATAAATCAGTATGTTAATCATGCGTACAGTGAACTACTACCTCCACAAATAATGAATTTCATTTATCACCACCACCCATCATTTATGGTTTCTAGAGTGGATTTAATGAGGATATATTATGTTTAATATTTGTTTAATCTTCTATATATGTAAAATTATCATAGTCAAAATACATCTCCTTACTCATTAAATCATTATATCAGGTTACTATTTAGGTCTATATAACCATCTAGGTAAACGATGTTATAAAAATTATGTCCTAAAGGATTATGAGATGTAATATAATTGTAATATAATGTAATAATTATATACTTAAGATTTATTAATGGTACAATAAATTTATTATTAATATTTAAAATATTTATTAATATGTCATATTTCGATTTTTAAACACATCGAAAATTAGTTCATCATATTTTCCATTTTCATAAGTCGTATTCATGTCCTTCACATATTAAAAATGGTATATATATATATAGTAATTAAATGAAATTTATTATTATATATTTATTTATCTACAAATAATGAACTTTAAACCAATTATTTACAATCAATCATGTCATCGAGATGTTTTTCTCAAATTAATAACTGAATGTTCTAACACTCGATAATAAAAACAATTCATAATCAATTTATATATTATTAATATATGTCATTAAAATAGTTATAAAAATGCTATAATGTTTATATTATATTTTATATGTGTTTTTAAGATATTAGTTGAAAGGACCAGTGTTTTTATGGACTGTAGTTTTGAGAATAAATTTGAATTTTTGGTTAAAATACTTCAAACGGGTAAAATGTTTACCCCCCATATATAATCCCAAATATTTTTTATGACCACTCCATTAGTCATGGAATAAGGTTTTACACTAAGAAAGGAGTTTTTTGGAATTTTGTGTTGTTCAAATTTCAGCAGAATAATTAATATTTAACATTTAATAAAATAAATATTAAATTATTTTCACATGTTCATTCCACCATATGTTTTGAACAGAGCATAATATTGATATTATCTCTCTATTATTGAATTTGGAACATTTATTTTTCCTAGGTGGTGAATAAACTCAAGTTGGTAACCATGGAAGATTGGGGCCCCCTCTTCTTTTCTTTTTTATTTTATTTTCTTTTTCTTATTTTTCTTATTATTTCTTTTCCTTTATTCCCTATGCCTTCTTATGCACACCCTACAGTTTCCCCCTTTGTGTGAACAAAGAGAAAAAATAGGAATATGTATAGCTAAAGAGGAATAGATCAGGGGAAAGTGGTACCATCAAAGAGATCTCGGCATGCTGGATCGATGTATGACAACCGTGGAATACGAATTTGAGTGAGGCTTTTGCAGTTTCTACCCAAAGGTAAGTATTTTTATGTTTTCTCCATATATACACATATGTTTTTTTATAAGTAATAAACCACTTTTATTGACTGATTATGGCCCCTTGTGGCCTAATATTTTTATTTGGGTTAAAAATGGGGTTTTGGGCATTTTAGAGGTTTTCTGATCATGAAACCCAGGCTACACAGAGTTTAGTTCAAGGTGACGCACAATATGTTTTTCTTGTTTGGAGAAGATGGTATTTTTAAAGTACATGTCATGTAATAATATTTACACTCCATGTACTCTCTCTTAGTTGTATAGGCAACTACCCATCCAAGCTACCTGTGTATGGGTACATGGTCATGTATAGTACGTAGTTAGACCGTATGTGTCGTGCACTATGTAAAAGTACACAGACTAGCTAAGTACATGGCCAGGAAAGTTGAGGAACACTAGAAGGTACCCTATGTTGGATACCACTATGTACCCATATCACTTTTTGTGTACCTAGGGTGTTTACAGGCCTAAGCTGGAGGGAGTATATGCCCATGTGGGACTTTTGGAGTACATATCATGAACCCATAGGGACATACCATGTACTTCTCCCTTGTAAACCTTTGAGGTTTTTTTGTATCTTTTTTCTTGGGAGTTGGAATTGGACTCATGAGTTGTCCATTCTAATAATATTTTCATGAATATCATGATGGTAAGACTTGTGTTGTGTTTTAAGGACTCCTAGGTGGGGTTTTAGGGTTTTCCTAGTGGAGAGGTTCTTCCTCCAGTAATTTAATTCAATCGTCTCCTGAAAGATAGACTTAAAATGACAACAATAGGTTCGGTGTTCAAAAACACCTAGTTGTGACCATTATTCTGAGATGAGCGATGAGCTATCTCCCATGACCAGTGCTTTTATAGATTTTCCATTGAGTACATCTACCATATGAGATGTTCCCTTATAAACTATGGGGCCTAGAGATTAGTTGTTATCAAGGATCCCTTATAAAATTCCTCTCATACATTTTTACCTAGAGGATCTCATGTAGGATGCCTCTATCTTCTTCCTATTTAGGGGGGATACCTTGAGGAATTCCATTGATTATGAGCTTATATAGGGAGTCCCTTATAGGATCCCTTTACCCATGTTTCTTTTTGAGAATCCCATGAAGGATCCCTCTTCTGCTTATACTATCATGAGGGTCCAATGTTGGACGCCTTTTCCTAAGTACCATTCAAAGGATCCATTGTAGGATGCCTCTGTTTTCTTGCTGTTAGAGGATCCCATGTATGGTTCCTTCATTTTCTTATAACTAAGGATCTTTATTAGTACGCCTTTACTTATGTGTATATCTTGAGGATCCCAAGTATGATGCCTATACATGTTTTAAATGAGGGACCTAGTGGGTGCCACAATGATTGACCAACTTTGTGGTAGTACCTCAGGTTCGGGTATAGATTGTAGTGAGTGACACTGTAGAACCCATGACGAATTTATAATCCCATAGGAATGTGATTGTACTTTTGGGTTTATTCATTTGACCACCCTCACTCATTTGTTTATAATTTCACATGTTTTATTGTCGATACAGTGCTATTTAATATAGGTGCTTCCAAGTTGGTGGTTGTTGAGACTGCCATGATGCATATTTCTTCCACATTAGGATGTCCAGACAATCTTCTTAGGATCTTTTATCTCAGCGTAATTTTTTGAGATAGTAGAGGTGTTTCCTAGAATCTTTCTATTGAGCCTTTCATGATGTATATAGGATTCCTGAGACATTTCTATCTCCTTGGATCTTAATGATTTGTACACCTTGAGTGACACTTGGATTTCTGTTATAGAAATTCCTTGTATGGACTCATAATCCTGGTGAATTATACACCTTGAGTGACACTTGGATTCCCCATTATAGAAATTCCTTATATGGAATCATAGGCTAGTTGATTATAGTAGTCGATTCCTTGGATGAGATCCATGGATCCATATTCCTTTAGATTCTATGGACATTTTTTCCATGGATCTTGATTATGGTAGAGGATATATTGGATTAGTTTTCTCCTTGGGTATTGATTTTGTAGGATGCCTTAGGCCTTTCTACCCCTTGGATATGGCTTCCTTGGTATTACTTTGGACATGGTATTTTGACATGCTCCTTGGACCCCACACAATTATTTACTAAGATTCCTTAGAGATGCTCCTAGGACTCTACAAGGATGACTTGATCTTCTATACCTTGGATCCTTCTCTTTGTGGTCTGAAACTAGATTATATAGCATATAAATCAGGAATGTTATACAAGTGATTACATTCCATAAGATGATGAAGATTCCTTGGTCCTTATACTATGTATCTAGACCTTGGGTTCTGACACGTGATTGCTCAACATAGGTCATAGTTTTTTTTAGTGAACTTTTTCAGGATCGACTGTTAGTATAGAATATCCTTTTTGTAGTGAGTGGGGGTAATGATGGGTGAACCTAGGTGTAGGATGGGTATCCCCCTGTGGTGACAAATCACTCTCAGACACATTTTTGGTGTTGACCAAAATAAGTATATGTCGATTGGGACTAAAAACCAAGAGAATGACTTAATGATACACATCTTTAGTGGTACGACGTCTAGATCAATGCACTTTCACTGGATGTCTAGGCGATCAAGATTGCATACCCAATGATTAACTGATATATGGTTTTTTTTCATTTCATTCACTTACTCGTGAATATTCATATATATATATAGGTATGAGACTATACACATATACGTATATTGATTTGGACATCCATAGTGGAACTTTCCAAACTGGTCAAGATCATGGACCAGGGGTTCCACTGTAGTTTCACGTTATTAGTTTTACATATCTTTTCAGTTGTGTCTCAGATAGGTAGAGCAGTTGGATTTTTCACAAACTTATAGAAGCATATTTTATAGGTTCCTCATCGGGGTGTCCTACTGAGATTATTTATCACACCTTCACATGTACCTCGGTGTACGTATATACATTATGTCTTCATTTTGGGTAGCAAAAAGTTTCATAGTGGATAGGGCTGAGGCCTGGTGTCGCATGATCGAGTGGAGATAATCATGGGGGTTCTTTTGATTAGGATTATGTAGTTTGAAAGTGTATGGATACCAGGTATATGGTCTGTCTTATAGTTAGTATTATATACCTTTACCTTTATTTCACTTTCTTTTTTATTTCTATATTTTTATTGTCGAACTAGCAGGTGACTAGTTTTATATGTATAGAATAGTTGTTCGAGATTTTATTGAATTTTCATTTGTTATTTCAGCTTGTTCTATTTTAGTCTATTTACTACTTCTAAACTCTTTTTACATTCTGTTTTGTATGATACTTATTTTTTTTATTCTGGTATGATGGAATCGTCTCTCCACTATCACACCCTAGGCCCTCGCTTCTTGTCAGCAGCCTCTTCCATATGGGGAGGTTCACTTGATTTCTATAAACTCACCAGATCATGGCATAGTTTTTGTGGAATCTAGTCTAGGACATTACAAATTGGTATCAAAGCTATCTTTCTCCTATTTGATACTATTTTGAGATATGATAGAAAAAAGTATTAATAATGTTTTAGAACCTATCTGGGAAATAAAAATTGGGTTTTGAGGACACTTGTTCTGGTAAGAAGTCCTAGTTTATATGGATATGGGATTACTATTCGGATTTGTGATGTTATAGTTGTATATGATTTTCACCTTGAGAGATGTACATGTTGTGTTGATGTTATGATTTATTGTGTATTTATGGATCTTGGCCTATTATTAAGAGGTGAGATATAGATTTTAACTAATTATTGTAAAAGGCCAGAGGCATCTCATGCATCATATTTGACACAAAGGATTCACATCATATAGGTATTATAGTGTGTTTTATTACTAATGAATTAAGCATATTTAATTGATAGAAAATATTTTAGAGATATGGGAGACCATCTCTCACTAAAACCCTTGAGCTTTAAGGGATTCCTTGCCTGATTCCTCTGATCATAACACTCATGGAAAATTTCCTTAAGACTGATACATTTGAATCCCATCACTTCGTGACTCCTCGGATAAAGCAGGTGCCCCATGTACAAGATCCTATCATAGAAAATCATAAGGAGGATGTCTCTGATGAAAATCTTCACACTCATTATTTCTATAGTAGATCCCAGGGGATCTCGTTTCTGTATGTTCTGAAGAGTACAGACCTAATAAAAGACATCATGATGAAGCCTCCCCTTGTCAAAAATCTTGATGAAAGTCGGTTCTTGGTCAAAGAGAACCCAAATTCTCATTAACAATGCACGCAAATGTGAAAATATTCTATCATGAGCCGCTTCTACCTTTTTGATGGTGATCTTCCTTGGACTTTATCTGAATTACATATGTTTATTTCACATTGTTGGAAGACATTGAACAATAAATTGATTCCAATAGTTAGTGGATATTTTCATAATCTTTTTAAATCACAAGATGATTTAGAGAGAGTTTGGAAGACTAGAAACCTTAATCTAAAACCAGGTTTACTTAGAATCTATTTCTAGGACTCTAATTTCAATCCGCATACATATAGGAATATAATGGCACAAGTCTGGGTCAAACTTCATAGCCTTAATTAGTTCTTTTGGCTCCCAAAAATTCTGAATGATATTTTTTACTGCATAGGATCTCCTCTAAAAATTCATCAAAGAACCTTAAATGTTGACCGAAGACTATTTTCTAGAGTTATGGTGGAAATTAACTTAGATTAAAAGCTTCCCAATAAAATTAATTTCAATGATAATGATTACAAAACTGGAATTAAAATTTAATATGAGAGAAAACCTCCAATTTTTAACCCATGTATGATCATTGTCCATACAATCTCTAATTGTAGAGTGATTAGAAAACAAGTAATTCAACCAATTAAAAATTATTAGAAAGAAATAAGGAGAAATAGAAAATATAAAGCTCACATGATAGATATACCTGAACCCCCCCCCCCCAAAGAAATAAGAAAACAGGTTGAAAAAATCACATAGTTTGACACATATAGAGGATACCTCAGGTATAAACTAGAAAGATGATGAAGTATAATAATACAACTCCATTAAAGATCAAGGACTCTTAGAAGAAATATAAGATCTATTTTTAGACACTATACGGGTATCCAATGAGAAGGAAGAACCCAATACTTGTTAATCTGATCAAATTTCAATATATATTTTCATCCAAGATGCTGATCATACCCTGGTAAGAGGAATAAACCACCTTAACAAGTAAAATTCAATGCATACAACACATGCACTGCAACCCTTCATAATTGTGATTTCCCTGGCACAATTTATGTACATATTTTGGCTGAACACACCATAGATTTGGGTACTGGATAGATCCAGGATCCATATCTATTAAATATCACTAATACTTTATTGATAAAGAATGAAAACAAAATTATAACAAATGACTTAGATTCTCTTCCCCATGCTCAAAGTACATCTCTTATTTTCTCTAAAACCATGGATTCCACTGGCCATACTATAAAATATGGGAAACTTATGACTAACTCTAAGGCAGTCCAGGATAAAACACAATCCATTATTACTAAGGTGACCGTAATTGTTTCCAAGGAATTGGAATCTATTAAACCATTGAAGGGAATTACAACTTCGGTACATGAGTTTACAAAAATGTAAGAAATCAATGGATCTACAAAGTAGATACATCCCATAAAGAAATCTATGGGGGGGGGGGATTAAAAAGGACCTAGGTACAACCATTTCCACCTTTTCAAATTTCTCTTTTGATGGTTCTCAAAATGTTGATAGTATTGATAGTACTGATTCTATGATGTTGTATAATATGAACTCTACATACCCATACCTTAAAGCTTCAATAACACAGCCTGCTAAGAAAACTATTGAGTTTAAGAACATCACACTTGTCTTATCTAATAATGATACTACTCTAGAGATAAATAATGAAACCAAAACTAAAAATAATGAATTGTGTTCTACTCCCTATGCTAAAATTAAACCTCTTAGCAGGCATGTCGAGTATAAGAAATTGTCCATTTCCCCTAAGGTAGTTTAGGCTGAGACACAAACCATAATTTCTAAGTATAATATTAATGCTCTCTTGACTGTAGAATTTTTTAAACATGGAAACACACCCTCGGTATAGGACCCTAAGCTTATGTAGGTAATGAATGAATCCAGAGATCGAATGCAGTGCTATCCATCTGATCTTGACAATGTCAAATAGTACAATGTAGTTACTTCAAAGGTTCCAGGTAAACCTACTTCCCTATCCATAGATATTGATGACTGCTCTATGAAATCTGTAATTTTATTTTTAACCATAATACCAACTATTTGATGTGGTGTTCTAAGAGTCCTACAGACTCAACTATGAGTGTTCCAATAAATAAACCTACAAAGAAGAACCCTATCGTATCTACCAATCTACTAAAACATACCACTAATAATACTCAAGAGGTTATAAGGTCTACTAGAAATAAAGGTTCTGGAAAAAAAGAAAAAAGGGAATTCTAACTCCAAACTTATGTTTACGTGATGATCATTTTTAGAATTTTCAGGGTATTGCTAACTATGACACGTTCATTGATTTAAATAGAATGTTTAACACTCATCATTTTTTATTATCTGCTTTTTCTGAGCCAAAAATTGATTTTCCTATAAAAACTCTCATTTATGTCAACATAATTATGTGTTTACTGGTGAAATAAATAATAACCTCAATGATGAATCTCTATTGATTTTTTTACACTCTTCATTAGAGAATATTAGCATTTTAAATATCTCTAACCATATTTTTAATTGCAACTTTAATATAGATGAAACACATATTTTATGCTCCTTTTTTATGCTAAGAATAGATACTAAGAAAGCAGAATGCTTTGAAATGATCTCTCATTTCTTGGAAACAACATTAATTCGCCCTGGTTTATTATTAGAAGCATTAATGCCATTCTCAACTCAAGTGAGAAAATTGGACCTTCTCATGCTTCTATTTCAATGAGATAATTTAAATCCTCAATTAATGACAAAAATCTCATTGAGATTAATCTCACTGGTGTGAAATACACTTGGTAAATAAAACACTACAACAAATTAGTTTCCTTATTGTTTGATAGATCCTTAATGAATTTATTTTTTTAGATAAATGGGACACTATCTCCAACACCACTCTTCATAGGACAAACTATTTTCATCAAACCATCCTAGTAAAGGTCTCCACCAAATACATGAAACCCCAATTGAATTTCATAATTAACAATATGTGGTTTTCTGATGATGAGTACACTCATATCTTTCAAAACTATTGGTCCTCAATGTCTCATAACAATGATTTCTTTACCTGTAACCTCAAATTAAAACATCTCAAATAAACTCTGAAAACATAGTGGAAAACTAAATCAAAACAAACTAACAATGAAATCATGATTCTTGTAAAAGATTTCAATGATATTCAGAACACAAACAACAACTCTAACCTCAACATTGATCCTACAAAAGAACTAGACATTGTAGTAAAACTCAACTCCTTGCTCACGTTTAAGGAGAATATGAGAAAAAAACCATTTAAAGTTAAATAGATAATAAACTGTGATAGAAATACAACATTCTACAACTCTCATAAAATAATCATGAAGGCCTACAGGGCATTAACCATTCTAATGGATGGGGAAAAGCTCCTTGAAAATGAATATGACATCGCTCATTATATTGTCTCCTACTATGAATCCATATTCAATGGTCCTGGTATCAACAAATACCTCCTTCCTTTGGTCATTCCTTTTGTGATCATGGATGAGTAAAAATCCTTTCTTCTCAACACTCCACTAGATCATGAAATCCAATACACTATCTTTAGTCTGAATCGTGGGAGTTCTTTGGGTCCTGATGGATTCAAAATGGTTTCTTCAAACATTATTGGGATGTGATTCATAACAATGTTTGTAAACTTGTAAAATCATTTTTTTCCAATGGGGGGATTCCTCATGCTCTTAATACTCGGTTTCTCACCTTGTTCCCGAAAGTGAATAATGCCACTGAGATTCAATTGTTTAAACCCATTTCTCTTATCAGTAATCTTTATAAAATCATCACCAAAATAATTTCTAATATACTTTCCACTCTCAGAGACAAAATTTTCTCCTATAACCAATTTGGTTTTATAAAGGGTAGATCCATTAAATAATTCATATGTCTTGCATCTGAGTGTGTCAATAACTAGAATAAAACTAATTGAGGAGGCAACATAGATATTAAACATTACATCAGAAAATATTTTGACACTATGGATTAGAGAATTATCCTCGAAGTCCTTAAAGGTTTTGGTTTTAGTGCCTATTTTATCACTGCAATCAGAACTCTCTTCAACTCGGTGCCTATCTCCATTTTGATCAATGGATCTCCCAAGGGATATTTTAAATAAACCAAAGGTGTCTGGAAATGTGACCTGTATCTTCCATTCTATTCTCGAAAGTAGAAGACTACCTCGGCCGTCTGATCAACTGTCTGGTGGTCTAGAAAGAGCTAAAACCCATTCATGTATCTAGAAGTGTGAATGATCTTAATCATCCTTTTTATTCTTATGACATAATAATTTTCCTTCAAGGTGATAAGAGAAATATTTTTAACCTCAAAAAATTTCTCTCAAACTATGAAGAGCTTTCTTCACAAACCATTAGTTGAAAAAAATCCTACATATTCTTTGGGAAGAAAATTCCTCCCTGTAGAAAATGTAACATTATCAGTCAACTAGGTCTAAAATAATGTACAATCCCTTTCACTTATCTTGGTGTTCCCATATTTTGGGACATGCCCAAGTCTTGTCACTTTTTGACTATTACTAATCTAGTTCTAAATAAACTTTCTTCTTGGAAAGGTAAATCTCTCTTTATAGTTGGTAGGAACTACCTTGTTAAAACCAATATTTCCTCTAATATGGTTTAATCCATGATGGTCTAAAAATTCCATGTTGGTCTTATTAAAAAAATCACACCGCTATAAAGAATTTCATCTGGACTAGTAATATTCTGGAAAGAAATCTTGTGACGGTTCCCTGGTTAACTTGTTACAAGCCCATTGAAAATGGTGGTATTGGTTTAATAAATATAAAATACTTTAAGGAATCCCTTCAAGAAAGACTCAATGGGAACCTTTTTCAAAATACTTCTAAATCTATTACCTTTCTCAAAAAAAGGTTTCTTGAAAAACTCAAGACATAAAATTCAAAAATCATTAATTATTCCATATGGACATCCCTCAAATACTCCTTCACTAATATTATGAATAATTATAGATGGATGGCCTCGAGAGACTCCTCTATGAAATTATGGTCGGATAACTGGACTGGCATGTATTTAAATTCTATATTATCTCCCGATCAAACTCTTGAAAATACCAACTGCTCTATTAGTGATATTTTAAACTCTCAATATTATCACCTATCTGATACTATTTGAACATCATTTAAAACTACTCTTTTGATTATACTACTAATTTTTTATTTTGGTAACCTGCTCACAATAGTATGCTTAACTCAAAAACTTTTTCAAATCATTATTTTAGTAAATCTTATAGCGATTACAGTTGGATTTAACATTTTAAAAAACCTTGAATAAAACCTTTGAGATTCAATCTCATCTAGCATCTTGCTCACAATGGAGTTCCTAATGAAATTTGCCTCTAATATTTTGGAATATGTCTCTTCTATAAGTGTAAAATCTGTAATCAACATAGATAATATGATAACCACCTCTTCTATTATTGTGCCAATACTTTTTCTCTTTAGAACTATATTATTGACATTTTTTACTACAAATGGTTGATTCTTGATTCTTTCAAAACTCAACTAAATAAATGTGTAGAAATGGAAGGCTCTCAAAAAAATTGGAACCTATTCCCTATTTTAGTTGCTGAGCTCCACCATGTGATCTGGTATGATCGAAATGCTATTATTCATAACAATTACTCACTCAATAAAAATGAAGGTCAGATGTGGATCCTCGTTTCCACACATGAAGCTACCTTGATGAAAATTGGACATTGCCGCAACATCGTGCATGACTTTAGAATCCTGAAGCATCTATGGATTAAAGGAAATTTTTGTCTACCGCATCGCACTTTGGAGGTGTTCGAGAGATAACCTCTCCCTAGATGAATCAAAATCAATATTTATGGTGCCTACAAGGGTAATCCGAGACCTTCAGGGTGTGGTGTTGTCTTCAGAAATCGGCTTAGTCAGATACATGGATGTTTTATGGGTAAATGTGGCATTTCCACCTCTCTTGAAGCTAAGATGCTCGGTTTGATTCATTCTATTTCCTTTTCCAATCTCCTTGGTGGGAACAACCTCTAGATGGAAAGTGACTTGACGACCATCATTCAAGCGATTTGGAATGGAATAACACCTCTTTCTTGGCCAATTTCTACTCGTTGGATGGAATGCACCCATTCTCTTATTGATATGAACTATATCATCACACATTCTTATTGAGAAGAAAACATGGTTATGGATGGCCTGGCCAACATGGGAGTAAATCAATACATTACCTTGATCGATGACCTCTCTGCTGCTCTTTTTTACCTTTAGGAAATATATTTTAATATAATCCCTTATTTTAGACACTTGTAATATTTCTTTTAATAATAATTGTGTTTTGGTCGTTTTGGGACAAGGAATCACCTTCTTAAAAGAACTTATGCCTATTTAATTAGGCCTACTTACACACATATTTATTTCATTCTAATGGTAGGTTATTTGGATTTATGTTGAGGCATATGGTGTTGAGGCTAATGAATCAGTCATCATGCACTGGAGGTGTAGTTAACCTATTAGGTCAAAATTGAATGTGATTCCCTTCTATTTTACCCCTTGTAGGGTTTTGTTTCTCACGTCACGGTAAACTAGTTGGATCACTAAGTATAATGTCATCATGCAATAGGACTTTTTTTTTGAAATTGACCTCCATGGGGTATTTCCATAGATGGATGCCTGGTGAATGTCAGTTCAGTCTCTCTTCTTCATTGGTATCATAACCTCCAAGGAGGAGTTCCTTATAAGGATTATCAGTGAGGATCATTCCATTATTGGATGTGTTTTCAGTTTTGACCCTTGTAGGTCATTGTGATGTTTACCTTCTTTTGAGTGGTTTGATGTTTTTGGATATGTGGTTAGACCTTGTTCCCTAGTTGTGAGACTCAATCTGTAGGGCTTCTTGGGAGACCTAGAGCCTATTAGTTTTGACTCTGACTCTTGATGTTTAACATATATTTTGTTTGGGTCAAACCTATGTGAGAGAGGTTGGCTGATGTTTTTAGATGCATTATTATGTAGTGAGATTAATTTTAGGCTCATTTTGAAATCGAGTCATGGTAGGTACTTGAGTTTTGTGTTATATGAATATTGATGTTTTCTTATTTTTAAAATAACTAAGGGTGATTTGGTTTTAATACTTGTTCTGATGGGAATGAATGTTCATGTTACTAGGCTGGGCGACTAGGGTTTCCATTGTTACAAATGGATTCATCGTGCTAGTAGACACTTTTGACTGGAATGATGCCAGGTGATGGGTTGTCGTTAAAATAAATCGTGGACCATATGAGGTGCCTAATTTTGAAGAGGAGTTCTAAGGGATCTTATGGATTAATGAAAAAAAATTCCATGTAGCATAGTAAACTTATATTTATAATGGATGAATTGTAGGTGTTTTAGTTAGGTAATGAAGGTACATGCTGGTTGCACATGGTATTGCTTAAATTCTTAATCAGTTATTGGCTAAGTGAGAGCCGAGGGCTGATGTTTTCAAGACTCATCATGGGCTTGGTTTCCTAGGAGTTGTAGTTAAATGATGAATGTACCTCCATGGTATAGGTGACATCATGAATGATCCGGTCATTTTGAAATGGTTGACTCATATTGAACCTTGACACGAATGGTTGAGAGACATAGATTCAGGTTCTTTTAAAAGGAAAGTAGCCTATTTGTTGTGAGTGTGTCTTGGAGGGAGTTGTACACACCATTTATAGAATCTTATTGTACTCCTGTTAGAGAATATCATGATCTATCTTGACTTCATCTTGATTATTCTAAGAGATCATCAGCCCTACACCGAGATTCTTTTCTTTTAAATTGTTTCCTAGTTTAGACGAGGAAACCTATTGAGGATCAGTATAGGGTAATCCATATGTTGGGGAGTGCACTGTTGGATGTTTGAAGGTGGTGAATATCATTTTTAAATTTAATTTTTTATTTTTGTGGGCTATTGAGCTCTGAGATTTCTCTAAAGATGAACATAGGGGTATTCCTATGGTGGGATGGACCATATTGGTCATACACAAAAATATTTTGTGTATGAGATAGTTGTTAATGATATAATGCTAGTATTTTTATAGTCTACATAGCTTGGTTATAGAAATTCTTTCATAGAGAGCATGGATACAAATATTACCACTAAGGCTTCTTGGGAACGATATGGTTTATGGTGGTAATATTGTAAGAACCCGTGGTTTTCAGACTTCATTTTTTAACATAAATTTGATTTTTTTCACAAAATACTTATAAGGGGTGAATGGAATTTTACTCCTAGAAGAGGACCTCATATAATTTTCATGAACATTTTGTTTGTCCTGAAATAGGGTGTTTACCCTAGGACAAGAGTTTGGGGGAATTCTAAGACATTCAAATTTTAGTGGAATAATTGATATTTAATATTTAATATTTAATAAATATAAATATTACATTTTTCACAAAGGTTCATCTGGTCATATCTTTTGAATGTATCACCATAATGAGATTTTTTCTCCTTCATTAAGTCTAGAAAGTGGATTTTTTCTTAGGCTGGGAATAAACCTGAGTTAGGCATCGAGGGTCCTGTTTCTTTTCTTTTTCTTCTTTTTACTTTCCTTTTATATTCTTTTCTTCCCTCTGTCTTGTCACGCATGTCTTGTAGATTCCCCCTTCACACAACATAAGAGATAAAAGAGGTAGGTAGGAGGGAGAGATGGAGAGATATGGAAAGAGAGGTACCGTCACAGAGCTCTTGATGTGCTGGATTGACGTGTGGTAGTGGATTACTTGGATGAGCTCCTTCAAACCTAATTCTTTTATATGTCATAGACGTTTTTCCTAGGGATATTGATTATGGTAGTGGAGTCCTTGGATGAGTTTTCTCATTCGGTATTGATTACATAGGATGTATCAGTACTTACTACCCCTTGGATCCATCTTACTTGGGCTTTCCATGGACATGGTCTTTTAGCATGTTCCTTGGACCCCACCAATGTCTTTATCAAGTTTCAATCAAGATGATCCTTGTACTCAATGAGTATTTCTTGATCTTCTATACCTTGGATCTGGCCGTTTTTGGTTTGAAACTTGATTATATGTCATTGAAATGATGGATATTATATATATATGAGTACATGTCAGAGGATGATGAAGACTCTATACTCCTAATACCACTGATCCATCCCTTGGGGTCTGACACAACATTACTCGGCATAAGTTGTTGTTTGTTGCAGTGACCTTTTTCTGAATTGACCTTTAGTATATGGTATGCTTATTTGCAGTTATTAGAAGTGAGTATGGGTGATCCTAGGTGTAGTATGAGTATCACCCATTGATAATGTAGCTTTCCAAGAGACATTTTCAGTGTTGGCCAAATAAGGTATTTGTCTATTGGGATTATAGACCCAAATATCGACTTAATGATACACTGATTGAGTGGTACGACATCCATCTCTATGTCCTTGCATAGGATGTCTAGGAGATCTGTAATATGGACCCAATGATCAACTACTATTTGGTTTTATTTCATTTCATTCACTTACTCTTGAATATTAAAATTTATTTATATGTTAATAGGTATGAAAATATACCGATATACATATATTGATATGGACATCCATGGTTTCACTTCCCAGTTGGCTGGGATCATATACCCATGGTTGACTGTGGTTTCATGTTATTATTTTTACTTATATTTCCTATTGTGTCATAACTAGGTAGAGTAGTCAATTTATCATACACTTATAGTATTATATTTTATAGGTTCTTCATCGAAGTGTACTACTGGGATTATTTCTCACCCCTTCATGTGAATCTTGGTGTACATGTAGACCTTAATTCTTCTTTTGGGGTTGGCCATAGTTGCATGGTGGATACAGATGAGGCCAGGTGTTGCATGATCAAGTGAATCTACTCTTGTGGGTTCTTATGATCGGGTTGGTGTAGTTCAATAGTGTCTGGACACTACGTATGTGGTCTGGATTGAAGTTATTATTATAGCCCTATAATTTTATTTCATTTTCTTATATAATGATTTATAATTATGGTTGACCCAGTTGGTGACCAGTGTTGTATGTATGGCATAAATGTTTGGGATTTTATGGAATTTTCATTTATTATTTCAACTTATTCTATTTATATATATTTAATGCTTCGATGCTCTCTTAAATTTTTGTTGTGTATGATACTTATCTATTTTTACTATTTTCTTACTCTTATATAAGGTTACAGTCTCCCCACGATCACAGCCTAGGCCCTCACTGCTAGTAGAAATCCTCTGGCATATACGGAGGAATGGTTTAGGCCATGTAACCCACTATATTGGGTCACCGTTTTAGTGTAATCTATGCTAATACGTAACATTTATATTCATTATACAAGATATTAGATCATAGTCGAGTAACAGTGAATAAAAAGTATATTTTTTCATCTCAAATTAATCTATTTGAGACATGTTTTACATTATGCACCTATTTTATTTTAAGTTGTTTATATGTTGAATAATTGAGATATTATAAAATTAAATACCCTTTATTCATATGAATTTAATTTCTATTTAAGAATATCTTTATTTCAAATGGTTTTGAGTTAAATTACCCTTAAAGTGTAAGGGTTTTTCATGACTCAAATCTTTACATTGGTCCATAATCACTCATATTTAAATATTATCTTCAAATATTTATCTATTCTAAACTATGATGATATTATGTTATACTTCCACATTATTTACTTGGGAAATCATGTTTCATTGAAAAATTTAATTCCATGAATGAATCTATAATTTTATGAATATGAAATTTAATTAAGATTAATTCCCTTTTATTTTAATTGATTATCCCCATATCCATGTTTTTACTTTCCACCAATACTCTCCATTACCTTATTGAAAGTAAAATAGTTTTTATCTCTAATTTTCCTTTTATTACTCTTTATTCTTATTAAGAGAATGGTTTTTTATTCTTTTAATTGTGTGGGTTTTCAAGAAATAATTTTTTAAAAAATAAAATGTTCTTCCTTACTATGATGTTATATTCTTCCCATGTACTTCAAATTTTGACATATATGTTATTTTTTATCAAAGTATCCTCAAAAGAATTTCTTTTTAATTAATTTTTTATGAATTTTTCTATTCATACTTAGAAAAATGGTTTTCAGAAAGTGACTTGAAAATAAAATCTTTTTAAGATTATATTAAGAAATGATTTTAAATTATTTTTTGTGATTTATCTTCCATTTTTATTGGATTCCTATCCAATGGAGTAATGATTCATAAATAATCCTATATGTAATATTTTTAATCAGTCATTTTTGGATATTATATTTTTTTTATAAAATGTTCATGTCTTTTTATGTGGTACCATTTGAAAAAGTTATGAAACATATTTTGTTCTCATGGGTTATTTATGATAAGTGGAATGATTCGATTTTAAGGAGAAATCATATATGTGGATGATGATAGGTGGGGTAATATATCTTATATAAATCAATTAGTTAAGAATTTATATCTCCAAATACAATGATATTTAGAATGGCCATGTTTTTTGTTCGTAATATAAAGTGTGGACATTGTTTTTTGTTAATTACATGAATTGTGAACATTTTTTTCACAAAATGTTGTGAGAGAATTTTTTTGTGTTAACAACATGAAGCATGGTAATTTTTTATTCGAAACATCAATTTTTTGATTTTTTTTGTTGAAAACATAGAGTATGGAAGTTTTTTATTAACAACATGAAGAAAAGTCATTTTTCTCACAACATGAAATATGGGAAAAAATTTATTCACAGAAAGAATCCTAGAAATATTGTTTGTTCACAAAATGATGTGTGGAAATTTCATTTATTAACAATTTTATAATTTCCCCATGATTATGTTTGTCCCAAATTACATTGTTATTTTCCGTTTCTAGGGAATGTAACACTTTCAATCCATATTCCTATGATTATACTCGATGGATCATGTTTATTATCTTCCAAACTCACACATTGTTTCTATGTTATATGTTTTTCATTTTATATTTCTTGTCTTTATATCATGACTTGTGGAAAATTATTATTATTATAAGTTATTTTAAATAAATATACCTCCCTTCACCTTTTTCTCTTATTATTATGATCTAAACCTTGATAAAATAATGATAAATCTTCTCTTATTGAGTGTTTGGCCTCACCCATTTATTATGTTTTCCTTCCCTGATATATAAAGATGAGTATAACCTATGATATGTCTAGAATTGTATGTAGTACAATTCAAATGTGGAGAAATGTTCAAAAGTATCATAATATAAATTTTTTATGCATATGATTCTCAAATACACTAAAAATTTCATTCTTGGGATTATGAGATGATTTATGAGTTGTAATGCTATCCCTATGTTAATTTTGTAAAATAAAGATAGGTCCATATCGCATAATATCAAAGATAGTGTGTAAAGAAAATGTTTTTAGCCTAAGATCTAGGGGTACATGCCTAGGGTACCTCATAAAAAATAGTTTAAACCCACATTTTAAGGTAATAACAAATTCCCTTTGAGTAAATCCTTGATTTTTTATTTATCGAGGGAATATTGACTGCACATGAATTTGAGTCCTATAATTTATGTCAATAAAAAGGTGATTATAAAATGCATTTAAATGTCTTTAAAAATGATTATTGGGCGTAATATAGTTTTAATTTATACACTAGGGGTATAAAAATCATGCTTGTGATAAAAACCATTCATTTTAATGTCATTCAATTTTAGAATAATTCCCATGTAATAAATAAAATATTGTAGAAAATGATTATATAAGAAGCGAATAACATTAATTTTAACATGTAATGGGAATGATAGTGGGCCATGTTGTTTTATATCATGAAGAAAAGTGGTGTATCATATGGTTTTAGGATATATGGTAAAAATTTATGTACTGATAGTTTAAATTCGTACAAGAAGGACCACTTGGGATATCAAGCTTTTTGTTATACTCAAATCATTTTTAAAACCAATTATAAAACATCACACTTTAAAACAAACCATTCTAAATCCATTTAGAAAAAAACACAATTTTATAAAATCACTTTAAAAAAATTAAAAAAAAATATTTAATTTAATTCATGAACCAAATTGGGTTAAAAAATTCTAAACTACCCATTTTATTTAAATGAAACCTTTAAAAATATTCCAAAATTGTAATTTAAATTTACACATGAAATTCTAAGTAATTCCTTTTGGAAAAAATTTAAAAACCCAAAACATATTTAAATATTTTAAATATTATTTTCATGTTTGTTTGGTAAATATTTCAAATAACTAGGGTGTAGGGATAAACAGAACAATATTTAATACAACCTTTAAAAAGGAAAACTTATCCCTTTATATAAAAACCAAATTAAAACCATCTTTACTTTTTATTAATTAAATAATTATAATTAATACTATCATTTAATAATTATTGGATCAATTCAACACCCATGAGATTAATTTTTCAAAAATTAATAATTTTAACATGGGGAAAACCAACCTAGAATCGATGGTGGATGGTTACTAGCTTAAAATATGGGTTGAACGATGCTTGATATTGGGATCGCACACCCTAGGTGAAATAGAAACACCGAACATCATTCAAACATATACCCTAGGTTTTGGCCTATAGTTCATGTTGTAAGGGGGGGGGGGAAGAAACCAAGAGGAAAAGGAAAAATTAGGGAATATGAGACTCTAACTATGAGATTAAACCTTGGATCATGGAGAAAATATGATGAAATCTCTGAATAAAAGGGATTTTGAAGGGGAGAGGAACACACAAGGGGGTATCTCAAATGAGGGGGTGTCGTAAAATATGGTAAATGAGAAATAATGGGATTTTGTTAAAAATATAGAGGTAAAATTTTTAAAATTTCAAAAAATAATTTTTATGGGCAACACACATGGTTAACCTACACAGTTTACCAAACCATGTGGTAACCCTGTGGTAGACACTACACTACCAAAACTTCCATGTATAGTTTACCATGGGACCCTACACAAATTAAATAATCACGTCATGACCATGCCAAATGGCACTATCTAATCACATACCTAGAAGAATATTGTCTTATGGTTTACCAACTATGTTTTCTATCAATACAGCCCTTAGAACCTTTAAAAAAATTTAAAATTTCAACCTTGAATATTATTGAAACCCATGAGAATAAAATTAACATAAAGTAAAGTCCATAGTGACATTACAGGTGTCATAATTCTCCCCACAAGGACACTTTATGTCCTCATAAATTCATAGGTCAAAGTAGAATGAAAAAGAAAACTATAGCTTTACACTATATAAAAGGGTTGGGTGGTTTGGGGAAGGATTTAGAAAAGACCAAATGAAGGTGAACCACCCAACACAAACTAACCTGAAAACCAACATCGAAAATCCTTGAAATTATAAAAGAACCCATAAAAAAAATTCCAGTGTCTCCATGAACCATCGAAACATAGCCCTCAAGCCACTGGTCCAAATAGGAAGTGATTCCTATCATGGTCTCCCAAAAATTTAGTACTTCCCAAAATAGTGAGTCAAGGAATTAATAACTAAAGAAAAGGGGAAACACCACAAAAAAATCACTAAATACATGAAATTACCACGTCATTCCATCCATGATAAACTGATCACCAAGATAGAAAAACCCCAATGGAACACCTACATACCCAAAATTAAAAGTCACCAATACTACCAAGATCTTGTCCAATCTCAAAGAACGACATGGGCCTTAACCACATGTCACCATACTCAATGGCTAAACTAGGACCTAAAAATTGGAACACTGTCACATAGTGATCCCATATAAACAAAACTAGCACCTTCAAGTACCCAACATCTAGATGAAAACTCCTTTACTAGTAACAAAGGAATTATACCTAAGGTTCCCATGCTTTACCCATCAGAACCCATTAAGAATACAACCTCAACATCTAAAAAACCTGTGAAAATTTCAAGAATAGAAACACACCCTAGTACATAATCTATCACTATACACAAAATTTAGAACACTAGAGTACTCAATACCACCAAAGAATTCCCCCTCTATAAACCACCAGCCAATAACACATCCATAAGGCCTACCACCAAATCCTTTATCAAATCTGAACACACCATGGTCAATCTGAAACTCTTATTAACCAATCCTTCACCTCTTAATAATTTTTATCACCATAGATAAAAGTATAACACTCATAAAATAAATATAGTGGAATAAATAACTTTTAGACCCACCGCTCCACTGGGAATCTAGGTAGAGTTCAATATAGAATAAATCTCCTACAAATGAAAAGGAACTAATATAAAGGATCTCCAAAAGAGAGAATCCTTTTATTTTATTTCTTGGCCATTCTTGGGGGTTTATAGAAAATTACATGTGACATGAAAACCATTAATTCATGCCTCAAATTTAAACCAAACAATCCAATCATCACAGGATAACAATTCTAAAATAAAAAATCACGAAAAATAAACACATCACTCTCACACTACAAAACCTACTTTTCCACTTTTCAAAGTACCATATTTCATTAAAGTAATATTGAAACATGCTTCTACATGGAATGCATTTGATGAAAAAAATCAAATTACTCTTAAAAAAACTCAACCTTAGTGGAATATGTCTCGCTCACATTAAAAAACCAATGGAACTATTTCAATATTTTATCTCCACATGAAATCATTTTTAAATTAAATGGATCCACTTTAAATTACTTTTATAAAAAACATACTTTCCTTAAAATTTTATTTTCTAAACCCTATAATTAAATCAATAATTTTATAAATCATATGTTATAAAGAAACTATCCCCTTTTATAAATAACCCACTAAGACAAATGTTGAAACCAAATATTTTATAAAAACATAAAAACCCCCATTTTCACCCATAAAAAACATTTAAAACCTAAAATTACAACTAAAGCATTATAAAAATATACAATAAAAAATTCACTCCAACAACATTAAACATTATTAAAAACTTCTTTAATTGTCTCCTAACATGTTTGAATCCCATTTAGGAGTGATGAGAGAATTAAAAGTGGTAAAACAAGTTAAAAATATGATATTAGACCACTTGTTGGTTTAATGGAATACCTAGAATCATCCACACAGGCTCCATGTGGTTAGTTAGACCATGGGGAAATCCATGTTGCTTCATCTCTTCCTCCACCATCACCCAAAGATCATCTAAACCTCAAATCACTTGAAATTGATAATTTGATCCAATAGAACTTCTATATAAAATATATAAAACCAATAATTGTGAAATAAAAACCAAAGTCACAATCCAGAAGTACCTCGTGAAACTCAAGGATCAAAATAGAGAAGTGATATCAAGACTCTATTGAACCAACATATCACATTCCAATCACCATATAACCATTATACCATGAAATACCTTGATTAATAAGAGAGATACTAGAAATCCTAAGCTCCCACCACATAACCAAGGCTTTGATACTATTTATAATGAACTCTCCATTCCTATTGCCTGAACTGGAACTCAAACCATCTATCTACTGACTTGAGGGGTGTTCCCAATCCCAATGGGCCAACAAAACATGCTAGGTAAACATTATCAAGAAACAAGAAGAGTTTTTATCTTAAATTATAGTTAAAGAACAATTTTACTTTCACTATAAAATCTAGAATGACTCATCCATAATTTGGACATCTACACCAAATCCAATAATAAGAAACAAGTAAACGTATATAAAGAATTTTTAAAAATTAATATAATACGAAATACATCCTCTCACCATCTAAAACCCACCACAGAGACAACCCCTTATTTGACTTCAAAATCCACTGATACAGTGTTTCCACTAATAAGTATAACATAAAGTAGTAAAGGTAAATTTTTATGATGAAATAAGGAAATATAAATTAAAAAATTAAATAACTATTCTAAAATATACATTGGTCACTAATCGAACTTAACACCAGACATTCCCCATGAGAAAAAAAGAGATGAATAGATTTAAGGAAAATATAAGAATATCCTAAATCAACCACTAATCTAATAAAAATTATCTTGGGAAAATATCAAAGACACTCAGGCAATATAACCCTAATGTGGAGATAATAATATTAACTCGACCTCAAAGATCATGTCGGTCATGCTACTCTCATCAAACTAGTCTGGCATTATATCATATGAGGAGTGAAAATATACAATGGGGAACTATTTAGGAGAACTAAATAACCTAGTCCCACTCCATATATATATAATCTAAAGTAGTTTTTTCACTTATACAGTACACCACTTAGTTTTCTAGCATTCTAATGACTAAACAGTCAAGCATGAAATGTGATAACTGAAACCGATTATTAATAAGATGAAACAAATATAAAACATCTTAACATAAATAAACTACCACCCATAGAAAGGGTAAATAATAAAATGTATATAAGGAGGGATCCATATATTTTTACATTTAAAAAACCTTGTTAAAGTGGAGAAAGATACTTCTTAAAATCCACTCAAGATGTTTAGATTTTTACAATACTGTAATTTTTCATCAAAAATAAATTTAGAACATCACACTTCAAAATTAACCCTTTGAAATATATTAGTAAATAAACCCGCTATTGAAAAATATATTAAAAATATTTAATAATTCTTCTTTAATTTCACCCAAGACCAAAATGGGGCTTAAACAATTGTAACCCGTATATTTTATTTAATGAAAACCTTACATAATTTATCCATAAATTGAATTATATGTTACACTTGAAATGAAAATTTATCTGAGAAACCAATTTTAAAACCATAAAAAATATTTTAGGATTTTAAAAATAATTTTTATGGTCACATGGGAAATATTTGAACTAGATTAAGTGAATAGTTAAGTTGAACTTGATTTAATACAACTTTTAAAAATTGTAAAACATTAAACATTATATTAAAACTAAAGTAAAACAAATTTTTCACTTTAAAAAATGAATATACATAATTAATAAAATAATTTAATAATTTAAACATCAATTTAATACCCAAAAAATCAATATTTCTAGAATTTAATGTTGGAATATGGGGAAAATCTACTTAGAATAGATAGAAAATAGTTTATGGATTTGAATCCATGCTAAAGGGGACAAAAAATATGGATTTTACACCCTAATGAAAAGAGAAAAAACACAAATGATCAACCCTAAACCTTAGGATTTTACCTATAGTGTGTGTAATATGGGTGAGGAATAAAAAAGTGGAAAATGAGAAACGTAAAGGAAGAAGAGACTCTACCGTGGAGATTTTTGCCCTAAATTGAAAAGAAACAATATTGAAATCACTAATGTTTATACATTATATAGGGGATAGGAATATGAAAATATATAGATCATATGGGGGGTGTTGTGTGATGTGGTGTTAGATAAATAAAGTTATTTTAAAAAAAACATAGGGGTTTAATTTTCCAGAATTTAATTTCTATAGAAACTCACATTATTAACCTTCATAGTTTTCCAAATCATGTGGATCGATGTGGGCACCAAACACACACCCCACACATTTTCCCCTAAGATCCCAAAAGGACTAACACACTGTGTGATAAACATTCCAAATGTTGACTTCCAATCAAATACCCAAACACATGGTTATCAAATGGTTTATCAAAACATTTTAGCTAATTGTGTATCCCTTAATAACATTAAAAATCTTAAAATTTTAAGTCTATTATTTACTGAAACTGAGGAAAATAAAAATAACATAAGATAATATAATTTAAACTCTATAGTGACATGGTGGGTGTCATAATGTTTCACATTACAACAATAATCAATGTAACCATCTAGAGTTAACCACGGTGACCATAAATAATGATTACATATCATATAATGGGTCTCACGGTCATCTAAATCATTTTCCAACCATAAGATAAGTATCCTAAAAAAACAAAGGCATTGTGATAGCCACCCTTACTAATCCTAGGTTTTCAGCTCTAATATATCTCTAATAAATGGTTTTTATCATGATCTCACAGACTGAAATTAATCACCCCTAAGATATTATTCCCATATATGGTGTATCCATATTCTTTAAAAATGGTAAACATGGTCTCCTATATACCAGTCAAAATATAGTGGATATATCCAATAACCAGCCATAAAAATAACATCATGGGATCTATATTGTTTGCACATTATCATAATGGAATAAAACTAATAATGAGAGGAATCATGAATATCCTATAGACACAACTTAGTGAATATTCATTATAAAAAATGAAAATGGTCAAAACCATCCACATTATATCAATGGACTATGTCTCCCTATTCTAATTGATCAATATCATCCACAACCCCAAATGTGACACCATTTTTGTTCCCATAGAACCATATCATCCTTCTCATCTAACATAACATTATCAATAACATGCAGAGTCACACCAAACTCATCCTAAAACCACATTACTAGAAAATAAATTCCTTATAAAGCAAAACCCACCATTTCACACATGCGACTACACCTAGGTATCTCTTATGAACAAAAAACCATCACTGGTTCCATTACAGATCGCTCACATGGAGGTACCCATACATATTTATTACACAAGTTATAAAAACAAGTGTATAATAGAAAATATCATGGAACCACCCACATGGAGTAAGAATGACTCCAATCGCCAAGAATATCTAACCAATCCGGCATTGATTTAAAGTAATTATGTAATCTGGAAAAACCCAATAATCATGTCACAACCAACAATAAATGAGAAAATATTAAAATAAACCATAAGTAATTACATTAAGATGGATAATATTTCATGAAACTTATCCCAATAAAAATAATTAATAACAGTAAATATTTTATGAATATATTACTTGGATGGGAAAAAAGGAAAAGGAGATAAATTTAAGGATTACCCACTATTACTTAGGGAAAAATCCCAAAACATCATTCTTATATTTCATTTGACCATTTAATTAGTTATTTTCATTATTTTCACATCGTAGGTCACAACATGATCCTCTAAGAACATGGAATTAGACTCCAATTCCACAACATGGTCCACCCCTCTAAGACGAACCTCGATACATGATCTTCATTCATCATGGTGTGACATAGAGTCCTCGAGGCAAGGAAGAAACCCATCTTCACAACCTAGGTTCATTTCACTGTGTGACCTCCTGTCTCATGGAATGAATTCCTCCTCCATCAGTTTTTAAAAACAAATAAAAATGATCATATATCACCCAACCCATATGTACCATCGATAAAACCATTACATATCATCATGTAGTAACCACATGGGTCATGGCTTGACTTCCTCAAAACATTACATATCACATATGTCTAATGTAAGAGTTCCCTACATACTAGGTTACCCTTATGTATGAGGAATTATCAATTTTCTAAAATTCAAGACACCCATCACACAATGATAACCCTTAGCCACTACATGATCATCGATTAGCCTCAAACCCAAAAATTACTTCTAGTCCTATATGCCATGATACCCCATGGCCACGGTGTGACCTCTTCAGGTCCCTATAATTTATTCCAACCTATACATTTTTTCTCTCCCCTTGTTTACTACCTCAACATTGTTGAAATTACTTTTCCATTCCCTGATCCCCTATGTTACAACATGGTATTATACAAACTACCAAATCATATCCCTAATCCTAGTCCAATTTTTGATACATGATTCACATCCAATGCAGACACCTTGAACACCACGTCACAGTCCAAGGGAATTTGGTAAATCCAAGATCTGGACTGAATTACCACTCATGAATACTCTATATATTAAAGTCATGGATTTTATAAGATCTTAGAGTAATAACACCGATATAAAATCTCCAAAAAAGATGCATAGTTAACCATAAGGAAATTATAAGAAAGAATCATGTTCCATTTACCATTCTATATATAGCCTAACCCCATGTCAATCTTGAACTGCCTTTCTAAAGTGACATTCCCCACATGTAACTCCTGACCCATCCATCTCACACAATCACTAAGACTTCATAATATTTCTCCAAAATGAGTCATGACCCCCATGAATTTTTAGGACATCCCATTCCAAAATTCATAAATCCACCACAATTTCCACTTGAAATATTTCACATGTTATTTCAACATTTTAAGCTTAACATTAATTATCAAAACATAAAAAATCATACTTTTTCTAAAAAATAATGATCAAAACCAATTTCATCGTACCATAAACCATGATATCTTCCCTTTAAATAATATTATTAATATTTTCATGGTATTATTTCACACATTAATCAACCACAACAAATTTAAAAGCAAATTTTAGTATCATAAATTTATATTTTATAATCTATTTAAATAATTTAATTCCACCATTTTCCATGTTTCCAATTATAATCCATACTTTCATAAATCATTTCATTTCAGTTATTCATATGTAATAATAATTCCATCAGTATCATAATCAAAAGTGATATTCATTTCTCAAACTCATATCCATGTAATTCCTTCATAATCTATTTACAATTTATTATCAAATTATTTTTACATATTATTAAAAATAATCTACACATAATGAAAATATTAATAATAGAATAATTTTATTGTAAAAATATAAGATAATTTCATGTCACTTACCTCATTTCCATAATGAATGAAAATCTTTAACCCTTAATGATCATCATTAGTAATTTATCTAATCCCATAAATTATTCAACTCTATCTAATTTACCACTACATGATTATTCTAAAGGGTTTCTTTCTATATAGAATTTATAAATTAGGGAAAATAGGAAAAAATGTTCATGGTGGTGGAAATGTATCCTCCTGGTTAAAACCATTATATTCCCACCATCAATTCTATTTCATAACTCTTATAAAGTATGTTGTTTTCTTTCCCTTTAATTCTCCCATCAATTCTCCCATTCAAACTACCATATTAATTCATTTAAGGGGAATTCAATAACCTATAAAAATATTTATCTTTATTCATATAATATTACAAAGCATTTCCACATCCTATAATACCTCACAATTCATAATTTAAATTTTTTAAATAATTTAATTATATTAATAGTTATTTAATTTTATTCTACCTTCACCTATAATTTTAAATAATACTAATCTATTTATAATAGTCAAAAAAATTACACCCATTTATAAAATTCAATATATTGCACAAATTTATATTTTGATGTAACATTCTGTGTTTTTAGAATGGGTCAAAAACCACTCCCTTTGTATATTTTTCAATTAGTGGCTTTATTTATTTCTATATAATTTATCATAAAACAATTAAAAGAGTTTTATTATATTTATATTATATTTTTGGATAGCTTTAAGAGTTTATCTAAGGCCTTGGGTGTTCATAATAGGTTTCAGGAGTGTCGAAGGCTTGAAACCCAACTTTGGAATTTCAGACTAGGCTATATCGTTTAGGGTAAAATGTGTGGCCCCATTGAGGTAACCGTGCAACATGTTTTTGAACTACTATATGGTTTGGGTAAACCATTGAGGGTGGTGCACGGCCACGCAGCCACATCTAATGAAATTATGGAGTTACCACATGGTTTGTGCATGGTAAGTGATAATAGTGTGGTAGGTCACACAGGTATTTCCACTTAGGTAGTAAATATGGACTGTATCCTACATGGTTAGTGCATGATTTGTCTAACTGTGTGATATAAACCATGTTCCCTCTTTAAATAAGAAAAATGAATATTTTCCCCTCCATCCATTTAATAATTTCTTCTGTTTTCCTCCTCCTGGGTCATGCGTATTATAAGGGAAACTTTCCCGTTACTCCTCCTCTTTATTTTGTTATCCCTCCTACATCGGTGCTCCAATATTCAAGAAATTGGGTGCAATATAACTGTAGCAGTAAGGATCTTATCACCATTTCATCTTATTCTCTTTGTTTTCACCTCGTATATTGAAAAATCCATGGGAGTTGTTTCACCCTATTTTCAGGGAGTTAGATGAAAAATCATATATACTCCAAACGGCTTCGAGTTAGAGCTCAACATCGGATATACCTATATCAATGAGTCCAAGGTAGGTGGTGCATATTTTAGTTTGTGTTTTCAAAGAATTTTAGGGGTGTGTCTTTTTAGCTTATCATCGGGTAGTCTAGTAATGACATATTGACTTATATTAAATTGATTGGATTCTTTATGGGATGTAATTGAGCATTCCCTTACCTTATTTATATGAGTGAGGTCGGGTTAGAGGTCATATCTCTATGGGTTGGTTTCTTTAGGGCTACAAAATCCTTTTAAAATTGTTTGACTTAATTGATTTGGATTGGTTATTAAAATTTGAGTCATTGAATCCCTCTATAATGAATTATTATTTTTATTTAGATGATGCAATTAAATTGTATTATATTGAGTAGTCTATTTATATTGAAATTGAGATGTATAGTTAAATTACATTGAATTACTTGTTAGATGTGAATTATATATATATATATATATATATATATGATATTCCCTTGATGTATGGAATGTGATGATACCCAATGAATCATGGAGGGATTGCCCTGGGATATTGAGGTGGCTAGTCCAACAAGATTGACTGATGATGATCACTACTTGGGCTTGTCCTAGATTTACATTAGTGGTATTGACCACAGGATTGGGCTCTTGGGAGCTGGTTTGAGGCAGAGAGTCTGTCAGGTTTGGAATGACCTATGATATTAGGATGGCAGGCCCATCGGAATTGAGCGACATGGATGCATGGGAACAACGTGACGGTGGTGGTGTATATTAGGTGATATAATGGTGGTGTTTGTTCACCTGGGATGGATAAAGTGATAAACTGGGTCATTTGAACACAAGTTGACTCTATTGATAAGGTGGTTTTGACCAATAATGTGGGTAGATTCCCCAGTAGTTTCAGTATATGTTATTATGGTTTGGGAGTTTTTTCATAGAAAGGAACATGGAAGGTGAGGAGACTTTGGTTGATAATGATTCAGATATCAGTTTGGGTATGAGGCTTTCCATGCTTGAGGTAATGGGCCTATATTTTTTATTTTAGGGTAGATAACATTGCACCTGTATACATTGTACTATGATTCCAAGAAGAATTTTATTTGAGGATAGATACAATTTTTCCTCTGGTTGTGATCCCTGTGGCTGACATATGCTTTTGAGTAGGGGTTCATGGGACTAGGTTACTATTTGTGTGGGTGTTCCTTCATGATGTTGGAACTTGTTGATACATGAGGTGTTAGGAGTAATGTGGTGTCAGGTTACATGATTTGAGGTACAACCTGAGGGTTAACCTAGAGTGTGATACTTTAGGGATAAATTGGTCTATGGTTCAAGGATACTCTCTGATTTAGATTATGGTATTGGTCGAGGTAAGAGATGTCTTCCAAATGGTTGTTGAGCACTAAGGAAGCTTTGTTTGTTAAATTATATGAGGTTATTTATTTCATTTTGATATACAGCTGCTTAAAAAATCATGTTCGGTATGCACAATTGGGTGTAATCCTACTGAGATTTCTCTCGCACCCTGCATGGGTCCTTCGGGAGGCATGTAAACATTATGAATTATGTTCAGGTAAATGATCAACCTCCGGAGCTATATCATAGTAGCTTCTTACATGGATTTCGGCATGGGACCTTCAGTTCATACTTAGTTGGATTTTTTGTTTTAGTTTCTTTTCTTTATCAACATATTAGATATGTATGAATTGTACAAGTTGGCCATTAGGGGCCCTCTTTTGTATTTTGACATGTATGTCATGTTATGAAGTGAATGTTTCGATTTTTTTTATTGTTCTATTGTTGTTGTAATTGGTATGTTGGGCATGCTAGATTTCTTATTTATCTTCTATTTATTCTATTTATTTATTATTTCTGCTATAGTATGTTGATTGTGCTTCAGTCATTGGTAGATCTGGTTCGAGTCTACTGAGTTATATATTTCTTCTTAATGTTATAATATATACTTGGATCAGTATTATTATCTATCACAAGAGGGTATAGTCTCCCATCCTTGTTAAATTACACCCCCACTACTATTTGGTAGCCTTTGGAAAATGGGGAGGAGCACCTAAGTCCATTGGCACCCGATCCAATAGCACTGTTCTGCTGTCTAATCGAGTCAGGGAGGCTGAAAATGGTATTATAGGGGTTTTTTACCAATTTTCTTGGTATTAATATTTGGTTTACGGTAGGCTAGAGAATAGTTGAGGTCGGAACTTGGCTTTAAAACTCATGCTTGGGTGCCTAAAGCCCCATGTAAGAGGGACAAACCAAGTCACCTTTGGTGAAAAATTCAATTAAGTTGTGCTTATTTTACGAGTTATATGATTTCCACCTAGGGTGGCTTATTTGAAATGTCATGGTTATTTTTATAACATGTGACACTAGCCTGGTACGACAACATATGGGACATTATACCTTGTCCTGGTGAGGCAACATGTGATTACTTTACTTTTTGGCATTTGACAGGAAAATTTTAGGATATTTCAAATTTATAAATGCATGTATCCATTCTAAAATTATTCTACCATGTGATAAATATCAAAGTATTTGATACATGTTATATTCCATGATTTATATATATATATATATGAAATTTCATGGGATATATGAAATGGGTTTGGATCTTATAGGATCATGAAGCTACAATGGTTGAGGTGGTTTTTATAACCAAGATTGGGAGGCTAAGTTGTCGTTTTGAGGTAATGATGGTTTTGGGACATGAGAGGCCCACAGATTATTAATACGTTGATCTATTGAGGGTGATTAAGGAGGCTATGAGGCTGGGATGTTGTGTGGAATGGTTTATGTCTTACTATGTTGATTTTATTCTAAGAAATACTTATAGATGACTCAATAGAGAGTCGGGATAGAAAGAATAGGGTTCCATTAGAGAATGATTAGGTTCAGACCTCCGAGGTTTAGGTAGAGCATGTACAAGCTTAGGTAAAGGCACAAGTTCTAGCGTAGGTGGGGAATTTACTAGAATTTACAATGTTTTGGGAATTGACGGACAAGTATCTCTGGTCGAGCCGGGTATGGATTATCTTGGTTATCGTCTGGGGTGTTCGGGGAGGATATCCATCTATGGAATACCCGACTTGGGAGATTCATTCACAAAACCTAATTCTATTTCAAGGTGAGGATGGTCCATAGGCAGTTGAAAACTGGATTGAGTCGGCCATCGGATTTAGATGATCTTAGTGTTGATGTTTTAAATAGTAGGAAGTGAGGCCAAGAAGAGTTCATTCGGGTAAATCAATACAAGGACTCAACTAGGCCAACTTGTAGTGATTCGTTGATGGTTTTAATCTAGTGTGGGCATCTAAGACATATCCAGACTCAATGTGATAAGCCTTCAAAGGGGTTTCAGGCATGGGGACTGGTTGAGAATCTTTAGAGCTTCTTCCAGAAGCCTTCTCAGACAACTGACAGTCAGGGACCAAGAAAAAATCAGGTTTTAGAGTTCGGTGTAGGATTGGAACCAGTTGATGGTAGTGAAGTTTCAACTACAGTTGATATCATTCTAGAGATAGAGAGACCCAATGGATATTTTAGAAGCTAGTGTCTAGTGAAACCCCATAAGAAGGCCAAGCTTTAGGCAGTCGTGTGTCGGGACAGGTTCACTTCTTAGAGTTTCCATGTTCTGAGTAGGCTGGTCATCCTATAATAGTTAGAGGCATTCCAGGGGTGTATCCAAGTTCTTCTATTTTCTTTTGGTAGGGCCTATTAAGGCTTTTCTTTTTGGGTTCCCTAAGGGAACATTCTATATACACATGGACTCCCTAGATGCGGGTCAGTAGGTTGGCACTGGCTCAGGTGCGGAATTATAGCAGTGAGGTGTGAGGCACCGGGTTCTCTAATTGAGAATTGATGGAATTCGAATTTTTAGGTACTTGGAACCAGGGAATCAAAGGATGTGATACTTGATTGAGGTTATTGGAACCGTGGAATCATTGTATATGGGATTCTTGAGGTACAAGGAACCATTGAATCAAGGAGATGCGGGACCAACTTGAGGTGTGAATCATATAGGCACTGATTTGGTGTTTTACTTGACTAAGGTGCTAGATACCAGGACTTATTTGATCATATATGTTGATGTGGGACCTCGTTGTGTCATTGGTTTATTGGGATTGAGGTGGGCACCGATTTAGTACGGGATGTGAATGGGTGTCAAGAGAAAAACATGATCACCTGATGAGGTTCAAGAGTGACTATGCATCACAGGAGTACCACAGTTCCAGGAATAGGTCATTAGACCTTTGATTGATTTGATTTTTGGTCAGTATGTGACAAGGTTAGTCAATTCCTAAGGTGGAGAACCCCCCTTGAGGTAATTTGACATGTACCCTTCAGACTAGGGTGGTCTAGGGTTACATTGAATAGAATTGCTATATTTGGCTCCATATCCATGTCTCATTGATATCTTTATGATGATATATGTGAATTTGGGGATATTTTAACGTCTTTAGTTTTTAGAACGGTTCAAAAACTACTCCCTTTTTCAATTTTTCAATCAGTGGCTTTTCCATTTTCTATATCATTTATCGAAACTCTATTTTGAGAGTTTTGTTTTCTTTATATGATGTTTTTGGATAGTTTTAAGCGTTTATATGAAGCTTAAAGTGTTAATAATAAGTTTCGGGAGCATTATAGCCCCAAAACTCGAGATTTGAATTTCAGACACGGGTGCATAGTTTAGCGTAAACCACATGGCCTCTTCCAAGTAATCGTGCGTCCCCTTCTAGGTAATTGTGCATCATGTTCTTGAACTACTTCATAGTTTGGGTAAACCTTAAGGGGAGGCGCACCATCATGTTTCCTCATCTACATAAATTATAGATATTTTTGCATGATTAGTGAAGGTTGGATGGGTATTGTCCTTTAGGTAGTACATACGCACTATTGCCAACACGATTAGTGTGCAGTTTGTCTAACCGTGCAAGGTAAATCGTGCAACCTAATTAAATGAAAAAATGGTGATTTTTTCCCTCCCACCATTTAATACATTCTTATATTTTTCTCATCTTGGTTAATTCATATACAAAGGTAAACTCTACCATTTATCCTCCTCTTCATATTTCTCTCCCTCCTCTGTCGGTGCACCGATCTTCAAACCATCATGTGTAATAGAACCATGGAGGTGGGAATCCTATCACCTTTTTAACTTTTCATATTTGTTTTCTCTTCATGGATGTCTAAATCCATTTGAGTTGTTTCTCCCTATTTTCAATGTGTTGGTTGGAAACATGGATCTACTCCAAATAGATTTGAGTTAGAGCTCAATATCAGATGTTCCTACATCTACGATCATAATGTAGGTGGTGGATATTTTACTTTTTTTTTCATGGAAATTTTTGGGTGTTTATTTTTATCACATCATTGAGTAGTAGAGAGAGACCATGTTTCCTTATAATAAATTTATTGTATACCTCATGGGATGTTTTTGGGGATTCCCTTAACTTGTTTTTATGAGTGAGTTCGGGTTAGAGGTTGTCGCTCCTTGGGGTGGTTTGGCTAGGGGTACCAAATCCTTTTAAAATGGTTTGATTAAATTTATTTGGTTTGGTTATTCAAATATGAGGCATTTAATCCCTCTATTATAAAATATTATGTTTATTTAGATGATGAAATTCAATTGTATTAAATAAAATTATCTATTTATATTTAAATTTAGATTTTAAATTCGAATACATTGAATTTCTTGTTAGATGTGAATTTGATTATATGTATATCATATTCCATTGATGTATGGAATGTGATGAGACTCAAGGGATTGTGGCATGCCTATCATGAAATATTTAGGTGGCTAGGCCATCAGGATTGAGCAATTATGATCACTAGTTGGGTTTGGTCTATATTTACATCAGTGGTATTGGACATGGGATTGGGCATCGTGGACATTAATTTGAGGTGGGGAGGCCATTATGTTGGGCATGGTCTATGATATTGGGATTGAATTTCCATTATAATTGATCTAAATGGTCATAGGGGCATGAGGTGTTTTTGTTGGTGTGGATTAGGTGATATATTGGTGATTTTCTCTCACTCGTGATGTCCAAAGTTCCCAATTGAGTCGTGTACACATAGGTTGACTCCGTTGATGAGGTGGTTTTGACCACTCATGTGGGTAGAGTACCTTGGTAGTTAGGGATTAGGTGATTACATTTTGGAGTTGATTACTATATAAAAGGCATGTGGAAGGTGAGGATCCTTCAGTTGATATTGATGAGGGTCTAGGTTGGGGGTTAGGGCTTGTCGTGCTTGAGGTTAGGGGCCTAGATTTGTTATTTAAGGGAAGATATCTTTGCTCCTCTTGAAATTGTTCTATGAGATGATGGTGACTTTTATTTTAGGATAGATATTGCGGTTCCTCTAGTATTTAGGGCTTGGGATGATGTGTACTTTTGAGTAGGGGTATGCAGGACAAGGTTACATTTTTGTTTGGTTGTGCCTTCAAGACGTCACTACTTATTGAGACACAATGTGTAAGGAGGCATTTTGTGTCAGGTTATATGATTTGAGGTAGATCCTAAGGGTTCACTTGGAATGTTCTAATTTAGGGATACCTTGGACTATGGTCCTAGTATTCTCTCCGATTCAGGTTCCAGCATTGGACGAGGCAGGTGAAGGCTTCCCATTGACTGTTGAGAACCATGAAAACTTTATTTGTTTATCGAATTATAGATTATTTATTTCATTTTCATATACACCTGATTAAACACTCATTTTGGGTATGTACATTTTGGTGGTATCCTACTGATATTCGTATCACACCCTGCACGAGTCCTTTGGGACATGTGTAGTCTTTATAAATTTACATTCAGGTAAAATATTAGCCTCAAGAGTTGGATATTAGTAGTTGCTTCATGGATTTTGGAATGGGACCTTGAGGTCAAGCCTAAATGGAGTTTATATTTTAGTTTCTTTTCAGTATCAGAATGATATATATGTATGACTTGTACTGGTTGTCCATTGGTGAATGTCTTTTGTTTTTGGACATGTATATCCTATTATGAAATACATGTTTCAGTTGTTTTTTTAGTAGTGTTGCAAGTGGTTGTTTAGGAATACTTTCTTGTTTATTTATCTTTTACTGGTTCAATTTTGTTTATTTTTTTCTCTATTTTATATTGACTATGATTATATCATTTGTAGGTTTGGTTTGATTTTTTTGATTCATACCTTTCGGTTGAATGTTATATTATATACATAGACCATAATTATTATCTGTCCATATAGGGTATAGTCTACCCAACTTGTTAAATTACACCATCACTATTAGTCGGCAACCTTTGGTGTATGGGGAGGCTCACCTATGACTAGTGGCACCTAGCCTAATAAAAGAGTTTGGGTGGCTAATTGGATTGGGTAAACTACATTGTATCCTAATAAAATTACTATTTTATCCATCCTAACTAAAAACCCATAAAATTTTCACACACTCAAAAATAAAAAAAAATATTCTCTATACTACATAGCCCTAGTAAGACTTTTATTCCTAAAAAAGAGGAATCCTTAATAAAAACAATAGATGCATAAACACTTCAATCATTACAAAAAATATCTATATCAAAATATTATAAGATCAATAAAAAATAGGATAGTATAAAAGGATCTGAATTTCCTCTCCTAAGTGCTCGCTTATAAACCAAAATGTATCCATAGAACTTATAGTAAGGGAATAAAGAAACAACACATGGATTTATATTTGTTATCTATAATTTCCACCAGATACTCAAATGATTTCATATCCTCTATGATTTTTTCTTTTATTAAAAAAACCATGTCTATATGATTATGATAATACTTCTGAATCTTGGGAACAATCAATAAGACATGAACTCTTTCTAAAGATGAAGGTAAAGCCAATTGATAAGATACCTTTATAAATCACTAAAACACTTTAAAATGGATAATACACTCGGTAAAGACTTATTACCCTTTATAAATCTTAACTACCTATGAAAAATTGAATCTTAAAATAATACATGACCCCTAAAAAGACATCAATAATATCTTCCTTCAATATATATATGGTTTCTTTCTACATTGTGTATCCCTCATGTGATCCCAGATAACTTTCACATGTTCCATGATGTCATTCACTATCTTTATCCCTACTACAACCACCTCACCAACATCAAAACAAAACAATGTTGAATAAAATTACCAACCATACAATACCTTATATGATTATATGAAAATAGAGGAATTATAAAAATTATTATAATAAACTTCCACTAAGGGAAAATAAACCAGCCTAAATCATTAAAATTTTTGGATACACACCCTCTAGATATCCACCAATGCAAGAACCATTAATTCCATTAAATCTTCATTTTATGTACAGAATGTAGTTATAAGGCATAATTGGGTACCAAAGTCATGATTTAATTTCTATCAAATATATGATGTAAAATAAGCACAAAGATAAAATACTATCATACTTGTAATTTAATATCCCTATATTTTTAAAGAACAACTATGTTTGATGGAATAAAAAATACACAACATTGAGAGTAATTGAACCATGAAATATTGTTATTTAAAAATGACCATTATAACATAGATATTAAATTCTAGGTTATGAATAAGATTTAATTTTTATTTAAAATATATAAAAAATGTTATAATAAATATAATAAATTAATTTATTCTTAGGAAATAAATGCCCAATTTTTAGAAAAGTCATTTTATTCTTCAAATATATGTTTAATTTAAAAATTTTTTTATTGATTCTTAGGAGAGAATGATATAATTAATTTATAAAACTTTTAGAAATGTGCAATATAACATACTAATTCATTCTTAGTTTATAACAGAACCACCCATCCATATAAACTAAGTACAGGTGAGCCCATAATGGCTCTCAAATGTATTACGTATAGAGATGGAGTTTACAAATTTTGTTTCTCCGAATAAAATATGGGAATATAATATGATGGTTATTCTAAATATAGGAAATATTTAACTGATTTGGTTTCTCCTAAGATATTATTGTAATATACTATGATGGCTTTTTCAAGTATAAATGTGAAGGATATTTAAAGTGTAACTGTGATGGTTACTCCAAGTATAATTGTGATGGTTATTTCATGTGTAACCATAAAGTTACTTTATATGTAATAGTGAAATTTAAATTATTCAAAATATTATTACATGTTTTATCTATGACTTTTATGGGTTTTATAAGTTACTATTGGGAAAAAATTGTGTGTTTATCATGTAGAAATTATTTATTTCCAAATATTGATGAATAATTAAATAAAGTTAAGACTTTTATAGATTTGCGTATTATAATTTACTAATGGATTTATTTATTTTATGTCCCTTACTGATCATGTAATACTTATACTATATTTAAAAAAATCATTAGACTTAAGGATGGGTAATGGAAAATAAGATTTCAAGTTGAAATTCTTTATGATTTTTCATAAAAAGAAACATGTTTTATTTTAAATGTTATATTTTATAGGAAAAGTTGAAACTGAGTATAATTTTCTACCTTGTGATATATTAGTTGTTATATAAGATATATGACCTAATTCACCAAAACACTAAACATGAAAAATTATTTTAGAATAGAATATAGTAAATTCTATTCTGAAGATATTATAAAATATATTTTTTAACGCTGGGTCTTTAAAGTTGGTATCAGAGTAGAGTTTAGATTACTTTTGAGGTTATGATTTTATTTCAAGATAAGTTAAAAGTCCTATATAACCAAAAAATATAGTATTTTAATGATCATTATGGTCATTATGAAAAATCGAAATATTTTAAGACGACGTGGTTAAGGATATCTTTGTGTTCACCCACCTTTAAGTGCCCAAATCAGTGTGAGATCAGTGAAAGGGGGAGGGGTGAATCGGTGATCCCTTTTTCTTTTTAATTTTTTTTAATTAAAACATTATGTCTTGTTAAAGTCTTTATCCACTCTTATTTTGTTTCTCCTCCTTACCTTGAATAATGTTATAAATATAAAGGCATATAACACAATGATTTACATGATTCTATAAAAATACCAACTCCTTGTCGTGTTGATTATTCTACCAAAAAAATGTTATCCTCTCTTATATTTTTATAAATTATAAAATATGATATATAGAAAAATTGTATCTCTACTAAATCCATAATGGAAGTTATTTAAATAATAACTCACTATGTTTTCAAAATCAAAGCTGGATTACTATAAAATTAATATTAGAGACTTTTTCTCCTAAATCACATAGGAGACAACTCCTAACACCAACTACAATTGAGAGAATTCCTCCTTTATTCATGGATTTATCCACTACATGATGATATATTTATATTACTCCATGATATTTTTGAATCTAACTTGCTTGTGTGCCTGTTTGAGTACCTTTGAAAAGATACTGGTCTTGCACAATAAATTCTGATAACCTATATAGGATCAGTTGTGTTAGTGTGAAAATACCTGAGCTGTGCTTTATTCTTCTCATTAATACCCAACATCACTTTACTTGTGAAAATGATTCACATGAATTATTAAAGAATGTAATATTCAAAAAAGATCTTTCACAATGTCACTTTGTCTTTATTCTTAAATCTCCAAACCTCATGCATGAGTGATACACTACATGGACTTCTCACTTATATAAATCATTCCACATAATAATTAATTATTTATTATTTTATATGAAATTAAAATGTTTTAGATAAGCTCAATATACTTCAAGAGTTATTCCTTGTTTATTTCATGCATGTTATCATATGAATCCTTCATTATATATGCATGGACTACATGTAGCCTTTATCTTCCTCTCTTCTTCTCAAGTGTCTTTGTGTAAGAAACAAGGTGATTCACAAGATCCCAAGTCCATGGGTTCTTATCAAATTCCATCACATAAGATCGAAATTATTTGCATAAAGTCCTTATAAAATATTATTTTTTGTCCTTGAGTACCTTTGTGTGATAAGATATGTATCTGTGAGGTTTCTTTCATAATATATTGGTTGTATGTTGGTATTTATCAAACTATTTGTGAGACCTGGATGGATTTCAGGTTTCTTATTCAAGGTACAATGGTTTTCCATGTTGTATTTTGTGTAAACAGAGAGGTTCTTGAGATCTCTTTCATGTAATATGATCTCACATAATCATTATTTCTTTGACGTGAATGGTTCTACTGAGTTCTCAGTTTCGAGAGTTCTCACAAAATATTAAAGGACAGCCCCATTCTTCATCACCCATGACATGAGTTCTATAGATGAGGATACACTATCTCTCAATTTCATTTTATTTCATGTTGAGGACTTGTTCAAACTCTTGAGGATCTCAAGATCTCATGAATGTTAAAACATTCAGACTCTTTAAAACTCATGAAATAATGGAGTGATCATGTGATTTTTTTGGTCACTTTTCATGAATACTTCATTAATAATGCAATGCCTAGATGTAAATATTCTTAATACTATGAATTATTCTGAAATTATTCCAGAAAGAGTCCGAATCTATTTGTGATCAAATATATATTCATCTTCATGAAATATATTAATATTTTCTTCTATTCTCCTAAAATCTTCTTGTTATGGTTCATTGACTATATCTATTTAGTCACATGACCATAGGATCACCACATTATTGTATCATGTGATTGTAACTAGTTCTTATGATATATTTATGTTATCTAATCATGTGTAAATACAGTCATCCTTAACTAACTAAAGTTTTTTAAATCATGACATGCATGAAAGATATCAATTTCATACATGCACTCAGTAAGATAGATCATGTATCATTGTCTTGGATTGATAACACATGGTGGCTGGTGGTCTCGAGCTCACACTAACATAAGCCCCATCTAGATGTTAAAGATGATAGTATTAATCAAATATGCACTACATGGGATCAAATAGTTGGTGGAGATTAATCTAATTGGAACACACTTATTATTGAATTTTTTAATTGATAGGTGAAAAGAGAGTGACATCCTACATCCCACATCAAAATATTAAAGCAACATTGCTCCACTTTATAATAAAATCGGTGTATGATCACTATTCAAGTTAGCTATAAGGATTATCACCCAACGCACCATTCACACACCATAGGCTTCAACCCAATGGGCTTCTAGGCCAACCCATGAACCTTCCGAGTGTTATCTCTATGGTACTTATACACGAGTCCACCCACACTATGTGCGTACTATACCTTCCCATGATCCACTTTAACCCATAGGATTTCCTAGGCTGGCTCCCTTTGGTGTGGTTAGCCTTTGGGTCCCACTGAGCCTTAGTCAAGCCGAGCCTAGACTAGCTAGTGGGTTGGCTCTAATGATTTAATAAGGACACCACTTATCATAATATACATCAAGATATTCTAATTAATAATAAAATATAACTCTTTTCTCAAATATACCGCAAAAGTATTCTTTATACAATAATTGTATTAATATATTATGGCATGGAATTCTTCATATCCTTGTCTTTATATAATAAGAGATATTGCATGGTATTATTATTCTACAATATTGTACTGAATAATTTTTCCTCTTGGATGTATGTATTTGGCATTAAGATTTGTCAAAAAAAACTTTTATAATTAATATGAAAAAATTATCAAGAATTATATATAATTTCCTCAAGTGAATTCATAATAATTTTCAAAGAATCACTGCTTCATCCACCAACACATATTGACCTACTAAAAAAATAAAACATGGGATCAAAAATATACCCCATTGTATTTTCTTCATTATAATCACATATCATAAAGGAATATATGGTGGTAACTTTCTCCCCCTTACTCAAAATGAATATGAAAAGGGTAAATGAGGTCTTCTCAACTCATATTTCTTATTAAAAGCATGATTTTCTCCTTTCTAAAAAAATTTAATGATCACTTCTAAGAGATGAGTGATCTCACATGGTTCTCTTAGAAAATATCCTTTAGTAAATCAACTCTAAGTATATATAGTCTAACAAGGTGTAGAAAAAAAGATAGATACAACCAAGGATTTATAAGCTATCCATAAAATACCATTCTAGTGAAATCATACTCATACCTTCTCATTTCTCTTATAAGGGTTGGAAATATTCATATTTAATAATAAAAAGTTAAATCTTTCAAATAATTCTACAAACCCATTATAAATTTCAAGTGAAAAAATATATATCCCCCCTTTGTTTTATCTGTTCATCAACCAAGAATTCCCCCTAATTGATATTATTAATAAAATTATTAAAAAGGGTGGAAATGTGATTGGAAGACCTCATCTTGCAATTTTATAAAGTGGTTTAAAAGTTATAAATTCACTATATAGAGAATATTTTACCACATCATATCATCAATAATTTCCCTAAAAGGATCAATTCCATCTTCTTTAATTCCCTGCATTTTAGTAAAAAATCATTTATATATAATGGAAGAAGGTGGAACCTATTTATTTCATATAAATAGAATTTATATTTAGAGATTTATCTCAGTCTAGAATTATTCTTATTTTTTATTCCTTTGAAGGTGTGATTGATCTATCCTCATAAGTTGAAACTTCTAATGCATATGTACATTACTTTTAATTATTAGATGAATTTTTTTACATGCGATGTCTTGTTCATGATTTCTTCTTGGGATGGTAGAATTGTTATACAATATCTTTTATCAGGCTTAGTTTTTTCCCACCTTTAACACATAATAAATTTCAATTCATCATATGTAGATGACTTATTATGAAATTTAACATCTTAAATTATCACCACTTTCTTTCCTTTTACCCCAAAAAGTTTCTTATCATTATTTATTTTTTAACCTCATCCAGTTGGTTAGTATAGACAACAAACCATTTTTTCTTAATGTTCTCATATTTATTTGGTTTCACACATAACAAACTGGTGACTATTTCTTCATTCACAATTACATTGTGAGAGATCTCAATTGGTGATACAACTCTGCATTTCTCATATTTTTAACCTTCTTGACCACATTTTCCATAGACTTCATTCAAGAATGAAAATTCGTTCCTTATTGATTGTTTAGATGATGTATTCATCATAATAATCTCTTTCTAGGGTCATAATTTTATATGTTTATCATTGAACCTCCTTGATTCATGCCTTATTACTGTAAGATACATTTTATGCCATTTTGAATAAGATTTATGACTAAACACTCCGAAATACTAATAGTTCCCTTTAAACATTGATCTTCTAGAATCATAATATTTATTCTTTGAAGATTTTTTTCTTTCTTTTCACAGATTTTGGATGTTTCTTCTTAGGAGGAAACATTTTTTCTAAATTATTCCACTCTTCCATTATGGATTTTGTTCTGTCATTTGGCATTTTGGTCTACCCAAACTCATTATTTTCTCTCGAGAATTCATTTTTAGATGTAAAAAATGTACATCAAGTTTCATTAAATATAGAAATATCCCTTTTATATGGACCCTTCTTCTCAGAAACTTTAGAATATTCACCCTTATGATCATCATATTCGGTGTAATATTATTTCATATTTTTAACTCACTTTGAGTTGAAAGATAGATAAACTGTGTATTAGATAATTCTACCTCTTTTTGAACAAGTATTTCTTAAATATCATTAAACATCCTTTCATGTGTAGCTATATTCAACCTATTTTTTCTCTATTTAATGAAATAAGTTTTATTATTGTCGAATTTTTCACTTCCAAGTGAATTTTCATTAGAATTTTTTACTTTCTATTCTATCATAGCTTTTTTCTTTCACATATTCCCTTATCTAATTAAGATGTGTCTCTTATTTCTTGACATGTTCTTTATTTTCCTTTATCAGTTGTCTTTTTTTATTTTTCAGCTTTATGTTATATTAAATAGTAGCTTATATATTATCTTTCAATTACCATTATATTTGAGTTATATCATTACCTTATTCACTATCGAATGTGATTTTAATTGTTTTTTTCCCTATAAAGCTTATCTTATTACTAGTAGGTCAATCATATTATTCCCCACAACTTAATAATGAAAATTTATCAATTACCATACTCATCATATTTTTTCTACTTTTCTTTCATTACTTCTTCTTTTTCCTCTCATACTCACCTTTTTTTAGATTTTTTCTTTATGAATTATTCTTTATTATTAGATTCAGTGACATTGGATTTCTTTTTTAAATTGTTATATGAAATATGTAAAAACCCATGATAGTAGAATCACATTAGTGGATTATTTATGTTTTTTCTTATGTATCTATTATAAATCATTTTAAACTAGTCCCTCATTTTATTTTAGTCCACTTCAACTTCCTCATTTGAAGAATAAATTGATTTGGGTTCCCCTTCAACTCTATATTTACATTTTATCATGGATTTAAATACCATATCATCTTTTTCTTTCCCATTAAGTGCTTTTATATTTCTTATTTTATATTCTATAAGAATATTATGAGTCTATTATAGAGATATATCTTCTTTATCTTCTAGTGAAATAAATTTTGAACCAAATCTATCTATAAATTTTCTCATCAACTTCTTTTTGATGGTTGAGTCTTCAAGAGTTTCCCCAAAATCTTTGATTCTTCTTAAAATTTTATTTACTCTAGTAAATTGGTCATCAACTCTCTCATCATGTCCCATTTTATATCTTAAAATATATTTATCCTGATTTGTAACATAACTTAATTGATGTTAATATTTCCTTTATAATTGTTTCTCGATTTATCATGGATTTCCTTGGTGGTTTGGACACCCATAACTTTGGTGTGTACCTTTTCTGATAAAAACATAAATTTTACTTTGTGCCTTTCCATCCATCTCTAAGTTTCTATTATCTTAAAAATACATATGTGATTTCTTAACTTAGGATGTATATCCCACTATAACTACATCTCTCACATATACTACAAGTGATATGAGATATGGTATCATCCTATTTTTCAACCATGATAGTTTTCACAATTGAAAATAGATATAACCCTACTATTTAACAAATTTATAATCTCCATCTATATAAATCTATTGGATCTTTTAGAGGGGACCTTTCCTCTAATACTATTTTTTAGATCAAGTTAATATCGCTGAGAGGGGGAGGGTTGAATTAGTGATCCCTTTTTATTTTTACAAATTGTTTCTTTTCAATTAATCATTTATGTTTGGTTAAATCCTTGATCCACTCTTCTTGTGTCTCTAATTCTTACCTCAAATAATGTTATAAAAATAAAGGGAAAAAACATAATGCTTTATAAGTTTTAGTATAAAGACCAACTCCTTTTCAGGTTGGTTATTCTCCCCAACATGGATTCTACACTATAATATTATTATCAATTATAATGGTCGATACAGAGTCACAATTTTTATCCTAGAAATCCACACAAGAGTTTATTTATATGGAATCCCATAATGTTACAAGAATCCACACTAGCCTACTATAGAATATGTACTAGATGCATTTTCTATGGAATCACACAATATAATTCTCTTACTCCCAACTCCTACTTAGAAGATTCCTCATTTATTCAATACCTGATCCACTATAGGTTGATATATTGATCATACTCCAAAATATTTCTAAATATGACTTGATCTTGCACCTATTCATGTACCGTTGTAAAGATTGTGGCCTTCTTTAATTAATTCTTATCACTAGTGTTTGATTAGTTACATCAGTGCGACTATTATCGAGATATTATTATTTATTCTTAAAAAGAAGTTCTATCATTGATTTATGTGCACAAGTGATTAACAAAACCTATTAAATAATATTATATACAAGAAAGATCTTTCATAGTGTCACTTAGTCTACCTTCTTGAATCTTCAAACCTCATGCATGAGTGATACACTGCATGGCCTTCTAATTTATGTAAATCATTGAACATAAGAACTATTTATTTATTATTTTATATAAAAATAAAATGTTTTTGAAAAAGTCAATATAATTCAAGGATAAGTAATTCAAGCATTAATTAATGTTATCATATTAATCCTTTTTTACGTATTCATGTAAGAAAGCATAGATTTCATGCGACCTTTATCTTCTTCTCTTTTCTTAAGTATCTTCACATAAGAAATAAGGTCATTTGCAAGATACTAATCCCATGGGTTATTCTCAACTTCTTTTACATAAGCAAGATGTGATTCACATGAAATATTCTAGAAATATGAGGTTTTTCCCATGAGTTCCTTCATGTGATAAGAGATGTGTATCTAAGGTGTCTTTCATGTGACCTGAGTTGTCTGGGGGTCTATCTCAAAATATGTATGATGCCTAGATAGACTGCATGTTTCTTCTTTGTTGGATATTTTTTTCTATGACACCTTTCACATAACCAAATAGGTTTCTATGAACTTATTCATGTAATATTTTCATGCATAATTCTTTTTTCCTTCATGTAAATGGTTCCACTGAGTTCTTTATTTCGATAGTTAACAAAAAATATTAAAGGGAAGACCCATTATTCATTTCTCATGCATCAGTTTTTACATAGGAGGATACACCAACTCTCCTATACTTCTCATACCATACCATATACTCTCTAAAACACCTGATGATCTCACGATCTCATGAATGTAAAAACGTTCAACTTCTTCAAACATCATGCAACGTTGGAGTGATCCCACGATTCACATGATAACTTCACATGATCACTTAATTGATCATGTGATTACTTGTTGGAAATATTCTTAGTTCTATAAATAATTCCGAAATAATTCTATAAAAATATGGAAGCTATTCACGATCATAGATCTGTTTATATTCATGTGACAACTTCGTGGTTGTCTTATGTTCATATGACATTTTTGCACAATGGGTTATTGATTCTCTCTATTCAGTCATGTGATCTTAATATCATCACATGATGGTATCATGCGATTTTCACTGGTATATATTACAACATCATGTGATGTCTTCATGTGAAAATTCGATCATCCACAACCAATGCAAGTTCTTTTAATCATTACATGCCTGAACGACATCGATTTCATGCATTTCCTTGGTAAGATTGAAAATATATAATTGACCTTCCTTAAAAAAACATGGTAGTAGGTCTTCTTTAGCTAATTTCAATAAAAGTATCATTGATAGGTTGAAGATGATAGGCTTATTCGAATTTGCACTGCATGAGATCCAACAGACATTGGAAATTAATCTGATTGGATTTACCTCATTATTTCTATCTTTTTAATAGACAGGTTAGTAGTGTGTAGTATCCGGCATCCAACATTGAAATATTGAAGTAAAAAACACCATATTATAAGAAAATCAGTGTCTAATCACCTTTCGATCTGTTTGTGATAGATCATCACCCATCACACCATTCACACACCATGGGATTTGGCCCAGCAAGCTTCTGACCTAACACATTTGCCTTCTGGGTGGACTCTCTATAAGACATGTACATGGTCCTGCCCACACTATGTGTGAAATATGTCTTCCCATTCATATTTTACACCCATGGGATGGCCTAGGATGGCTCCCTTGGGTATAGTTTCCTCTGAGTCCCATTGATCCTTGGTCGAGCATAGCATATGCTAGCTAGTGGGTTCACCCCAATTTTTTAATATGGTCGCCACTTATCATAATACACTTAGAGATAATCTAGGTTTAAATGAATCACTAATCCTTTCTCAAATATACCCCTGAAGTATTTTCCATGCAATATATGTATGAATATATTGTATCATGACACTCTTTATATCCTCATCATCAAGAAATAAGATATATTGAATTTTTTTATTCTTTTCCAACATTGTACTAAAAAATGTTTCCTCCTTTAAAAGAGTATTTAACATTAATAATGTTTCAATAATTATCACAATTTACATGGAAAATTAATTAATCATGAAATCCAATTCTATCAAGTGAATAACAATTTTGAAGCATCAACACTTCATCCACCAACACATATTGAATTACTAACAACAAATGAAATATGGTCTCAACAAACCTCATAATATGGTTTATTATGATTTTTTATATGCTCAAAATGTCCCTTTTTGGTTTATTAAATGTCCATATATAATAGTAACTAATGTAATAATGAATATAAATGAAAATATGGTGTCTTTTAGAATAGGAAACCGAATGAAATGGGAGCTATATTAAAAAATCTTGAGGTTACTCTTAACTAGTTATAACAAGTTATGATTAACAGCATGAACCTAGGTGGGTTTCCTAACACATAAAATAATAGACAAATGAATATCTATGGAAGTTATGTTGATAAAGATCATAAAGGTAAAAATATTAAAGGAACTATGTGTCATTAATGTGGAATGATGCTCCCAAGAAAATTCTTTAAAATAATAGAAAGATGTTTTATATCTATTAAAGGATGGAATAAAAAAATAATCTTCTAAGGAAAAAGTAAGAGTTCAGTTAACACCCTGAATAGGAATAATTGTTTTACAAAGGAATAAATTGAATGTTTTAAATATAGGGAGTATGGGCATTATGAAAACCGATATCCTTGGGAGAATGATCAATAATGGGATCAACTAGACCATACAGGGGAATGTTTAGTAATACATAATCCCATTATTGATAAAGATTAAGGAATTGATAATGACATATGAAATTTATGAACTATATATTTAAATATGTTTTTATTTTACTAAATCGTAATACATGATTTATATTTTTATTGTAGTAATTAATTATTAAGTAATAAGCTACAAAATATTGGTTAATAATTAAATTTTAATGATTATGGTTTTTATATATAAGGATTCAAGAGTTTTGATATTGTGGTATTTTTAAGGATGATCAAACATTTAAAGGATTAGAAATTAATTTTGAAGTTTTATGTGATTGGAATATTTTGGGAGATATTTATTGAGTCTTGGAAAATGTTTGAGGTATATGAAAAACTTATTTTTAACATATGAAAACATTATTTAATGATTAAATCTCCTTCCATTTTATGGAAAAAGGTTTAAATGTATTGATAAATTTTAGGTTTCATATAATCTTTGATGATTAATGTTATTTTTGATGATTTTAAACATATTTTTGGGAATGTTATAGGAATAATAGAAATATATTATTTACAACAGGACAACCCACAAGTTGGTTGATGACCTGTCACATCTGGTAAGTTTGTGGGGCTTGAACCCACAACTAAATGACAATAAGGCCCCAACGCCTACCAATGGCCTATATGAAGTCTTTATATAACCATTGGTTTGAAAATTGATTTGGTTATTAGGTGATTAATGTTATTTTGGATGTATTTTTCTATTTTGAGAACCTTATTTGATCAAGGTAAATAGAATTTTATGGTATTTTATTAAATTGTATTTAGGAAGAATATATATTTTTAATGTGTCTTTTTAGTGATTCAGGTTATTTATGTAAATGATTAGAATATTTTGGATATTATAGGATTAAATAATATAAATTTTTACGTATACGACATTATATTGATTAGAGAAAAATGTTAAATATATTTTGGAAGAATATGTGATCAAATCCTTCCGATTTTTTAATTTCAACCTCAGTCTGGGAAATTTAGAAGAATGTTAAGTCCAATTATTTATTTATTGATCTATGTTGAAATTTGGGTGTTAACGTTGAGGCTTTGGGTATTAATTTTGAATTTCTTTATATGAATGTTTATTCTTTGGAGGAATTATATTATATTGTGCTCAATATTTTGGATTTAGTTAATTTTAAAAGATATTAGGTATTTATTTTATCCATTTTCTAAGTATATTATCTTCTAGATGTTTATTTTAATGTTTTATTCATAAAAGGTTCATCTCAAATACACTTAATTTTAAAACAAAGATGAAATTGCGGTGGAAATTGATTAAAAGATGAAATTATAATTATCAAGTAAGTATATTTACTTATTCTATTAGATTAGATGGTTAAGAAATTATCTGACTTTAGGAAAAAGATCTCAAAATAAAAATGTTATCCTATTACCTTCATTTATGATAAATTGATAGTCTCTCCACCCACCTCAAATTTATGAATTTTTTAGTGAACTTTCTCCTAACCATATTCTCTATCTATCTCTATAAGTCCTTGGGTGTTATTTTTCACTTCCATGTCCATATTTTCATTTCCCCCCAATGTTTTCTTATATGGTAGCATAGTTATGTGTTGTTTGAGATGACCATTTTATTTCCCTTTTACATTTTTCAAGAGGAATTTTCTTAACCCATTTTACGAGGTGGGATTTCAAAAATGGTTTTTTAAAAATTCAACCTCTAATTATTATCATCGAGTTCAAAATTGAGAGAATTTAATTTCTATAAAGGGGGAGAATGTAATATGCCACAATTATAAAATAATAAAAATGTTCAATAGTGTAAAAAATAAAAACAGAATATTATTAATTAATTGAAACAAATACAACATTTTTGTTTAATTGGAGAGTATGAATAGGTGTAATGACCTATAAATTTTTTCAATGGAATTTCCCTTCTTATAATTATGTAGTATAAAGCACAATCATCATATAGAGAAACCAACAACACATTATTATCATAAATTAAGAATGATACATTGGTTAAAAAATTAACCTAAAAGAATTCCAAATATTATATCATAAAAATAAATATAAATTAAAGTAAAAAACATATGATAATTTGGATATGCTCGATCCACCAGAATGACCGCACTCATGAACAAATCTGTATAAATAGAACATAATTTCAAAAATATAGAGATCATTTTAAAGAAGAAAGTATATTTAAACTTAATAGATAGTAGAAATAAATGAATAATAAATATAATAATATTTATTTATAGGAATTATAAAACTCAGGTGACCATTATAAATCTAACCATTGGAATAGTAATCTGATTGTTGGAATTGTAACCTGACCATTGAAATAATAATCAGACTGTTGGAATAGTAATTTGACTATTAGGAATAGTAATCTAACTATTATAATAGTAACCTCACATAAATAAATGTAAAACAATATATAGGTATGTTATAAAATAAAAAATATGGTATATTTATATCATGGAACAAGTAAATAAATGTTTTAAAAATGATAAATTAAGTGTTTCTATTTTTATGAAACATAAATGTTTTAATCACACATTTATAATAAATTTAATAAATTAAAATAGATTTTATTTTCCTAAAATGGATTTATAATTAATATTAAGTTGTATTATTATGATAAGATAATTTTATAATACCATAAATAATTTTTCAAAGGATCATAAAATCTATTATAATATTAAAATCGATATTTTTTTAAATAAATTAGGATTTAATTTAAAAATTAAATTTCTCATAGTTAGGAAAAAATCATAAAATTTATTTTACTTTTTATATTCACATATCAAAAAATGGTTAGGGTGAATTTTTGATATTTTTATAAAATAGTTGACTTTTTTTAAAATATTAAAATAGTATAATTTATGGTATTTAAAAGAATCCTGCAAGGTTTGAACGCTGCACCTGATACCTGAGAGGGAGACCCTGAACCAACCGAGCTAAGAATTTTATATGTTAAATATACATATATAAGCTAATATATATTAATCCACTCCACATCACGTATTCAAAAAATGTAGCCTCGGGGATTCGAAACCGCGCCTCCAGCATCCAGTCCCGCCAGCTCCCCACATCATACCAAACAAGCTGTTAATTTAATCTGTTATTTATTCATATATCGGCCTATATATATTAATATAAAAGTTAATTAAATTCAAAAAAATCTGCTATGGAGACTCGAACCGACGTCTCACAATGGGAATCAACACCGAATTTCAGTACATCACCAACCGAGCTGACATTGTTACTTATTATATACAAATTCATCTGCTTATATATGTTAATATGATTCATGAAAAAATGTCTCCCCGCCAAAAAATTTTCGTGTCCCGCCTAATGTTTCTTTCCCGCCATAAAGTGGAAAATCTATACCCACGGTTCTAGAAAACCATGGGTATAGGTCTTCAATAAAAAACCTCAATACCTACAGTTTTGAAGAACCATCGGTATAAATCTTCAGAAAATACCCTATACCCACGGTTTTCTCCAAAACTGTGGGTATAGCTCTTAAAAGAAAACAATACCCACGATTTTTGGCACAACCATAGGTATAGGTGACCTATACCCATGGTTTTGGAAAACCGTGGGTATAGGTTTACATACTATCCCTATACCCACGGTTTTGGAAAACCATGGGCATAGGGGTACTCTATACCCATGGTTTTTTGCAAAACCGTGGGTATAGACCTATTTTCCAGTAGTGTTTCTTAAATTTTCATCTTAAGGATGTGAAGTTTGAAAAATGATTTCTCTAAGAGGTTTTGTGAATTCTTGTTTAACTTTAATAAAATAAGTTTTCTTAAAGTGAAAAGATAACCTTAAGAAACATATTTCTTTAAGGCTAATAAACATTCCTTGAGAAATTTTTATATCATCCTTAAAGGTTCCAATGGAATTTTTAATGTATACAATTAGCCCTCCCCCCCTCTTGTATTTGAGAATCTCGTTCTACATATTTGATCCTAAAATTGGTATTAGAGGAGATATCTGAAATAGTTATATTCACATATAATTTTTCTTGCTCAATATTTCATTATTATTAATTCTTTTATATATTTTTTTGATTACATACATTTTCTGCTAACTAGTTTTGTGGAAAAAATCTTCTTTTAAGAATGACAAGCATTCATGTTGGATCTCTATACAATCTCAATCCTACTAGACCACTGATCATTGATGGAAATTACTATGATTAATAGATAGATATAATGAACACCTTTGTGATAAACATAGGTGTAGACAACTATATTATGTTAACTTGAGATTGTAAGATTCCTAATAAGGAAATTACAACCTTTACTAATCTAGAAAAGGTAGAATACCTGCTGAACATTAAGGTAAGAAATACTTTTCTTTGTTCCATGAATAGAAAAATATATAGACAAATTTTATCTTATGAAGTTGCAAATATAATTTGGAAGAACCTCAAAGTAACTCACTTTGGAACTTCAAAAGTCATTGAAACTAGAAGAGCCATGTTCAGAGCTGAGTATCATGGTTTCTGTTTTCCTTATGGAGAACCCATATGTAAGCTTCAACAATGATTTTTGACTATTTTCAATAGCTTAAAATCAATGGGTGAGAAAGTTTTAGATGATTATATTCTTGTAGACAAGATTATAGACATCATGCCTAACGAATGGGAATCCAAGAGGATGTCTATAGATGAGAATAGGAAAGTAACTCATATTTCTCTTAATGAGATGTTTGGAACTATTCTTCAACATAAAACCAAAATGAAGAGAGATAATGATAATATTAAGAAGAAGAATATAAATGGAGGTGTTAATTTTAAAATTACTTCAAATAATAAGAAATCCATGATTCCTAAGAGGGTTACAATTTCCAAATCTAAGAAAGTTATTATTCAATCTGAATCTAGTGAAAGTGAAGCTTTAGAAAATGAGTTTGAAAATTTTTCTTGAAAAATGAACAATATCGTTGGACAGAAGAACTTTCAATATAGATACAAGAATAAAGACGGAAAATAAAATAAATATGGAGAAGTGAAGTGCTGTTAATGTAGACGAACTGGTCGTACTAGACCTGATTTTCCCTTGCTTAGGAAGAGAGAAAAGAAAGATAAGAATTCTGAAAGTAACAAGAAAAAGTTCTATAGATCAAAGCAGAAGAAATTCATAAAATCCAAAGACACATGGAGTGTAAGTGGTGGAGATTCTTCTGATAATTCTTCAGAATATGAATCTTATGGAAAAAATAATATTATACTAATAGCCAAAGATCCATTTCATAATCATTTTCTTATGTCTAAGGTACAAACTGTTGAATCCTTAACTATTATGTCTTTAAGTTAAAATTTTCCTGATAAGGATTTTTATTTAGATAAATAATCCAATTCATCATACAGTGATAATGATTTTCCTTCTTATGAGAAATTATCTAGATTTTTTATGTTTCTTGAAATGAAAAACTATAATATTTATAAGAAACTTGAAAAATAAAATTCTAGGGAATTTATTTTAACAAAATAAATTTTCGGTCTTACCAAAGATCTTGATAATAAAAATGTTGTTTTACAAAATCTTTCTATGAAACTTGAGGAAGTTAATTATAAGAAGTATAAACATTATAAGGATTATAAAAACCTACTTTTTAGAAAAATATGTTTTAGGGGATAAGCATAAATCTAAAGATATTATTCTAGAGGATAAGAATTTAGTCTTGAGACTAAAATCTAAAATATTTTCCTTGAAGAAACTTCTTGAAAATTTTACTTCTGGTAAGGAAAATTTTGATAAGATATATTCTCAAATCTGACCTCATGATAATATTCAAGTATTAGGTTATTCTCATGAAAAAAATTAGAAATAATTATTTTGTTCCTCCAAGAGCTCCCTTTTTCACTAAATGTCAAAGTGGTGGCATTGGAATAAGAACTATTCTTTAAATAAAGTTCGATCCCTTGGATTTTATAAATCATACTTTTCTAAACAAATGTGGATACCCAATATTTTATTATCTAATAATTCTGGATCTAAGAATGTTTGGATTCCAAAAACCTAACTCTTTCTTTTTCAGAATAATAAATGTAGTACCAAAAACATATGGTATATGGATATTGGATTTTCCCGGCACATGACTCGTAACAAATACTATTTCAAAAATATTTTAAATACTAAAGGTTGAAAAGTAACCTTTGGATATAACTCTTAAGACGAAATTTTCAGTATAGGTAACATTATTCTCCTTGGTAAAGCTGTTATTTCAAATGTTATTTTTATAAAAGGCCTTAAGCACAACCTGATTAATATAATCCAATTATTTGATGAAGGTTAGCTTGTGAATTTTAGAAATGATAAATGTTTAGTTCACAATTCTAAGGATGAGTTTATTCTCTCTACCCTTCGGCATGAGAATGTATACACCTTTAACCTAGAAGACCTTAGAAGTCAAGATCTACCTTGTCTTAAAGAATTTAAAGATTAATCAAAGATTTGGAATAGAATACTAGGAAACTATAACTTAATGAATATTAGTAAACTTTCTAAGAAATAACTTATTTAGGATATACCGGAACATAGGTTTGATTATTCAAAAGTCTATGATCCTTATAAATATGAAAAGCAACATAAATCTAGCTTTAAATATATAAGTGATATTGCAAATTCTAATTCCTTATAGTTAGTGCACATGGACTTATTTGGTCTAACACAAATTGGATGTATTGAAGGAAAATATTAAGTTTTTGTTTTTGTTGATGACTACAATAAATTTACTTGGGTCTATTTTCTTGCAAAGAAATCTAAAGCCTTTTCTTATTTCAAAAATTTTAGATCTCAAGTAAAAAATGAGGAAAATCTATTGTTTAAAACTCTTCATAGTGATCATGGTGGAGAATTTGAAAATTTGGATTTTGAAACTTTTTGTCGTAATAAGGGTATTATTTAAAACCTTTTAGCTCCAAGAACTCCTCAACCAAATGGTGTTGTTGAAAGAAGAAATTTTATTCTTCAAGATATGACTAGAACCATGTTGAGTGAAAATTCTATAGCTAAGCATTTTTGGGCTGAATCTGTAAGTACTTCTTGTTATACTATAAATTGATTTTTAATAAAACCATTTCTTAATAAAAAACCTTAAGAGTTATGGAATGGTAAAAATCCAAAAGTTTCTTACTTAAATGTTTTTGGTTTCAATGTATTCATCTTGAATATTAAAGATAACTTACATAAATGTTCACCCAAATCCGATAAAGGAACTTTCATAGGCTAATACACTATCTCTAAGGTATATAGAGTTTTTAATAAAAACACTTATACTGTGGAAGAAATAGTACATGTTAATTTTGATGTAAATGATTCTTTTGTATTCAAATAACCTGAACTTATTTCTAATATATTTTCTAAAACTTATCACCAACCTTTGATAGAATATCCTTCAGTTGAGGATAATGTTCATGAAAATATTTCTGAAACATTTACCCTGGAAGATTTTCTACCCAATTTTAATGAACAAGTTTTTCAAAATCAAAGTTAGTTTCTAATTAGGAATCATACCAGTGAAAATATCATTGGTAATGTTAATCAACCAATAAAAAATAGAATTTCTTTAAGGAATGAAGTTTAAAATGTTGCATTTCTCTCCTAATTTGAATCAAATACTTCTGAAGAAGCCTTGGGTGATAAATATTGGATAAAGTATATGCAAGATGAACTCAATGAATTCATAAGGAATCAAGTATTGACCTTGGTTGAAAAACCTAAGGAAACTTTTTTTATTGGAGTAAAATGGATTTTTAGAAACAAATGTGATGAAAATGGAATTATTGTTAGAAATAAATAAAGATTAGTTGCTAAAGGCTATAACCAAAAAGAAGGAATATACTATGAAGAAACCTATGCTCTTGTATCAAGGTTTCAAATATGTCTGTATTATTCAATTCTTTGTTGAATTATTTGATTTTATACTTTATCAAATGGATATAAAGTGTTCCTTTCTTAACAGTTATGTATAGGAGGATCTTAATGTAGATCAACCCCCTTGTTTTGAAGAAACAAAATATCCTAATCAGGTTTACAAACATTCCAAAGATTTATATGGACTTAAACAATTCCCTAGAGCATGGTATGATAGACTTTTAGGATTTTTAATTCAAACTAACTATGTTAAGGGAACCGCTGATCCAACACTTTTTATTAAAAAAATAATAAAGATGTTTTTATTATTCAAATTTATGTTGATGAAAACATCTTTATATCAACTCAACAATCCTTAACTAATTCTTTTTTGAATCTTATGAAATTGTTGTTTGAGATGAGTATGATGGGTGAGTTAAATTTTTTCCATGGTTTTCAAATTTCTCAAAAACCAAAAGTAACATACATATCTCAATATAAGTATATCAAATATCTTCTTAAAAAGTTTGGGTATGATAATTCAAACTGTATAATCACTCATATAGGAACCTCTAATACTCATGATATTGACGAAGCAGGGAAACCTATGGATCAAGCATCTTATATAGGGTTAATATGAAGATTACTTTACTAAATAGATATTCAACCTGACATAATGTTCTCAGTATGCTTAATGTTCTCAGTATGCTTATGTGCAAGATACAAATAAAATCTTAAAAAATCCCATTTAAAGGCTGTAAAAATAATTTTTTGGTATTTAAATGGAACTTTATATTTGGGACTATTTTATTCTTATAGAAAGTTCTTTTGAACTTAAAACTTTTTTGGATGATGTCTTTGGTGGTTGTAAAATGGATAGGAAAAGAACTTCCTTAACATGTCATTTATTAATAGATTCCTTAGTTTCTTGGTCTTTAAATAAACAACATTCTGTAGCACTTTCCACTGCTAAAGCTAAATATGTAGCAATTGGAAGTTGTTGTGATCAAGTTTTATAGATGTAACACACACTCACAGACTATGGTATGAGTTTTACTAAAACTAAAATAATGTGTTATAACACAAGTTCAATTTACCTAAGTAAAAACCATTCACATAACTCTCATGCAAAGAACATAGATATTAGACATCACTTTCTAAGGGATCACACATTTAAAATAGATATTATTCTTCAATTCATCAGAACGCAAGAACAACATGCTGATACTTTTACAAAACCATTACCTTCCTATAGATTTGAACACATTAAATAAAATCTAGTAATGAACTTTGTGAGGTAATCATTCTTTTCTACTTCTTGTTTAAATCATCTCCTAACATTATGTTACTCCTTATTTCAGGGGGAGTGCATATTCTTGTTTATTTTTTTCTTACTTTTCTTTCTTGAAAAAAATTTCTTTCTCCTTAAATTTTTCTCTAAGAAAATCCATATTAACTTTCTGTTCGTAATTGAAATTATCATAATTGAAATTCTTGGAATTTAAATTCCCAAAATTGAAATTCTCGAAGTTGAAATTCTTAGAATAAAAATTCACAATTTCTAAATATTCTAAGAGAATTCCTATAATATCGATAAATTCATTAGAGTTTTCCATAAGGTACACTTTCTTACTCTTCATCTTCTAATTTTAGGTTTAAATTGTTGGTATTTCAAAATTTTCAATTCCTTGTTTTCCTTACTTCAAAATATCAGAATTTATATTTTTTTCTACATTCATTCTCAACCGTTAGATCAGATCAGATTATTTTCAACCATTTCATTATCTTATCGAAGCTGAAAAGTCATAGCTTTGTCTCTATAAGGGGTTATTTGTTTATGAGCATCGCACCATCCGCACTGATCTCTGATCTGAATTTTTTTTGCCATTAAAGCCTTTGTTCAGTTTCCTTTATCTCTTTCACTCGGAATTACTCCTGAATCCTCAACAGATCAGATGCTTATTATCAAGGAAATAAAGGATTGGGTGATTGTTAGGTAAAGACTGGTACGCCTCAACATCTTTTCAAAGTATGACTCTCTTGTATCTAAGGTAATAAGAACTAACATATTGGAAAGTTTTTTTTGGATAAGGATAAAATTTAGGATCTAGTTTACCCTGACCTAGTTATTCAATTCCATGAATCCGTCACTTTCTTCCAAAAGGATGGCAAAGACATGTTCAAGTTAAAATGTTATGATAAGACTTATACAGTTCTTTATAATAAGGCAGTAAATGTTCTCAACATACCATATGAATGAGTACTTATTCTATGCTCTCATAAACTTCTGAAGAAGGAATGTTCTATTGAAAAAGACAAGGCTCTATATTACCTTGGTCTTGAGTATGTTAAGAACCCGAAGATTTCAAATCTTACAACAAATTACAAGATGGTATCTCTCTATTTGTAAGGTTTCCTTATTATAAGGAATATAGATAAGGACTCTCTAAAGATATGTGATATATTTGTTTTAGACTTTATTGTCAATGTAAGTAAGATAAACTTAATCAAGTATATCTTTCTCACTATCCAGGCAGTAAAAGGTGGAACAATCAGATCTTATATTCTTATGTATATGGAAGTTATCTCCGAGATAATTTTTGTGTGCCTTCAAGATATGGATGTCCCTTTCCATTTAGTCTCTAAGATGTTTAATATTTTATTTCTCAGTGATGATACTCTAATGATGATGGAAGTAGATTTTATACCTGAATCCAAAACTTTTGAATAATTGGGTATCCAGAACAAGGATGCTGTTCTAGAATCTTAAAAATTGGTACTTAAGAAAAGAAAACCTGAGGTACTAAGCTTACCAACACTGGTTCCTAATGTTCTAGTATCAACACCTCCTCCTACAAAGAAACCAAAAGCCTATTTCGATGCAACGATTGCAAACTGGAGAGAGAATGCAGCTACCAGAAAGGAAGGTGATTCTTCCTTTGGCCTAAATCCTATAGAGGCTAAGGCCTTAAAAATCAAGAAATATGAAAATCTATAGAAATAAATGAAAAAGAATATCTTGAAGAAGAAATCCCCAGAATCTCAAGTGTGACAGTCTTTATTGAAATATGAGGATAAGAAGTCTCAATAAGTATAGGAACCTCAAGTTATTCATAAAAAACCTAATGCCACTCTGGAAACCCAGAAAGCCAAGAAAGTCCTAACTTTATCGAAACTTCTTCATGAGATAGAAGATCAGATCATTGAAGAGGACAACTATGATGTTTTAAGGGAAGTGTAACATTATATTGGAACTCCTCAGATTTCAAATTTGAATTCTGGTTAAGAAGATCAATAGATTAAAGAAGAAGTTGAATTTGAAGTTGATGTAGAAGTTGAGATTGAAGTGGATGTAGAATAGAAAGATGAGTTGGAATAACAAATTGATAAAGATGAAGAGATCCATGAAGAAGAAAAAAAATAATAAACACAATAATAAGAGATTCAAGGGGAAGAAGATGAACATGGAGATCTATTTTATCCAAGTATCCAATAAACAAACCCTAGTATGAAATATTATCAAAGGAAAGAGTGATTTGGTTGAATCATCCAAAAAATAAATGCCTCCTAAGTATTCAAAAATGATAGAGAAACTTGATTCCTTAACTCCATGAAGAACTGGGAAAGGAAAAGATGTTTCAGGCTCTGAATCAACATCCTTGATTGAGAATGACTTTGTCAAGCTATCTTTAAGGATGTTGGTCAGCACTATTCTAGTTCATGAAATTATAGATGCCTAGAGTCAAATGATGCAAGAGAACCTGAATCAAAATATGTAATCTACCAATATTCTTATAGACATGGTGGTCAAGCAATAAGTGGACTTAGGTAATCTTTTGATTAATTATAAAGTTCAGAAGGTGACTTGTAAGAAAGTATTTAACCACACAAAAAACATCAATGAAGAGCTTAGATAGTTCTATGACTTCATGGATTCAAAAAGAAGAGATTTCAATACTTGTGAATCTGAGTTTAACAAAGTCAAAGCAACAATTTCTTATAAAGTTGGCCAACTCAATTCCATTGTCTGATCTGTAAGCAGTGAGAAGGATGTTAGAGCTGAATTAGTGAAAAAGGTGGATGCTCAAGAAGAAAGAATCATGTCCTTGAAAAAGAAGAACCAGTATTAGGATATCTTGCTGAAGAAGCTTCAAGGATATCATAAGGAAGTGAAGAAACTTAAAACTTTGATAAAAAAAATGTTTTCTGAGAAAAATAAGGATGGATTATTTTTTTCTGATGTTTTGTTGTAATGTAAACTTTATTTCCAAAATTTCCTTATGAAGTTTCTTACATATCCTGATTTTGTTTTTTCATGTCTGTTTTCTTAACCTTACAGGTACATCTTATACTTCTCCATTCCTTTTTAAAAATCACAAAGGGGGGAGTTTATTTTGAAGGAAGAATTTAATGAAGACTCCAAAGAGGGAGAATCTATTAAGAGGGTTAATTTATTAAGGGGGAGTATGGTAAGAAAGAATAATGCCTAAGTAAGGGGCAGTTTCTTTTAAGAATAAATGTTTATCTAAGTGATATATATATTCTTAAGAAAGAAAAACAGATGCTAAATATCTAGAATACGATCCTTCGTAAACATAACCTAAGGGGTAGTTAGTCGTATTCATCCCAAATTTCTTTTAAAAAAAGATAAGTTTTATCATACTTGTTTATCAAAGTAAATATATTCTTTCTTAACAAATTTGTTTTTTCTTTCCAAAAAGGGTGATATTGTTGAGTCAATAAGGTTATCATATGACTTCTTCATTCCTTATGGTTTTATGTTTTGAAAATCAAAAACACATTTTTTCTAAAGTTACGAATTTTTCATTTAGTTTGACTAATAGTTTTTTCATTGTGTTATACTTACATAATTCTCAATGTGTTTGATTACAGAAATCTCATTATTCTGTACTTACAGAATAATCATTATACTATACATACGAATATTTCATTATGTTTACCTATAGTTTTGACATTCTGTTTTCATGATACTGATTTTGGTATAAATGTCATAATGTTTTCATGATACTTATTCTGGTACAAATGTCATTATATTTTTACAATACCAAATCATGTACAAATGTCATACCATTTTTATGATACCAATACCCAAAAATAGTAATACCATTTTTCTCAATCTGATTTTCATTTTCTTAAGAATTCATTTTCTTGATAATGTTATAATTTCTATATTTATCATTCTAATATTATCGGATTCTACGTTTTTCTTATACTTAACTTTAACATAACATTGTTTTCTTATAAGAAATGATATTGTACAATCTGTTACAAACTAACCATTTTATGTTTGACACATGTCCCAATCCTTCTGAAATTTAAGGAAAATATGACCATTTGAGTGGAGATAACCATTGGGAAATTTTTTCTATAAAGACAAGTTCATTTGAATGAGAAAAGTAACTGAGTGATCATTGATAATGAACAGTGAATAGAAAAATGATCCAAGCTTGTGAAGTGATTTATAGAGAGAGAGGCTCTTAAAACTCTCATTGCTTCATGTGGATGTCATGAACAACTTGTTCAGTCATAAAAAACTTGTTTATACTTTCTTGGTGCAGACTCCGATCGTGATGATCGTGGGATTCCAAATTTGGAAGATAGAGGTTCTGATTTCCTTCTAAATCGTGGGCTTGTGGGGATAGCAAGATAGATACTAATCTTTGGATTGAGGGATTTCTTGGGTTTTGGTAAGACAGACTTTATTGAAAGTATAAATCAAGGAACATTTATCCAAGTTTGTTGGATACCCTTCTCTTTGGGTTATAAGAATCTTATTGTTACTTGTTTTCTATTTCCAGTTGTTACTATTCCGCTACTATTTTAACTTTTTTAAAGTTAGAAAATATAAAATGCATCTACTTTTTAATTTCATTACTCTGATTATATTAAAGATTCTATACACTTTAATGTGGAATCTTTATTTTATAAAAATCATTCTTAAGTTTTTATCTAATGGTTTTAAAGTTTAATAAAAGGTTTCTTTAAGAGGTTTTGGGAATGTTTTTTTAACTTTGTTACAATAAGTTTTCTTAAATTTAAAATCTAACCTTAAGAAATAGATTTCCTTAATGTTATGAAAATTTCCTTAAGAAAGTTTTCTATAAAAGATAAAAAAAACATTCACTAACTCCCCCTTAGGTTAACTTACCTTATGCACTATTGATTCTAAAACTCAATCTTGGTTGTGGGGTAGTTTATTTTATAATAAACTGCTTGGAAGAATGTGATTTCCAAGTGGAGGGGATTAAGTATCATATTATGACTCAATCCCTTATTAATTTCCATTGTTATATATTTTTTATTTCTTGTTTACTGTTCTTTATCTATTTTTTCCTTGATTTTAAATCATACCTATTTCAATATTCTTAACTGCTAAAAAAACTAATCTCCGATAGTTATCATAAATTATTTTCTTATATAGTATGTTTTATATGAGTATATTAGTTTCAAAATTTATGTTATTTTTCAAATTTATTTTAATTGTGCTATGATCGAGCTTTTAAAAACCTTATGAAAATATCATAACCTTTTAGAAATTCAAAATTATATATTTATACTTTTTTTAACTAATGGATTTTATTAAATTAGCTAATTATGTTTTTAAATTTTTTTATACAAATATTTTATTGGAAAATCAATTCACCTCCCTATTGAGTTATCCACTCCAAAAAACATTTTCAATTAGAGGATTTTTCAAGAAAACATTTTTATATGATCTAGTTTTTTTAAAGATCTTAAATTTATATTTTATTTAAATTTAATTATTTCAGAATAATAATAGATAATAATGAACTTACACTAATCAAACCCATTTCTTTAAGGGAACTATCTATTCTCAGTGGAATATTAAAATGAAAATTCACTAAGAAAGTATGGGATTTGATATTCGGACTATCATTGAAGATAAATATGAAAATCATCAAACTACATGAGCTTCTTAGAGGGATTCCACTAATACAACATATAATTGAAATGGTAAAGATATTGGTTCTTCATATTATTATTTAAGAGATATATAATTCAATATAAAATATTTTTTCACTTCTTCTTTCAAAATTTTGCACATACTAGTTATTTCTCATGAAGGAACTACCAATGTTAAAGAAATGTGCTTAAATACTTAAAATATTAAATATGATACATTTAAGATGAAACCTTATGAGCCTATTTTTTATATGTATCTCGAGTTTAAAGAAATCATAGACATGATGCATTCACTTTGAATGTTTATTAATAGCAAAGATAAATTGATAAGACATCTCATATGTTTACCTGAAAGATATATAGGATCTTTAGTTTCTATAATGGAATCATGTGACATTAGTAAGTTATCATTGAAAGTGTTTATTGGAAATCTGATGATCTATCTGGAGGAAATAAAAGGGAACAAATAAGAATAATACAAACCAAATAAAAGATCAATATCCTTTAAGAATTCTAATTTATAGAGAAAAAAATGGTTGAGAATGAAAGTTCCAATGATACTGAATCATCATTCGAAAGTTATGAAGATCTGTAACACTTGGCTAGACATTTCATGAATTATTATAAAAAGAATAATTTTTTTAATAAACCCAATTACAAAGGTAAATATGATAATATAGGGAATTAAATAAAATATAGAGGAAATGATGATTTAGAAAATGTTATAATCTACTATAAATGAAAAAGAAAATGACACATTAATGGAAATAGTCCCATGTTAAATTATAAAAAGAAATATTAGGAATAAAAAAATAGATATATAAAGGCTATGAAAGCCACTGGGAGTGACTTAGTGGATAGATAAAGGGATTCAGACTCAAGTAGGGATGAAAAACAAGATAGATCCAATATTTGTTTCATTCAAAACATATCTAAGTTATCAAATATTTTTCCTGCACATCCTTTACATATTTCTATCCTTTCTTAGAATTAAAATACTGATGAAAATATGTTTAGTGATGAATTATTTGAATAATTTATCATAATGGAATACATATTTAATGAATTATAAAATAAATAAAAAAGTTTTAAGAAGAATCATGTTATATCTTCTTAATTAGACACTAATTTTAGAATATAAAAGGATAATAATGATAAATATAATAAATAATAAAATTACCATAAATTATAAAATAATAAATTAAATAAATATCTAGAGAGGTCAACTAATAGAATGAATACATTAATCTATATTCTTGAAAAACAAACTTCACCTAAGTCTGCCACTAGAATTGAATATCAACCTACAAAGATAATAATTTGTAAATACAAATGTCTCCTGAGATCTAGTTATGCTAATTTAGTTAGTATTTATTATTTAATAGGACCTAAAAATGTTTTAGTTTTGAAAATATTAGGTATATTTATATTAAACTAGTGTGAAAATAATGGATTCCTAAAATTGATTGTTTCTAAAAAAATTAGATCCAATAAAATATAGGTACCAAAATCATGTTTAGTTTAAATATATTTTATAGAAAACCATCTTGAAGAGTTTGAGTAAAACAATATTATACATGTATGGTGGATATTCTAGACATATGATCAGCCACTACTCAAGTTTCCCAAACTTGAATAAAGTGGATGGTGGATAGTCACTTTTTTTGGTAATGCTAAATGAGAGATAATTGGCCTCAGTCAAATTGGTAAATCTAATATAGTTTCAATTTCTAAAGTATTATTTGTAGATGAAATAAAATATAATCTTATTATTATTTCATAATTGGGTGATAAATGTTTCCATGTTTTGTTTGAAAATAATGCTTTCCATGTTTTTGATGCTAAACATAAATTAATTTTTACTACTATGCAAAATGATAATGATTAAGATGTTGATTTAAATACCTCATTTTCATGAAATTTTTATTCTTTAAGTTACTTTTATAAATAATCTTAGCTTTGGCATAGGATACTAGGCCCTTGAAAATTTCACTCACATATAAATATAACTAGTAAACATTTAGTTAATTATTCATCCAAACCACATTTCTTAATATACATTGTCTGTAATCCCTAAAAAAAGGAATGTTACACAAAATATATTTCAACCCAAATAAAGAAGTTTCAAATTAAAAACCATTAGAGTTAGTCCACCTGGATTTGTTTGGAACTTCTAGAGTATCTAGTTTTTAATGAAAGAATTATACCTATGTTATAGAGGAAAATTATTCAAGATATTAATGGGTGTTTTTACTTGATCATAAAAGTTAATCTCTTTCCTATTTTTTCAAATGTACTAAATCTATAGGAAATTTTAGTGGAATTATATTTAAGACCCTGAGATGTGATCATGGTTGTGATTTTGAAAATCAAGATTCTAAATAATTATTCTCACAACATGGATATAATCATAAATGTTTTATCCTAGGACCATATAGTATAATAGTGTAGTATAGAGATGAAATATAACCCTTCAGAAAATTTCCATGACCATGCTCAATGAGTATGATTTACCTGATTTGTTTGGGAAGAAGTTGTGAATACATTTGTAATATAATTAATAGTTCTTTAATTTTACATCCTTTAAATAAGAAAACTTAGGAATTATTGAACGATATAAAATTAAATGTTAATTTATTTATATTTTTTGGATTCAAATACTTTATATTCAATTTAAAGATATTTTAGATATTTTTTCTTCCAAAAGTGGTGAAGGAATTTTTATTGGATACTCTAAAACAAGTGAAGTGTACGTGTTTTTTAATAAAGTGACTAAGATTGTAGGAGAATATTTACATCAAAATCTTAATGATACATATTCACATGAGTCTAATACCTCTTTATAAAATATGGAAGATGATCTTTTCCATATGAACATCAATTCTGTCAAAATATATGTGAATAATTTTGTTAGTTGTAATTAACGGCATAATCACAGACCAATAGATGAGAATGATGTGTCAAAAAATTATGTTCTTATATCTATTAGGACGCATATATATCAACCCTATATATAGTTATATGATATCTAAAAAAACTAACTCAAAATATATATTCTCTTAGAAAACAGTTTGAACATCAACATTTCTTATCATAGTCCGAACCTAAGAACAACAATGATGAAATTAATGATGAATTATAGGTAATGTAAGTGAAATCAGAATTAAATCAGGTTGAAATAAATTGAGTCTGGTAACTAGTTGATATACCCAAATAATAAACAACTACTAGAACTAAATGGTTGTTTGAAAAAAAGAATGATGAATTAGGAACAATAGTTAGAAATAAATCCAGAATGGTCTCACAAGTATAAATTCCAGAAGAATGTATTGTTTTTTCAGAAACCCTTTCACCGTTATCTAGAATTGAAGCCATCAGAATATACCATGATTATACATTACATTTGTATTTCAAACTATATAAAATGGATTTCAAAATAGTATTCTTGAATGGTTATATTATTTAGGATATTTTTATATATAAATCCCTAGAATTCAAAACCCTCACTTTCCAAATAATGTTTTTAAATTGAAAAAAAAATTATATGGTTTGAAACAAGATCCTAGAGATTGGAATGGTATGATTAGTTCAATTTATATTTTAAAAGGTTTTACTAATGGAATAGTTAATCCTATATTGTTTGTTAAAATAATTTCAAAATAATTTTTAGTTGTAAAAATATATGTTAATGATATTAATTTTGGTTCTTCAAGGAATTATTAATGTATCATGTTTTTAAAAATGATTAAAAATTAACTTGAAATAATTTTTATAGGTGAAAATAAATTCATCCTTGGTAATCGGATTTTTAAAAACAAAGAAGGAATTATTTTAAATAAAATCAAATACACTAAAGACCTTTTAAAAAAATTTGGTATAGATAGTACTATATGTATTGATATTCCCATGAGTACTAGATGCAAGTTATACCTAAATGAAACTATTAAATTAGTTTATTAAAACAGTTATATTGGTATGAATGGAGTCTTATTATACTTAACCAATAGCTAACCTGATATAATTTTTTATGTGTTTATGAGTGACAATTTTCAAGAAATCCCAAAAGTGTCATATTTAATAACTATTAAAATAATTTTCAAATACCTCAAAAGCACAAAAAAATTAGGATTTTTCTATTTTATAGGTCAATCATTTAACTTAGTGTGTTATTCAGATGATGATGGTGGTGGTTGTATGTTGGATAGAGAAATCATCTCTAGAACATGTCACTTTTTTGGTAAAGTATCTAGTTTCTTAATGTAGAAAGAAATAAAACACTATGGCATTATCCACTACTGAGTATGAGTACATAGTTACAGGGTGCTTTTGTGCACATATTTAGTGGATGAATCACACTTTAATAGACAATGGATATCAATTTCAAAACGTACCAATAAATTTTGATATTACAAGTGTGATAAATACTTCTAATAAACCTATATATCATTCTAGAACAAAGAACATTGATATTAGACTTCACATTTTGAGAGATAATTTTCAAAAAGGTGATATAACTTTTGAGTTCATTGGTACTGAACATTATATTGCTAATATATTTAAAAAAACCCTTGAATATCAATAGAATCAATTATATCATACATGAATTTAGTATGATAAATTATGCCTAATTAAATTTCATCCTTTGAAGTCATTTAAGTTCAATTTTAGCATCTTTTTTTTGAGTTTTTCTAAAATAAATCTTAAATTATGCTTCACATAGTCAGTAAGACAATCATGATTTATTTTCATATAGTTAGTATGCCTATTATAAACTCTTACACATTTGGTCTCCATACTTATTGTGAGTACAAAATCACAAGGTCACTATGCTTACCATTAAAATTTATTTCATCTGGTTAGCATACTTTCTATGAGGTCATGATTAGCATACATACAGTGATTATGTTAATAGATCCACGGTTAGGAATCCGAACATGTATATTTACTTATAATTTCTCATGAGACCATTTTTTGTGATATTAATTATTTTTATTATTGTTTTAATATCTAAATGATTTTAAAATAGAATTTGAATCAGAATCCAAAATGTCCTATATCTTTTCCCTGATATCTCCTCTATCATTTTAAAATATTTTAAACTGATAGAATTCTCCTATCTTGAACCCCTCTCTCTCCAACTCAATCTTCTATGTTTCTTATCCCTTATATTAAATTTTTTGAGATATAAAACCAAAAAAAAATTATGATAGTGAAGTGTTATTCTAATGTTGTGCCTCCTTTCAAGCCATCTCTTACTAAGAAATCAATGAAATAGAAAGGTAGTACAAATGCATTTGTAAATCCAATTAATCCTCATCTTTTTAAATATATAGTTTCTATAGAAAAATAAGTTTATTATTAGTGGTTCAAATCAAGTTAATAATTAATCTAGAATGTGATTCAAAATTTAGGATGGTCATCTTAGTTTAGAAAAATGAGATGCGTTTTTTTCCAAAACATGAGAAAAGAGATACAGTCAAAACATTGGGCAGTGATGAATTTGTTAAATTTCCCTCAAAATGGTAGGAAATGTACATGGATGTTCTATATAAAAAATAATATGAGGAGTACTAAATCTCTTATCTTATTGATCATAATAACTTAAAACTTCATAGTGCTTTAGATGAACTAATTTTGAATGGAATACCCAAGAGACTATTAGTTGTAGAGTTGAATGGAAAATGCAGGCTTATATTTAAATTCATTTAGAATTTTACATTTCCCAAAAAAGGGTATTTCAACATCCAGAGGCATTATGATCTATGTTTATTGTTTTTTTATGAAGAATAATTTTTAGATTATTTATTGTATATATTAAATGAGACATATGGTTGAGTTGTGTAATCCTTCATCAAGGTTCAGTTATTTACCTTATCCTAGTTTCGTTTTAGACTTGATAGATTGTAAAGTATTAATTCCTCAAATAGAGGAAATAATAACTTCTTATGATAGATTTTATCTTACTCCAAAAACTTATAAGTAAAAGAGATTTAACTGAAACCCATGGAAACAGGAATTTGTGGCTAACTCAAAAAAGATATATATAATGTTTAATCCAATAAATTACCATGTTTTATCTAGGGATCCGGTTGATCTATGTCTTGAACCTGATAAGGGGGTATAATATTCAGATGATAATTTTTTTCTTTCTAAATAAAAAGAAGTTGAAGTATCTATTGAGGAAGTGTAAATAAAAGAATAAATTGAATCTATAGACCTCGATTAGGAAGAAAGATAAACTCATGATGATGATCTAGAATGGGATAAGTCTGGTGAATCTAATTTAGTTAGGGTCTATTGACGCTCCTTTCATCACAGAATCTAAATATCAGAAAAGGGGAATATCTGAGCTCAAAGTGATTCAACCTTTGAAGAAAATATCAAAAATCGACAAAGGCATGAACAAAGGATCAACAACAACTGCACTGCGCAAGTTTTATCACTGTCGCGCAAGTACACTTGCGCGACGCTCTTGATCGCGCAAGTGACTTGCGCGACCTAAGTGATAACCGCCCGGTAACCGCCCGGGGTCTTCTCCTGCCTATAAATAGACCCTGTGGGCCCCCCATTCGAAAAGATCTTTTTCCAGAAACTTGGATTGAAGCTCCCGATGCCCAAGTCTCTTCTCAAAGATTCTGGAACACTTCTAAGGTAATTTCTTACCTAGAACGGAAGATCTAAAGAGAGGGAGGAAGGCCTAAGTGTTGAAACTCATCAACACTTGCGCGCTTGAATGCCCAGCCCTTAAGGGAACTGGTCATACTTGCGCGCCGCCTTATTCCTTCAATAGAATTTGTGCATCCCTTTTCTGGAAGAACCTCAACGGGATTATAAAGGGTTTAAAAAGGAGTCGCTCAAGTATTTCAATTCCGATTGAAAATCGTGCAAGTACACCATGTATCGCGCAAGGTATACATACGCGACCAATACTTGCGCGCCCACGCAAGACTTGCGCGCCTTTCAAGACTTGCGCGCCCCTACCTTTCTGGGTGCCCATCTTGCCCATTTTTCCCCTCTTAATCCATTTCACCTTTCCCATTCAAGATTCAGTCTTCAAGATACTCTTCAAAGCCATTTATGTCATGATTTATTGATTTGACTTCCTTATCTTAAAGGAATTTGGTGGAATATCTCTCAAAACATAGTGATTTATACATCTTTTTGTCACCAAAGATTGAGAGTTCGTTCATTCAACCTCATCCTTTAAGATGAGAGAATCCTTAACCTGGGTCTCCTTTTCAGGAATAATCTCCAGTTATAAATCCTTTAATCTAGGCATCTTCCTCAGGAGTTAGCCCCAAATTCTTAAAGTTCCCAAACATGGGCATCCTCTTCAGGAGTAAGCCCTAAACCTTAATTCCTTAAACTTGGGCATCCTCCTCAAGAGTAAGCCCCAATCTCAAATATGGGCATCCTTTTTAGGAGCAAGTCCCAGTCATAATCTTGGGCATCCTCTTCAGGAGTGAACCCCAAGTCCCATAATTTCTTTTAACCAGTCCTAAATTACGTTTGATATGGGGTTCCTTCTCAGGAATAAAACCCAATTATCAATACTCTCCTAATTTGGGTTTCCTTCTCAGGAATAAGTCTCAAGTTAGTGTATTCAAATCTCCATAAAGCACATATACCTTTATGGACCCTGTTCCTGGATTTTCTCCCTAAAAGTAAATCCTAAACCTTCATCTATTTGGGCAGTCATACATCCATAAGCCCCAAAAAATTTCTTATGATTGCATCTTTCATGGCACAATTGTCTAATTTTTACCAATGCCTCTTGTTTCTCACACCGAGCATGACTCACGTGAGCTTAGAGTGTAAAAGTAATTATGACATTCTTCTTTGAGCCATCAATCATAAACACCATACTCCATTACTCGAACTACGTGGTTTTTGATTCCTTTTCCAAAACAAAGGGTACGTAGGTAGCCCATTTATGGGTTCGATCCCAACTTTGAAATAATCCCTGTCCTTCTGAATGACGATAAACTTCAAGTGCCCCACTGAGTGGCTTTAAAACCAGCCTGGTCGTCATAATGACCAAGAGACTTTTATATAAATGTTTTGAAGGATACCATTGACCAATAATCTCTAAACAGATATAGATGATTCTCTATTGATGAAGAACCTCGAATACATATAAAAGATTCTCTAAATTTCTTGCATATTTAATCATTGATTGTTAAAACTAAAGGAAATCTCATTTTATACTTGGTAATATAATAAGGATTCACGAACATAACTTAAATCTATAAAGAGAGTCCCGGAGTAGACAATAATTCCCCTCACAAAGGTGTGATGAGTCCGACCTCCCATCCTATCGACCAATGAAAATTCCTAAGCCTCATTAGCCCACAAGCTAATGAGCGCCTACCTTTGGAAAGTTGGTCCAAAAGGATGTGGAATCATTGGATGTTTCCGGTTCTACGAATAAACCCGCTAGAAACCGATCTGAACGTTTGAATCTCCCATCCAAGAGGTCATCCCCGGATTCCATGCGAAACAAAAATGGTGAACCCGATGTGAATCCTTAACCAAGTTAAAGTGATGTTCTTCTTATTTGTTAGGCCCCTTGGGCCAACAAATCAATCATTGACATATGCTCATCCAAAAGATGCAGTGGCCAGATTCATCTTGATTATGTCTGTTATATGGAACAGGCACTTTTTCTCAAGATCTTCTGCAAAATGGCTTTTCTTAAATTCACCCCTGTGAATACTGCAGCTGTGAACACCTCTACTGTGAGGTCTTCTGCTGTGAAAACCAATGCTGCTACTCCTTCTGGAACATCATCTGCTCTAAGGATGACATCACCAACTCAGGGTCTTCAACGCTGGGTTTCTAATGCACTAGTTAAGGAGTACCGTCACAACGGTACTATCCAAACTCTGGAGGCCGCTCGTCAAGCCCTCCAAGTTAACAACTCTACCTGGTCATCCGGACAATAGCGACCAGCGATCAAGAAGTAGGAGGTGCTGACTACCGTCTCCAACCGTTTCGGGTCGTTATCCCCGGAACGCAATTTCCATTCACTCCCTTACTCTGAGGAAGTGAATGAGCAGGTCCCGCAAGAACTTAATTCAAAAAGACAGGAGTCCTTCTCAAGGGCTCCCATCAACAATCACCGCAAGACTCGTGCGGTAGTGCGCCCTCAACATGATGAGGGTACCGACTCCAGGCATTCAGCTCAGGTTCCTCGAACCCGAGCAGGAAAGATGAACCGCCAAAGACGGAATCCGGTTAACAATGGGCAGGTTGTCATCCCTGCCATCTCCGAAGAAGTCCACCAACCTAACTTGGTGGAAAACAACGAGCAGGCACACACACCTGCCCATTTTAATTCCGCTGTCCAGCAGACTCGTCTGACAGCATCAAGCCAATCCCGCCAGGCAATTCCGGTGGAGTACTATAGGCAGGAACATGCACCTGCTTATGCATCATCAGTTAGTCAGCAGGCTCGCCTGACTACATATGATGGATTCCACCAACCTAACTTGGTGGAAAATAACGAGCAGGCACAATCACCTGTCCGTTTTAATTCCGCTGTCCAGCAGACTCGTCTGGCAGCATCACGCCAATCCCGCCAGGCAATTCCGGCGGAGTACTATAGGCAGGAACATGTACCTGCTTATACATCACCAGTTAGTCAGCAGGCTCGTCTGACTACATATGATGGATCTCGTCACCCGTGTTTGGCGAAGTGTAATCAGCAGGCACATACACCTGCTAATACTAATCAAGCCTACCAACAGTCTTGCTTGGTAGCGCACGGAGAAGTCAGTCGGAATGCCCCGACGACAAACAGGAGGCAGACTCAACTCTCTGCCTCCACACTTGAGTACTTTCAGGATTCACTGACAGGAAAAGGAGGACAGGAGCAGGCACATACACCTACTCCAAACCCGGAATGGACGTATATTCCCGTTCCGGCGGCTGAAGTCACCAAACATATTTTATCAATGGTGAAAGAGCAGAAGAAAATTCCTACTCATATTCTGGATGCTTGCCAGGATATCATAACAACTTCAGCATCATCTGAGGGACAGACACATAAATCTATCCCTAGCAGTGGAGTGACACATCAACGATTCACTCCGGAACAGACACACGCATCTGTTCCAGTCCAAGAGGGTTATGGGGCATACTCCCCCATATCATACGGACAACCAAGTCAGGCACATACACCTGATTTGAGTGGAGATCGTTAGCCTAACCTGACCATCTTTCCTGATCAGGCACATACACCTGCTCAGAGTAACCACTTTCGTCAACATGTGGTTTCTAAAGTGAGTGAGAAGGCATCTAATAAAAAGATCCGCCCAGCACAGTCAGGAGATCAAAGGCCAATCTGCAACCAGGCCTTGCTCGATGCTGGAGTTCTTGAAGCCCTCAGACATTTATCTATCGGAATTCAAGATTCTACTCCCTCATTTCCCAATAACGGGAACATTAATTTTGAAGGTCTTCAACAGACACTTCTTCATGAAGGCTTTCTTCATGAAAGTTCGGTCAATCTTGAAGTTTCTTCTTCATATGAGAGCCACAGGAATCCTCTGTGTGGTTAGAAGACCAAGGATCAAGAGATCTCATCTTTTGCTGTAACCCATTATGGTGGTCCTCCCCATGATGATGAACTTCGCTGCGAAAGTCCTCTCCGCAGTAGTGATTCACATTGCTTGTAAAATACTCCAGTGGATAATGTAGTGCCGAGAAAGCCCTCTTATCTTGAGGCACTTGCAAATTCGAAACCAGTCATGTCTGATTCTTTATCGCTAACAAGTGAAATACTTTCTCAATCAGAAGATAGCCCAGGGTGTAGGTCATTCTCCGAACCACCCCTAAGTCATGCATCTTCTAGTTTGATTAATGATCTCTCTACCAATCTTGTTGAATCCGATGAAGCAACAAGGAAACACCAACTCTGGTCAAAACAGGTAGAAGAATCTTCATTTAATGATAAAGAGGAAATGCTGAACATGAGGAAAAAACTGGCAAAAGGTGAAGTACCAGTCATGTTTTGGCCTTTGGCTGGCTCCCAGTACGACATTCCAAAGATGTTGACGGATGATGGAATCCATGATATTCGTCTCAACATATGGAAAACTCTTTGTAAATTAAAGAAGAAGGTATTATCTTATGATGAATATGAAAATCATCTTAAGATAATAGAAGGGCTACAACGTCAGATTGGTTTGGAATCTCCGTCAGTCTCTCGGTATCCGAAGGCTGAAAATCAACAGAGAACCCTTCAACGTTCATGCCTTGGCGCACTAAGAAAATTGCATCAGTTAATTGCCAATGCTCCATCTGGTGTTCATATCAGAGGATGGGGTGTTCACGGAGCACTACATTTCACAGTGCTTTCCAGTCAGCAAAGCCCGCCAAAAATGGTTTCATGCAATGTTATTGCCCATGGCCGACCACAGTCAATGGGCTTTGTTCATAATCAAAAGCTTGCTCAAGAACATGCTTCAACTAGTTCCTCTCAAAATCAAGTATATAGAGAAAAAGTTGTTGAATTTCTCCTACATCAAGCAGGCGAGAATATTGCGCAAGCCTCTCGTCTGGAGAAAACACGTCATCAAGTGACAGAAGTTTCGGAAATCATCCAATGGTCTGTTGAACCAGGTGATAAAAGTGGATACAAGTTAATGCATCCAGCTAATTTCCGAACTAAGATTCGCAAGATCAAGAGAGATTTTAAGAAGATCTCAGACATAGCATGTCAAGAGACACCCCATCTTGTCAGACTGGGGACTTCTCTAAACCAACCCTCAGAGTCAACAAATGGGATTCAAGGAGTTGCGCGGAAGCAGCAGGAACATCCCCAGTCCACCAGACTGGGGACTTTTTCAAATCTTCAATCCCTCTCTCAGAGAAAGTCAGTATTCTCTCGATTAGGGAATAAGCCTCAAGAGGAATGAAGAGCCAAGCTATCAGGAGATTCTCTCCAAGTGACGGTTCTCCAAGAAGTTCCCGAGGGATCAAGTCAACGGAATGCCATGTCTCTTCATGGACATGGAAGAAGACAATATCACAGAAATGATGATAGAAAGGATTCCATGCAATATGAATCCATTAATGTCATCAATGTCGTTGCTGCTGATTCACCAGATGAGGCTCTATCAGAGGGATCAGACGAAGAGGTTTCTACTCAAGAAGTTGCGTACACAGACCTAAATGAAGAAGGTGTGTGCACACGTAATCAAAGGCTTACCCAAAATCTGGTTATTCCTTCAAGTAACCCACTTCCCCCTCTACGAAAAGGATCCAATAAGGGGAAAGGAAAGAATCAGGTTACTTCTCACCCTTCCTCTGAAGGAGGTCAATCGCTCTCATTAGAGCAAAGGTTTTCACAACAAGAGGAAGAAATGAAAGAATTAAGAAGGTTGAATGCAGAACTACTTCAGAGTAGTCTTCTTCTTAAGAATGTTGAAGTCCGACAGCCAAAGGAATTTGTTGTAACTACCGAGATGGATCAGGAATATCCTCCTTTATCAGTACACCCTCAGAGGTCTAATCCTACGGGTCAAACGCAACAACGGTTGGCAGCACTACCATCAGTTGCAGCACCAACCACCACATCTGTCCAAGCTCCATTCATTGCACCTACCCAAAACCAAGTTCAACCTGATGTTTCTCAAAAGTTAATAACTACTATTGAGTCATTAACAGCTTGGTTAGAAACTATGGAAGGGAAACGGGCGCAAGTTCAACCTGAAAAGAAAGTTTACCCTGAATGGGTAGATTCAATTTCTCCTCCATCCAGTTTTGGAAACCCTGTTTTCCCTACTTTCAATGGATCAGGCGACCCTGAACAATATTTGACGCATTATGTGTCTTGTTGTGATCCTATGATGGGAACTCCAGAGCAGCAAGAAGCAGTGAAACTCAGATGCTTCATGCGAACCTTGCAAGGACCAGCTTTTGTCTGGTATACAAGCTTGCAATCCCGGTCAATCATCGGATGGGAGGATCTTCGTCAAAAGTTCCTTCTTCAGTTTAGCTCAACTTTGCCAAAAATGACAGTTTTCGATCATACAAACTGCAAGCAAAGGGAGAATGAAAGAGTCTCTGATTTCATTTCTCGTTGGAAGGGATTAACGTATTCCCTGAGTTTACCACTCCCTCAGGAGGAATTGTTGCCAATCTGTGTGGCAAATTTGCGTGACGAATTACGCACGCCATTGATCCCTGTGAAATACACAGGAGGGTTTCGAGACCTTACATCAATCGCTCAATAGATTGAAGATTCCCTTATACAGGCTAAGGTTAAATCTCATATAATTCCATCAGCTCCAGGAAGGAGAATGGGTAAAGTGGAAACTGCTACAGTTATGCTTAAACAAGCAGCTGCACCTATTTCTACTTCAAAACCTTCATCTTCTCGAAGGGCTCCACCTCCTGAACGCCAAAAAAAAAGGCTGTTTCGTCCAAATGATCAAAGAGATCAACGATGAAAACAATTTGAGGATTTGAAGAGTAAAACATACTCTTTCCGAAGTGAGCAAGTTCTTGGTTACTTCATTCCAGCTCTGGAAAATAATTTGGTTCAATTACCAGTGCCCAAGAGGCCAAACAAGGAAGGAGATGAAGACCGTCCCAATTATTGTCCCTTTCATCAAATGTTGGGGCATCCCATCCAGGAGTGTTTTGTCTTTAAATACCTCCTGCAAAATATGGTCGACTTGGGACAAGTCAAATTGAAAGGTTCTTCAGCTCATATAGCGTATATTACCGCTACAGATCCAGAGGAAGGAGGTGAGTGGAAGGAAGTCAAAATAAAAACTGCAAAAAAATTATGATGATTGGATGGTCAGAAAGACAATCAATCAGACCCATTCCATTTTGTGAACACAATTGAAGAAGTCAATTGTGTCTCCTACAAAAGCTGCAGTAAAGCCTCCATCAAAAGACAAATCCTCAAAAGGGCAGCGCAATTCAAAGAAGAAAGAGGAATCAGGAGAAGATGAGTATGTATCAAAGCCTAAATTGTCTTTGACTCTGGCAGATTTCATGTCATCTACTTCAAAGCCACGGGCACCGCCCCATCAAACGGCACAGCCTAAACAGGCTAACCAGTCAGAGTCTTTATCAGACGAAGAGTTAATCTTTGGTTCTGTTAATATGATTCAATTAACAGATCCATATTCCAGTCTTGATGAGCATGAATTCCCTGAATCAAATAAGGGAACCCGAGGAAGTTATGGAGGTTCAGAATATAGGGGAAGACATGGATCTTTCTGAAACCACTACTCTAATTCTACCCCTGCTAGCACTGTATATGCAGCAGAAACTCGTGGTAGAGCCCTTCAACGAGCTCAAAAAGAACAAGAAAGTTCTTCTGCCAATGGCCAACTCAGTTTTGGAACAATTATTTTGGAAGACCGATTAAAGGTTCCATCTTCTTTATCTCATCAAGTAAATGGATCTAATCAGTCTAATCTTCCAAAACCAAGGATGTTGCCAACTTCAATACAAGATGCATCAGCTTCCAAAGCATATGCTTCCAAGGTACCTGCTAAACTGCATATTCCTATTGGGAAACGAAGACATCTAGATCAAAAGTATGATATATTGAAACACTTGGCCCAAGTACCAGCCAAGTTATCAATTTTGGATGCTTTGAATCTGTCAAAAGATCTTCGGGAAGCACTCATCGAAGCTTTGTCAAGTCCTCAGGAGTTTCAAGCTGAAATTGCTGCAGCTGAAATCTATCACATAGAGAAAAATCCTGCAAAATGCCATCCAGTGATATCTTTTACTGATAAAGATGAAGATGATGTTGTGCATGGGAACATAAAACCTTTGTACTTATCTGGAAAATTCAATGGTGTAGATGTTCAAAGAGTTTTCATTGACAATGGTTCAGGAGTCAACCTCATGCCCATTCGTACACTTCGTTGATTGGGCCTCACAGAGTCTGATTTATCTCCTTCTACCATGATGTTACAAGGATATGATAAAAATGAACAAGAACCACTGGGAGAAGTTACACTCAGAACTTAGTTTGGAGATCTTGTATCCAATTCGGATTTCATGATTGTTGATCAAGACTCAGCTTTCAATATCTTGCTTGGAAGACCCTGGCTACATCATCATGCAGCTATTCCTTCATCATACCATCAATGTCTCAAATACTGTTTCGATGGTCAAGTTGGAACATTGTATGGTGATAAGGCCCCATTCAAGACATGTGAGTCTCAATACATTGAGGCGGAATTTTATCACATGAAGGGAAGAGAAAAATCTACAATGAAGGAAATTACCAAAGTTAATGCTCCATATGGTTTGGAGAAAATTCCAATAAATCCATTTTCACATGTGAGTACAGATTATGTGTTACCTATCAGTCAAATTGACAAAATAGGCCCAAATCAAAATACTCTTATGGAAAGATCCATAATGTCAATTACGGCGATCGAGCCAGACAACATGGGAGAAATTGGTAACCTACCAAGCAGTGATGAAAGATTAAGTGGTGACGTTTTCATTTCATCTGCTGAAGTCCAACAAGTCTATACTTCGCTAATCAGGCCAGAAGAAGTTATAGCAACACCAGAGGTGAATAATGATGTCGATTCTCAATCCATCATCTCCTCTTTATTTCCCAAAGAAGACCCTTTATCATCAATAGGGTCGGAAATGGAAGCTTCTTCTTCAAAATGTGAAAATTTTGACATCTCTTATGATCATGAGAATTTCGTTTTTTCATCTACTTTGCAAGTAGAAACGGAAGAAATAACACATGATGAAGAGGAAGAGGAAGATCTTAGAGATGCTCCTCCAGTATTTGAAGAGGGTATCTCTACCACTGTGGATGAACTCAGAGAAGTAAATCTGGGTACAGAGAAAGATCCACGCCCCACTTTAATTAGTGCGGCCATGCCCCTTGAAGAGAAAGAGATCTATATTTCTTTTCTAAAGAAAAATAAAGATATTTTTGCTTGGAATTATACAGAAATGCCTGGGCTTGATCCTGATGTTGCTACTCATCATTTGGGTTTACCAAAAGAACATCGAGGTTTTAAGCAAGTCGTGAGAAGAACACACCCAACCTATGCTTCCAAAATTGAAGCTGAAGTGGATAAGATGATCAAAGCCAAATTCGTCAGAGAAGTTCAATATCCCAAGTGGTTGGCTAATATTGTCCCTGTAAAGAAAAAGAACGGACAAATTAGGGTTTGAATCGATTTCAGAGATCTTAATCGGTATTGTCCTAAAGATGATTTTCCAGTTCCGATTACAGAACTCTTAATTGATGCGACGGCTGACTATGAAGTACTTTCTTTCATGGATGGATATTCGGGATATAATCAGATCTGAATGGCCCCAGAATATGAGGAATATACAGCCTTCAGAGCTCCTCAAGGTGTGTTTTGTTACCGGGTGATGCCCTTTGGTTTAAAGAATGCAGGTGCAACATATCAACGCGCCATGCATCGTATCTTCAAACCTCTTTTAGGGAAGTTTGTTGAATGCTATGTAGATGATTTGGTGGTTAAATCCAAACAACGTTCTAATCACTTGGCTGATTTGGAAGTCATATTCCACAAGCTTCGACAACATAATTTAAAGATGAACCCCTTAAAATGTGCTTTTGGGGTAACCTCAGGAAAATTCCTCGGCTTTGTTGTACGCCATCGTGGTATTGAAGTCGATCCTGAGAAGACCAAATCAATCCTTGGTATGTCACCTCCTCAGAATTTGAAAGAATTGAGAGGACTTCAAGGACACTTGGCCTATATTCGGTGTTTCATTGCCAATTTGGAAGGCAAAAGTTTACCCTTTACCAAATTATTGAAGAAAGGAGTCACTTACCAGTGGACTGAAGAATGTCAAGAAGCATTTGATGTTCTCAAGAAATACCTCTTGAGTCCACCAGTACTCATGCCACCTGTTGAGGGTAGACCGCTTATCCTCTATGTGACAGCTTTAGAACGATCATTGGGTGCCTTTCTCGCTCAAAAGAATGATGTTGGGAATGAAAATAGTCTCTACTATCTCAGTAGAACTATGCTTGAAGCAGAAACCCGGTATTCAAGTATTGAAAAGTGCTGCCTAGCATTAATCTTTGCAGTTCAGAAACTAAGACACTACCTGCAACATCACGAGGTCCAATTGGTATCTTGTAATAATCCGCTCAAATTCATCCTTAGTCGTCCAATGCTTACAGGACGTCTGGCAAGGTGGGCGGTTATTCTACAGCAGTTCGACATTCAGTATGTGTCTCAAAAGGCAATTAAGGGTCAAGCTCTGGCTGATTTCCGGGCTGAACATCCTTCAGTGGAAGACACATCTTCAGATATTGAACTCCCTGATGAGGAAGTTTTCTCTATTCAAGAGAGTCCTCAAACATGGGAAATGTATTTTGATGGTGCTTCCAGAAGTCCAACAGGGAAGAAAATGGAAAATCCTAAACTCAAAAAAGTTGGTTTAGGAATTGTGCTCATTTCTCCAGATAAGGTAGTGTTACCTTATTCCTTTTTATTGTGGGAAGGTGGTACCAATAATGAAGCTTAATACCAAGCTCTCATTACAGGCTTGGAGTTAGCACTTCAAGCACAAGTGAATCACTTAAAGGTGAAAGGTGATTCAGACCTGGTAATCAAACAAGTCAATGGGGATTATGCCATCAGAAAAGAAGAATTGATCTCTTTGTATGATTACGTCAGAGAGTTAATGTCGGAATTCCCTTCAGAACCGACATTTTCTTATATCCCAAGATCACAAAATGCTCAAGCTGATGCACTGGCTAATATAGCCACGGCTTTAGCAGATCCAAATCGAGACGAGACAACCATCAATATTGCCCACCGTCATGCAATTTCACCTTATGTTCAAGTCAGAATAGAGAAAATTAATGAAATTAGTCCCATTCCTGAACTGTATGGTCATAATACAGGATGGATGTCACCTATCAGGGAATACCTTCAAAATGGAACACTTCCACCTGATAGAGCCGAGAAAGAACAAATCCGGCGATGTGTGGTCAATTTTACTCTTTATGATAGACCAAACCACATAGAGAAAATTCTATACAAACGTGGTTTTGATGGAGTTCTCTTCAGATGCATTGATGGTGAAGAGACAATGGCTATCATAAAAGAAGTGCATGCAGGATTCTGTGGTTCCCACCAGTCTGGACATAGACTGTCTGATCAAATTCGAAGGCTTGGATACTTTTGGCCTTCAATGATACAAGATTGTGTTAATTTCACAAAGAAGTGTCATTCATGCCAAGTATATGCCAACTTCATTCATCAACCTCCAGAGTTGCTTCATACAGCTAAATACTCATGGCCATTTTCCACATGGGGAATGGATGTGGTGGGACCTTACCCTTCAGCTACGGCCAAGCAGTTTAAGTACATTCTTACTGCTACTGATTTCTTTTCCAAATGGGCAGAGGCAATACCTCTCAAAGAAGTCAATTCTAAATGCATTGTTAGCTTCATCAAGTCTAACATCATTACTAGATTTTGTGTCCCTCATACCATATTGACGGACAACGGCACCAACTTCTGTTCTTCAGAGGTAAAGAAATTGTATCAAGAATACAACATTAAGTCCAACCATTCATCTCGATATCATGCGGCGGCTAATGGCCAGATAGAAGCCTTCAACAAGACTCTTTCAAATATACTGAAAAAGATGGTGGATAAAGATAAGAAATCATGGCCTGAAAAACTCTTTCATTCTTTATGGGCTTATCGGACCACCACCCGCACAACAACGCGGTCAACTCCATATTCACTAATATATGGAACAGAAGCAGTTTTGCCCATTGAGGTTCAGTTACCTTCGCTCAGAATAGCCATTTGTGATCAGTTATCTACAGATGAGCAATACCAAAAGTGGTTGAATGAATTGGAATAGTTAGATGAGAAAATATTGTGCACTTTGCACCACTTGGAAATCTATCAGAATCGAATAGCACGAGATTTTAACAAAAAAATTCATCTTCGTTCATTCATTCAGGGAGAATTGGTATTGGTTCTCAGAGCACCAATGATACCAGGAAAGAATCCTCCCAAGCTTGAACAAAAATGGGAAGGACCTTATTCAATACATAAGGTCTACTCCAATGGAGTGTATTCTCTAATCTCAATGGATGGAGAACACATCACGACTCCAACTAATGCGAGATTTCTGAAGAAGTATTTTGTATAAACACAAAATATTGTTCCCATTGTCCTATATACATGACATTAAACTGTATAGAAGTTCCTTAAATATCTGAGATGACATTAAACTATATTATGTCCTATCTACATGACATTAAACTGTACAAAAGTTCCTTATTTGTTCGAGATGACATTAAACTATATTTTGTCTTAGATGACATTAAACAATATTATGTCCTATCTACATGACATTAAACTGTACAGAAGTTCCTTATTTGTCCGAGATGACATTAAACTATATTTTTTCCGAGATGAAATTAAACTATATTATGTCCTAGCAACATGAAATTAAACTGTGTGGCACTTCCAATGTCCAGCATGACGATAAACTGTAAAAATTCCCCAGAACTGATATCCTTATATTGGTTCACCTTAGTCCTAGCTACATGAATTTAAACTATACAGCACCAGTTCGTCCTTGCTATATAAAGTTAAACTATACAGCAATGGTCCAGTATGACTTTAAACTGCAACTTCGTCCCACACGACATTAAACTGTGAAAAATTTCCCTAAACCGTCCAAAATGACCTTAAACTGCATCATCCCTGGTCCATGTATATGACCATAAACTATTTGCAAATCCCTTATGTCCAGCAAGACGTTAAACTGTGACGTCCTAACTACATGAAGCTAAACTGTATAAAAGTCCCTCACGTCAGGAAAGATGTTAAACTATATAATCATCAAAGGTCCAGCATGACATTAAACTGCACCATCCATGGTCTGTGCATATGACCTTAAACTATTCACACTTTCGTCCAACATGACATAAATGGTGTGTTATTTTGTCCTTACTGCATGACATTAAACTACACAGTCCCCCTTTCGTCAAATATGACGTTAAACTATTTTATCCCCATCGTCCTAACTACATGACGCTAAACTGTACAGAAAATCCTTGATATGTCCTACATGACATTAAACTATATTTTGTCCCTGCCACATGACAGTAAACTGTGCAGCACAAATAGTCCTAACTGCAAGACTTTAAACTGCATAGTCCCTTTATATGTCCTACATGACATTAAACTGTGCATCGTTAAGGTTATTGTTACCTCTTGTTTCTCACACCGAGTATGACTCACGTGAGCTTAGAGAAAACCTCAACCATAACACTCTCTTTGGGACCCTAACCATGTGTAAGTCCCAACAACATTTTTTATTAGATCACTGTCCCTAAGAACAACTTGATCATTAATTCATTCTTTAATTGAACTACACGGACTTTGATCCTTGCCCTCCAGGCTGGGTATGTAGGCAACCTCCCAGGGTTCAAGCCCAAAAACAATCTCTTCACATCAGTTCACCACCATCTCATATGATGTTGATTTGTGAAACCGCCCCTAGAATCAATATTTTTTTACATTGATTCACTTTCTTCCATGTTATATGACGTTAAACTATGCAACACTTTTGCCCGGTACGACAATAAACTACAATATTCTTTGATTTCCTCATTTGAGAGAGAACTATTATTTACATTGATTTTTTTCAATCATGGTTTTCATTTTCAAAAGACTACATGCATACATGGTAATGCCTAAACTTTTTATCTTAGGTTAAACCATCATTGCACTAATGTCCCCTTTCACCCTTCACATGTACGAACCAAATTTGTTCAAAGGGTAGTTCTAGAACTACGTGGACTTGATTCCCATCCCTATGGGATACGTAGGAACATTCGAGTGTCCCTCGAATCCAGTCCCAATTCTTTTGGGCCTAACCCCAAATTTCACTTTCAGTCCCTTGGCTAAAAAGTCCTCATGAAAACACACACTGTGTATTCATTATTATGGTCCGAATTCTATGACCCTAAACTAAGATCACTCATACTTTCGTCCTGCACGACGTTAAACTGCATTTCAAGAACTACGTATGGCTTGATTCTCATTCTTATGAGATACTTAGTGAAGTCCAAAATTTCAATTCAGGACCCAGCCACAACCTGATTATGGTTATCATTGACCCATGTATCTCTACATACATTGGACAATACCCATCTTTATGTGTTATAATCCTAACCTTAAAATATTTTCAGATCTTCATAACCCTTTTCATGACTTCTAGTCACAAAAATGTCAAACTTCTGAGAATTCTTTCGCCTGACTATGCAGCACGTGCCCATAGGTGGCCTTGCATAAACAGTCCACATAACAGACTTGTCAGCCGAAAGATGCTATTTATTTGACCATGCAGCCAATTCCCTTAGGTGGCCCTACATATTTCAACCCCCTAACGGGTTTGTTAAATAATGGTAACTTCATTCTTGGGAAGAATGCCTCTTTTGTCCTTATTTGTCTTAAATGATAGTATGTAGGGATCCGCAAAAAAATAGCCATCCTTAACATATTTGTCCCATATCCATTTTCATGATCTGAAAGTATTCAAGTCTATGGTTTATTCTTCTTCCCTACGTTTGGGTCAGACCTTCGTAGGAGTGATATTCATCCAGTTCTTCGATATTCTTGTTCGGAAATATATTCTCCATATTCAAGTACCTCTTTCCATACAACAAACTCTATACTTTAGAAAATTTGAATCTCCATAAACTTTCACTGGATTTTAGCACTAGGAAAGTAAATTTCTGGGAGTTCTTTTGCCTGACTATGCAGCACGTGCCCATAGGTGGCCTTGCATAAACATTCCACATAACAGACTTGTCAGCCGAAAGATGCTATTTATTTGACCATGCAGCCAATGCCCTTAGGTGGCCCTACATATTTCAACCCCCTAAAGGGTTTTGTTAAATAATAGTAACTTCATTCTTGGAAACTACTTCTTCTAAATGCCTTTTATCTCTTTTTCATATCATTCCTCAGATTCAAATATTCTTAAGCCATAGTTTACATATTTTCTCTCATACTTGAGTATGGTAATATGTTTTCAGATAAATTTTCATGGAATTGAATCCATTTTAATCCATTTTGGTCAAAGCTATTTGGACCTTAAACATTATCCCCTTTATGTCCTGCGTGTATGACTTTAAACTGCCCACAAAAAAAGACAAAGGAACTCTAAATAAAAGTCAAGTTCCAGCTCAGTAAACATACATTCTGTATGATTTAGGTAATATTGAGCAATTAAAAGATTCAAAGTTTGTAGGGTTATTTGTAATAATCCTAGTAAAAATCAAACTATGCTTACTAAGCCCATTTTCTTAAGTAAATTTGAAGCAGGTAGTGAAAGAATGCAGGTACAAATGATTGAAGAAGAAAGTGTTTTTCATTGATACACAAGAGTTAGAAGGACATCCACAGACTGGAGTCTCTTCTCTTTTTCAAGAATTACAAGAGACTTTCAACATAACACTTCATTTGATTTACGACATCTCGAGCTTCATTAGAAACCACCTGGAATTCATTCATTCAACTGGATACAATAAGCAATGCAGTGATACCAGCTCTACTTGGAACAATTGTAAAAGGATGTTCTTGAGTGCAGTTTGAGAAAATTTTCTGCTGATCAAACAGTGACTCTGTTTCTGTCCAAGAGACTTGGAAGATGGATACATGGATTTGAGAATGGAGCATTGGAAGTAAAGAGCCATTTGGAGAAAGTACTCTTTTCAGATATTGCTCTAATACCATGTTTGTCTTCTCTCCACCAACCATTAGTGGAAAACATTTCAGCCCATGGGTTTTCCATTTTTATATCTGCAAGGAAATGACATGGAGGAAGAATTTGAAAGTTCACACCATTGTTGTTGCTCTTAATGCACAGCATAACCGAAATGAAGGAGTAGCAGCGCAGCTGCATTTCAGGTGTATAGTTCTTTGCATCTGGAACATTGACTCCTTGCAGATAACCATGACCACACAGAGGCAGATAGATGCTCTGTGGAAAATTAGGATGATATTTCTTCAAGTACTTAGCCAAATCTGGGAGAGTGTTGTTGCAGATATCATAGTAATCGTGGCCAATGATGTTCATCATGTCATCTATCCGCTTGCTAGCCAGTTCATCAGCCGTTCCAATTCCCTTGGGAACCACTAAATCTACACAAAAGATGAATAAATTAACTCTTAAATAGGTTTATTTTTCATAAAATTTGTGAAAGAAATTTGAAAAAATGGCTAAGGCATTAAGTCGCGCAAGTCTAAACAATGGCGTGCAAGTATTAGTGTGCCGCGCTAGTTTTTGACGCGCAAGTATAAACTGTGTAAGTACAGATACCTTTACAGTAGCGCGACATCAAGGAAAACACTAGAAAACAGAGCAACCTACGCGGCTAAGGTGACCTGCGCAGCGAGAGCTCGAAGGTATGAAGTCCGGAAATCCGGATACTTGTACGGAGGTGAGGCCATGTATTTATAGGCCAGGAGGCCTATCTGCGCGCCGTACCCAGAGCGCTTAAGGCCTGTGCGACGAAAACTTGCACGCCGCCCTCTGTGCACTGAAGACTTGTGCTCCCCCATTTTCCTTTGGATGGATTCGATTTCCTCAGAGTCAAATCCTCATTTCTCTCCGAATCCAACTCTAAGGGGGGACTTTTGTTGATGCTCCTTTCGTCACAGAATCTAAATATCAGAAAAGGGGAATATCTGAGCTCAAAGTGATTCAACCTTTGAAGAAAATATCAAAAATCGACAAAGGCATGAACAAAGGATCAACAACAACTGCACCGCGCAAGTTTTATCACTGTCGCGCAAGTACACTTGCGCGACGCTCTTGATCGTGCAAGTGACTTGCGCGACCTAAGTGATAACCGCCCGGTAACCGCCCGGGGTCTTCTCCTGCCTATAAATAGACCCTGTGGGCCCCCCATTCGAAAAGATCTTTTTCCAGAAACTCGGATTGAAGCTCCCGACGCCCAAGTCTCTTCTCAAAGCTTCCGGAACACTTCTAAGGTAATTTGTTACCTAGAACGGAAGATCTAAAGAGAGGGAGGAAGGCCTAAGTGTTGAAACTCATCAACACTTGCGCGCCTGAATGGCCAGCCCTTAAGGGAACTGGTCATACATGCGCGCCGCCTTATTCCTTCAATAGAATTTGTGCGTCCCTTTTCTGGAAGAACCTCAACGGGATTATAAAGGGTTTAAAAAGGAGTCTCTCAAGTATTTCAATTCCGATTGAAAATCGCGCAAGTACACCATGTATCACACAAGGTATACCTGCGCGACCAATACTTGCGCGCCCACGCAAGAATTGCGCGCCTTTCAAGACTTGCGCGCCCCTACCTTTCTGGGTGCCCATCTTGCCCATTTTACCCCTCTTAAGCCATTTCACCTTTCCTATTCATGATTCAGTCTTCAAGATACTCTTCAAAGCCATTTATGTCATGATTTATTGATTTGACTTCCTTATCTGAAAGGAATTCGGTGGAATATCTCTCAAAACCTAGTGATTTATACATCTTTTTATCACCAAAGATTGAGAGTTCGTTCATTCAACCTCATCCTTTAAGATGAGAGAATCCTTAACCTGGGTCTCCTTTTTAGGAATAATCTCCAGTTATAAATCCTTTAATCTGGGCATCTTCTTCAGGAGTTAGCCCCAAATTCTTAAAGTTCCCAAACATGGGCATCCTCTTCAGGAGTAATCCCCAAACCTTAATTCCTTAAACTTGGGCATCCTCCTCAGGAGTAAGCCCCAATCTCAAATATGGGCATCCTTTTTAGGAGCAAGTCCCAGTCATAATCTTGGGCATCGTCTTCAGGAGTGAACCCCAAGTCCCTTAATTTCTCTTAACCAGTCCTAAATTACGTTTGATATGGGGTTCCTTCTCAGGAATAAAACCCAATTATCAATCCTCTCCTAATTTGGGTTTCCTTCTCAGGAATAAGTCCCAAGTTAGAGTATTCAAATCTCCATAAAGCACATATACCTTTATGGACCCTGTTCTTGGATTTTCTCCCTAAAAGTAAATCCTAAACCTTCATCTATTTGGGAAGTCATACATACATAAGCCCCAAATAATTTCTTATGATTACATCTTTCATGGCACAATTGTTTAATTTTTACCAATGCCTCTTGTTTCTCACACCGAGCATGACTCACGTGAGCTTAGAGTGTAAAAGTAATTATGACATTCTTCTTTGAGCCATCAATCATAAACATCATACTCCATTACTCGAACTACGTGGGTTCTGATTCCTTTTCCAAAAAAAAAGGGTATGTAGGTAGCCCATTTATGGGTTCGATCCCAACTTTGAAATAATCCCTGTCCTTCTGAATGACGATAAACTTCAAGTGCCCCACTGAGTGTCTTTAAAACCAGCCTGGTCGTCATAATGACCAAGAGACTTTTATATAAATGTTTTGAAGGATACCATGGACCAAGAATCTCTAAACAGGTATAGATGATTCTCTATTGATGAAGACCCTCGAATACATATAAAAGATTCTCTAAATTTCTTGCATATTTAATCATTGATTGTTAAAACTAAAGGAAAGCTCATTTTATACTTGGTAATATAATAAGGATTCACGAACATAACTTAAATCTATAAAGAGAGTCCCGGAGTAGACAATAATTCCCCTCAAAAAGGTGTGATGAGTCCGACCTCCCATCCTCTCGACCAATGAAAATTTCTAAGCCTCATTAGCCCACAAGCTAATGAGCACCTACCTTTGGAAAGTAGGTCCAAACGGATGTGGAATCATTGGATGTTTCCGGTTCTATGAATAAACCCGCTAGAAACTGATCGGAACATTTGAATCTCCCATCCAGGAGGTCATCCCCGGATTCCGTGTGAAACAGGGTCATCTCATAAGTATATCCAATTATTTGGAGTAATCCTATATATCATGTACCTAGTGCAACTTCTACAAGGGATAAGTCCCCTAGATCTCTTGTTTTTATCATATACTATCCTGATTATATTGATGATGATGAAGGAGTCATTCCACCTAGACATGATGGACCTACCATTCTCTATATTCAAAGAAATGTTAAGGAGAAATAATTTTTCAGGTTGAAATTGAAGAGAGAATTGAGTCATATCCTATAAAACCTTCGGTTTATTAAACCATTCATGATATATTTGATATTACTCACACCATATAAGGTGAGGTGATTTATATTTTTGTTCAAGAGGATATATTTGAAGATTCAAATAGATTTTTGGAGGATGTACCATAGATAAATGGTCTTCATCAGGCTAGTGATCCATCACCTCCTTCTCCTAAAACCTCCATTCCTTATAATATATATGTCAATAAGGATTAAATTGATGTGTTCAAATCATAAATGATGGGTATTTTCAATAAGGTATTTTTCAATTTTTATAAATCCATGTAACAAGTGAAAAAATATGATATTTCTGAAGGTGTTACTTTGGTAAGCAATCATCTTCATCCAAGATTTAATTTTAGAATTGAGATAATGCATAATAATATTTCAAATGTGATATATTGAGTTAGTGATCTTAAAGAAGATCTATGAGACATGATGGTTTAGTTAGTACAATGATTGTTGAATGTTGTGTTTCAACCTACACTTCTACCACCTCCTACTCTTACTAGTTAGTCAATTTTGGATGCATATATGGTTATAAAACTCATTCAAGACAAGTTGAAGGTAGTTTTTGATGGGTTTATAATAACCACATATGTTTTTTATGGGTTTCAAACCCATGATACTAATACATTAATATTATTTCATGAGGATTATAAACAATATAGAAAATGTAGAGAAACCATCCAAAGTGTAATTTATTATTAAATGAGTATGATCTTCACAAAGTCAAATATAAAAGGGTTGTTTATAACTGAAGCCTTAGACTTGAAGATTCATCCTCTAACTCAGGATTTTAAATCCCAAGTTGAGTATATCAGATCTATAAGTTATGTTTTGGATGTTTTCAAATAGAATAGAGATGATTGTATTATAGATTTAGAGAATGGTTATTGGGTGGTCAATTATTTTACCGAGTTTATGGAACCCTTTATATATAATTCTCTAATATATATGATTTCTCCTTCATTTAAAACATTACAACTACCTACTACCTCCTCTACTTTTAATATTTTTCTCTTAACACCTGCACAATCCTTTTAGTATCTTAGAACTATTTCTAGATGTGTAGTTCTTGGTGAGCCTACATATTATTTTTCTCCTCAAACTACCTCTGCTCTTACTTCAATATCCAATGGAAAGGACCCTATACTTCCAATAAATGTCAGAGATGTTCCTCATTCAGATTCAGATTAAAATCCCTAATAGAGAACTTTTTGTACCTTTTTTTAATATTTTTGTAATCTATTTTGAAATATTAATACAATATTATCTTCTATTATCATTTGTATTCATTATTATTATTATTATTTTATTTTTATGATCATTTCCTTTTTGATAATGGCACAAGGTGGAGAAATATTTTGATTAGTGATAACTTAAAAAAAAACATTCATTGGAAAAAAATTCATGATTATAGTAACTCACTAAATAGATAATTCAATACTATATGAATATAAATTTTATTTATTCAATTCATTTAACTTTAAATTTCATGATTTGTGATCATAAAAAGGGGGATATATTTAGCTTAGACGAGAACCTCTTTATTTTGATGATCCCAAATCATGTTTATATTGTTATTAATAAATTTGAATTTTTTTATTAGTAAAAGTTTTTCTTGACAAAACATGCACAAATGGATAATTTGGGAGTTTACCATGCCACCTTACCATGTAAAGGTTAGGAGAATTTGTCACCATACTACAAGATATACTTCACCTTACTGCATGTGAAATCAACATATAAGGAGATGGAGATGTTCACACTGTATACTTGACCGTACGAATCAGTGAAGTGTCCATATGAAGGAAACTACCTATCGCATAAAGAAATCAAGTTACCATGAAAAGGTTTGTATAATATTTCATAAAGTTATATAATTATTATGAATATTTTTATAGTGAACACACAAAGAAATAACTAACCATAAGAATGAATGAACTGGCCATGTCAAGTTGCAAAGCCACTCCTTTAGTAAATCAACTATGTGAAAAAGGACTACATTAGCATTCAGCCATGTCATGGAATCATCTATATCGATGAGATCAACTAGGAATAAATTAGGTATGCAAATATTTAATTTCGTACATGACCAATTTCCTACATCATTCAATTTTATATTTTCAAATTTTCAGTGGATAGTTTTTTAAGAATTAAATGAAGTGATAGTGAATTTAATATTGTAGCGATTATCCTCCAATTTCAACATTTAGATGAAGATTTTTTAAAAAATAAAATCTGATCAAGTGGAGATGTAAGTGTGAGGTAGTGAACATATGTTCTCTCAAAAATAATAACAGATAATCATACACATAAACATGTTCTAAAGAGAAGGCTCTATGATAATTGGATTTCTTGAGCATGATGTGGATATTTTAAAAGATTCTTTCAGAAGACAAATTAAAGGACACAGGACAGGAAAACATATTCAGATCAAGTTACACTACATTTCATATCTTATGTATCTTACTTTTTCTTTTTTATATATTTTCTTGAGATTGAAATAGAACCCCCTATACAAAAATACAAGGTTCTTAACACACTTTCTTAATTGTATTCATTTTTATTCCCATAAATAATTGTGGAAGAGGTTATGATTGACCTGTACTATTTTTTCCCATGAATAACTATGGAAGAGTCTATGCTCCTAGACATACTTGGGTTCTATTTTTCTTAAAATTTAATCTAGAGGGTGGGTAAATTTATTTTATAATAAACTACTTTATAGTATGTGATTTCCAAGTAGAGGGTATTTATTGTTTTCTTGAGACAAAACCACTTGTAAATTTTTATTGTTCTATTTTTTTTGAAACTTATATACTATTATTTATCTATTTTATTATTTATTTTAAATAAAACCTCTTTAAATTTCTATAATTTTAAAACTAAAATAAACTCTGGTAGTTAACTTAAATTATTGTTTTATATAATGTGTTTCATATGAGTAGATTAGTTTCAAAAGATCAAGTATTTTAACTGTTTTGTGATCAATAATTTAAGAGACTTTTAAAAAGATAATAGTATATTTTTCTACTATTTTTTTAACTTAGTGATTTTATTAAATTGGGTGATTAAGTTTTTAAATTATTTTTAAATATAATTTTTTTTTCAAACTCAATTCACCCCCACTTGAGTTATCCACTCGGACTAAAATATGTAAATTAGTGTACACAAGAACATAAATTTCCTTAAAATATTATAAGAATTATATTAATGGATAATTATAGGATATGGAAATGAAATTTATCATTGATGAAATTAGATAGAGAGTGGAAAATGATGCTCATTAAAAAAATTATAATTTTCCCACACTCTTGTCATTGAGTGACTAATCTTTGGTGTCTAACTATTATGATCTCATTGTCCATATACTTGTATTATTATCAATAAGAATAAGTATTAGTTTCAGGAAGATGGTCCTTAACTCCAAATACAATATTAATCAGAATAAAGTTCAATAAGTGGACCATCTTTCACTTTCCTCTTCAAGTGCCTCTGGATGTCGTATCATGTGTGTATTAATTTTCTTCTTCTCAATCCCATCAAAAAAAATCCTTGAAATATCTATAAAAAGAATGGTCTGATATCTCAATGTTTCATCACACTATTATGGGTGGAAAACATCATCTATTTATAAACATTATTCCATTATGGTGCTTTTTTATCAATTATGATGTTTTCCTACTAATATAAATAATATCGAAGATTTGTTTTCAAATATATCCTATTATATTCTCATTTTCACAATCCAATTTTATCATCTAGATATATCATCAAAGGTCACTAAGACATAGTTAATTTTTCTATGTCACATGTATCTTCATTATAATAAAAATTTATTTTGTTTTGGGTGCTTCCTCCTAAGTATGGAACATGGGGATTTTTATTCAAACTATAGTATTATCTATATTTTTTCACCTTAGATATTTGTGTTGAAGAATTTATATCTTCCTTAAATTTTTAAGAACCATGGTTAGAAACTCCATTGGCATTTCCATTTATTTCCATTGAATAATGGATATCAACAAGACACATTTTGAGCCTCCTCATGGTTTACTTATTGGAATCCCTTAGAACATGAATAAAAAAATTCTTGCTTCTTCTTGATTTCTTCCAAATACATTTTAATCATATTCACCATAGTGTAGTATAGTAATCACCACAATAAAAAAATCCTTATAATTTATTTATTACATCACTTCAAGATAAAATTTAAACATCCTCAAAATCATCCATGATCATGTTGTCAATCAATAAAATATAAAATCACCTATAACAATAAAAAATTAATTGTCTTGGGAAGTACATCATTGTATGATGGAAATGTTCAAGTTATTTCAACACCACACCATTGGATAGAATGCTGTTTTTTAGAGTTCTCCAACTCTTCTTGTAAGGGTCAATACTATATTGATAATGTCTCAGTTTAGATCAATTAAAATATATTTCATCATTAATTCACTACATTTAGGATTTTCAATATCTAAGGGATCATAAATCTTTCCAGTAACACCCCATATTTTTAGAAATCATATTATTTACCTAAACTATATGTTTATAATTCTGAACTATTTTTTTATTTTTTCAAAGGTATTGAAAGATATTGTGTAATAATTCATATAAGATATGAAGTAAATTAATAACACTTTATTAATTAATACTAAAATATTATAATAAAATTAGATGAAACTAAGTATTACTCACCATTTATTATTATGTCTTTTAAAAGAGAATAAATTAATATGGGACAGCAAATAGAAAATAATAAAATATTCAACACTAGGATATTTTTTAGATCATATTCACCATTAAGGATCACCAATATCCAAAGAAAACCTATAATGTCCAATAAAATCATGAAAATATAAAAAATATTGTGGAGATATAAATTGAAAATGAGAAGTGTGACTTATGAAGTGAGAATGGAATGCATGATTCTAGCATGTCCATTAAAGGATTGAAATCTTTCCATTATGAATATGGTTATTAGAAATTTGGTCATTGGAAATCTAGAAATTGAGAATATCATCATTGGATATACATATATCTAATAGGTATAATGAAGTTGTGTATTATTATCAGTAAATTTAGAATAAGATAACTCATAATGAAACAAAATATTATATATATATATGTGTGTTTGTGTTATGATTTCATTTTAAAATTATTATTATTCAAATATGATATGGTGTATTTATAAAATTCAAATATATATATATTAAATATCCATTAATTAGTAAAATTAAAATTTAGAATATAATTAACTAATTTTAATGGTATTTTTTTAAAGCGTAAATTAGATAAATGTAATATTTTTTCAATGAACTATTCTATTAAGTGTTGTATATTTATTCACAATAAATTAAATTTTATGATTTTAAAATATTATAATATATAAACTAATATATTAATATTATTTAAATTTGACATTAATATGACATAATATTTAGAAGTCTTAATGTTTAAAAACATCATTTTTTCAATAAAAGTGAATGATCATAATACTTTGTTTTTCATTTAAAATATAAATTTTGGAGTTTTGGAAATTCAATTTATCAAAATAAACTTAATTTTTGGATTGATAACTAATCTATTATCTTAGGAAAATTATTTTGGTATTTTTATGATATATTATATTTTTATGTAAATAGTTTAAAAATATTATTTTGAATTTAAGTTACCTATGACTAACATTTTAAATACTTAAGTAATATTTTCAAATAAAAAGTGTTTTTTGTTTTTCCTTTTAAATAAATTTTATTTTGGTAAATTTTGGTTTTGAATTTCTTTTAAATCCATGTAACTTTTATTTTTTATAATAATATAATTTATATTAATAAATTTAGAGAAATTGATAATTTTACACTACATATAGATTTTAATATTAAAAATAAACATTTTCTAAAAATGGGTTTTTAAGGATTACATTAATTAATTTTAAAATTAGGTTTTCTTAAATATATAAATATTATCAAATAAAATGGAAATAATATTTGTAATAGTTAGGTCCAAATCATTTAATAATTATCATTTTATTTTTATACATTGAAATTAAATTACATAGGTAAAAACGGGTTACCATGGTAAAATAAAAAATAGTAAAAGTGAAAATTATAAGAGTAAAGGGATTATAAAAATGTTTAAAGAATGTGATAAAAGTAAATCCTGAGGTATTATCAATATTATCCCATCACCCACAACATTATTATTCATTTTTTATTGTTCTTTACATGGAAAATATGTTCTCTTTTATATTAAGATGAAATATCTACAAAAAATATCATTCTCAACGCTTATAAATGGGGTCTCTCACCACCCATTCAATACCACCAATTTCCCAACTTCAAATATACCCATTATCATAAATATATGGTCATATTACTTTTCCTTTATCTTGTGGTCACAATAGATTGGTTTAAGACCTCCATTTCTAATAAATCCTCCATGGAAAATGTAAAGATTTCAAAGTGAGTACTAATTATTTTTTCAAAATTATTTTCCTTTCTATCTTAATTCCCCAGATATAATTTTATAAATCATATATAATTATATATGTATTTATTATATAAATAATTTTAATATGAAAATTTAATAACTATTAACCACTTTTCCCTTTTTCTATTTTGAATAGTGATGTTGTTTTTCTTCTGTTGTGCATACTACTGCCTCCATGTAGCGGCAACCTCTATTTTTACCCCATGGAATCCATGAAATGATTATAAAATTTAAATTAAGTAATATATTTTTTGTGTGTAATAAAATTAATATTATTAATATAAAAATTATAATACACATTATTTCTTTATTATTCTTCAAGAAATGAAAATGATAATTGTGTGTTGTGCAAGCTACCACCTCTACGAAGTACCATATCTCATTTTTCATCTATTTTATTTCCTATTTATTAAAATATATTCAAAAATTATTCAAAAACTATAAATTATATAAATAATATCATTATTTATCTTCAATAATTATATTATTCCAAAATAAACCACATTTATAATCATAATTATCCATTAATTATGGTGTGTTCAAGTTTGAGTATGTCTAACCACCTACTTGAATAATGAAATATAATAATATCATAGATGGATATTAGAAGTTAATTAATGATAATATATTATCTAAAAAAGTAAATAGGTATTTTACTTTTGTTCTATAATAGTAACATTATTATTAAATTCATATACCAATATCTGTTTGATAAAACTCATCACAACATGATCATCGTCAATTTCCTTTTTAAGAATCATATCTATAAATCCCATAAAATAAAATAATAAAATTACAAATAATTAGAAAAAATAAATTCCATTACCTTTTATGATCTTATAATGATGAACTTTGAGATAATAATTACTAACACAACTACTAATACAAAACTTGTTCAAAACGATCAAAATTTCTCACACCAAATATTTAAAATAGATAAAAACTAACTAATAAAAATGTATATAATAATATAAATTATGTTTATTAATGGTTATAAATATTAATTTGGTTATTAAATAGGTTATTAATATATCTATTCTTTTATATAGGATATTCAATCCCTTTACTGGAATTCGGGAGTTAAGATAAGGGTTTCTTGTCTCCATTTTCAACCCTCGAGAGATATTTATTAGTATATACCATGTTATATTTTTAATGGTGTATCTTAATAACCTTTAATATTTTGAATCATAATCATATCATTATTCATAGTATTTGATGTCTCATTTGAAATCATATCCTTTAAAGGGTTTTCACTCGAATGTTTTAAAGGTTGTAAGGGGTTCATTGTCTCAAATTTATTCTCTTGAGACATATTTATTAATGCGATCCATTATATCTTGATTATGGTGTGATTTCTACAAAATTATTGTATTTTACCATATTAATGACGTTTTTGACAAATATAACATGTTCTCTTTTAAATGTATTTTTATGTCCAAGATACACAATTTGAAATATGTTTTTTTAACTCCACTTCCTTTATTGAGATAAAATGATTCTTCTTCAAATTATTTCTTAAAATATTGGTTTATTACACCCTATAATTTTATTTAATGGTATTTTGTCTTCCAATATACTGGGAAATGTCCTTTTAATTCAGATATTTTACCTTGAAAAAATTTATTTCTCAAAATAATTTTATTATTATAAATGATTATCATCCTATTTAATGATAGTTTCCCCTCCTTGTCCATGTTTTACATTCATACCAATTTTATCCTTTATAATTTGAAACATAATTATGTGTTATCTCTTGTGAACTATAAATTTATATTCTCTATTTTTAATGAAGAAGTTTGGTTACTTTTTTGACAATGTGGGATTTCAACAAATGATATTTTAAAATAATAAGAATGGTTTAAATCCTTTAAAAATAAAATATTTAATCTTTCATACCATAAGTATTTATATAACCATTATGTACTTTTAAGGATCAATCATTGAATTTACTTTTTCAAAAGTAAATATTTTATAAAGGTTTCACTTTAAATTTTTTAAAATAACTTTCTAAAGTGATTCATAACTTATTATTTTTATGAAAATATTAAAAATATTTTATAAATACTATTTTTTTAGTTTGTATTCTAAGTGAAATTTTTTTTTTCTTCATCTGTATTAATTTATATGAAAAATTATGTTTATTTATTCTTGGAATCTAAAAGAAATTATTATTCCCCTAGTTTTATAAAATTTTTCTATAAAAATGTTTTCAAAACGATCAAGGATGTTTCTTAATTTCAAAGTGTTTTTTATAAAAGTAATAAAATTGGTATTTTTTGTCTAAGTCATTGTTCATGGGAGTTTATTATAATTGAAAAATTAAGTTCTTCAAAAACTACTCCATATTATTGTAATGTCCCACCGGGCTTACCATCAAACCAGTAGTTGGATAGGTGGGTCTAATGGCCTCGAGTGTGTCTCTCCATACTCTAAAGGCTGATGACTAGAACCGAGAGTCTTGGGAGGTGATAGTGGGGAGACTATACCCTCATATCATATTAGTGTTGTAGTATAGAAGAGATAAATAGTGGAAATAAGTGGAATATGTATAAAGTAATGTCAAAGCATCAGAGGAATACATATAATAACAATTTTAAAAGGGTAGAAAATTCCAGTTTATACAATGTATGCATGTCAGGTTATTGATACATAAATTAAACCAGTAAACAAACAAAAAACTCTACAATATAGTACAAAATAAAAAAAATAATGAAGTGCCATGGGTGATATATTTTGGAGTCATGAGCTCCATCTCGATTATTTACTCCTGACTCCATGTACAAAAATAATAGAAATGAACCTAGTTCCTGCAATTATAAGGGTCTACTTAGGTATTAAGGGTGCCCAGGTAGGGTGTGAGATGAAATCTCAGTAGGTCAGCACCCACAACATCAAACCCAAACTAGTGTAATATAAATTAAGACCATTTGTAGGTGTAGAGTAGTAAATAAATGAAACTATATAAGAAAATACCACTCGTCTAAGTTCCTAATAGACACCTAATGGTTATACCAACATCAGGTCCTTGCTGGAAGAATCCTATGGTCATGTCAATATATATATATAATAGTAGTATATATATTTAAATATTTAAAAATATATAAAAATATATAGATATATTTTGGGGTGTATTGAGACATACCCCTGTTATCCAATTCAAGGGGATCTCTCACTGTCTTCCCCTAACCCAGGTCTAAGAGCCCTTAGTTTCTCATAATTTAAGCATTAGATTCATGTTGGGTGGATTGGGATATTCATATTCAATCCAATTACATAGGATCTCTCACTTTCTTCCACTAACCCAATAACAAGATCCCTTGGTCTCTTGGAATTCTCATATTCAAAAAACTGTTCTAGGATGGATCGGGATGTACCACTGCCATCCAATTCTAGGGGAACTCTCATGGTCTACCCCTAACCCAATACCAAGATCCTTTAGTCTCTTGGAATGAAATCATCTGATATAACATAATCATAATTGTCATGGGGTAATAATTACTCCCACACATAACTTGTATTTTTATATATCTGGAATGGTGTAAAACTATCTCCCATCCATAATAATTTATAATACAGGCATGGGGTAAAACTACCTCCCATTCATAGTCATTTATATTAATGGCATGGGGTAAACTAACACCCATCCATATTCATTATATTAATTGCATGAGGTATAGTACCTATTATCCATTGTCATTTATATAATTCACAATACCAAACAAGCATGTCCAATTCATTCAAGGGATCTCATTTCGCATTTAATTATTTACACTAAGGATGAACTGAGGAATGGGTTCACCACTCTCCAACAAAGTTCATTTTCATCTAGGCATGAAATTTCATAAGATGAATTTTTATTAAACAAGTGAAAGGGTATGGCCATGCCATCCCTTTAAACTATAAAATCTAGGAAATCCATTGATCAATTTCATTAGAAGGAAAGAAATCATCTCACATTAACCCTTCTTTACAATTAATTTCATTTAACTGAACCCATTCAATTTTCCTAAACATGGTAAAATCATTTAATTTATATGTTGGGACCAACACTTTGATAGTTACTTGGTTATTTAACTATCTAAGAAAGAAATATCACTTTGTGATGCCATCAGGGGATATGTCTGAAACATTCCATTTATTCAAACAAAAAACTAAAATTCATATAATATAATTAAAAATGGGAAATCATTATCATGTCATGTATACAACACTATCACAAAGGTATATAAGGTGAACCTAGTAAAAAATTAAATAAAGAAATAAAATTCTAACTACAACTCTTTATCTTGATACAACACGCCTTCATTGGAGTGGTTTTATTATAAAACCATGACTTTGTTATCTAACAACCAACCATCACTTTTATGAATTTCATTAATCTCATAAAATAACGAATTTAAACCTAGAACCCTTACTACATTAAGTAAATATAATAACTATGTGATAAGAAATTTAATTAATTCTTTACTAAAATTAAAGGGAATGAAAAGGTACCCTACCTTAGTGTGGAACCAAACAGAACATTTCGGCTCTTTTCACTTTTTAACTAGAAGCTGCTTCTCCCCTACTGAACATATGCACTTTCACGTACACATGGGGACACTTATCCCCCATTCACACACCTGCATGGCCACAAACATGTGCAAGGGGATCCTTGTATATATGCTTATATGCAGATATCCATCTCTACACACCTATATATGTATTTATAAATATAAAGATGGGTATACCTATCCCCATACATATATATTTAATAGAATTGATGAATATAAACATAATAGGGGGACCTAAACACACACACACACACACATATATATATACTTCCTATGCACACGCAGGCAATCCACCTTAGACACGATGACTCAAAAACATATAAAAGGGACCAAATCACTACAAAATAATTTGTAGGGACATTAAAACACCAAAAAAGACCTAAAAATGCGAGAAACCAAATGATGTCATAAAAAACCATACCTCAGATGGTGGCAGTGAATCGAAATACCTTGAACCACCTCACCTTCACCGGTGGTTTCTAGAGCATGAACCCAAAGGTCCTGAAAAACCATTCACAAAAACCTAAGACAAAATAAAAATAAAGACTCTATTAACCCCAAACCTTAGTGTTTTCGTAGGGTGACAGAGAGGCTAAATCATAGGTAGAAACAAAGAGAAGAGGGAAGTAGAATGATTACCTCACCGATTATAGAGGAATTGTGGAGGAAATCCAACGAAAATGAAAACCGGAGAGGGAGATATAGAAGTTCTCAAGTGCATCGAAGAGGGACCCCCCTATTAGGTGCGTCGCATAGGTCTGGCAAGAGAAGAGAGGGGTGTGAGTTTTAGTTTAGGTTTTAAATTTATTTTATTGTAATTTAATACAATTTATTAAAATAGACCCAATAGTACGATTTGACCCGCATGATTTGACCCACATGGTTTTCCAAATCATGCACAAACCATGCAGTGTACAGTGGGAGGATACTACCTCCAAACACACATCATGCAGGATAGGTGAATAGTTTCGAAAACCGTACACAACCTGTGATAAACACCTCTAACTCTTCTACACACGGTTTCACAGTTACTTCTATGGGAAGCATGGTTATAGAAAAACTATGTTCCCTTTGTAGCCCTTTAAAACTTGTCTTTTATGGGTCTCATAATCCTAAAAATCCTCGATCCACCTAGGAAACTTTTTGGCCCTTCACCCAAGTCTAAAAGCATAACATAGATGCCTTCCAACTCTCGAAATATCATTCTAATTCCCAGTTTGAAATTTGAGTCATTCCCTAATTCAAAAAGTGTAAATTCCTTCTAAATTTCCATCTAGTTCAAAATGTGGATCATTACAACCTTCCCACCTTAGAACATCTCATTCTTGAGAAGATTTTTGGTATAACGTAAACATCACCTGACATACAAGGGATGTTATGTATCTCTTGAATGGTCATGTTACGTTTTTGAATTCCTAATGCTCCTTTAATCTTTGCATTGGAAAACAGCACTCAAGCCATTTAAAACTAGAGGAAATGACCGTTTTGAAACTAAAACACCAAGATGGCTCTTACTCGATCTTGTTTACTCAGAGACACGATCTCATTGTCATCCCATTATGCAATGCACAAAGGTAATTCTAAACCTATTCTTTAATGTTAAGTGACAAATTTCAAACCACGGTTCAAACCACTATTATAATTAACTTACAAGAACTCCCTTATGCATCCAAGTGACGACCCCAGATTGATCCTGAAATAGTTTAAATGGTTGATCCCCATCGACCAAAAAAACTAGGTCAAGACAGTTGTTCATGAAAATCATTGGTTGACACAAACTACACTCATCCCCACATGACAATGTTCCATAATATGGTCTTTCACCAATTATAACCATTAAACAAGAGAGGAAATATTCAAACCTCTTGGACGACTACTCAATAAGATTCCCAGCTTAGACAGAAATCATTTTATAACTGAATAATGATGCCACCTCCCAAGTCATCATGCATTTACAATTAACACGCTCACCTAAGTCCCTACCCATCTTTTTGTGACATCCTACGACCAAACCATGAAGGAAACCACACATCCATCACACAACATCGAAGGAGAACCACACAATAAGATCAAAAAAATTTAAATCATTAGCATGGTGTTAGACCGATACTCTCTTATTGCATCTAGGATGGCATCAAGATAAGGGTCATTATCATCTCTTAGAAGAGTGTACGAAGAGGATTTCTCATGGTTACCAATTAATCATACCCAAACACTGTAAAGGAGTGTATTCAATCCACAATGAGTCAACATCAAAGAAGGAACTCAGCTTCACATGTCGTCACTTCGTTATCCAATCACCACCCCTTATCACATAAGGAATTTCAAGATTGTTCAAGAATACCCACTGAAGCCTATCTGAGACCAACTATGTTTATCAGGGGTGTCATACCCATCCAACCATAAGAACTCCACGCTTCCAAGAAATAACTGACACAAATTAAGACTAGAAATCTTCATAGGAATTCATACATAAACTAACCATTCCCCCAATGGTCCTCTTAGGTTGTACTCCGTCTACATGGAAGGACACATTTAATAGATTCAACATGACACACCCCACCTTAGGAGTGTTGGAGGCATAAAAATAAGAAAATACCAGTTTCTCACAAGAAAACATGATCACATTCACATTTAAGGTACATCTGATACCCCTCTGATCCACACTCATTACATCATAGAATTTGGTAAGTGTTACAAAACCAAACCGACCGACGTGTCAAAACACCCCAGTATGCCAAAATTTATCCCAAGCACTAGGATGAAACTAATTATTTAAAAATCATGTCACTCTACATGGATATGACCTGAGAACATACTCAATAGCACTATAGATTTATTTTAGAGTTGTATTTCCCCATATGACCATTAAACTTGATGATGACATACCAAGTCATCCACCACTAAGGAAAAAAAAGGGTAAAACAACCAACGAAGTGGCTGACCACACATGAGGCATGTCTAACGAGCTGATATATAGAATTTCTCAATGCTTGAACCCATAACAAGGTTCAAAGATACCATGACCACCCATATAAATAAGGATGTCCTTGGAAAATGAATGTCCTACAAGGGACAAAAGCACCCAAACAATACCAAATATCAGAAAACTTGTGGTTCTATAAAAGTATTCAAAATTTAAGGTAGTACCTACTCTAGTTAGCCCCATACAAAGAACAAGCATCGACCCAAGAATTTGGTCATGCCTAAAAAAAGTCACAGGCTCAAGAGCCTAACCATTAACACATTTCTAAAAATAAAATAGCCTATGGAAAACACTAGTGTTTCTGTTCGAAGGCCACTTAATGAGAGAATCAACCTAACCTTACACTAGGGTTTTAAATAGAGGAAACCAGTACATGTTCCATTTCCAAGCCGTTTATATTTCTTCACATTTAAACTTTTAAAAATTTAAAATTATTAAAGAGAACATAAAGTACCCATTTTGAAACAAAATAATAAATTTGTATCAAACATCATTTTTAAAACATTAAATTGCTTTTTATATATCGTCATTTATATGATATTTAGCATCTAAATTCTTTTTTAACAAAAAAAGAGACCTATGAGAGTCCCACTAAGTCAACCTAAGTTCCCTAAAAAGAAACCCAATATTAATTACTCAGATATATATACTTTTTTCAATACCCAAATGGTCCATCTGAAAAAACATTCTCCAACCACCCACTTGGGTACGATTGCACATTTAGTCATTTAAAAATTCATTTCATGTTAAATTAAATAGCTTCCACATTTATAAACATCTCAGGGAATAAATTCCATTACATTAAATCTAGGTTTCCATTTCCCAATTCATGAAGTGCCCATAAACTTCATGGATTTAAAATTAGATTCCATTAATTTAAACCAATATCATTTCAAAATTAAACCATGTTCAAATATATAATAATCTATCTATATGGGTGGACACCTAAAGAGCTATAAAGAGCCCATACACTTTATAGTTTGGCATTTGGAACCTATTTACTTACCAATTCACTATGGCATTCAAATAATAGTGACCATTAAATTTTAAAAATATTTATAATCATGTATTTATTTTATGATAAAAAATGTTTTGAATATACGTGTTGCGCATTCCTAGTTATAAGGTTCCCAAAAACCTTACAATTGAAAATTGGTTCCCATTCATTCACAACCCATATATATACACAAAAAACATGGCATCATAAGTAGTAAACATAGAGTCATGCTATAACATGAAAATATGGAATGTGAGTATGAAAGGAATGCTAAAGAAACAAACAACATAGCATAATGACAACTAAGAATGGTAAATCAATCAAGGAACAAAATCAAGTAAACAAGAAAACTACAACGCAAATACATGGCATAGCAATATGCATGGCATGTGAACTTTCTATGTGCCTATTATGATGCATGTAATGAAAATTTACTTTCCATGCCAGGACAAAGGTAAAATTATAAAAATTATATAAATCATTAACTGTAGAAAATACAATAGTCAGTCAAGGGGAAATCATATCATATGTAACAGAAAATAGTAGTGAACAACAATCCCTAGCCCTGGTCACCTAGTTATTTCTCATAAATGGGGTGATCAGTCCCAAGAACAGATATTAACCAAGTACCAAAACATTCCTAACCTCCGGTCTACCAACAAAAAACAATTAGAAAAAGAAAATGAAACCCTATGATACAACTTTATAATATCCCGACTTGGATTAACATCAAACTGATAGTCGGATTGATGGGTAACATGCTTCAAGAAGGTCTCCCCATATGCCAGAGGCTTCCCACTAGAAGTGAGGGTCTCGGGAGGTGATAGTGGGGATACTATACCCTCGTATCATAGTAGTATAGAAATATAATAGATCTAAATAGTTCAAAGAAGTGAAAGCAGTATAAAGCAATGACAAAATAGCAGTGGAATATAGATATTGACAATTTTATAAAAGGTGCCCAATGCCAGTCTATACAATGTATGCATTTCATGTTATAGATACACAAATTAAATTAGTAAACAAAAAACATGTTCTAAAATATAATTAAAAATAAGGAAAATACAGAAAATCTCTATGGGTGATCTCTTTAAGCATTCCAAGATTCATCTTGGTCCTTTTCCCCTAACTCTAGGTATAAGCAGTACAAAAATCAACCTAGGTCCTACAATTTTATGGGTTTACTCAAGTACCAAGGGTACCTGATCAGGGTGTGAGATGAAATACTAGTAGTACGGAACCCATAGTGTCAAGACCCAATAATTGTAATATAAATTAAGATAGAGTGTAAGTATAGAGGAGTAAATAAATGAAACTATATGAATAAATAACACCTTTCCAGGTTCCAGAGGGGAAACTAACAGCTATACCAGCTTCAACTCATTGTAGGAATAATCCAATGGACATGTCACTATATATATAAAATATTAGTAAATATATATAGATATATTCTGGGGTGGATATGGACATACCTCTTTCATCTAATTCTAGGGGACCTCTCAGGTGTGCCCCTAACCAAGGTCCAAGTGCCCTTAGTCTCTTAGCATTTAAGTATTAGATTCTTATTGGGGTAGATCAAGTTATACCTCTACCATCCAATTCCATGGGAGCTCTCATAGTCTACCCCTAACCCAATACAAAGAGCCCTTAGTCTCTGGGAATTCTCACATTCAAAAAAAATTATAGTGTGGATCAAGATGTACCACCACCATCCAATTCCAAGGGAGCTCTTGCAGCCTACCCCTAACCCAATATCAAGATCCCATATTCTCTTTGCATGAAAGCATCTGATATATTGTAAACATAAGTGGAATGGGGTAAGCATTCCACCCACCCATTACCTAAATATATATATATATATATATATATATATATATATATATATGGCATGGGGTAAAACTACCTCTCATCTATAATCATTTAAAATAATGGCATTGGGAAAAAATTCCTCCCATCCATAGTCATATATATTAATGACTTGGGGTAAACTACCTCTCATCCATAGTCATTATATTAATGGCATGGGGTAAACTTCCTCCCATACATAGTCATTTATATAATTCCCAATACCACATAATCATGTCTAATTAATTCAAGGCATCTCATTTTTTATTTAATCATTTACTCTAAGGAAGAACTAAGGCATGTGTCCATCACCACCTAATCAAGTTCATTTTCATCTAGACATTCTATTTTATATTATTCCATTTTATTAATAAATAGAAAGTGAATTTCCATGCCATCCATTGATACTATAACATCTAGAAAAGCCATTAATCAATCTCATTAGAAGGAAAGAAATTGTATCAAATTAACCCTTCCTTACAATTATGGTTATTTAACTGAACCCATAAAATTTGAATAAACATGGTAAAATCATTTTATTTATAAGTTATTCCCAAAACTTAGATAGTTCCTTGGTTATATAACTATCTAATAATGAAACTCCACTTTGTCTTGTCCTGAGGGTCCATGTCTTAAACATTCCATTTATTCCAACAAAACATGAAATTTCAATTGATATTATTAAAAGGGGGAAAGTGTAATCATGTATTGTATCCAACACTATCACAAAGTTATATAAGTTGAACCAAGGAAACAAACTGAACAAGCAATAAAATCCTAACTAATACTCATTATCTTGAAGTAAGTGCACCCCTGTTGGAGGATTTTATTATAAAACCATGACTTTTCTACCAAACAATAAACCATCACTTTTATGCATTTCATTAACCTTGTCAGAGAAATCATTTAAACGAGGAAACCATACTGAATTAATTAAATCTAAAAACTATGAAATAAGTAATTTAATTAATGAATTGATAAAATTAAAGGGCATGGAAAGGGACCCTACCTCAGGGTGGAACTAAACTGAACATTTCAGATCTTGGTGCTTTCTAACTAGAATTTTTTTCTCCTCCACTAAGAATATGCACTTTCACATACATATAAGGATTCATATCCTCTATTCACATGCATGCATGTCCATGAACATGTTCTAGAGGATCCTTAAATATATTTTTATATTCATATACCCATCTCCACTCACCTACGTAACCATTTTCGTATATATACATATGCACACCTAGCCCCATACATGTATATTTAATGCCCTGGATGAATATACACATAATGGTGGAACCTACATATGTATGTATACTTACCTATGCAAATACAAGCGAGTCTCCTTAGACCTGTCTGCTCAAAAACATATGATAGGGACCAATGCACTACAATATTGGGACCTTAAAACACCCAAATAACACTATACAATAAGTGTGAAAACAAATGGTGGTATAAAAAACCATACCTCAGATAGCGTTGGTGAATCGAAATACCCTAAAATGCCACACCTTCGGTGACCGTTGTTGGAACATGAACTCAAATGTCCCAAGAGACTGTTCGCACAAACCTACAACAAAAGAAAACCTAAGAATATGTTAACCCTAAATGTCAAGGTTTTGGATGAAATCTATAGGGCGATGGAGGGGCCAAATCGTGGCCAAAATGAAGAAAAGAAGGAAATAGAAGGCTTACCTTACTAATCGAAGAATAATATTGGAGGAAATCTGGGAGAAACAATAGTTGTAAAGGGATCCAGAATATGGCTTGAGCACATTAAAGGGAACCCCCCTGTAGGGTGCCTCACATGGGTCTATAGAGAGAGGAGTGGGGTGTGAGGTTTAGTTTATATTTTAATTTTATTATATTTTAATTTAATATAATTTCTTAAAACATACCCAACTGCACGGTTTGACCCATAAGGTTTTCCAAACCGTGTGGTATACAGTGTGAGGAAACTGCCTCTTAACGCACATCGTGTGGGTTAGTCACACGGTTTGGAAAACCATTCACAAGCCATTCTAAATTCATCTTCCTCAACTGTAAAAGGCTTCATGGTTCCTGTTGTGGGCCGTATAGTTTCAGACAATATGTGCACCCTCTGCATCCTTTTAAAACTTGGTTTTTCTGGGTTCGGTGCTCCAAAAACTCTTCGATCCACCCAATAAAATTTTTGGTCCATCACCCAAGTCCAAAAACATCACATATAAGTGTTAAAACTCTAAAAATCTCATTCCAAATCTCAGTTTGAAATATGACTTGTTTAGTAATTAAAAAAGTTCAAATTTCTTCTAAATTTCTATTTGGTTGAAAATGTGGATCGTTACAATTATTTCATGGTATGACTAATTTATGTTCCTTATTTTTTATAATAATTAACCATCACTACCTTTACTTTCCCTAATGGAGTTTGGTGTGAAACCATAATTTTTATTCCAATGACTTTCTTCTTTGACAACCCAATTTTTAATTCCTTTGATTGAATGGTTTTAAATTAGATTCCATATATCAATTAATTGAGGAAATTATTTTCTTAACCGTATGTATTTTATTTTTATGGTGTAAATTCCATATGCTTTATTATTTTTATTGAATCATATTTACGTAGAAATTTATTTAATATCAATGGATACAAACTTATCTTCCATGGTTTTATCTTTTTATGATTATGAAATATTTCTTTATGTAATTCCATTTCAAAAGGATATGAAACCAATTTTCTTTCCATGGGTTATTTATTCTATAAAAATTTAATGATATTCATTTGAATGTTTTTTGAAACCTATCTTATTTCCATTGGTTCTTTATAATGTTATAAGTTAATGATTTTCATGTGTCACTCATACATATGGATGATGATGGGTGGGGTCCTATATCACCCCCCCCCAATTCATTGGTTAAAATTTTATATCTCTTGAGATAATTTTTCATGATTATATTTTATTTTCTCATAATCATGCATGGGAACTTATGGTGTGGATCATAAAAGTAATATGTCCCTATAAAAATGTTTGTTGACACTCTTTTCGTCACATAATCTAAAGATCGGAAAAGGGAATATCTCAGCTGAAAGTGATTCATCCTTTGAAGAAAACATCAAAAATCGACAAAGGCATGAACAAAGGATCAAAAGCCAATTCACCGCGCAAGTTTTACCACTGTCGCGCAAGTACACTTGCGCGACTACCTTGGTCGCGCAGGTGACTTGCGCGACCTAATTGGTAACCGCCCGGTAACCGCCCGGGGTCTTCTTTTGCCTATAAATAGACCCTGTGGGCCCCCCATTCGAGAGGATCTTTTTCCAGAAACTCGGATTGAAGCTCCCGATGCCCAAATCTCTTCTCAAAGCTTCCGGAACACTTCTAAGGTAATTTCTTACCTAGAACGGAAGATCTAAAGAGAAAAAGGAAGGCCTAAGTGTTGAAACTTATCAAACACTTGCGCGCCTACTTAATTCCTTCAATATAACTTGCACGTCCCTCTTCTGGAAGAACCTCAAGAGGATGGTAAAGGGTTTAATAAAGAGTCGCTCAAGCATTTCAATATTGGTTGAAAATCGCGCAAGTACCACCCATGTCGCGCAAGTATACTTGCGCGACCAATACTTGCGCGCCGCCGCAGGACTTGCGCGCCTTTAAAGACTTGCGCGCCCCTATCTTTTTGGGTGCCCATCTTGCCCATTTTTACCCCTCTTAAGCCATTTCACCTTTCCTATTCAAGATTCAGTCTTCAAGATACTCTTCAAAGCCATTTATGGCATGATTTCTTGATTTTACATCCTTGTCTGAAAGGAATTCTGTGAAATCTCTCTCAAAATCCAGTGATTTAAATATCCTTATGTCACTAAAATACGGAGAGTTCATTCATTAAATCTCATCCTTTAAGATGAGAAAATCTTAACCTGGGTCTCCTTTTCAGGAATAATCCCCAGTTATAAAACCTTTGATCTGGGCATCTTTCTTAAGAATAAGCCCCAATCAAGTCCTTTAATCTTGGGCATCCTCCTCAGGAGTAAGCCCCAAACCTTAATCCCTAACCTGGGTCTCCTTTTCAGGAATAAGACTCAGTCATAACCTTGGGATTCCTTTTCAGGAGTAAGCCCCAAGTCCCCTAACCTGGGTCTCCTTTTCAGGAATAAGACTCAGTCATAACCTTGGGCTTCCTTTTCAGGAATAAGCCCCAAGTCCCCTAAAAACTTCTCTTAACCAGTCATAAATTACCTTTGATTTGGGTTCCCTTTTCAGGAATAAAACCCAATCATAAGTCCCCTCATACCTTGGGCATTCTCCTTAGGAATAAGCCCCAAGATTAGAGTATTCAAATCTCCATAAAGCACATATAACTTTGTGGACCCTGTTCATGGATTTTCTCCCTAAAAGTAAATCCTAAACCTTCATCTGTCTGGGCAGTCATCCATACATAGGCCCCAAAAAAATTCTTATGATTGCATCTTTCATGGCACAATTGTCTAAATTTTACTAAATACCTCTTGTTTCTCACACCGAGCATGACTCACGTGAGCTTAGAGTATAAAAGTAATTATGACATTCATCTTTGAGCCATCAATCATAAAAATCATACTCCATTACTCGAACTACGAGGGTTCTGATTCCTTTTCCAAAATAAAGGATACGTAGGTAGCCCATTTATGGGTTCGATCCCAACTTTGAAATAATCTATGTCCTTCTGAATGACGATAAACTTCAAGTGCCCCACTGAGTGGCTTTAAAACCAGCCTGGTCATCAAAATGACCAAGAGACTTTTATATAAATGTTTTGAAGGATTCCATTGACCAAGAATCTCTAAACAAATATAGATGATTCTATATTGATGAAGAACCTCGAATACATATAAAAGATTCTCTAAATTTCTTGCATATTTAATCATTGATTGTTAAAACTAAAGGAAAGCTCATTTTTATACTTGGTAATGTAATAAGGATTCACGAACATAACTTAAATCTATAAAGAGAGTCCCGAAGTAGGCAATAATTCCCCTCAAAAAGGTGTGATGAGTCCGATCTCCCATCCTCTCGACCAATGCAAATTCCTAAGCCTCATTAGCCCACAAGCTAATGAGCGCCTGCCTTTGGAAAGTAGGTCCAAGCGGATGTGGAATCATTGGATGTTTCCGGTTCTACGAACAAACCCGTTAGAAACCGATCAGAACGTTTGAAACTCCCGTCCAGGAGGTCATCCCCGGATTCCGTGCGAAACAAAAATGGTGAACCCGACGTGAAACCTTAACCAAGTTAAAGTGATGTTCTTCTTATCTGTTAGGCCCCTTGGGCCAATAAGGCAATCATTGACATATGATCATCCAAAAGATGCAGTAACCGGATTCATCTTGATTATGTCTGTTACATGGAACAGGCACTCTTTTCTCAAGATCTTCTGCAAAAATGGCTTTCCTTAAATTCACCCCTGTGAATACTGCTGCTATGAACACCTCTACTGTGAGGTCTGCTGCTGTGAAAACCAATGCTGCTACTCCTGCTGGAACATCATCCGCTCTAAGAATGACATCACCAACTCAGCGTCTTCAACGCTGTGTTTCTAATGCACTGGTTAAGGAGTACCGTCGCAACGGTACTATCCCAACTCTGGAGGCCGCTCGTCAAGCCCTCCAAGTTAACAATTCTACCTGGTCATCCGGACAACGGCGACCAGCAATCAAGAAGCAGGCGGTGCTGACTACCGTCTCTAACCGTTTCGGGTCGTTATCCCCGGAACGCAGTTTCCATTCACTCCCTTACTCTGAGGAAGTGAATGAGCAGGTCCCGCAGGACCTTAATTCAAAAAGACAGGAGTCCTTCTCAAGGGCTCCCATCAACAATCGCCGCCAGACTCGTGCGGTAGTGCGCCCTCAACATGATGAGGGTACCGACTCCAGGCATTCAGCTCAGGTTCCTCGAACCCGAGCAGGCAAGATGAACCGCCAGAGACGGAATCCGGTTAACAATAGGCAGGTTGTCATCCCTGCCATCTCCGGAGAAGTCCACCAACCTAAATTGGTGGCAGATAACGAGCAGGCATACACACCTGTTCGTTTTAATCCCGCTGTCCAGCAGACTCGTCTGGCAGCATCAAGCCGATCCCGCCAGGCAATTCCGGCGGAGTACCATAGGCAGGAACATACACCAGCTTATACATCAGCAGTTAGTCAGCAGGCTCGTCTGACTACATATGATGGATCTCGTCAACCGCGTTTGGCGAAGTGTAATCAGCAGGCACATACACCTGCTAATACTAATCAAGCCTACCAACAGTCTCGCTTGGTAGCGCACGGAGAAGTCAGTCGGAAAGCCCCGACGACAAACAGGAGGCAGACTAAACTCTCTGCCTCCACACTTGAGTACTGTCAGGATTCACTGACAGGAAAAGGAGGACAGGACCAGGCACATACACCTACTCCACACCCGGAATTGACGTATATCCCTGTTCCGGCAGCTAAAGTCACCAAACATATTTTGTCAATGGTGAAAGAGCAGAAGCAAATTCCTGCTCAAATTCTGGATGCTTGCCAGGATATCATAACAGCTTCAGCATCATCTCAGGGACAGACACATAAATCTATCCCTAGCAGTGGAGTAACACATCAACAATTCACTCCGGAACAGACACACACATCTGTTCCAGTCCAAGAGGGTTGTGGGGCCTACTCCCCCATATCTATGGACAACCAAGTCAGGCACATACACCTGATTTGAGCGATGATCGTCAGCCTAACCTGACCATCTTTCCTGATCAGGCACATACACCTGCTCAGAGCAATCACTTTCGTCATCAAGTGGTTTCTAAAGCGAGTAAGAAGGCATCTAAGAAAAAGATCCGCCCAGCACAGTCAGGAGATCAAAGGCCAATCTGCAACCAAGCCTTGCTCGATGCTGGAGTTCTTGAAGCCCTCAGACATTTATCTGTCGGAATTCAAGATTCTACTCCCTCAGTTCCCAATAACAGGAACATTAATTTTGAAGGTCTTCAACAGACACTTCCTCATGAAGACTTGCTTCATGAAAATTCGGTCAATCTTGAAGTTTCTTCTTCAGATGAGAGCCACAGGAACCCTCTGTGTGGTCAGAAGGCCAAGGAGCAAGAGATTTCATCTTTTGCTGTAACCCATCATGAAGGTCCTCCTCATGATGATGAACTTCGCTGCGAAAGTCCTCTCCGCAGTAGTTATTCACATTGTCTCGAAAATTCTTCAGAAGGCAATGTAGTGACGAGAAAGCCCTCCTATCTCGAGGCACTTGCAAACGTAAAACCAGTCATGTCTGATGCTTTACTATCGGCAGGTGAAACTCTTTCTCCATCAGAAGATAGCCTGGGGTTCAGGTTATTCTCCGAACCTTCCCTGGGTCATTCATCTTCTAGCATGAATAGTGATTTCTCTACCAATCTTGTTGAATCCGATGAAGCAACAAGGAAACACCAACTCTGGTCCAAACAGGTAGAAGAATCTTCATTTAATGATAAAGATGAAATGATGAACATGAGGGAAAAACTGGCAAAAGGTGAAGTACCAGTCATGTTTTGGCCTTTGGATGATTCCCAGTATGACATTCCAAAGATGTTGACGGATGATGGAATCCATGATATTCGTCTCAACATATGGAAAACTCTTTGTCAATTAAAGAAGAAGGTATTATCTTACGATGAATATGAAAATCATCTTAAGATAATAGAAGGGTTACAACGCCAGATTGATTTGGCATCTCTATCAGTCTCTCGGTATCCGAAGGCTGAAAAGCAACAGAGAACCCTTCAACGTTCATGCCTTGGCGCACTAAGAAGATTGTGTCAGTTAATTTCCAATGCTCCATATAATGTTCATATCAGAGGATGGGGTGTTCACGGAGCACTACATTTCACAGTGCTTTCCGGTCAGCAAAGCCCGCCGAAAATGGTCTCATGCAATGTTATTGCCCATGGCCGGTCACAGTCAATGGGCTTTGTTCATAATCAAAAGTTTGCTCGAGAGCAAGCTTCAACTAGTTCCTCTCAAAATCAAGTATATAGAGAACAGGTTGTTGAATTGCTCCTACATCAAGCAGGCGAGAATATTGCGCAAGCCTCTTGTCTGGAGAAAACACGTCATCAAATGACAGAAGTTTCGGAAATCATCCAACGGTCTATTGAACCAGGTGATAAAAGTGGATACAGGTTAATGCATCCAGCTAATTTCTGAACTAAGATTCGCAAGATCAAGAGAAATTTCAAGAAGATCTCAGACATAGCATGTCAAGAGACACCCCAACTTGCTAGACTGGGGACTTCTCTAACCCAACCCTCAGAGTCAACGAATGGGATTCGAGGAGTTGAGCGGAAGCAACAGGAACACCCCCAGTCCACCGGACTGGGGACTTATTTAAATCTTCAATCCCTCCCTCAGAGAAAGTCAGTATTCTCTCGATTAGGGAATAAGCCTCAAGAGGAACGAAGAGCCAAGATATCCGGAGATTCTCTCCAAGTGACGGTTCTCCAAGAAATTCCTGAGGGATCAAGTCAACGGAATGCTATGTCTCATCATGGACATAGAAGGAGACAATATCACAGAAATGCTGATAGAAAGGATTCCATGCAATATGCATCCATTAATGTCATCAATGCCGTTGCTGCTGATTCACCAGATGAGGCTCAATCAGAGGGATCAGACGAAGAGGTTCCTGTTCAAGAAGTTGCGCACACAGACCTAAATGAAGAAGGTGTGCGCACACGTAATCAAAGGCTTACCCAAAATCTGGGTATTCCTTCAAGTAACCCACTTCCCCCTCTCCGAAAAGGATCCAATAAGGGGAAAGGAAAGAATCAGGTTACTTCTCACCCTTCCTCTGAAGGAGGTCAATCGCTCTCATTAGAGCAAAGGTTTGCACAACAGGAGGAAGAAATGAAAGAATTAAGAAGGTTGAATGCAGAACTACTCCAGAATAGTCTTCTTCTTAAGAATGCTGAAGTCTGACAGCCGAAGGAATTTGTTGTAACTACTGAGATGGATCAGGAATATCCTCCTTTATCAGTACACCCACAGAGATCTAATCCTACGGGTCAAACGCAACAACGGTTGGCAGCACTACCATTAGTTGCAGCACCAACCTCCACGGCTGTCCAAGCTCCATTCATTGCACCTACCCAAAACCAAGTTCAACCTGACGTTTCTCAAAAGTTAATAACTACTATTGAGTCATTAACAGCTCGGTTAGAAACTATGGAAGGGAAACGGGCGCAAGTTCAACCTGAAAAGAAAGTTTACCCTGAGTGGGTAGATTCAATTTCTCCTCCATCCAGTTTTGGAAACCCTATTTTCCCTACTTTCAATGGATCAGGCGACCCTGAACAACATTTGACGCATTACGTATCTTGTTGTGATCCTATGATGGGAACTCCAGAGCAGCAAGAAGCAATGAAACTCAGATGCTTCGTGCGAACCTTGCAAGGACCAGCTTTTGTCTGGTATACAAGCTTGAAATCCCGGTCAGTCATCGGATGGGAGGATCTTCGTCAAAAATTCCTTCTTCAGTTTAGCTCAACTTTGCCAAAAACGACAGTTTTCGATCTTACAAACTGCAAGCAAAGGGAGAATGAAAGAGTCTCTGATTTCATTGCTCGTTGGGAGGGATTAACGTATTCCTTGAGTTTATCACTCCCTCAGGAGGAATTGTTGCCAATCTGTGTGGAAAATTTGCATGACGAATTACGTACGCCATTGATCCCTGTGAAATACACAGGAGGGTTTCAAGACCTTACTTCAATCGCTCAACAGATTGAAGATTCCCTTATACAGGCTAAAGTTAAATCTCATGTAATTCCATCAGCTCCAGGAAGAAGAATGGGTAAAGCAGAAACTGCTACAGTTATGCTTAAACAGGCACCTGTACCTATTTCTACTTCAAAACCTTCATCTTCTCGAAGAGCTCCACCTCCTGAACGCCAACAACAAAGGCTATTTCATCCAAATGATCAAAAAGATCAACGACGAAAACAATTTGAGGATATGAAGAGTAAAACATACTCTTTCCGAAGTGAGCAAGTTCCTGGTTACTTCATTTCAGCTCTGGAAAATAATTTGGTTCAATTACCAGTGCCCAAGAGGCCAAACAAGGAAGGAGATGAAGACCGTCCCAATTATTGTCCCTTTCATCAAATGTTGGGGCATCCCATCCAGGAGTGTTTTGTCTTTAAAGACCTCCTGCAAAAGATGGTCGACTTGGGACAAGTCAAATTGAAGGGTTCTTCAGCTCATGTAGCGTGTATTACCGCTACAGATCCAGAAGAAGGAGGCGAGTGGCAGGAAGTCAAAAGCAAAACTGCGAAAAAATATGATGATTGGATGGTCAGAAAGAAAATCAATCGGGCCCATTCCATTTTGCGAACACAATTGAAGAAGCCAATTGTGTCTCCTACAAAAGCTGCAGTAAAGCCTCCATCAAAAGACAAATCCTCAAAAGGGCAGCGCAATACAAAGAAGAAAGAGGAATCAGGAGAAGATGAGTATGCATCAAAGCCTAAATTGTCTTTGACTCTGGCATATTTCATGCCATCTACTTCAAAGCCACGGGCACCGTCCCACCAAATGGCACAGCCTAAACAGGCTAACCAGGCAGAGTCTTTATCAGACGAAGAGTTAATCTTTGGTTCTGTTAATATGATTCAATTAACAGATTCATATTCCAGTCTTGATGATCCTGAATTCCCTGTATCAAATAAAGGAACCCGAGGAAGTTCTAGAGGTTCAGGATATAGGGGAAGACGTGGATCTTTCCGAAGCCACTACTCTAATTCTACCCCTGCTAGCACTGTATATGCAGCAGAAACTCGTGGTAGATCCCTTCAGCGAGCTCAAAATGAACAAGCAAGTTCTTCTTCCAATGACCAACTCAGCTTCGGCACAGTTATTTTGGAAGACCGATTAAAGGTTCCATCTTCTTTATCTCAGCAAGTAAATGGATCTAATCAGTCTAATTTTCCAAAACCAAAGATGTTTCCAACTCCAATACAAGATGCATCAGCTTCCAAAGCATCTGCTTCCAAGGTACCTGCCAAACCGCATATTCCTATTGGGAAACGCAGGCCTCTAGATCAAAAGTATGATATATTGAAACACTTGGCCCAAGTACCAGCCAAATTATCAATTTTGGATGCTTTGAATCTATCAAGAGATCTTCGGGAAGCACTCATCGAAGCTTTGTCAAGTCCTCAGGAATTTGAAGCTGAAATTGCTGCAGCTGAAATTTATCACATAGAGAATAATCCTGCAGAATGCCATGCAGTGATATCTTTTACTGATAAAGATGAAGATGATGTTGTGCATGGGCACATAAAACCTTTGTACCTATCTGGCAAAGTCAATGGTATAGATGTTCGAAGATCTTTTATTGACAATGGTTCAGGAGTCAACCTCATGCCCATTCGCACACTTCGTCGATTGGGCCTCACAGAATCTGATTTATCTCCTTCTACCATGATGTTGCAAGGGTATGATAAAAATGAACAAGAACCACTGGGAGAAGTTACGCTCAGAACTCAGTTTGGAGATCTTGTTTCCAATTCAGATTTCATGATTGTTGATCAAGACTCAGCTTTCAATATCTTGCTTGGAAGACCCTGGCTACATCAGCATGCATCTATTCCGTCATCATACCATCAATGTCTCAAATACTGTTTCGATGGTCAAGTTGGAACATTGTATGGTGATAAGGCCCTGTTCAAGACATGTGAGTCTCAATACATTGAGGCGGAATTTTATCACATGAAGGGAAGAGAAAAATCTACAATGAAGGAAATTACCAAAGTTAATGCTCCATATGGTTTGGAAAAAATTCCAATAAATCCATTTTCACATGTGAGTACATATTATGTGTTACCTATTAGTCGAATTGACAAAATAGGCCCAAATCAAAATACTCTTATGGAAAGATCCATAATGTCAATTACGACAATCGAGCCAGACAACATGAGAGAAATTGGTAACTTACCAAGCAGTGATGAAAGCATGAGTGGTGACGTTTTCATTTCATCTGCTGAAATCCAACAAGTCTATACTTCGCTAATCAGGACAGAAGAAGTTATAGCAACACCAGAGGTGAATATTGATGTCGATTCTCAATCCATCATCCCCTCTTTATTTCCCAAAGAAGACCCTTTTTCATCAATAGGGTCGGAAATGGAAGCTTTTTCTTCAAAATGTGAAAATTTCGACATCTCTTATGATCATGAGAATTTCGTTGTTTCATCTACTTTGCAAGTAGAAGCAGAAGAAATAACACATAATGAAGAGGAAGAGGAAGATCTTAGAGATGCTCCTCCAGCATTTGAAGAGGGTATCTCTACCACTGTGGATGAACTCAGAGAAGTAAATCTGGGTACAGAGAAAGATCCACGCCCCACTTTAATTAGTGCGGCCATGACCCTTGAAGAACAAGAGATGTATATTTCTTTTCTAAAGCAAAATAAAGATATTTTTGCTTGGAATTATACAGAGATGCCTGGCCTTGATCCTGATGTTGCCACCCATCATTTGGGTTTGCCAAAAGAACATCGAGGATTCAAGCAAGCCGCAAGAAGAACACACCCAACCTATGCTTCCAAAATCGAGGCTGAAGTGGATAAGATTATCAAAGCTAACTTCGTCAGAGAAGTTCAATATCCCAAGTGGTTGGCTAATATTGTCCCTGTAAAGAAGAAGAACGGACAAATTAGGGTTTGCATCGATTTCAGAGATCTTAATCGGTATTGTCCCAAATATGATTTTCCAGTTCCGATTACAGAACTCTTAATTGATGGAATGACTGGCTATGAAGTACTTTCTTTCATGGATGGATATTCTGGATATAATCAGATCCGAATGGCCCCAGAAGATGAGGAATATACAGCCTTCAGAGCTCCTCAAGGTGTGTTTTGTTACCGGGTGATGCCCTTTGGTTTAAAGAATGCAGGTGCAACATATCAACGCGCCATGCATCGTATCTTCAAACCTTTCCTAGGGAAATTTGTTGAATGCTATGTAGATGATTTGGTGGTTAAATCCAAACAACGTTTTGATCACTTGGCTGATTTGGAAGTCATATTCCACAAGCTTCGACAACATAATTTGAAGATGAACCCCTTAAAATGTGCTTTTGGGGTAACTTCAGGAAAATTCCTCGGCTTTGTTGTACGCCATCGTGGTATTGAAGTCGATCCTGAGAAGACCAAATCAATCCTTGGTATGTCACCTCCTCAGAATTTGAAAGAATTAAGAGGACTTCAAGGACACTTAGCCTATATTCGGCGTTTCATCGCCAATTTGGCAGGCAAAAGTTTACCCTTTTCTAAATTATTGAAGAAAGGAGTCACTTACCAGTGGACTGAAGAATGTCAAGAAGCATTTGATGTTCTCAAGAAATACCTTTTGAGTCCACCAGTACTCATGCCACCTGTTGAGGGTAGGCCTCTTATCCTCTATGTGACAGCTTTAGAGCGATCATTGGGTGCCTTTCTCGCTCAAAAGAATGATGCTGGGAATGAAAATAGTCTCTACTATCTCAGTAGAACTATGCTTGAAGCAGAAACCCGGTATTCAAGTATTGAAAAGTGCTGCCTAACATTAATCTTTGCAGTTCAGAAACTGAGACACTACCTGCAACATCACGAGGTCCAATTGGTATCTCGTAATAATCCACTCAAATTCATCCTTAGTCGTCCAATGCTTACAGGACGTCTGGCAAGGTGGGCGGTTATTCTACAGTAGTTCGACATCCAGTATGTGTCTCAAAAGGCAATTAAGGGCCAAGCTCTGGCTGATTTCCTAGCTGAACACCCTTCAGTGGAAGACACGTATTCAGATATCGAACTCCCTGATGAGGAAGTTTTTTCTATTCAAGAGAGTCCTCAAACATGGGAAATGTATTTTGATGGTGCTTCTAGAAGTCCAACAGGGAAGAAAATGGAAAATCCTAAATTCAACAAAGTTGGTTTAGGAATTGTGCTCATTTCTCCAGATAAGGCAGTGTTACCTTATTCCTTTTTGTTGTGGGAAGGTGGTACCAATAATGAAGCTGAATACCAAGCTCTCATTGCAGGCTTGGAGTTAGCACTTCAAGCACAAGTGAATCACTTAAAGGTGAAAGGTGATTCAGACCTGGTAATCAAACAAGTCAATGGGGATTATGCCATCAGAAAAAAAGAATTAATCCCTTTGTATGATTACGTCAGAGAGTTAATGTCGAAATTCCCTTCAGAACCGACATTTTCTTATGTCCCAAGATCACAAAATGCTCAAGCTGATGCACTGGCTAATATAGCCACAGCTTTAGCAGATCCAAATCGGGACGAAACAACCATCGGTATTGCCCACCGTCGTGCAATTTCACCTTATGTTCAAGTCAGAACAGAGGAAATTAATGAAATTAGTCCCATTCCTGAACCGTATGGTCATACTACAGGATGGATGTCACCTATCAAGGAATACCTTCAAAATGGAACACTTCCACCTGATAGAGCCGAGAAAGAACAAATTCGGCGACGTGTGGTCAATTTTACTCTTTACGATGGTCCAAACCACCTCGAGAAAATTCTCTACAAACGTGGTTTTGATGGAGTTCTCTTCAGATGTATTGATGGTGAAGAGACAATGGCTGTCATAAAAGAAGTGCATGCAGGAGTCTGTGGTGCCCACCAGTCTGGACAAAGATTGTCTGATCAAATTCGAAGGCTTGGATACTTCTGGCCTTCAATGATACAAGATTGTGTTAATTTCACAAAGAAGTGTCATTCATGCCAAGTATATGCCAACTTCATTCATCAACCTCCAGAGTTGCTTCATACAGCTAAATACTCATGGCCATTTTCCACATGGGGAATGGATGTGGTGGGACCTTACCCTTAAGCTACGACCAAGCAGTTTAAGTACATTCTTTCTGCTACTGATTTCTTTTCCAAATGGGCAGAGGCAGTACCTCTCAAAGAAGTTAGTTCTAAATGCATTGTTAGCTTCATCAAGTCTAACATCATTACTAGATTTGGTGTCCCTCATACCATATTGACGGACAACGGCACCAACTTCTGTTCTTCTGAGGTAAAGAGATTGTATCAAGAATACAACATTAAGTCCAACCATTCATCTCGATATCATGAAGCGGCTAATGGCCAGATAGAGGCCTTCAACAAGACTCTTTCAAATATACTGCAAAAGATGGTGGATAAAGATAAGAGGTCATGGCCTGATAAACTCTTTCATGCTTTATGGGCTTATCGGACTACCACTCGCAATGCAACACAGTCTACTCCATATTCATTGGTATATGGAACAAAAGCAGTCTTGCCAATTGAAGTTCAATTGCCCTCACTCAGAATAGCCATTTGTGATCAGTTATCGACAGATGAGCAATCCCAAAAGCGTTTGAATGAATTAGAACAGTTAGATGAGAAGAGATTGTGCACTTTGCACCACTTGGAAATCTATCAAAATCGGATAGCACGAGCTTTTAACAAAAAAGTTCGTCTTCGTTCATTCATTCAGGGAGAATTGGTATTGGTTATTAAAACACCAATGATACCAGGAAAGAAACCTCCCAAGCTTGAACCAAAATGGGAAGGACCTTATTCAATACATAAGGTCTACTCCAATGGAGTGTATTCTCTAATCTCAATGGATGGAGAACACATCACGACTCCAACTAATGCCAGATTTCTGAAGAAGTATTTTGTATAAACACAAAATATTGTTCCCAGAACCAAGACTCTTACATTTGGTTCATACAGCAATGGTCCAGTATGACCTTAAACTACAACTTCGTCCAACATGACATTAAACTGTGTCACACTTCTGTCCGAGATGACATTAAACTATAATACGTCCAGCATGACGATAAACTGTAAAAAGTCCCCAGAACTGATATCCTCATATTGGTTCACCTTAGTCCTAGCTACATGACTTTAAACTGTACAGCACCAGTTCGTCCTTGCTATATGACGTTAAACTATACAGCAATGGTCCAGTATGACTTTAAACTGCAACTTCGTCCCACACGACATTAAACTGTGAAAAAGTTCCCTAAACCGTCCAGCATGACCTTAAACTGCATCATCCCTGGTCCATGTATATGACCATAAACTATTTTCAAATCCCTTATGTCCAGCAAGACGTTAAACTGTGACGTCCTAACTACATGACGCTAAACTTTATAAAAGTCCCTCACGTACGGAAAGACGTTAAACTATATAATCATCAAAAGTCCAGCATGACATTAAAACTGCACAATCCCCCTTTCGTCCAATATGACGTTAAACTGTATTGTCCTCATCGTCCTAACTACATGACGCTAAACTGTACAGAAAGTCCTTGATATGTCCTACATGACATTAAACTGTGCATCGTTAAGGTTGTTATTACCTCTTGTTTCTCACACCGAGTATGAATCACGTGAGCTTAGAGCGAACATCAACCATAACACTCCCTTTGGGCCACTAACCATGTGTAAGTCCCAACAACATTTTTTTTAGATCATTGTCAACAAGAACAACTTGATCATTAATTCATTCTTTAATTGAACTACACGGACTTTGATCCTTGCCCTCCAGGCTGGGTATGTAGGCAACCTCCCAGGGTTCAAGCCCAAAAAACAATCTCTTCACATCGTTTCACCACCATCTCATATGATGATGATTTGTGAAACCGCCCTTGGAATCAATATCTTTACATTGATTAACTTTCGTCCTTGTTATATGACGTTAAACTATACAACACTTCTGTCCGGTATGACAATAAACTATAATATTCTTTGATTTCCTCATTTGAAAGAGAACTATTATTGACATTGATTTTTCAATCATGGTTTTCATTTTTTACGTGCATACATGGTAATGCCTGAACTTTTTATCTTAGGTTAAACCATCATTGCATTAAAATCCCCTTTCACCCTTCACATGTACGAACCAAATTTGTACAAAGGGTAATTCTAGAACTACGTGGACTTGATTCCCATCCTTATGCGATACGTAGGAACATTCGAGTGTCCCTCGAATCCAGTCCCAAGTCTTTTGGGCCTAACCCCAAATTTCACTTTCAGTCCCTTGGCTGAAAAGTCCTCATGAAAACACACACTGTGTATTCATTATTATGGTCCAAATTCTATGACCCTAAAATAAGATTACTCATACTTTCGTCCTGCACGACGTTAAACTGCATTTCAAGAACTATGTATGGCTTGATTCTCATTCTTATGAGATACGTAGTGAAGTCCAAGTTTCAATTCAGGACCCAGCCACAACATGATTATGGTTTTCATTAACCTATGTATCTCTATATACATTGGAAAATACCCATCTTTATGTATATACTAACCTTAAATATTTTCAGATCTTCATAAACCTTTTCATGACTTCTAGTCACAAAAATGTCAAACTTCTAAGAATTCTTTTTCCTGACTATGCAACACGTGCCCATAGGTGGCCTTGCATAAACAGTCCACATAAAAGACTTGTCAGCCAAGAGATGCTATTTATTTGACCATGCAGCCAATGCCCATAGGTGGCCCTGCATGTTTTCAACCCCCTAACGGGTTTGTTAAATAATAGTAACTTCATTCTTGGGAAGAATGCCTCTTTTGTCCTTATTTGTCTTAAACGACAGTATGTAGGGATCCGCAAAAATAGCCATCCTTAACGTATTTGTCCCATATCCTTTTTCATGATCTGAAATTATTCAAGTCCATGGTTTATTCTTCTTCCCTACGTTTGGGTCAGACCTTCGTAGGAGTGATATTCATCCAGTTCTTCGATATTCTTGTTTGGAAATATCTTCTCCATATTCAAGTACCTCTTTCCATACAACAAACTCTATGCTTTAGAAAATTTGAATCTCCATAAACTTTCACTGGCTTTTAGCACTAGGAAAGTAAATTTTTGGGAGTTCTTTTGCCTGACTATGCAGCACGTGCCCATAGGTGGCCTTGCATAAACAGTCCACATAACAGACTTGTCAGCCAAAAGATGCTATTTTATTTGACTATACAGCCAACGCCCATAGGTGGCCCTGCATATTTCAACCCCCTAACGGATTTTGTTAAATAATAGTAACTTCATTCTTGAAAACTACTTCTTCTAATGCTATTTAGCTCTTTTTCATATCATTCCTCAGATTCAAATATTCTTAAGCCATAGTTTACATTTTTTCCCTCATACTTGAGTATGGTAAATATGTTTTCAGATAAATTGTCAAGGAATTGAATCCATTTTAATCCATTTTCGGTCAAAGCTATTTCGACCTTAAACATTAGCCCCTTTATGTCCGGCGTGCATGACTTTAAACTGCCCACACAAAAGACAAAGGAACTCTGAATAAAAGTCAAGTTCCAGCTCACTAAATATACATTTTTTGTATGATTTAGGTAATATTGAGCAGTTAAAAGGTTCAAAGTTTGTAGGGTTATTTGTAATAATCCTAGTAAAAATCAAACTATGCTTACTAAGCCCATTGGCTTAAGTAAATTTGAAGCAGGTAATGGAAGAATGCAAGTACAAATGATTGAAGACAAAAGTGTTTTTCATTGATACACAAGAGTTAGAAGGACATCCACAGACTGGAATCTCTTCTCTTTTTCAAGAATTACAGAAGATTGTCAACATAAGTCTTCATTTGATGTATAGCATCCTGAGCCTTATCAACAGTTACTTGAAGCTCGTGCACTTGACCAGCTTCACTCTTCTCAGCTTGCTGAAGTGCCTTCTTAGCATCTGCAATGGCTTTCATGACATTCATATGAGTTTCATCCAATGATTTATTAAGCTGATCAAGTTCCCCAGTAACAGAATCTAACTGTTGCTGGAGCTGCACCTGCTGGACGACCTTTTCTTTGATTTTTTGCTTCAGATCCTTTATCTTGACAGCATAATCAGCTTCAGCCTGGGATATCGCAGCCTCAAATTCGCCTATGTTGACTGACAATTTCACTCTGGTCAAATCTTCGCGACTTGTCTGCATTTGCTCCCTCCTGAAAATAATCTGTTTCACCGCAGCATGGATCTTTTCATACCCAAAACCACCAAGTCCCATTATAACAAATTGGGATGACAATCGGGAAATTTTTTATGGTAGCTCTTCTAAAGGCACCCCCGATATGATGTTCCATATGTTGTTCCATGCCTTACGTCGTGAAAAGCTGAACGCTTTGAGCATCTCTGGATCTGATTCAACATCTTCGTCAGAAGGGGGTATGTAATCTGGAATTAACATGCTTAAGGAAGTGCCTCGTCCTGCTCTTTCCCCTCTGACTTGGGCTTCTTCACTTTCAATTCCCGTTGGGGCAGAGGCTGAAGCCTCATCTCCGGATCTAGCCATTACAGTTGATGGCCCTACATGATCAATTGAAAGATTTTAGTTGAATCTTAAAGGATAACAAAAGAATGGATTGTCTTGCAAATAAAGTACAATCACAAATATTGTTATCCCTTACCCAATGGTGGTTCAGCAACATGAGAAGACTTCTCCCCATCTTTCCCGGTTTCAACAGGATTTTCAAGATGGGTCTCAGGAGAGTTTATTGGATTTAGCTCTACTTGAGCTAATGTTTCTGCAATGATAGGGTTGACATCAGTGTCCACACCCTCTTCGGGCATTGGCAGTTCAGCAGCTTCTACGGAAGAAACTGCATATTATTTTACATCATGATTAGAAATATGTTTTTTTTAAGAAAAATTTGGGCGAAGGGTAACACTCACGCCCAAGGTCTTCTAAATCACATGACAATCTAGCATGATCATAAAATTCTTCAAAAGTCATTACTTGATTCATCATTTCATCCAATGATACTTCAGAATCTTGGTTAGTCTCACCAGTGGGAGCATTTGCTACGTCTTCTTGCTGACTTATGTCCTGCAACCCCTGACCCTGGACAGCATCTTCAGTAGTGGGAGGGATACTGGGAATGGATGGTAGCTCTTCTCTAGGAGCAACCAAGTTATCTTGAGTCTGTGGTTGTTCTACAGCACCCTCCACGACCTTTGAAGAAGGATCAGTCCCTTCCCTCAAGGGGGAAATTGAAGAAGCCCCTGCAATCCTCAGAAATATGAGTAACCATATGATTATGGGTATAAACTCATGATTGTTCGAAGGACTTACCACTGCTAATGAAACGTTTAGCTAAGGATTTCCTCCTTCGTTGCCTTGGCTTCTTTTGTTTTTTTTTTGGAGTTTCAGTTGTCTCCCTTATTGGCACTTGGATTGGCGAATGAAAGGCTATGTCCAGTGCCTCATTCATGGCCTGCTGGCCTAGAGATATCTCGCCTGGTTCGCGAGGAGAATCAGCAGCAGCCCCAACAGCGGTACCACCAGGGCTATATTGTGGCGAAGGAACCCCGGTCCCTTTCTTTGCAAGCTGCAAGATGAAGAAAATAACTTCCTTAAGTAACAAAGCTTCAACTGAAATCAAGTTGCAAAGAAAATAAGGAAAGAAAACTTACATCTTCATGAGCCACGTACTCTTGCCACTCCTCATCTCCAGAACCACCATCCCCCTCAGTGGTGCCACGATCAATCATTTCCTTCACCCGCCTGGTGATAGGAACCGAATTATCAGTGGCATATATGAGCATTTCTAGCTCTCTGATGTAAGCTCACACTTCATTGGGGTTATCTCCGTATTGAAGGTCTTTAGAAGCTAGAAGATATCCTATTCCAGGAAGTTGTAGGCCCTCACACAAATCCTGCCAGGCGGTCTCAGTATCACAGTATAAGCTCTTCCATAGCTGAACAGCCTCTGGTCTTAGATATAAAGGTTGTGAGGAAGGTCCTACAATTTTTGATTTTAATTTCTTCCCGACTCCTGCAACTACAGATAGAGAATAAGAAAGTAAGACTTATTACTTTATAAAATAGAAGTGATTGAAGTTATTTCAATCAAATAACTCACGAGGAGCTGATGGAGTGGGTCTTTTAACTCTGGCCGGAGGATTATATCGGGGACGAAACCGCTTTGCTGCCGGTTGTGCCTCATCATCCCCATCATGATAATCTGAGGAATCAGTTCTAGAGGAGGAGTCTGTTGAACCTATTTCAGGAGGAGAAGCATCACCTTCATGAGGAAGAGTTTCTTTCTCTACATTCCTCTTCCTCTTTCCCACTTGATATACAGGGTGATTCAATATCCCTTTAGGGTATGATGCTATCCAGTGTTCGGCATAAAATGTAGTCAGATAATGTGCCGCTTTTTCAACTGGTAGATCAAATACTGCCCCAGTCTTCTCTCTTGATGTCAACAACCATACTTATCGAGCAACCATCGGATGTTGCTCTAACCTGACATGTAATGGAGGGGATACAACAATCTATTGTAAACATTTTAATTGGCGTGCAAATCTATATGGAGCATAGGCCTCGCATATGATTTCTCCATCAATCCTGGCTACTAACACGCCATCCCTGCAAGCTAGCATGTATGCCCTCAAATCCAAAGGGGCTTTCCCATCATCAACAAAACGCCCAGATGGAGGACTTCCATAAGGAAAGAATTTGAATTCCTTATACATGCTTAGTCTTACTTTTATGTCATAACCATTGACATCTAATGGAGCAATTCCAGAGAATGCTTGCACTGACGGTCTGAAAGAACTTCCAGGAATTTGTAATCCATTCTGTACATTGTAGGTCCTGAAGTGAGTGGCGATCCATCCCCACAAAACCTGGAATGGTCCCACTATTCTTAAAGGAGATTTACCCTGGAAGACGTGAAGTAAACTCCTGTGAATCTTTGCTAAAATGGGGGTAGCTAACCCAACCATTTTTCCCTCAGCCAACTTGGCCGCAATGACGAAGGTCCCTGGCCTAACGCCTCCCTTCGAATCCCTGACCGGTAAGAGATAAATACTGAGCCACATTGCCAAGAAACCCGCCAGACGAGTTTTCTTTGGAATTCTTTGATTCACTTCATAGCCCCATTTTTCAAACTCTCCTGCTTCTAGAGTTGGCCAGAATGTGCCAGGAGCTCCTCTCTTCTCAGGTTTTGGACAAGTGGTAGGACGTCTGGGTCGGGTATCCTTGGATTTCTTTTTCTTGGATCCTTTTTCCTTTGGCTCCATCCCTTTCTTCTCAGTAAGAAACACATTCATCCATTCTTCCGGATGGATATCTTTTCTGAAATGAGTTAATGAGGTCTCTGAACTCTTGAGCTTGTGAAAGATTTTGAATAATTCTCGAGCCAAAGCAGGAGTCTTCTCTGGATCATTCCAAGTCACCTTGGGAGGAATGAATTCATCATACATATCGCCCAAGATTGGAGCTCCTGAAATCTTGTGGACATCCCACAAACTGATACCTACTTCTCCATGAGTCAAGTGGAAAGAATTAGTCGTTGGACTCCAATGGCTGAGTATCTCTGGCACGAAGATATCATGTCTGTAAATATATGTCTGCCCAACCCAAACAGCTTCATATATTGTAGCTCTCTTCAGATCCTCAATAAACTCTGCGCAAGTCTGTCGCACCCAGTATGCCCACATCCAAGTTGGTTTCACACCTCCCCCAGGACGGAAATCCCAACTTTTCTTCCAGACTTTGGATTGATCCATCTGAGCATTTCGGAAGATTGAAGGATGACAATGTGGTTGAAGCTCAGGTGTATGTTTTTTCAGATCTGGCGTGCAAGGGCTATGATGCATCACGTAAGCCTTCTCCACCATTCCAGCAGTTTGAAATGTTCCTCCACCTGAGATATTTGCTGCAGCAAAATTGGTATAATTCTGAAACCAATAAAATGGAAGATAATTCTTTACTTCTGGAATAATGACTTCTTGCAGATGACCGTGACCATACAAAGGTAGATAAGTGCAGTGAGGAAAGTTGTAATGATATTTCTTCAGATACTTAGCCAAATCTGGAAGAGTACTATTTTTGACAGTATAGTAATCCGGGCCAATGATGTCCATCATATCATCTATCCGCTTGCTAGCCAGTTCAACAATTAATCCAGGTCTAAGAGCCATTGAATCTGCACAGGAGTTGAATAAATTAAACTCTTAAGTGGGTTTATTTTTCATAAAATTTGTGAAAGAATTTGAAAAAAAATGGCCAAGGCATTAAGGCGCGCAAGTATGGAGATGTCGCGCAAGTGATGCATGTGCCGTGCAAGTATTTGTCGCGCAAGTATGTGCCGCGCAAGCCTTATTACCTTGAGAGTAGCGCGGCAGCAAGGAAACAGTGAAAACAGGAGACTTGCGCGACGACGAAGACTTGCGCGGCGAGAGCTCGAGAACTTCGGGGTCAGATGCCATCTACGACCGGAAGCGGTATATTTATAGGCCAGGTGGCCTATCTGCGCGCCGCACCCAGAGCGCTCAAAACCTGCGCGACGCAGACTTGCGCGCCACCCTCTGACGCTGAAAGACTTGCGCGCCCTCCCTATTCCTTTTGAGGAATTCAATTTCCTCAGAGTCAAATCCTCATTTTCTCTCCGGATCCAACTCTGAGGGGGTACTTTTGTTGACACTCCTTTCGTCACTTAATCTAAAGATCGGAAAAGGGAATATCTCAGCTGAAAGTGATTCATCCTTTGAAGAAAACATCAAAAATCGACAAAGGCATGAACAAAGGATCAAAAGCCAATTCACCGCGCAAGTTTTACCACTGTCGCGCAAGTACACTTGCGCAACTACCTTGGTCGCGCAGGTGACTTGCGCGACCTAATTGGTAACCGCCCGGTAACCGCCCGGGGTCTTCTTTTGCCTATAAATAGACCCTGTGGGCCCCCCATTCGTGAGGATCTTTTTCCAGAAACTCGGATTGAAGCTCCCGATGCCCAAATCTCTTCTCAAAGCTTCCGGAACACTTCTAAGGTAATTTTTTACCTAGAACGGAAGATCTAAAGAGAAAAAGGAAGGCCTAAGTGTTGAAACTTATCAAACACTTGCGCGCCTACTTAATTCCTTCAATATAACTTGTGCGTCCCTCTTCTGGAAGAACCTCAAGAGGATGGTAAAGGGTTTAATAAAGAGTCGCTCAAGCATTTCAATACTGGTTGAAAATCGTGCAAGTACCACCCATGTCGCGCAAGTATACTTGCGCGACCAATACTTGCACGCCGCCGCAGGACTTGCGCGCCTTTAAAGACTTGCGCGCACCTATCTTTTTGGGTGCCCATCTTGCCCATTTTTACCCCTCTTAAGCCATTTCACCTTTCCTATTCAAGATTCAGTCTTCAAGATACTCTTCAAAGCCATTTATGGCATGATTTCTTGATTTTACATCCTTGTCTGAAAGGAATTCTGTGAAATCTCTCTCAAAATCCAGTGATTTAAATATCCTTATGTCACTAAAATACGGAGAGTTCATTCATTCAATCTCATCCTTTAAGATGAGAAAATCTTAACCTGGGTCTCCTTTTCAGGAATAATCCCCAGTTATAAAACCTTTGATCTGGGCATCTTTCTTAAGAATAAGCCCCAATCAAGTCCTTTAATCTTGGGCATCCTCCTCAGGAGTAAGCCCCAAACCTTAATCCCTAACCTGGGTCTCCTTTTCAGGAATAAGACTCAGTCATAACCTTGGGCTTCCTTTTCAGGAGTAATCCCCAAGTCCCCTAACCTGGGTCTCCTTTTCAGGAATAAGACTCAGTCATAACCTTGGGCTTCCTTTTCAGGAATAAGCCCCAAGTCCCCTAAAAACTTCTCTTAACCAGTCATAAATTACCTTTGATTTGGGTTCCCTTTTCAGGAATAAAACCCAATCATAAGTCCCCTCCTAACTTGGGCATTCTCCTTAGGAATAAGCCCCAAGATTAGAGTATTCAAATCTCCATAAATCACATATAACTTTGTGGACCCTGTTCATGGATTTTCTCCCTAAAAGTAAATCCTAAACCTTCATCTGTCTGGGCAGTCATCCATACATAAGCCCCAAACAAATTCTTATGATTGCATCTTTCATGGCACAATTGTCTAAATTTTACTAAATACCTCTTGTTTCTCACACCGAGCATGACTCACGTGAGCTTAGAGTATAAAAGTAATTATGACATTCATCTTTGAGCCATCAATCATAAAAATCATACTCCATTACTCGAACTACGTGGGTTCTGATTCCTTTTCCAAAATAAAGGATACGTAGGTAGCCCATTTATGGGTTCGATCCCAACTTTGAAATAATCTATGTCCTTCTGAATGACGATAAACTTCAAGTGCCCCACTGAGTGGCTTTAAAACCAGCCTGGTCATCAAAATGACCAAGAGACTTTTATATAAATGTTTTGAAGGATGCCATTGACCAAGAATCTCTAAACAAATATAGATGATTCTATATTGATGAAGAACCTCGAATACATATAAAAGATTCTCTAAATTTCTTGCATATTTAATCATTGATTGTTAAAACTAAAGGAAAGATCATTTTTATACTTGGTAATGTAATAAGGATTCACGAACATAACTTAAATCTATAAAGAGAGTCCCGGAGTAGGCAATAATTCCCCTCAAAAAGGTGTGATGAGTCCGACCTCCCATCCTCTCGACCAATGCAAATTCCTAAGCCTCATTAGCCCACAAGCTAATGAGCGCCTGCCTTTGGAAAGTAGGTCCAAGCGGATGTGGAATCATTGGATGTTTCCGGTTCTACGAAAAAACCCGTTAGAAACCGATCGGAACGTTTGAATCTCCCGTCCAGGAGGTCATCCCCAGATTCCATGCGAAACAATGTTATTTCTACATTTGTATGTTTTTATGATGTTATTCTCTCATGTATCATTTTTATTGGCTAATGTTTCTACACCCTTTCAATTCATGAATTTTTCCTTTTGATATGATTTATGATATTTTCTTTATTGGGTGTAAGTTTTTTATATATCTTTATTCCACACATATGCTCATATTAACATTTCAAATGATATTATATTTTTATCACTTATATTTACCTTTATTGGATATCTGAGAACATTGATTTCTTATGATTCCATTTCCATAGGTTATAAAGATGAGTGTAACCTATGAAAATCCAAGAAGGGAGTCTGGTATGGTTTGATTATAGATAAATGTTCACAAGTTTTTTAAAATATGTTCCCTATATAACTGGTTCCCAAAACAGTACACCAAGAGGTTCTCAGGGCTGTATGAGATTATTGTGAGATGTAAAACTAATGTGAAATTCGTATAAGTTTTTCATGGATAATATCACTTGGTATCAAAGTTAATTTTTAAGATTATGTGTTTCAGTGCTAGGACTGGATTTTTGGGTATCAGGCACCTTATTTGGGTTGAAAGAGTGTTTAATTATCTTTAGGGATTAGTTTGGTGATTTTTACTAGGATAAGTTAATATTATTGAAAATCCTATGGATAAGTCTGAGGGATAAATCTCTATATAGTATAATATCATAAAAGTTTTTATAAAGTATAGATTGTATGATTCTCCTAGAAACTACATCTGTATATATATAAATGAAAGTATATATAGTTGTGGCATAGATACACCTATGGGTAATAGCATTGAAAAGGCCTGGATGAGTATCAACTCAATATTCACTCTGGTGCACACTAAGTGGGCCAGAAACTTCGAACCTAGCTAGACACTCCCAAAAGATATTATTTGGTTAATAGAATTCTATATATAATCTATTAGTAAAGATTTAAGCACTTATTTATGGAATTTTAGTTAACCTAATGACAATGTGACTATTGAAAACATAGGATAAACTAAATGGGCTATAGGTTCAACTAAATGTATCAAAGGATTAAATGAATGTTTCAATAAATAAGGAATATTAGGACTGAAGTTTTCATATTTATATTCTAATTTACTCTAATTTTATTGATAACCATTTTGGGTTTTACTATTTGGTTGAAATAGGATCACCAAAATAATGATGATAAAGGTATGTATCCAGAAACTACTATGTCTTATAACAAAATAAGATAAAATACTTAAATGGTTGAGAATCATATTATACATGGGGTATGATGGAAAATGTCAGTTTCCTAATCATACCTAAGCTATTGAGTTTGAACTCATAAGAGAAATTAAATCTTTTTACTCTTATTTTTTATCATTTTTTATTTATATTTATAGATGATATTATCAAATATTCTAAATGTTATGAGGATTATGAGAAATATCTAAGGATTGTTCTTCGGTGGTTTTTCATTAAAGGATTTGAAATATATATTAAATGGATTAAATAAAATTGAAAATTGATTTTATGACAAGGTTATATTTTTTTGGATAAATATTATAGAATACATTATTTAAGTATAGACAAATATTAGGTTAAATATTTGTTTGGTGTTGATGTAATAAAGGGATAACTAGTTTTGAGAAAAGTTAGATAATATCGATAGCCTTGGAATTCATTATTGATTTAATAAAAAAGTGATCCATGATATTTTTTGTGAATATCATTTAATTTTTTCGATTATGATATATGTTGATTATATGTTCACTTTATGAACAATTTATTAATATATTTAAAGGTTAAAGGTAGAGTAAAGTTTTAGAGGAATATATAATCACACCGTACTTTAATTTTTCAGAGATTAAAATGATTTTGGGAAAGGTAAGTCATAAAAAATATATGATTAGGTTATATTAAGACATACATATATTATTAAATGAATGTTCAGTGTTTTTTGAGTAAATATAAGTAAACTGATATATCTAATCGCATAGCGCTTCACTATTCATTTCCATCTTTACACCAATATTTTAAACAGGTTTTGTAATGAATATTCCAAATATAATAATAAATTTAAATTATTTTATTGATTAAATTAATTAATTTTTATCACTTTTTGATAGATAAATTTTACTTATTTTAGTGTTTACGTTGTAGGAGGATGTTTTTTGGAGAGCCTGTGATGGAATTCAAGCAAAATGGTCCAAACTGTACAAGTGCCCAATCATGCACATGGACATAAATATATAATGTGGATAATATGTGTATTTAATTGGGCTAAAAATGGGCTTATGAATGATACATTGTGTGGGATACAATCCTCTAGAAGTCACTAGAACCCAATTCATCCATTTGGAGGCCCAAAATTGGCTCACAATGTGAAGAAATTATGGGTGAGCCAGATTTGACCACCCTTCTGTATATGGGTCATAACATGGGACTCGAAACACCAATTTGTCTGATTCCACATCCATTAGATATCTATCTCGAAGAACCACCTTTTCACTAAATTTTACATCATTTGTAAACATTTGGGTCAGTTCAACATCCATATAAAATAGGAAGAGGTCTGTCATGAATAGTCACCTAGTCCATTAGACACTTGAATTATTTATTGGAAAGTGTGATGTTTTTGTCCATAAAATTACCCCCACTCTCATTATCTAATGTGTCACAACCAAGGGTAAGGGTTAGTTGAAATTTAGATCTCTCTTCTTCCATTTTATTCCTCTTCTCCCTCGTGTACTTCTAATCCACTTAGTGATCAATTTGGGGGGTGTTTTTATTGTAATCTCAAGCTCCATGCTTGTAATATTTGGAAGGTGGTGTAATTTTTGTCTTTTTCGTTTATTATTATTCATTTATTTTTTATTTTTTATTCTAGTATGATATAATACTAATCAAAGGAACAATAATCCTCAAGCTTCGATGCATAAATCAGATCTTCTAATGATTTGAGTGTGGTTTCATCCTCTCTCATCTATTATATTTGATGGGTGTGCTTAGAGATGGTATCATTTGAATAAATAAAAATGGCATAAACATTATTATTTATGTTTTTGTTGAGAACAATTTATGATACAGACCTAAATCTGGACATCTCATCACGTTGTTGATGTGATGACTTGATTTAGTTTGGTTCATACATCGATAATATTTTATTGATTCTGAGTGGTCACCAGTAATCAATATCATAGATTGATCAAATACTAGGTGGTAAACTAGTAATAAATCACATATCATACTACTTATAGTTTGTATAAATCAAGGAATTTGTGAACCTTCTCACTCCCTTGAGAGTGATGACGGATTGATCATTAAAGGACACTTACCCGGGTTGATCATGATTTCTTCATCCTATTTATCTCACTTAGTAATATTGTTTCAATTTATGTTTTAAAATAAACAAACCTCAAGTTTTTTAAATTCCCATTCCACTTTTATTTTCATAATAAAAACCCTCCTTTTAAATTAATGATCTAAGGCTTCGTCGAGAGATGACATGGGGTTGTTGCTATACTACAAAAATTCTACTTAAAAATAAACATCTAATTTGATGTGCTCGACAACGTGATCAAATTTTGGAACCATTTCTAGGGATCCAAGATCGTTTTTTTCCTTTTACACTTTTATTTTTTTTACTCTTTTATATATCCTCTCCTTTCTTTTGGTGTTTTTTGTTTTTTGTTTGTTTATATTCTTTTACCTATCTCTCTAATTTTGTAATGTATAATTATATTTCATTTTATCATTTAATTATTCTTAGTTATTTTTATTTTATCCATCATCCATCATAAAAATAAAAAACAATAAGAGAACAAACTTTACAAATTATTTTCATGACCCGGTTAGGAAAAGAAAAATTGTTTGAAATAGACCTTGAAATTGAAAATACACTTCACACATAAATTATGTAATGACCCCAAGTTTCATTAATGAAAAATACCTCTTGATCTTATTAAATTTCTCTTTAAATAAAATGTTTTTATAAAATGTCAACTTCAATGGTTTTATGATAAGAATTGTGACCGTTACTTTTATAGTCGTTGAACAGTGATCACATGATTAGTATAATTATAGGGCTTTAACACATCCAATTTTACTTAGACAAAGGAAGAGATGGACTCATCCAGTAGAATTTCCCCATACGAATCCCATTTATCGATGCTCAAAAAAGAGGTGGCGTCCTTGGGCTTCGCTCTGGACCAAGCCCAAGCTGAGCTTCACCATGTCAAGCACGAACGGGACCTTCTACGGGAGAAGTGGAAGTTGATAGAAATTACCACTCGAGCGATGTTATCCGAGCCACCCCAAGAGTCTGTCACCATTGCACACCTTACCCTTAGGTCTTATATTGCTATTTTAAGGGGTTATGTAACTAATCTATAGTACTATGTTCATGTACATTATTTTTTTGTATATGATAATGAATATAATTTCTTGTCATTATTGATACATTGTAAATAGTTTTTAAAGTACAAATGGTGTTTTTAATTATTATTTAATTAAGAAATATATTTTATTAAATTATGGTATTTTTGAATTAAATAATATTTTAATAAAATATTATTATTATTACTATTAGATTAATTTTTTTATATATAAATTATTATATAATTGTATGAATGCAATTATAATTTTTATTAAGGTTTGAAAGCCATTTTTGTCAAAACACGTGAATTTTCGATAAATGTCAGTTTTTATTTTAAAAGTGAAAATTAAAAAATTTAAAAAATTATTTAGATAAAATAAATGTTATTTTTGAAATCAGGGCGTCGAAATTATCCAACGGTGAATTTTTCATAATTTTCTAAGACAGTCAAATTTTTGAGTAAAAATTAAATATCGTTTAAATATATAATGTGTTTTATGACATCATAATGACCGAATAGTGATGTAATAAAATACTATAATCTTTATGTTCGGAAAAAATGTGTTTTACCATTAAAATAATTTAATTTTGGGTTTATTTAGATTACTTTTCAAAGAATTAATGGACCCCTCAAGACTTATTAAACACCTTGTCTTTTTAAATTAATTTCCATGGGAGTATGACTCACCTCCACATAATCAAACCTATTATTTTAAGACTTTCATACTTTGGACTTATAAAATATTGTTTTTCCACTTCTCTTTTCTAAAAACCATGGGTAAAAACCATGGGATGGTTTGTGGTTTGGATTAATTTAATATAAGGGGTCCCAAACCTAAATAATAAAGAATTCCCTCACCTTTCCTATTTAAACCCACCCAAGCTCCCACTTACTCCTCACTAAAAGCCTATGGAGTTCATCCAACCTCTTCCCTACTCTCTATAGAATTCTCACAAGGTGCCCCAAGCTCCCAACAAGCCTCTCAAAAGCTTCTCTCTAGCCTTTGGAAGCACACTTCCAAGTAAGGGTTTTTTCTTCCTTTCTCATTTTTCTCCAATTTTATTTAAGATGTTTTGCCCTTTTAATTTCAATTATGAATGTTGGGGTATGGTTTGAAACCTCCCTCATACTGCCCTATTTATTTTTTAATGATGTTATACCCTTTCTCTCTCATTAAATGCCTCCCATGTACACCCGTTACTATGCCGAAATTCTGAAAGGAACTTCTCTCTCCTCATTTACATTCAAGCAATACTTTTGTATCATGAATCTAAATTACATTACAATTATTGGAACATGTATCTATATTACCTCCTTAATTTCCATTACATGTAAATATAATGAGAAACCACTTTCTCTCTCATCAACCATTTTTATGAATTCTTATGTCATGCTGTTACGCTGCCGAAATCGCACCAATTTTTAAGCCAATGCCATTGTGTAGTGAATACAATGCCCATTTCTACATCAAGGTTATTCACCTTTATACACATTTACTTATTGATTATAAAGTTTCATGTATTAATTCCACATTCCATTATCATGGAATAAATTATTATGTTTTATGAATCCATGTTTTATGATCCATGTGGCACACTTATGCATGAAATGAAATGTTTAAGAAGGTTGCGCCCTTATAGCGCTCCAATGCATTAGGTAAAGTATAGTATCATGATACATCAGGTGAAATGAGTTTTTAATCATGCTAATTCAATTGCAACGATGGTTTACTCATGCTTTATGTGCAATGAGGATTTACTCATACTCTATGTGCAATGATCCTTGGCTCATGCTAATTCCATGTTAAGTGTTGTTGCCAGATTTCCATGTTATGGTTATCATGCTTTATCATGCCTTTATGTTCATGTTTCTCTTTTTCTCTATTGATATTCCTAATTTCTAACATGTATTGTACTCCTCATGTTATTCCATGTGTATTCCCTTACTGGGCTTTATAGCTCACCCTTTTCCTATGCGTGTCCTCAGGTTATCCCATGCAATGCTAAGTATGAGGGAATGTAGTGGTCATGTAAAGTAAGTTTTCAGTAAAGATGTTGTATTTCATGTTTTAAGTTTTTATGTAATGATCCTAATCCCCAATGAAACTAAACCTCTTGGTCTTCTTTGTTGTATCAAGTGAATTTTTATGTAATAAAGCATGTTTAAGTTGTAATAAAAATCAGGGTTGTCATAGTTGGTATCAGAGGATAGGTTTGGTTATTTTTAGGATTAGGATTAGAAAACCCTAGTAAAGCCTTAGATATAATACTAAGTACAATAAAAATGTCCCTAAGTTTTGGTGAGTATTGAGTAAGTGGGTTATCAAGAAAATACATCTCTGTCTAGATACGAGCAGGTAGAGGTGGCTCTGGCACATATGTATCCTAGGGGTAAAACCCAAAAACACCGCTTTGAGCTAGACTCGAATGGGAACTGGTGCACAACAACGGGTCTTCCTGCACTCTTGGTTACGACACTCCCAGGGGATATGCTTTGGTAAATTCACAATCTTAGTATGAACCCTTATTATAGGAATAAAAAATGCCCCTAATAATATATGTTAGAAAGTAGATCATGAAAAGCCTAGATTGAAGCCTATAGACTCATGAGTTAAGGAAATGAAAGTTTATTTATAAGTCATCAACTTTTTTCTTTGGATTACCCTTTATGTGTTACACCTAACTTTCCTTTTATTCCATCCAAAGGATGGTAATAGGAGGACTCGGGCTAACAACCGTTGTGAAGATCAGTGTGATGACTGTACTTATGAGATGCCCAATCCAATGGGAGCGGGAATCACGAAATTTATCACGCTTCTCTCTCAGATAACTCAAGTTTTGATTAGAAACATGGGTCAAGAGGAACGTTCAACCCCCCCCCCCCCTAAGAATGAACAAGTCGCTATCGAGAGCTTCATGAGATAAAGGCCTCCTACTTTTAGTGGATCATCTGATCCCACAATCACTGAACAATGGATCAACTCCATTGAAAAGATCTTCTCCATCCTTCAATGTTCTGAACAAGAGAAGGTTCTCCTGGCGGCTTATCATATGGAGGGTGAAGCTGATCAATGGTGGATGTTTATCAAAAATATGAAGCCTGAGGAGGAGATCGAGGCATTGTAATGTAAGGATTTCCGGAAGATGTTTTTCGATAAATATTTTTGCACACCCTTTGGCTTAAGATGGAAAGGGACTTCCTTTACCTCAAGCAAACAGATGAAGAATCTGTTGGAGCGTATGAGGAAAAATTCACAAGGCTTACACGATACGCTTTCGGATTTTTCGTTACCCCAGAATGCAAAGTTGACCGCTTCTTTGGTGGGCTTAAACCTAGCTTGCGGAAAGCATTGGTGATCCGTGACTTAGATAGCTATGAGGAAATTGTCCGATGTTCCCTCAAGGTCGAAATGGAGATCAAAGAATCTCAGGGGTATCATGGGGATAAGAAGCGTAAGGTAGAATTCAATAACGGTGGGCCGATAGATAAATCCAACGGTGCTAAGAAGATCCAGCACCCCACTTGCCAAAAGTGCAGAAAGAAGCAGCCTGGAAATTGCCTTAAGGGAACAAGGAGATGCTTCAGGTGTGGAAGGGAAGGGCACCTAGCTATTAACTATCGGTAAGAAAGACCCGCGGCTGCGACAGAGGAGAGGAACTCTCCGTTCGACCCTCAAAGCATTGTTCAATGCTAAAAATGCAATGAACCAGGTCATTTTTCAAATCAGTGCCCTAATCCAAGGGTTTTCGGAGGCAACCAACAACCTCCAAGGTAGCAAGGAAGAGCTTTTTAGATCACTTCTACCGAAGTGATCTCTGAAAATGAAGTGGTGACAGGTACTCTAGTTATTCATTCAAGAATAGAGAACGTACTTTTTGATTTAGGTTCTACGCATTCTTTTATCTCTCGAAAGTTTAGTAGAACAGTCCCAGCACCACCACAAATTATGGAAGTGAAGATGTTGGTGTGTACGGAAAATGGGGCAATCATTGCATCCCATGAATATAAGTCCTCCCCTATTATAATATGTGGATTGAATTTCCCTGATAACCTCGTCATACTCCCTCTGGTAGAATTTGATGCAATTCTTGGCATGTATTGGCTTTCCTTATATAGAGCCAACATAAATTTTCGGGAGAGGGAAATCACACTCCATATGGAGAATAGACCCCCAATTCTTTATTAGTGTAATGAGGAATATGAATCTCTTTTAGCTCCATCATCCCAATCATGGATATTACTACCTTATGAGCACGTGTATATGGCTCAGATGATTGATTCCAAGGAAGAAACCATCCTTGAAGAAATGCCTATTATGAGGGAATTCGCTGAAGTGTTTCCCGAGAAACTGCCTGGTCTTCCTCCTAGAAGAGATGTTGAATTCTCAATTGAACCTATACACGGGGTTTTACCAATATCCAAGACTCCATATAGAATTGATGTTGTAGAGCTTGATGAGCTGAAGAAACAACTACAGGAGAATCTGGATAAAGGGTTTATATGCCCAAGTGCTTCACCATGGGGTGCACCAGTCCTCTTCGTCAAGAAGAAGGATGGGTCAATGTGGCTTTTCATCGATTATCGTGAACTTAACAAAATAATGATAAAGATCAAGTATCCTCTCCCAAGAATTTATGACTTGTTTGATCAGCTGCGTGGAGAAAAATACTTCTCCAAGGTGTACTTGCATTCGAGATATTATCAAGTAAGGGTGAAGAAGGAAGATATCCCCAAGACTGCTTTTCGCACAAGATAAAGGCACTGTGAATTCATAGTAATGCCTTTCGGACGCACTAATGCTCTAGAAATATTCATGGACGTAATGAATAGAGTCTTTAGAGATTACCTAGACAAATTTTTGGTAGTCTTTATAGATGATATTCTAATATACTCCAAAAACAAGGAGGATCATGAGGAGCATTTAAGAGCTATACTAGAGACTTTGCGCAAGGAGAAGCTCTATGCAAAGTAAAGAAAGTGTGAGTTCTAGTTGAAGGAGGTATCATTCTTGGGCTATATCGTCACAATCAATGGGATATTTGTGGATCCCTCCAAAACAGATGCAATTGAGGGATAGTCGAGGCCAACATCAGTAACAGATATCCATAGCTTCTTGGGGTTAGCTGGATATTATCGAAGATTTATGAGAAATTTCACACGATTGTCCAACCCTCTTACCAAGATACCTCAAAAGGCTGTAAAGTTTTCTTGTAGTGAAGAATGTGAAGAAAGCTTCAAGGAGTTGAAAATGAGGCTTATCACTGAACTCGTGCTCACTTTACCCACAAGTGGGGAACTTTTTGTGGTATTCAGTGATGCTTCAAAGAAGGTCTTAGGCTGTGTGCTGATGCAGAATGATAAAGTGATATCCTATGCCTCAAGGCAGTTGAAAATCCATGAGCGAAACTATCCAACGCATGATATAGAGTTAGCAGTGGTGATCTTTTCCTGGAAAATCTGGCGGCATTATCTCTATGGGGAGAAATGTGAGATATATACTGACCACAAGAGTCTTAAATATATATTCACACATAAAGTGATTAATATGCGCTAGAGAAGATGGATAGAGATCATCAAGTATTATGACTGTTCAATCCATTACCACACTGGGAAAGCGAACAAGGTGGAAGATGCCCTAAGTAGAAGGGATCCAACGATTCTATCAATGATGAGAATTGAGAAGGATCCAATCTTTTTATACTTGATGAAAATGGACATGGGAATCATAGAGAAGGGAACATCATCAATCCTTTCACAAATGATTGTTCAACCGTATCTTTTGGAAAGGTTAAAGGATGCTCAAAAGGATGATGTAGGAATTCAAGAAAAAGTGGAAGTTATCCAAGAAGGTAAATCCTCGGAGTTTAATGTTAATGAATAAGGAATTGTGTAGTTTAGGAAAATACTATGTGTTCCATCAAGTCCGGAGCTGAAGAAGGAACTTTTGGATGATGCACATAATTCAAATTTCTCTATTCATCCAGGGAGCAAAAATATGTATCGAGATCTCCGAGAAAACTTTTGGTGGGATAATATGAAGAAGGAGATCATTGAATATACATAAAAGTTTCTGGTGTGTCAGCAAGTGAAGGAGGCAGAAGTCTAAGGGGATGATGCAACCATTTCCCATACCAGAATGGAAATGGGAGAACATCACCATGGACTTTTTCACCGTACTTTAAGGACATCCAAAGGCAACAATGCAATCTGGGTTGTTGTGGATCATCTTACAAATATTGCACACTTCATTTCTATTCGGGAGTATTTCTCATTGGATCAACTGACATGGATATATATCAGGGAAGTGGTAAGGTTGCATGGAGTACCACGATCTATTGTGTCTGACCGAGATCCAAGACTCACCTCTATGTTTTGGAAGAGTCTTCAACATGCTCTGAATACTGAACTGAACTTCAGTACGGCCTATCATCCTCAAACTGATGGCCAATCCAAGTGGACTATCCAAACACTTGAGGATATGTTGAGAGCATGCTCAATGGACTTTAAAGGAGGATGGGATCAACATCTTCCTCTGGTTGAGTTCTCTTATAATAATAGTTTCCACTCGAGAATCCAAATGGCACTATATGAAGCCCTGTATGGGAAAAGGTGAAGAACACCAGCATGTTGGGATGAGGTCGGTGAATGTAAGCTGCTTGGACCAGAACTGGTCAAGGAAATGGTGGAGAAGGTGAAAACCATTCAGCAGCATATCAAGGTAGCCAAGAGTTGACAGAAGAGTTATGCAGATAATCATCGATGAGACCTTGAGTTTAAAGTTGGAGACATGGTTTTTCTACGCATATCTCCGTGGAATAAGGTCATGAGGTTTGGAAAGAAAGCGAAGTTAAGTCCAAGGTACATCGCCCCCTTTGAGATTCTTGATCGTGTCGGTGTTGTGGCCTATCGACTAGCACTTGCACCTACTATGTCCAAAGTACATGATGTCTTTCATGTATCCCTCTTAAGGAAGTATATACCGGACCCTTCACATGTACTCTCTTCTGAGGTGGTACAATTGGAAGACGATCTTTCTTATGAGGAGAAACCAGTGAAGATCTTAGATCGAAGAGAAAAAGTTCTACGAAATAAAACAATTCCCCTTGTCAAGGTGTTGTGGAGAAACCATAAGTTTGAAGAAGTGACTTGGGAATTGGAGGAAATGATGAAGCTTAGTTACCCACATCTGTTTTAGTGTGGGAAAAGGAAATTTTCGAGGGAGAAATTTCTTAAGGGGGGAATATTGTAACGACCCAAAGTTTCATTAATGGAAAATCCCTCTTGATTTTATTAAATGTCTCTTTATATAAAATGTTTTTATAAAATATCAACTTCATTGGTTTTATTATAAGAATTGTGACCGTTAATTTTATAGCCATTGAACAGTGATCACATGATTAGTATAAATATAGGGCTTTAACACATCCAATTTTACTTAGACAAAGGAAGAGATGGCCTGATCCTGTAGAATTGCCCCATACGAAGCCCATTTATCAGAGCTCAGAAAATTGGTGGCGTCCTTGGACTTTGCTCTGGACCAAGCCCAAGATGAGCTTCACCATGTCAAGCTCAAATGGGACCGTCTATGGAAGAAGTGGAAGTTGATAGAAATTACCACTCGAGTGATGTTATCCGAGCCACCCCAAGAGTCTGTCACCATTGCACACCTTACCCTTAGGTCTTATGTGGCTGTTTTAAGGGGTTATGTAACTAATCGATAGTACTATGTTCATGTACATTATTTTTTTGTATATAATAATGAATATAATTTCTTGTCATTATTGATACATTGTAAATAGTTTTTAAAGTACAAATACTGTTTTTAATTATTATTTAATTAAGAAATCTATTTTACTAAATTAAGGGATTTTGTAATTAAATAATATTTTAATAAAACATTATTATTATTATTATTAGATTTATTTTATTATATATAAATGATCATATAATTTTATGAATGTAATTATAATTTTTATTAAGGCTTGAAAGCCATTTTTTGTCAAAACACGTGAATTATCGATAAATGTCAGTTTTTATTTTAAAAGTATAAATTAACATATATAAAAAATTATTTAGATAAAATAAATGTTATTTTTGGAATCATGATGTCGAAATTATCCAACGGTTAATTTTTCATAATTTTCTGAGACAGTCAAATTTTTGAGTAAAAATTAAATTCCGTTTAAATATATAATGTGTTTTATGACATCATAATGAACCAATAGTGATGTAATAAAATACTATAATCTTTATGTTCGTCCAATATGTGTTTTAACATTAAAATAATGTAATTTTTGGTTTATTTGGCATACTTTTCAAAGCATTAATGGACCCTCAAGACTTATTAAACTCCTTGTCTTTTTAAATTAATTTCCATGGGAGTATGAATCACCTCCACATAAGCAACCCTATTATTTTAATAATTTCGGACATTGTCCTTATAAAATATTGTCCTCCTATTCCATTTTCCAAAAACCATGGGTAAAAACCATGGGCTGGTTTGTGGTTTGGATTAATTTAATATAAGGGGTCCCAAACCTAAATAATAAAGAATTCCCTCACCTTTCCTATATAAACCCACCCAATCTCCCACTTCCTCCTCACTAAAATCCTTTGGAGTTCATCCAAACTCTTCTCGAATCTCTATAGAATCATCCCAAGGTTCCCCAAGCTCCCAAGAAGCCTCTCACAAGCCTCTCTCTAGCCTTTGGAAGCACACTTCCAAGTATGGGTTTTTTCTTCCTTTCTCATTTTTGTCCAATTTTATTTAAGATGTTTTGCCCCTTTAATTTCAATTATGAATGTTGGGGTATGGTTTTGAACCTCCCTCATACTTACCTCTTTATGTTTTAATGATGGGAGACCCTTTCTCTCTCATTAAATGCCTCCCATGTACACCTGTTACTATGCCGAAATTCCGAAAGGAACTTCTCTCTCCTCATTTACATTCAAGAAATACTTTTGTATCATGAATCTAAATTCCATTAAAATTGTTGGGACATGTATCTATATGACCTCATTAATGTCCATTACATGTAAATATGATGATAAACTCTTTTCTCTCTCATCAACCATTTTTTTTTGAATTCTTATGTCACACCGTTACGCTGCCGAAATCGCACTGATTTTCTAAGCCAATGCCATTGTGTAGTGAATACCATGCCCATTTCTCCATCAAGGGTATTCACCTTTATGCACATTTACTTATTGATTATAAAGTGTCACTTATGAATTCCACATTCCATTATCGTATAATAAATGATTATGTTTTATGAATCCATGTTTTATGATCCATGTGGCACACTTATGCATGAAATGAAATGTTTAAGAAGGGTGTGCCCTTATAGCGCTCCAATGCATTAGGTAAAGTGTAGTATCATTATACGTCAGGTGTAGGAGTGTTTACTCGTGCTAATTCAAGTGCAACGAGGGTTTACTCATGCTTTATGTGCAATGAGGATTTACTCACGCTCTATGTGCAATGATCCTTGTCTCATGCTCATTCCATGTTAAGTGTTGTTGCCACATTTCCATGTTATGATTATCATGATTTATCATGCCTTTATGTTCATGTTTCTCTTGTTCTCTATTGATATGCCTAATGTCTAACATGTATTTTACTCCTCATGTTATTCCATGTGTATTCCCTTACTGGGCTTTATAGCTCACCCTTTTCCTATGCATGTCCTCAGGTTATCCCATGCAATTCTAAGTACGAGGGAATGTAGTGGTCATGTAAAGGAAGTTTTCAATAAAGATGTTGTATTTCATGTTTTAAGTTTTTATGTAATGATCCTAATCCCCAAAGACACTAAACCTCTCGATCTTCTTTGTTGTATCAAGTGATGTTTTATGTAATAAAGCATGTTTAAGTTGTAATAAAAAGAAGTGTTGTCATAAATTAGGTAATACAAAGTAAGAAAATCATGTAAAATAAAAGAAACCATTGATGAACCTCAATTGGTCCCAAACCAATCAAAAATTGAACCAAATCAAACCCAATATAAAATGGATACAAATAACCAGACCTTAACATAACTATCCTCCGCAAATGTGGAGTACCAACTTGAATACATCCAATATCCTAAGGAATTATCCAATGTTGAGACGCAATCAGGATTCATCCACCTCTTTCTCAAATTCCATGGTCTTCCTATTGAGGACCCTCACAAAAAACTTAAGGAGTTTCACATAGCATTATCCACCATGAAACCCAAAAATGTGGTTGAGGATCAAATTAAGTTTAGGGCTTTCCCTTTATCCCATGATGGTGTAGCCAAAGACTGGATATACTATCTGGATACTGTAATTGGTGGCTATAATAACATTAAAATATGATTTTTAGAGAAGTTTTTTCCTACCTCCCAAACTTCATCAATTAATAAATAAATTTTTCACATTAGGAAATCATAAGAATAGATCCTTCATAAATACTGTGAGAGATTCAAAATAATTTTCTCAAGCTACCCCCACCACCAAATAGTGAACAATTGTTAGTCCAATACTTTTATGAGGTACTTATCCCCATAGATTGTGGAATGATTGATGCTTCAGCTGGTGGTTCCCTAATTGATAAAATTTCTTCCACTTCTCATGACTTAATAAGAAACATGTCTCAAAATTCACAACAATTTGGTATATGATCAATTGCACCCACTCAAGGAGTTCATGAGGTAAGTCATTCATCCCTAGAATGAAAGGTAGATAACAAACTTTATGAGATGCATACCCTTATAAGGTAATTTTCTCAATCATAAGGTAACTCACACTCTTATTTATTTTCATTAAATTGTGGTATTTATTTTAACAATACTCATTTTTATTACTAGTTCTCATAACATCAGGATTCTCTTGAGTCCTATGTAGCAGTATTCCCAGGGCATCCATTCCAACAAGAACCTACCTTCAAGAAAGAACCATTCAGGAAAAATCCAAACCACAGGTAGAAACCACAACCACAATATTAAAAGGAGGAAAATAAAGATACCCCAAGAATAATTGTTATCAATAAGGACAAGGTATGAAACATTCTTATCCTTCACCTTCTTGAAACTATCCTCCTCATCCTCCAAAATATGAACTAAGCCTCAAGGATATGGTGAAGAAAATGGAAACCCATAACCTCTAGTTCTAAAAGACCACAAAATCATCTATTCATGACCTATAAACTCAAGTGGGACAACTGGAAAACACCATCGATGAGATAAAACTGCAAGGTTATGTAAAATTACCATCCCAATCAATTTCCATTCCAAAATAAAAATCTAATTTTTGTTCAATACGAATTATTAGTGGTAAATAAGTTTCTTAACCCAATGATTCTACCCAATTGTTATGTTCCCCTTTTCAAAACACTCTTTATCCACCCATAAAACATTGTAATGAAGAAAACCATAACAAAATTTGTAAAAAAATTATCACTGGGTATTCCCATGAACAGTACATTTTTCTTCCTTTCCACAAAGACTCTATAAATATAAAAACATTGATAATGACAATGATAAAGAAATAATGGATACATTGAAAAAATTTCAAGTTAAAAAATCCATAATTATTCCTAATTTCTTAAAGAGATTTTCACCCATAGAAGGAGGATGAAGGGGAATGAGTGAGTCAAACTAGGAAGGAATTTCCCAGCCTTGATTCGACTATCAATGAGAACCAAATGCAAGGATCTGGGCACTTTTATGATACCTTGTACCATATGGGAGACATTATTTTCAAATGCTATGTTAGATTTGGGTACTTCCATTAATGTAATAATTAACTCTATGTATACATTTCTACAGGTTTTAGAGATTCAACTGATAGAAATTGTCATGAAACTTGCCAACTGGATCACTATGTACCCAACATGAGTGATTGAGGATGTCCTTGTAAGATTTTAGAATATCATATTACCTACTGATTTATACCTTCTTGAGATGGAAGATACCCAAACCTAAGGACATTCTCCTCTCATACTTGGGAGTTCATTCCTTAGAATAGCAAAGACGATTATCAATGTTCATAATGGTATGTTGTTCATGGAGTTTATTAGAGAAAAGGTATGTTTTAATATCTTTGATTCCATGAAATATCCCATTGATGAGAACTCCAATCATCCTACATATTCAATGTAAGTTCTGTCAAATTAAACACACACACACAGACAAAATTCTCTCCTCAACCCATACTCTAACTCATTTTCCTCTTCTTCACCCTTGGATGATTTGAGTTTTGATTCATCTTTTCAGTGTTTTGTGGGTTCTAAAAAATGTAAACTATGTTCTTTAATTGATGAATGTTTTCATTTAAAAGTACCCATGATCATCAATGATTTTGGAAATATTAATTTTATATGTTCTCTTTCTTTAGAAAATAAAAATTAGCATATATATAGTTTCATGGACCTCAATCCCCCTAAATTTCCTTCCTCATTCCAAAAAACATCAGTTTTGGAATTAAAACAGCTTCCTTCTAATTTAAAATATGCATATCTTAAGGGTATTGACCAATTTACCATCATTATTTCCAATAACCTCTATCTACAGCTGGAATCAAAATGGATCAAACATTTTAGAGAGTGTACAAAAGAGATAGGATGGACATTGGGAGACATTCTCTGGATTATCCCATCTATTTTTATGCACTATATGATTTTGGGTAATGAGGATAAGCCCGTAAGACAATCTCAACACCAGTTAAATATCACTCTCCTTGAAGTGGTAAAATTAGAAGTCAGTAAAATAATTTCTACTAGGATTATTTATCCTATATCTGATAGTAAATGGGTTAACCCAGTACAAATTGTGCCTACAAAACTACAATATCAGTTGTATCAACGGAACAGAATGAATTGGTTCCAACACATATGCAAAATAGTTGGCGAGTCTGTATTGACTACCATTGACTGAATCAATCCACGTAGAAGGAACACTTTACTCTACCTTTCATTGACCAAATGTTAGAGATATTTGTTGTTAAAACCCATTATTGTTTCCTTTATTTCAATTCAAGTTATTTCTAAATCCATATAGCCCCTAAGGATCAATAAACAACAATATTTACCTATCTATTCAACACATTTTCATACATAAGTATACCTTTTGGTCTTTATAATTCTCCTGGTACTATTCAACGATGTATGTTTATCATCTCTTCTGACTACCTTTAGAATTGTATAGAAGTATTTATGGATGATCTCATGGTATATGGACCTTCTTTTGATGATTGTTTATCAGACATAGCTTATGTCCTCCCCCACTGCATTTAAAAAATATCTTGTATTAAATTATAATAAATTCCATTTCATGGTTTAGAGGGGGATATTTCTTGGAAATGTTATTTTAATTGAGATAATTCAAGTGGTTAAATCAAAAATTTAATTAATTACAACCCTTCCACATCAAAAATGTGTTCGTGAGGTGTGATCTTTCTTCGGTCATACTGTTTTTTACTGTCGATTTATTAACGACTTTAGGAAGATCTCACTTCCCTTGTATTTATTGGTTTAAAGGGATTCTAATTTTTTTAATAAAAAATGTGATGATTCTTTTAATTCACTAAAAATTATTCTCACGCCACCTTTGATCGTCCAACCACTAAGGTGAGATCTCCCCTTAGAACTTATGTGTGATGCATCTAACTTTGCAGTTGGGGATGTTTTATCAAAAAAGGTTGGGAGGGATCCTCATGTCATTGTATATGCCTCATGTACCCTTGAATATTCCCCAGAAAACTACAAAAACACTAAAAAATATGTCATTTTGGTTGTATTTTCCTTGGAAAATTATTATTCATATATTCTCAGGTTAAAAGTCATTGTGTTTTCTGACCATGTTGCCCTTAATTTTCTCCTAAAAAACCTAAAGCTAAGCCCTGCCTCATATGGTCGATGATTCACCTCTAGGAGTTTTACCTTGAGATTAGAGATAAGAGAGGAGTGGAAAATGTGGTAGCTGACCACACAACTAGGATTCCCCCACCACTAGCCCACCATGTTGTCTCATCCCTCCCCATTGGATAATTCATCCATCATGAGAACCTTTGTGATTTCATGGACAATACCCACTAGTATGTGGACATTTTGAATTTTCTATCAATATCTAGGGTCCCCACTGATTTAATCACTTTAAAATCCCATATACTTAATCATGATTCTGTATGGTAAATTTGGGATAACCCATATTTTTTGAGGATTTGTAGTGAGCAAGTTGTTCTTAGGTGTGTCCTTGTCCATGAGCTCACATCTGTTCTGAGATTCTGCCACACTTTGGCTTGTGGGGGCCACAATGTCACCCAACGTACAGCTCATAAAATCCTTGACTCGGGACTTTATTGGTCAAATTTTTAAAGATATGCCCATCAATTCTTTAAATCATTTACTTGATGTCAATTAATAGATAATATCTCGAAGATGAATGAAATGACCTAATAATGCAAGTTATTTTTTGAGATCTTCAATGCATAGGACATTTAATTTATGGGGTCATTTCCAAATTCATTTGGATTTGTGTACATATTATTGTTTGTGAACTATGCCTCTAAATGGGTGGAATAAAATGATAACAGGACCTATGACTCTCGAGTGGTTGATGGTTTTTTGAGGTCCAAAATTTTCAGTAGGTTTAGTTTTTCGAGATTCAACATTAGTGATCAGGTTTCACATTTTTTCAATCACAACAAGACAACTTTATTTCATATGGGGTTGTTCATAATGTCTTCACTAAATATAAACCTCAAACTAACAAACAAGCATAATTCTCAAATCAGGATATTAAGAGAATCTTGGTGAAAATGGTATAACCTAATAGAGATGATTGGAGTTTTCACATGGATGATGCACTTTGTGTATGTTGTACAACTTTTAAAACCCAAACAAAAATTTCACCAAACAAGATTGTGTTTGGAATGTATTTTCACCTCCTATTAGAGGTAGAGAACTGTGTATATTGGGTTGTTAAACAATGCAATATGAATCTCTCATATGAAGGTGAGCATAGGAAGCTGCAAGCTCAAGAGTTGGAATAAATTCAACATGATGAATATGAAAACTCCCGAATCGATAAAGAGGATACAAAGGCTATCCATGATAGCATGATTCATCTATATAATTTCTATATTGTTGAAGATATCCTCATGTACAATTCTAGGATAAAGCTCTATAGAGGTTAGATTCATTCCCGATGGTTTGGTCCTTGTACTTTTACTAATGTTTAACCTTTTGGTGAAATATAGTTTTTGCATGAGCAATGTTGTCAAAGTATTGATGTCAATGGCCAGTGACTTAAAAACTTCTATGAGAATTTTACATAGAATCTGGTGAAGTATATCCACCTTCTAGAAACAACATACCAGTGAAACACACCATGTTTTATCCATCCTGCTCACATTATTATTTATTACAAGGAGGACACTAAACATTCTAGGCTTGGGGGGAAATTCTTGGGTTAGTTAGGATTTGTTATCAAAATTCTTTTTCTCTTACCTTTTTCACCTTCGTTATGGTATTTTTACTTCACCCCTATTCCAGCATGGTAATTAAATTTTCCCCATCTTATTAAGCCCATTAGGATTTTCATCATTTTTCTTCTTTATTCTCTTGTCTTATTCTACTCCTTTTTTATATTATCACTTCCCCTCTATTTTGGTCAATGAATCAAAAAACCTACCAAAACTTCATGCTGAAATTTTTTATTCCATGTTTTTTTAACATTTGATGAAAACTTCTCTTAGTTATGGAATGAATATTTGTATAAATTTAACATCGAGGAGTGATTTTTAGTAAATTGGTTTTATATCGATGATATAAATGGTTCTATCTCTATGAAACCTTTGAGATGATTGATACCCCTTATGTGAGTAGATTTTAGAAAAACTATGTCACTAATATCACCACAAATTATTGCACCAAACCACAATGTTTGAATATTTATTACTTAATAGAAGGTAAATATATGTTATTTTAATATTTATCATCTTTATAAGATGATGTTTCCATATGTTCATTACTTATCTAATCTGTTTCATTACTGTACCAGATAGACCAATGTGTGTGTACCTATTATCCGACTATTGTACACCCTTAAAAAACAAAAACAAAGTTTCTGTCTTAAGTTGGTCAAAAATCACTCCTCCTCGACCAATGATCTTATTATAACTACTACAATTAGTGTTGTGACAAGATCAAAAAAGGGTTAATAAATGAGTGTGATATTTGTTCCAAATGAAACATTTGAAAAGAAAATAATAATAATAATAATAAATGAGGTGAGTGATGAAATGTGAAACATATCAAGATATCTAGGTTGAGAACATAAGTTTTAACTTCTAGGAATGTATAAGTGAGTGAGTCTTAAAATATGATAGCAAAGGATATAAGGTAGGTTCAGTGGAAAAATCATTTAAGCTGAAAAATGATAAAATAACAAATATTTACTAGATAAAAAGTGGAAATAATAAAATAAAATGGTTTTCACACACACACATGGAGATTTAGTTTCATGGTTGACTTTTTAATTCATTTATCAATTTGGTATCATGAATCTCTTTAAATTTCATTGTGATATAATTTATGAGACAACTTTTTCCATTTTCACTAGGAATAACTCTATGGTGTGGTATGTGTATCGATCACATTACTTTAATGAATTAATATTTCCTTGAATGTTAAATATTCATAAAGGTGTGAATATATACATTCATAATTTTCTTTGTATATTTGACTTTTCCCATGAGTGAAAATGTTTAGATGTGGGGGTGTGATCACATAGTGATTCATTATTCATTTCCACCCTTACACCACTATTTTAAACTGGTTTTGTAATGAATATTCCAAATATAATAATAAATTTCAATTCTTGTTTGATTCAATGAATTAATTTTTATCACTGTTTAATAGGGAAGTTATTACTGGTTTAAGTGTTTAAATTGTAGGAGGAGGTAATTTGGAGAACTCATGATAAAATTCAAGTAAAATGTGTCAAACTGTGTGAGATCCTAATCATGCACGTGAATATAAATATTTACTGTGGATAATATGTGTATTAAATTGGGATAAAAATGAGTGTATGAATTCCAAATCATGTGGGATAAATTTCTCTATAATATTATAGAGCCCTATTAATCCATTTGGAGGCCTCAAATAGGCCCACAATGTGAAGAAATTCTGGGCGGGCTAGATTGGACCACCCTTCTATATTGGGGTTATAACTCAGGCCTCAGAAATCCCATTGGGCTTATTCTACCTCCATTGGACAACTAACTGGAAGACCCACCTATCCACCAAATTATAAGACATTTAGATGCGTTTTGGTCAGTAAACCATCCTCATAAATAAGGAGAAAGAAGTCTTCCATGAATAGTCCCTTTGGCACTTAACTTATTTTCTGGAAAGTGTGATGTTTTTGTCCATAAAATCAACCCTCACCTTCATTTTCTCATGTGGCACGACTAGTAGTAAGGGTGAGTCAAACATGAGATCTATCTTCTTCAATTTTAATTGTCTTCTCCCTAATGTACTTCTAATCCTCTTATTGGGAAATTTGAGGGGTGTCCTTTATTGTAATCTTGAACTCCATGTTTATAATATTTGGAAGGTGATTGAATTTATAGGTTTGTAATATATTATTATTCATTTATTATTTTTTGTTTTTTGTTTTTTATGTTATGATATAATACAAAAAAGGAACAAGAATCCTCATTCTTCCATGAATAAATCGGAACTTGTGATGATTTGAGTTTGGTTACCTCTTCTCTCACCTCTTCTATTTAATGGGTGTGCTTATGGATGGTGTCATTTGATTAAATCCAGAAGTTACAAACCATTATTATGCATGTTTGGGTTGAGAAATGTTTTTGATATAGACCCAAATCTGGAAATCTCATCACATTGTTGATGTGATTTTTAGATTGAGTTTGGTTCTTACATCAACAATATTTTATTGATTCTGAGCGGTCACCGTTAATCAATATCATCGATTGATCAAATCCAAGGTGGTAACATTGTAATATCTCATATATCATATTGGTAACAGTTTTTATAAATCAAGTAATTGATGATCTTTCCCATTACCTTAAGAACGATGATGGATTGAGAATCAAGGGACACTTATTCAGGTTGATCACGATTTCTCCATCTAGTTTCTCTCACTTAGTAGTATAGTTTCAATTTCTATTTCAGAATCAAAAAACCCCAAGTTTTATAAATTCTAATTCAAATTTTATTTTCATAATAAAACCCTTATTTTTAAATTAATAATTTAAGGCATCATCAAGTTATGTATTAGGGTTTCTATTATACTGCAAAAATTCTAGTATAAAGAAACATCTATTTTGACACACTCAACAATAAGGTAATTTTCATATTAGGAGGTATATCCCAAATAATGAATGTATTAAGAACTACTCTTTTTAGTTTTGGATCTTTTAAAATTTATACCAGATATCTTTACCCACATTCTTTTATTTTTTAAGAATAATTAAAATTATGGGGACATAATTTATTTATGTTCAGATAATGTAACACCCCAATTTTTTAGAAATCTTATTCTTTCCATAAACTATATGTTTATAATTATAAATTTTTTTATATATTTTCGTAGTAATTGACTGATAATAGGTAATATGTAATAAAATTTATGAATTAAACTGATAAAATTTATTCATTCATAGTAAAACATTAAAAAAATAGTTGAAACTAAGTATTACTCACAATGAATTATTACACCCTTTAAAATGGTACAAATTAACATGGGGCTAAAAATATAAAAGAATAAAATCTTCATTAATAGGAGATTATGTGGATCATATTCACCCATGAGGGTCACCAATAGCTAAATAAAACCAATAATAATGAAGAGCATCATGAAATGAGAGAGAATATTATGGTATCTAAAATTAAAATGAGACGTTTGACTTAAGAAATTAGAATTGAATGTATGATTATAGCATGTATACATATAGGAAAAAAATCTCATCATTATAAATATGGTCATGAGATATATAACTATTATAAATATGGTTTTTTAGAATTTAATCATTGGATATACATATATAAAATAGGTATATTGAAGTTCAGTATTTTTAGTAGTAAATTTGATATAAGATAACCCACAATGAAATACAAATATTATATTAAAATATTATAAAGATATATGTGTGTGTTTGTGTTACTTATTAATAATAATATTATTATTAAAATATTATATTATGTTTTTATAAAATTAAAATAAATATTTTAATATCAATTCATTACTAAAATTAAAATTTAGAATATAAAAAATTAATTTTAATGGTATTTTGTTAAACTGTTTATAGTATAAAAGTAAAATTATTTTTCAAAGAATATTTTTCATAAGTGTTTAATATTTTATCGCAAATAAGTTAAATTGATTAATTTTAGAATATTATTATATATTAACTAATGTATTAATATTTTTAATTTTTAAATTATTATGACATAATATTAAGAACAGTTAATGTTTAAAAAATTAATTCTTCAATAAACATTATTTTTTTAATATAAAATATGTATTTAAAAATTTAATAATTTGAATTTAACAAAATGAAAATAATTTATGGATGTATATTAACAATATCATCTTGGGATAAATGTTTTGTATTTTTCTGAAATATTCGATTTTTAGGTGAATAATGAAAATATCTTGTTTACCAAAACCGTAACATTAGTATTATATAAGAAAACCATATAAGTGAATAAAACATTTATATTTTTCAAATATGTATTTAATAATTAAAATAAATTATTTTTAAAATACGATATTTATTTTAGAGAACCTATGATTAACATTTTAAGGACTTAAGTAATATTTTCAATTAATTTTTTTTGGTATTTTATTTTAATTAAATATTATTTTGGTAAAATTTGGTTTTACCTTTATTTTAAAGACACACAAATTTTATTTTTTTCATAACTAACAAATTTATATTACAAAATTTAGATAAATTGATAATTGTACTATGCACGTTAATTTTAAACATCCAAATACACTTGTTCTACAAATTGGTTTTGCATGGTACATGTGCTAATGTTAATATTTAATTTCATAATGTATGAAAACAAAATGTGCTAAAATGGGTTTAATATTTTTAATTAGTTGTTACACATTATTTAATAGAGTGAAGTTTCTTTTTAGGAATTAAAATTAAATTACTTAAGTAAAAACTATTTACCACAGTAAAACCAAAAATGGTAAAAGTGAAAATTCTAAAAGTAAAAGGTATAGAAACTTGTTTAAAAAATGTGTGAAAATTAATATATTAGAAGTGGTCAATATTATTTCGTCCTAGAATACATTATTGTCTATTTTTGTATTCTTGACATGTGAACTTGTGATCTCTATATATTATGTTGAAATATTTAAAAAAATGGCATTCTCATCACTTATAAAATCATCCACTCTCCACCCCTTTAAGAACACTCAAAGAATTAGTTTTCAACATAAATATGTTCTATTTAACCTTAATTTATAATAATTTTACATTTCTTTGATCCAACAATCGTAATAAATTTCCTTAAGACCTCAATATCTATGGAATCCTTTAATGAAAACAAATCGATTTCAACGTGAGTACTCTTTGTTTTTTTTAACTTATTTTCATTTAATATTACTTTACAAAATATAATTTTATAAAAAATTTATGATTACATCAATATTTATTTTATAATAAATTTTATTATGCTAATGTAAAAAACTATTAACCACCCTTCACCTTTTCTATTAATAAAAATAAAACTATCATTCGTGTGTTGTGTGGATTGTCGCCTACATGATGAAACAACCTCTATTTTTTCACCACATCTCATCGTAGATTATAAAATTTAAATTAATATGATTATTATTGTCTGGAAAAAATTTATAATACAATTTCTTTCCCTCTCATTCTTCGAGAAATGAAAATATTAACTGAGAATTTTGCGGACTACCACCTCCAAGAAGTAACGTATCTCATTTTTCATATAGTTTATTTATTTATATTGAACTATATTAAAATATGATTTCACATCGTAAAATTATATAAATAGTTTCATTATTATTCTATAATAGTGATATTCTTCCAAAAAAAATCACTTTCATAATCATAATCATCCAATAATTATGGTATGTTTTTCTTTGGGTCAATCAAATCGTATACCTGAAAAATAATATAACATAATATTATGAATGTGTATTAGAAATTAATTACTGATAATATATGATATAAATTAGTTAATAATTATTTTATTTTGGTTATGGAATTATTTTAAGAAAATATTAAATTCATATACCAACATTCATTTGTTAAAATAACTGAAACATGCACATCACCAATTTCATCTTTAAGTATCATAACCTAAAATACTATATATTGAAATTACGACATAGTAAATAATTATAAAACATAAAATAAAGTGACTTTTACAATCTAATAATGGTAAAATTTTGGAAAATAATATATTACTACACTGCTAATATGAAACTAGTTCAAAATGATCAAAATCACCTACAGCCAATATTGAAAATAAATAATAACTAACTTATATACATGTAGATAATAATTAAAAATTATTTTTATAAAAGTTATAGAAATGAAAAGAAATCCTAAATAGGATATTAGGATAGAAATTTTTTAATATAGGATATTCAAGCACTTTATTGGAAGTTGAGAATTATGGTAAGGGTTTCCTGACTCAAATTTTCACTACTTGAGACATATTTCTTTTTATACACAATGTTTTAAATGGAACAGTGTATTTAAATCCCCGTTAATATTTTCAATCATGATACTCTCATTATTCATGTTATTTAATGTTTCATTTTAAATTATATCCTTCAATTTCTTTTGACTCGAATGTTTCTAAAGTTGTAATGGGTTTTTTGTCTCAAATTTAATTTTTTGAGACATATTTCTTAATAAGAACCATGATATATTCAATATACTATTATTACAAAATATGGAATTTATTTTACCATATTCAGGGGGTTTTATGATCTATATCATTTTCTCTTTTTAATGAACTTTGATTTAAAGGATACCCAATTTGAAAGAGTTTTTGTTAACTCAACTTCCTTTATCGAGCAAAAATACTTCTTCCTAATTTTTTTTATTTGGTTTATTCCACCCTAGGATTTTATCTAATGTGAAATTCCCGTATTTTTTTTTGGAAAATTAACTATTAATTCAAATAAATTACCTTTATAAAATTTCTTTCTCAAAATTATGGCATTTTTTATTATAAGTATTATCCTCTTTAATGATGGTTCCCCCCCTTTCCATATTTTTCTTTCCCACCAACATTATCGATTATAATTGGAAACATATATATGTGTTATCCCATTTTAACTCAATATTTCCATTTTCCAATTTTAAAAATGAATTTTTCTTTCTCTTTTTATGATATGGGTTTTCAACAAGGATATTTCTAAATATTAATAATGTTTTATATCCTTCAAAAATCAAATGTTTAATTTTCCACGACCCCCTTATTTTGAAAAAGTATTTTTATTTCCAAGGATAGATCATTGAATTTCCTTTATCAAAATTAATTTTTTTATAATTATTTCATTTAATCTTTTTGAAAATATCTTTTGAAAATGACCTATAAATTTGTCTTTTTTGGATAATAATAAAAAATATATAAACACTCTTTTAATGATTTTCTTCTATGTGAACTCATATTTCAACCACCTTTTTCATTTTCTATAAAACTTTCCCTATACATCTTCATGGTTTTTATGAGAAAATATTTTTCTCTGAAAATTATAAAATATTTTCTTAAAAATATTTTCTAAGGATCAAGGAAATTTCTTATTTCAAAAGTGATTTTTTTAAAACTCTTAAAAAGGTAATTCTTGATATAAGTCATTGTGTTTTGAAATTTATTATACTTCATCAAAAAAACTATCTAAATGAAAACATCCACATTATTTCTCTAGATATATTATATAATTTTCTTATACTTTGGAGGAATGATACATCACTACCTTTGTCTGGCCTAACCTTCTTCAGTGTGAAACTATAGGTTTTCTTCTAATGCAATTCCCCTATGATTAACATATTTTTGATCCCATTGATTAAAGGGTGTTCACCTATATTACATACATAAATTTATTAAGGGAATTATTTTCTTGATTTTATACCCTTTATCCAGATAGTGTAAAAAATATAAGCTTTATTATCTTGATTGAATAGTATTAACCTTGAATGTTTTAAAATATCCTTTTATTTCCATTTACTTTACATGGGTTTATCTTATAATGATTTTGAATTATTTAATTATTTTATTCCATTTGAAAATTATATAAAACCCATTTTATTTTGATGGTTTATTTATTTTATAAAATGTGAGTGATTTTCCTTAGAATTTTTTAATAATCCCATTTTATTTCCATGGGTTATTTATAATATTATAAGTGAATTATTTTCAAGTAGAGATCATATTTATGGATGATAATGATGGGTAGGGTCTTGTATCTCCCCATAATTCATTGGTTAAAAGATCATATCTCACAAGGTAAATATTCCCAAGTACATTTTAGTTTCTTATAAGTGAGGGAACAGATTGTGTGGTTCATCAATGTAATTTTCCCCTATAATATGTTTTGTTCCATATTCCAATGGTATCGAGATGTTATGATCGCATGGATTATATTTATTTGATAAATTTTTGAAACTCTTTTGATTCATGGTTTTTTCCATATTCCATGATTAATGATCTATTATTTGTTTGTCTAAATTTCTTATGTATCTTCATTATACCCATATCCACATATTATGCTCACTTAAAATATTTGATTATTATGGACTATGTTTACCCTTACAAAGAATATGATCTCACCCCTTTCTTATGTTTTTATTTACCAAGGTTTTGAAAATGAATATAACCTACAAGAATCTTAGAGGGGATTATAGTATGGTTTGATTATGGGGAAGTGTTCAAATAAATTGTAAAATATGTTACCTATGTAACTGGTCCTCAAAGACACTAATCCAAAAAGTTCTTTCATTTTTTGTGATATTATTATGAGATGTAATACTACTGGGATATTTATAAATGTCAATATTTATTAATACAAATCAGTATCAAAGTTAATTTGAAAAACTATGCATTTTAGCATAGGATCTAGGATTAAAAGTCTAGGGGTCCTTATTCCCCTTTTTATTTATTAGAAATATATAAAAAAATGTGTGTGATTATCTAATATTATTATACCAAAAAATTTATGTATCTCAATATAAGTAAAAAAAATATTATTTTCTCCCTCTTCATCATCACTTTCTAAAAAGAATACACTTTTTTCCCTTTCAAAGAATATATCCATTTTATTCTCTCTGGTTATCAAAAAACTCAGTGGATTGAAAAAGGTAAAATAAAATAATGATCTTAATGGGATTCTTAAAGATAATTCAATCCCACTAAAATTATTATGTATTGAATGGAATACTTTCTTGGTGGATTCATCAATATAACCTCAAATTTATCCTTTATTAATATATATCCCAAATATATATATCTGAATTTCATATTCTCCTTAATGAAGTAGTTCTTTGTATCAATATTCATTAATCTTGAATATTTTACAAGATTCATTTATAATTTGATTAAACTTTGAATATCATGAACTTTCATTAATGGGTATGAGGCATTTAAACTTATGTATTCAATTTCTTCCTTTATCCAAACAATTTTTGTTATGAATTTTGATTCCAAAACTTACTCGTATTTTATTGAGATTAAAGTGACTGAATTATATTTCATAGAGTGACAAGAAATGTATCTTCCACCAAAGAATAATTAACCTATATAATTTAGATTCAGATCACTAAAATCACTTGCCCAATATGAATTAAAATATTAATAAAATTTTAAAGATAAATCTTGTTCATACCTCAATAGATAATTAATAGTTTCTTTTTTGTAGTGAAATATTCGTTTCACTAACATAAAATGTGAATTCTAATGATTACTTTGGAATCGTACATAAATAGTGACTAAAAATATTAGGTTTTATCTATACACTATCAAGTGTGGTAAACTTATTATAATGTTTAATAAAACTTTTTAATAAAAACCCCTTCATTATTAATCCATGGATAATTTAATAAAAAAAATTACAGGGGTACACACCATTCTCAGTTCATCCATTCCAAATTTCTCCAGAATATATAAAGCATACATTTCATATGAGAGAATGATAAAATCTATTGGGTCTATGACCTAAAACCCAAAAATTAATTTCAATACAAAAATCATTAATATCTCAAATTATTTATTCATTTGGGCATATTAGTACTCATAATTTTCTACTTTGTTTTCATCTAAAATAGTTTCATCAATATATTCAATCAATTGAGTGAGTTTTTATTGTATCCCTTGAGATATAAATTTTCATCCACCATTAATTTATTAAAATTCATGTTCTTTATGTTTTTTATAGTATTAAATATCATGTCCATAGTTCTTGTTTAATCTTATATATTTCTTTCTTCAACTTTAAAACTAAAGAGCTATCATTGTTAAGTATAAAGCCTAATAATATTTAAATATAAACCCATTACACAAGTTAATTTTTTATAAACACTGACTTCACATACATTTATAAAACTTTTTATTCCATTTAATAATATATATAATGAAATATATAATTTTTTCTAGCCTTATGACTATAGAAAATTTCTCATCAAAGTATATGCCCTAAATTTTAGACTATACCACTTCATCCTAATAAAATTATTTTTTATGGAATGTGTCAAAAATTAAATGTTTCATTATTATAAATATAATTTAGATATTATTTTATCATCGTAATAAAATACTCCTGTTACAATGTGTTAACAACACTCTTTTATATAACATGTAAAAGAAACTAAAATGATTTTGAATTTCTCAAAAAAATATATTTTAATACACCTTATATTTTATCTAAGGATGCTTCTAGGATCAATGTATTTGATAAGTATTTTGTATCCAACTCATCCTTTCTCCAAACCTTCCTCATAATATAAAAGTTTGAAATTAACCTTGAAAGATTGAAAATTTACAACTTTGATCAAATATATACCATATTGTCCAATACTTTCAAGTTGATCTTATTTAATATCATCATCAAGAGGATGTTATAATTTTATTTAATTTTAATTCTCCAAGTTAATAACATAATATTTATTAATGGTCTTCTTCAGATTCTTGTTATATCACTTGTAACTCTTTCCATTGACTGTGTATCCAATGAATATTCTATCATAATCTCTCTTGTCAAAAATTCCCAAATGTCTTCTATTAATTTTGATAAAATATGGGATAAAAATAAATTTAATATTTTCAAGTTGTTTTTATTTACAAACTACATATCATAAGGTATATTCACTAAATTTGGTCAAAGTAATCACCAATTAAATATGAAGCCATCCTCTATTGTGGATTTTTTATAAAATAATTTTTAAGCTTCATGCCAATTTGACATTTTCCTTACCATATCTACTAAACTAATGTTATTATATATTTCATTGGGGTGTGTATAGAGCACTATATTAATGCCTTATTCTTTGATTCCCAATATATGCCTCAAACTCTTAATTTTTGTATCTAGACTCATTGTCAAGTAAAAACTTTTTATATAATATATAAATTGATTTTAAACACACCTTTTAAAGTACACAAGCCTCTAAAGAGATTATTATTTACTTAATATAAAATATAAATAATTTTTTCCAGTAAAGTAATTAAAAATAATGAAAAAAAATTCACTGTTTATTTATTTTAATTTCATTGAACAATACACATTCAAGTATATCAACTCATTAGGGTTATTGGTTTTGATTTACACCTTCTTGTGACCATGTTTCAGCAATTTTATTTTGTTACACACCTAAAAAGTGTTCATATTTTCATGATTTATCTTCAATAGATTCCTTTAATATTCATATTTAAAAATATTAACCTTATTTTTTAGACCAAATGGATAATTCCTCGATTCCAAAGCTCATTTCGAACCATCACACTTATATAATATCTATTTTTTCATAAAAAATATAGAATAAGTTTCAACATATTCTTTATATCTTTATAATTATTTTTACATATTTTATCATATTAATAACAATCCATTATTTTGAAATATAACCTCATTTATATTTTCATAATGTGAAGAAACAATAAAGATATGTTTTTAACCCATTAAAGAAGAGAACATCACTGGATTCAAACCTCTCTTAATCAATTTTAATGATTCCAAATCCTTTTATGTTAATTGATACATTTTTTTGAAAAATAATATCTCCATCATCATAACATTGAATATCTTTCAATATATGTTTATTAAAATTTATAAGAGATAAGAGATTAATTTCATGTATCCAATTATTTCCCTATTTCATATATTTGTAATCCATATCAAACAAAAATTTTTTATCTTGATTATTCCCACTCTTGATATATTTAAAATTTTCATGTTATTTCATTTAATTATCTTGTGTATGTTAAAACGTTTTGGTGGTGTCTAGGTTGATCACATCTCCATTACGTTTCCTCAATAGAATCAAATTTATTATGAAATTTAACATTTTTTTAATGATGTCTCGATTGTGTTTTAGGAGATTCATCTTTACCCCCCCTCCCCATTCATATCCTCTATTTTATTAAGGGGGTAAAAAATTATACAAACCACATATTCTTATATCCATAGACTCTATAATAACAATATATTTTTTAGAATAGAATATCCTTGGTTTTGGATTATGTTAACAAAAATATTCTCACCGATTTTCCTACTAATTTTAAATCCACTAGTTTCTATAAACATCCTCGTGATTATAAAGATTATACTTTGTCTACATATTTCCCATTAGATTATCCTAGAATATTTTCCTTTTTCACACCTAATTATTTTTAGGTTTTAAAAACCAAAACATTGATTTAAAATGGGTGTTATCTCTTTATTATGTAAAATAATCACCTTTTACAATTATTATTATCAGTTCCACCATCTTGGTCTCTTGATTTTTTTTCCAATATAATATTTTTGTAATTACAGGTCAATATCTATATTGTTTCATAGAATCAAAAACTTTTCAAAGTGATTTAAGACTCTCAACAACTTCTTTGATAAATTTTTTTAACTCCAATTGGTTGAATTATTTGAAGGAACTTTCAACATAAACCATATTTGAATTAAGATACATTAGATACTCATTAAAAATTAGTTTTTTCTAGGATAATCTCAAGAATCATGTATCTTTAATTATGCATTTCAATAAGATCATCCATATTTCATGAAAACATTTTTTCTATCTCAGAAATCTCCATAGAAATTATTTCATCAATATATTTATTTAATACATCATTATCATTATTCAATGATCTATTTTTTATAACAATATTAATATTTTCATTTAAACACAATAAGAGACCAATATTTAATTTAAATTGCTTTACTATCTTATAACTAGTGATTTCCTCTTTACTAATACCTTCTTCTTCACTAGAGGGATCATTTTAATATTTTTATTTACCCATAAAAGTTATAATTCCATAAATTTCAATATTTTGTTCATCTCTTCACTTTAATCGTCAAAGTATGTAGAATCATGTTTTGATAAAAACTTATTCTTATTTATTATTTTTATATTTATTTTTCCTTTTAAATACTTTCCTCTATAAGTGATATATTATATTAAATATGTTTCAAACCTTTTGAAGTTTTGAATTTACCCTTATTTTTTAGGTTTTCCTTTCATCCATAATATTGTCCCCTTCATCATATAATAGGTTATCATGACATTTTTGATGTTATCAATAGTATACTAATCAATGTTTTAACTATCAAGAATATAAATATTTGCATCAATATTTCAAAGGATAATTGTCATTAACCTCTTCAACAAAAATATAATTTTCAAGTGTCTCTCTATAAATTCAAATTGATTTGAAAATTTTGCTCACTCAAATGAATAAATTATTCAAAAACACATATTATCGAATATGAATATCATAAAATTCTGAATAAAAATTTGATAGTTATGACACTTTATCTTTAATAGATTTTATATGGATATCATACTGTTTTCCAAATTCCATTTATGGTTTTTAAGCCCATCACTCATCTCACCCCCATATAGACTATCACCCCAAGAATATAACACAAAATAATCATAAACTTAAATAATATTATTCGTTATTCTATAACTATAAATAAACCATACGTTTAGAAAATTATTCTCTATGTATTAATTTATAGGAAATAAAAGACCATTTAGATCACAAGGGTCCTTCTATGTCAACAAGGATTCTATGGTTAATATAATATTCTAGGTTAAAATAAAACTACTACCTTACCACCATATAATCTTCACTAGTTCCTACTTCAAAACACACATTAAAGACATTATCACTCATTTATTTAGTCATAACCCTCCCCCAATGGGTGCAACCAAAACTAGAAATGAGTTTAAATATGACACTAAAACCTTGCCTTTAATAATGCATTATTTAGATAATAGAACCAAGGGTTTAAAAAGACTTAAATTTTGAAGAAATTTCTCTTTATGAATGAAAGAATCACATTAAAAATAACGATTTAATTTAATTTTCCAAAAATAATATATAAATAAAATATAGAAATGCATGTCATTTCATTCAATTTCAATCTACAAGTGATAAAGTAATCACAATTCTATCATATCATTTATAAGACTATCAAGGTTTATTAAAGTAGTTGGGGTGGTGGAAAAGTGTTTAATAAACCATTTAATGCTATAGGAAATCTAGGATCAATTTTAATTTGGGGAGTATTTCAAAATTTATTGTAGTAGTACTGTAGCGGTATTATAGTAACTCAACTATTCACCCAATTTAGGCTTTTGGGGTACTAATTTTGGTATATGGTCCACAGGGCCTTTGGGTTATCCAAGTCCTTCAGCGAATAGGTCCTATAAATGATAAATTTGGATAAGGACCTCATTCTAGATTAGTTACTGAATAGAGAATATTTAAAGATTCAAAGCCATGACCTGATGTTCATTTAGACGTAGAGGTAAATTCATGGCACAACTAGCACACACCAGTTCAAGACACCAAGAGGGTAGGAAGTGATGGATATACATAAATTTGAATTTATGAATAAAATTAGTATTTATATATATAGGAGACAATTTAATGGTTTGTTTTAGTGAGGGGTCTAGGGTATTTGGCCTATGGGTCATGTACTTGGCCTTGGTGTTGCTATGCATATAGGTTATGTATCAGCTTTCATCCACTTGGATGTTGGCCCATGAAAGGGTTCCCTATCCACGTAATTAAAAATATAATATTATACATAAATAACTAATAAAATCTAAGGTCTTCGGTCCCTTACATGAAAAATAAGTTATATTAAAAAATTCACCATAAAAATTACACATGCGTCCATAACTATTGTCACTCAACAACACCATCAACTCTATCAAGATCATCTAATATATATATATATATATTGTGTGTGTGAGTATAAATATTCACAGTATGTTCCTCCCTATAACCCTCCTTTTTCCAAGTTAATAAATCATACTAATCCATATATGTATATAATAAATAAAACAAGATAATCAATCAAACATTTTTCTCCCCAAATCCAACTATCCAAGTTTATTCCATTTCATGTAATAAAATATTCATAATTTTCATGATATAAAATAAAACATATATTGTATCAAGAAAACCCTCTTTCATAAATCAAAATCCATGAAATCGTGTAGTTTTCATTCCCTAAGGCACCACTTTAATAAACCCCCATAGTTTTACACCCAAAGTGCAAGATCCCGACCTTTTATTGACATATATTGAACTCATTTACAGGTACTCCTTTTATTTTTTTTGAGTATTTTTTTTGGGTTTTACATCAGGTTTTTTTGGCTGAATATTTGATAATTTGGGAAGGAAGAAGGTATGTGCATGGTCAGCACATAGTCTTCTCGAACCATGCACCCAAATCAGAAAATGGTGTGAACCCAAACTGAGGGGATTCACATGACTAAAACACCATTTGTAAAATTGTGTTCCCTATTATGGGTAACCATTCACACCCCCCCCCCATAGAAGAGGATTATGGTAAAATAACATGATTTAAAAAATTGTGCGACCCTGGCTAGGAAACTATGTGCATGATTTTAATTAGCCTAAAAAATAGATTTAAAAAACTTAAACCCCTAGAATACACCCAAAATTGACTCTAAATAAGATATAAATGAATTCTATTATTTTTTGGGGATATTATATGGAATCCAATCCCTTATGTCCTCCATTATTAATTATTTGAATCTCTGATTAAAGATCTGCACCCCACCTGGTCAGAGAATCTCATCCTGATTGCTTTCTCATATTTCTCCCATCATTGTAATGTAATTTTAAGGGAAATTTTATTATATTTCTATGGATCTAGATCTAGGCTTTTGTAGATCTAATCATTTTAACCTTGGATCTAGATTTTAGATCTAGATCTCTATCTGCATTATGCAATTTAACATTACACTTAAATTTGGGGATTTCTGGTGGTTCTATTTTTTCATCAATATTGAGGTGGTGGACTACATTCAATTACCAAAGTCTTGAATTAAAATTCCATGTCTGTGTTGTGATATTTCAATTGGAATCATTATAAATTGAATTTCGAATTGAGTAAATTAATTGATTAATTGAATTATGGAATCATTGAATTCATTTAATGAAATTTCCATGTAATTTTAAATTATGTTAAATTTGGGAAAATTAGATTTGGTTGAATTAGATTAATTAATTGGGGAATTAATTAATGTAGATTCTTTTGAATATAAAATTGTAGTGATTGGATTAATCAATTGGTTAGTTAATTAATGGAATGCTGGAATTGTACAATTTTTGAATTGGATTAATTAATTGGTGAATTAATTAATGGAATGTTGTGATTATGAAATTGTTGAATTGGATTAATTAATTAGTGAATTAATTAATTAAATGTTTCCATTGTAGAATGGATTGATTAATTGAATTTTGATTTGTTTAATTAGTGGGTTTGTGTAATTTATCAATTAGTGTGTTTATGAATTAATTGAATATAAGAATTATGTGATAATTGGATTAACATTAATGGGTTAAAGGGTTATATGATTAAATGTAGATAAATCAAATAATGGAAATTTTTCAATATTATTTCCATGTGATTGAAGTTTTGACCATGATTTTTTTATAATTGTAATGGCATATCATGATGTAAAATTTGATTAAAGGGTTAATGTTGGTTAACCTTAATTGATGTGATACAAGTGATTTTTTGATATACGGATGTGGGACATGGTTTATTGCATCAAAATCCAATAGTGATAAATGAGTGTAGGATATGGTCTGCTATATCAAAATCCCAAATGATAAATGGGTGTAGGACATGGTCTATTGCATCAGTATCCAATATTTATAAATGAGTGCGAGACGAGGATTACTGCTTAAAAAACCCACTTGATTGGTTTTTTGATAAAAGAGTTATGGGTCACTGACTATCACATAAAATACCCATGGGGTGCTAAACCTGGCGATCTAGACCCAAAATGTTATCATTGTACCATGGTTCCAATTTATTGTAATAGTAATTGAAATTAAAAGGATAATGAAATACCATGTGTTATAATGAATTTTAAATTGAACATGTGATATGGTTAAAACTTTGGAATGAGTCAAAGAAGGTATTGAGGTGTATTTGTTGTCGGGAACTCAGGGGGGTTATGTAGTTAATAACTGTTTAATTAAAATTTTACATTATTATTTATAAAATTTCATATATATTTTTTGATTGGATATTATTTTAGACATCATTTTTGGTGGCCTAATTAGTTGTGCTCACACCCTACTTGGTCTATGTAATCGGTACCCAAATATACTTAATGTTTTCATGATTGGATAAGGGTAAGGGACCTATGTTAGTTGGATGAGACGGGATGGGGCATTGATGAGGGAACCAGACATGATTCAGGAACCTCTTGAGAGTATCTAGTGTCCTTATTTATTTTGGGTTTTTTCATATTTACATTTGACACGTATTTGGCATAACATATCTATTACATTAGTTTTGGGTATTGTATTCTTATTTTTTTCATCATGTGAAACTGGTTTGGTTTAGTTATTGGTTATATTATTTGGTTATTATTATTTATTTCTTATGATGTGATACTTTTATAAATAGAGTATAGTCTCCCCATGATCTATATTAGACCCTCACATCTAGTCAAAAACCTCTGTCATACGAGGAGATGAACCTGAGGTCAAGTAACCCACCAGCCTAGGGCACCAGCGTGTGTTAATCAGGTCGGTACATTACAAAGTGGTATCAAAGGTGGTTCATTTTCTTTAATTTTTTCTTAGTATTTTTAAAAGTAGAATAGAGAATATGATAAGACAGACCTTGGTTAATAGCTCATGCATGTGAGTAGTTAACCCATGTAAAAGGTTAAAATCCAAGTACCCTAGATGGAAGTTTTGTTATTGATGTGTTTTTTTAAAGTTGATATTATTTCACCTCGAGTGATGCACTTGTTTTGTAATGTTATTTTTTTATATTTCTTGAGATTTGACTCACGGACTGGAATTGAAAGAGAGTTGAGTATTCATGCTTCATTTTAGGAACTTGGGATTATTATTTGACATGAATAAATGGGTGGATAATGAGAAACTTTAAAAAAGGATTCAAGATATGAATAAATGGGTGGATAATGAGGAACTTTAATGTTGACAATGATTTTAACCTTTTTTAAACATGATGTAGATGTAAAATGGTTAAGGGGTAGTGATATCACCACACCCTTGACTATGTGTCATAGAATATAGGGAATTAATTGTTATAGAATTCATGAAACCCCCTCGTTAAATGTTAAAATGTTTTTTAATGTGTCCTAAAATGTGTTTTTAGAATTATAGGGATATTCCACCACAAGTAAGTATATTTATAGGATGACATGATGATATTACTATAAATGATCCTCTAGTAATGGAACCTGAGGTACCTTTAGTGTTGGGTGAGGAAGTTGAAGAGCAGTTCTAAGAGAACTTTTATCGCTACATGGATTTCATGAAAAGAGACCCAGATTAGGTTTTGAAGAGTATTTCTGACCTCAATCTGGAGTTTCAATTATAGAACAATCTGATGTTTACCAGAGAGGGAGGAATTAAGACAAAAGTGTTCTGGATTTAGTCTATCTATACTATACTTGCCCACTTGGAGACTCTTTCTTATAAGAGAGTCAACTTTTATTACTACATATTATGTGTTCAAGTGAATCATTGGCAGGAAATACAAAATTCGGATGAAAATCTAATGAATATGGAGTGGATGGACTCTCTGGAGAAGTTCTTTGAACCCTTTTAACTAGAAACACTTAGGTAGGATAAATAAGCTAAGTTCATTTTGTTGACTTAGGGGAGTATATCCAATATAGACAATTCTAGTTGATTTACAGATTTGTAGTACTTTCTTCCAGCATTGTTGGGAGATGAGGATACCACTATAAATAAGTTTCATGATGGGATTAAATGTAAAATTTAGTAACAGGTGAATATATTCATGCTGAATAAGTTTTCATAAGTGGTAAACTAGACCCTCATACCCGAGGGGAACCTGAATGGGGATTCTAATGGAGGACAGGTGGATTATAATGACTGGTTAGAAGGTATGTCTTCTGGGAGAAGAAAGTATTGTTATGGTAATTTTATCTAGATCAGTGGAATATAGAGTGGACAAATAGAGGGATCATTTGAACAGGGCCTTAATCGACTGATCTATCACCAATGTGGTAGGTCGTGACACTTTCGTAGACATTATCCTTGACCATCAGTAGAGTAGTGAGCCTATAGAGATAAGTGACATATACAGAGGTTCTGTAGGAACCTATGACATATGAGTAGTGATGGAGTATCTAGGAAAAATCAGAGTGTGGGAAGGGGATCTTCTTCACCATACCAGTCTGGTAGTTATAGTTCTGTTGGTTGTGGTGATAGAGGAAATGGACATAGTACTTTTGGGAAAGAGTTCTAGTATCAGAAAACTGGTGTAGATTAGGAGACTCTGGATAAATCAGAGTGAAGATGGGTTGGATAGTTTCTTTTCATTCAGCCTACAATAGTAGAAAGTGAGGTTGGACCATTGATAGGTAGTGGTTCTATTCTTGTAGCTTCTACACTAGCTAGTGCCTTATTTTATACTAGTTCCTCTCATTCTGTTATATTTTCACAACTTGTGAACACTTTTATCCTAGAAGTATAGTTTTTAGTGATATTATGCTGATAGATATGCCTTTGGGAGCATGTTTTAGAGACATATGTTTATGAAATGGGAGTTCTCTTGAGGACGTGGAGTATCATTTACTTTGGGATATTTATATCATAGATGTTTTAAGATTTGACCTCATTATGGTTATTTAATGGTTAGTTGAATACCAAGAACCCATAGATTTTTACTATAGGAGAGTGACGTTTACATATCCTTAGGGTGAAAATATATTCACTTTGGAGAGAGGGATATCTAGGTATGCCATAAAGGGTCATTCCATCAGCAAATAGGGGAACTCACTGCCCTAGTTGCTTCTCTTTTGTTGGATGAAAGAGGTGTAAAGTAGGATTTCATTCCACCAATAGTGGACTGGTTTCCAGATGTATTTCTTAAATACTTCTCAGGTCTTCCATATAAGAGAGATGTGAATTTTACAATTGAGATTTTTAAAGAGGCTAATCCAGTTTCTATTCCACCATACATAATGACACCAATAGATATTCATGCGATAAAGAATTAGTTATAAAATTTGATGGTTGAGGGGCTTTTCCATCTGAGTGAGTCACCTTGGGGTTCTCTTGTTTTTTTTAATAAGGATAAATGGAATCTATGAGTATGTATTTATTACAGGAATTTGAACTGGATGAATGTGAAGAATCGGTATCCTCTTCTACATATCAATTAGGTTTTTGACCAGTTAAGGGTGTCTTGTATTTTCTTAAATATTGACTTGATTTTAGGGTATAATATATTGAGATTTTGACCTTATAATATGCTAAGGATTTATTTCAAAAGTATGTATGGAATTTATGAGTTTTTTTTTCATTTGGGTTGATGAATGCACTAATAGTGTTTATGTCCTTAATGAAAAAAATCTTCCACCCATACCCAGATAAGTTTGTGTTAGTGTTTATGGATGAAATATAAGTGTAATCCAAGACTCATGACGATCATTACCAACATCATGAAATCATCCTGATTACACTGAGACAACATCATGTATACTCTAATCCCTCTATGTTTCAAATCAAGATTGATCAGGTATACTTCTTGGGTCAAATCATATTGGAGGAGGGTGTGTTAGTGGATTCAGAGAAGTTTAAGATGTTTTTTCTTGGGATCATCCCAATACTATTATCAAATATCTATATCTTTCTAGGGTTGGATAGATATTATCATAGGTTCATTTAGTACTTTTCTTTCATGGAAACACCCTTTCTATGATTTAACAATAAGGGATTAATGTTTGACCGCTCTGGAGCATATGATAATGCCTTCCATGATTTAAAGAATCACTTGAAAACATCAGCAATATTGATCATACTCGATCCAAGTGATAAGTATATAGTCTTTTTTATGGATCTGGGATCAGTCTTGGAGCATTATTGATGTAGGGAGATCTATTTTTAGTGTATGGGTCATGGCATCTGAGGCCACATGAACAAAACTAACATATGAACAACCTTGAGATAGCTTTAATGTTTTATGCTTTAAAGTCTTTGCGGCATTACCTATTGGGAGAAAATATTACAATATATACTAATTATAATAACTTGAAGTACAGATTTTTGCAATAAGTTTTGAATCTCAATCAGTGGAGTTCTGTTGAGTATATGTAATCATTTGTCTTTGATAAGGCACATATTCCCAAATAGGAAAATTTTTTTTCTTCCACTTTAAGTAGGAAAGCTCAGACTCAGGCAGTTTGGATGTCTAATTCAGAGTGGAAGAAGATCTAATTAGTGGAAGAGATACACATTTTAGTTTAGGAGATCCAAAAGTAGATGAATTTCATATTAGATTCAATAGAGTCCAATCTTTTGATCTGTATTAGAGAGAGGTAGTATCAGGATTCAGAGTGTTTGTACTTGAGATAAATCCTTGAAGCTGGGGACTCACATTCATATTAGAAAATAGATGAGGATGAGATCATCTATGTTAATAATTGGGTTTTTGTGCCTACAAGAATGTTGGGGGAGCTGATGTGTGAATTTCATGCCTTGAAGTGGGTGGTGTATACGGCTGTGAAAAAAAATTACCATGAACTACGATGAAAGTTGTGGTGTTCAGGAATTAAAAAAACAAGAAGGGTTTGTGACATGATAATAAAATTTTGAGTAGGTGATGGCTAAGAATCAATAACCTGGGGGTTTACTACATCCATTTCCCATTTTGGAATGGAAGTGGAATGATGTGAGCATGGATTTTGTAGTGGGTCTCCGAATGATTCCTTGGAAGAATGATTCAATTTGGGTGGTTGTTAACCTTTTAAAAATGGTATATCACTTATTACTGGTACGAGATACATTATTAGTGGAATAGTTTAAAGACTTATGAATTTGAGAGATACTTTGTCTACACGAGGTACCATAGGCTATAGTTTCAGACCATGACTCACGATTTACTTTGTGCTTCTAGAAAGTTTTGCATAAGGTGCTTGTTATATAGGTTTTACTGAGTATGGATTTTCCCCCATTGATAGATAAGAAGTCATAATGTACTATATAGGTTATTGAGGATATGATTTGAGAATTTTTCCTAGACTTTGGTGGGTCTTGGGAGAAACACCTAGAATTGGTGGAGTTTTCATATAACAACAGTTATCGGGAAACTATACATATGGAACCATATGAGGCTATTTATGGTAGTCCATGTTGATTACCTCTATACTGGATGGAGGTAAGGGAGTCTTAACTATTGGTACTGATTCTCGTGTAGGATACATCCAATAAAGTTCAGCTGATTTGGAAATTCATGGATACATATCATAATATAAAGAATTTGTATGATGAATGACATCAATGACCCCTAAAGTTTACAGAGGGTGATTGTCTTTTCCTTTGGGTGTCTCCTAGATTAATTCATTATAGGATTTGTAGATTGGGAAATTTAGTGCCTAGGTTCGTTGGACCATTTTAGTTTGTATAGAATATTGGACCAGTGGCATTACAATTGGCTCTTCCATAGAGTTACAGTGCTATGTATGAAATTTTTCTTGCGTCAGAGATTCAGTGGTTTCACCCTAACCCTTATCATTTGATCAATGTGTATGATGATGATATTGAGACCAATGCATCCATTTAGGAGCATCTGATACATGTATTTGATTATAGAGAGAAAGTGTTGTGGGGAATGACAGTGTCGTTATTCCTTGTGTTGGGGTAACATGGATGTGGGCAAAATAAAACATTAGAGATAAAATTAGGTAAGAGTAATTAGTAGCCCGTTATTTTTGAGTCTGAATCTTAGAGATTCTTATGAGTATAGCTTGAGGATGAGCTGTTATATGGTGGGGAGATTGTAAGATCCTAACCTTTTCGGGAGATGTCTTGATCTTGTTTCAAGGTACTATTTGGAATTTTTTATTATATTTTTTTGGGTTTTACCTTTGGTTAATTTGATTGAAAATATAATAATTTTAGAAGAAATAAGGGATATGCATGGTTGGTGCACAGTTTTCCCAAACCATGTGCCCAAACCAGCAAATTGTGAGAACCAAAATAGAGGGGATTTTTATGGCTAGTTCATGGGTTTTCAAACCACACACCCTCTTTGGAAAAATAATAAACTCCCCTAGAATAGGTGCATGGTTAAGGCACATGGTTTTTCAAACCATGTGCCCATACCTAAGAAATAGTGTGTGTGGTTTTAATTATCCCAAAAATTAGGTTAAAAATGCCTGAACCCCCAAATTTCACAAAAAATAAACACTAAATAAATCCTAAATAAATTACCTCAATTTTGAGGTTCTTGAATGGATTATGATCCCTTTAGAATTTAGTTCATAATGATTTGAAGACCTAATTGAAGATTAGCACCCCTCCCGAGAAGAGAATCTCATCCCAATTAGTTTCCCATCTTTCTCTTTTCCTTTAAAGGGTAATTTCCCTTTTTTATTGTGGATCTATATCTAGGTTTTGGTATATCTAATAATTTTGACATTGTATATATCTTTTGTATCTAGGTATTGATCTTTGTTGTGTAACTGAACATTCTTTTTCAATTTAATGATTTCTGTTGGTGAGTGTTCATCTTCAATCTTGAGGTAGGTTGTCTAAATTCAATTCCCATAGTTATTAGTTCCTATATCATGTATGTGTTGTGAGATTTCAATTGGTATGATTGGAAATTGAATCTGGAATTGAGTAAATTGATTGAATAATTAATTTATGGAATCATGGAAATAATTTAATGTTATTTTATGGAATCGGGATTGTGAGGTTACCACTCACCCATAAATTGGTTTATTCAGAAAATTAAAAAAAAGGTTTGGAGGAGATTAATTAATTGGGGATTTAATTAATGGATATTTTTTTGATTATAGAATTGGAGGAATTGGATTAATTAATTGTTCAATTAATTAATGGAACACAGTAATTATGCAATTATTAAATTGTATTAATTAATTGGGGAATTAATTAATTGATTTTTTTTATTATGAAATTGTTGAATTGGATTAGTTAATTGGTGAATTAATTAATGAAATGTTGTTATTGTGGAATTGATTGATTAATTGAATATTGATTTGGTTAATAAATGGGTTTTTTGTAATTGGTCAATTAATGTGTTTATGAATTAATTGACTATGGAAATTATGTGATGATTAACTTAACCTTAATGGGTTAAATTTGTATATGATTAAATGTAGATAAATAGATTAATAATGATTATTCATATTATTTACATGTGGTTAAAGTATTGAACATGATTTGTTTTCATAATTGAAATAGAATATCATGATGTGAAATATGAAGAGTGGGTTATGTTGATTAACATTGATTGATGTGATACATGTGATATTGTGATACATGTGAAATTTTGATATGCTTAATTTTGTGATATGCATGTGTGGGACATGGTTTGTTGCATCATAAGCCCATTATGATAAATAAGTGTGGGAAATGGTCTACTGCATCAAAATATCATACTGATAAAGGAGTTTGGGACATGGTCTATGACATCAAAATCACATAGTGATAAATGAGTATTAAACATAGACAACTACTTCAAAATCCCAATTGTGTGATTTTTTGATAAAAGAGTTGTGGGTCATGGACTACTACTTCAAATACCCATAGCGTGCTAGACATGGAAATCTAGACCGAAATTTTTGGCATTTGAAAATGTTTCCAATTAGCTATAATATGAATTGAAAAAAATGGATAATGAAAGCCCATGTGTTATAATGAATTTTAAATTGAAAAGGTGATATGGTTCAGACTCCAACACGGGCCAAAGCAGGTTTTGAGGTGTGGGTGTCCTCAGGAACCTGAGGGTTTATATGATTAATTTAAAGAATAATATTTGTTATAACTATTTAATTATTCATTGATATTTATTATTTATACAAATGCGTACATTTTTTTGACTGGATATTATTTTAGACACCATTGTTGGTGGCCTACTAAGTTGTACTCACACCCTACACAAGCTACCTGATCGGTACCAAAATAGATTTTATCTTTTCTAGACAAGATAAGGTAAAGGGGCCTAAATTAGATGGATGATTTGAGATGGAGAATGGATGAGGGTAACAGATGTGATTCAGGACCCACCTGGGAGTAGTCAATATCTTTATTTATTTTTGGGTTTTTCATATTGACACATGACATGTATTTGATATTACATATCTACTACATTAGTTTATGATATTGCATTCCTATTTGGGTCATCATATGAAACTAGTTTTTTTGGTTATTGGTTACATTATTGGTTTATTCTTATTTATTTACACTATTTTTATACTTTTATAAAGAGGGTATAGTCTCAACATGGTTGATATTAGACCTTCACTCCTAGTCGGTAGCCTCTAGTGTACGAGGAGGCATCCCTAAGATCATGTAACTGACTGTATCGGGGCACCGGTGTGTGGTTCTTGGGTTGGGAAGTTACATAAAGGGACCTTGTTATTTAGTCTTTATTATTTGGTCCATTATAATCTTACAAGGAGACTAAATTTTTATTTATTGTTCTCCCTTAAAGAATCTCCCCAAAAATTACTTGAATTGATTGGATAATTGTCCAACCTAGGGGAACCTCATTGTATTACTAGTTCTCCACCCTTAATAACCTCCTCACCTCTACCTACATCATCACCACTAAACATAAAAAATCCTTTATATATATTGTTTAAACCACCACCACATAAATATTCAAAACATTGACTTCATTATCAAGTATTAAAAAAAGATTTAAATTCCCCCGGTATATTTTTAATCTCTAACCTAAGTCACCACACATACAAATCCCTAGTGCAATAATCATACCACATAATTATACAACTCTCCAAAAAAGTTAAAATATAATTTAGGTCATATAGGTTAGTTCACATCATTAATAACATTTCTCATATCCTAAGTATAATCAAGTTTTAAAACATTGCCACCAGCTAACACATAATGAATGACCACTTTCAACCAAGCCCTATCGTCCACCACAGCTTTCCACATTCTCACCTTTATCTATGCACAAAATAAATCATTATCTAGAGAATTATAAAATATTTTGGGGGAAAAAAATTAAAAACAAATCATTACCTGAGATAAAAAATACATAATAGGTAAAGTGGAAGAAATCGTATTGTTTTATAACTCATGTAAGATATAGAATGACTCCAAGGAATAGTTTCAGGGATCAAGTAAAATTTAAACCAACCAAATGTTACTCACTTACAAAAACCTACCTCTCATTTGGAATATGGATCAACCAAAGGCATGACCTTAATGTAATTCACAATAAATATGTCTCATACCATCACTAACACATTATTAAATTTCTCAAAGGAGTGGAATAATCCATATATGGTATTGGTATGAATTATTCAAAAAGTAAACATCCACCACTTGAATTATTTTCCACCTTATATCAACATTTCAATTTTAAAATTTAGAAAAATTTTATAATAAACATTTCATAATTATTTATAACTAATTAGAAGCACTAAATTCATCTCAAATCACATATCATGGTATTTTCCCATTTAATAATTCATAAATTAATATCATGGTATCAATTCAACCATTAATCCGCCTCATTTATTTATAAATAAGATACTATTAAAATTGATATATAATTTCTCATCTGCTACTAAAATTCAATTCAACCATTTAAATTTTTTAATAACAATCCAATTTTTAATAAATCATTTCATTTAAATTATTCATATTCATAATAATTCTATAATTATCATAATAAACAATAATATTCACTTCAAATACTAATATCAAACTATTTATTTCATAATCATATTTGAAAATTATCATTAACCCATTATCTCATATTTTTATGATTTATTTACCCTTTGTAAAAATAAAAGTCATAATTGACTCATAATAATAAATAAATAGAATAGAACATAATGTTTTCTACTATATAAAAACTAACACATATTATATAAAGTTTCAACACTAAGTATTAAATTATGGGGCTTAAATCGGGGAATAAAAATTCTTTATGATTCTACACCAATCAACCTTTATTATCATTAAAGATGATTTCAAACAATAAATATTCTATCATTTAATTTTAAATACTTATTGGATGAAGTAATTAAATTAATACAGTAATATATTTTTAAATTTACATCATGTAACCATAGTGAACACAAATTTCTACAAGGGTTTTTCTTAAAAATTAATGGATATATCCTTGGAATGGAATGGTATCATCCATTTCCATATGATCCAAAAGTATAACCCAATGGTTATAATGAGCATGTTTTATCCTTGTAATCATGGGAATAATAATTTCTAAAGAAATGATAAATATGATCCCACAAAATTATAAGAGTAATCATTTAAATATACTAAAAATAGAGTCTTCAATCTCCAATGAAAATGTTTAAAATAGTGTAAACAAAGTATTATTATCATCATTCTATTTGGTCTCTAAAACACAAAAATAATAATTAAACACATATTATATACCACCGAACCTATTAATTAATAATTTATTAATAGATATGGATGGTTTTATATGTTTTTGAAAGAACATACTTAGTACCACACTACACAAACAAAGAAGTCCAACAACTATTTAATAATCCCTTTAATATTAACTTTCTCAAGATTCCTCCATTAATAATTGTATTAATTAATATTTAATCTTCACTTCCTTGTATTTATTACACTTAATTATTACCATTAATATCACCTCAAACCATCACAATAGTTATGATGTGGTCATGAATCATTAAGGATCAAATTTTTGTAGTCCACATGGAATGCACTAATTCACACATCGAAACCTATAGAATCTGGAAACATAAGTAAATCATGGTATAATGATATACATTATGGTATAATTATTATAGATACAAAATGTTTATACTCTCTATAATACCAAATTAATATCCTCTTCAAATTTGTTGTACAATAATATTTCCCTCAATAATATAATTTATTCTCTTCTAATATTATTCAATTACAATACAATACAACCTTCTTCCATAAATTAATAGTTTTGAACCACTGTCATAACACCATTTCATTGTGTTGTAACAACTTAATGTAATTTTTTGGTATATTGTTTTTAAAAAAATCATGTATAAATTTCTATTACACAATCAAAACCCTTGACAACATAAACTCTTCCTACACAACACAACCAATACCTCACAATGACAAGTGATAATGCATAAAACCGATGTCCTCTCTAATGTGTTATGACACCTATGTAATTATTTTATCATATAAATCATCAAATCCAACAGAAAATCATGGAACAACATTTATACATTAATTTAGGACATTTTTCCATTTTTTTATAAAATATCACAATAAATATTATTGTTTAATAAAACGTGTTATGATGTAATTTTTTCAATAATATAGACATTTCACTGAAACCTTCTATAACACATTCATATAATATCAAATTTATATATTATTTTCTTTATCATGTTCCTAAATAATATAAACACCTAAACTAACCATAATTATTTGTTTTATGGGTTTATAAAAAACTTCAACACTAGCATTTCCAAACACCATACTTCTCATAATAATGATTATAATTTCTATGTTGAAAAAATTATAAAGACACTATTTAAATCAAAATAACTTTATTTCCTTAAAACAGAAATCACCCCTTTATGTTAAACATCATCAGGTTCACAAATATCTTCAAAAAAAATAAACACATTCTTTGGTCTAAAAAATATACCCATTTTAATTATTTATTCAACCAATAAAGATAAATCACCTTAAAACTTATCAATGATTCATTATTAAAAAATTATAAGTCTATGTGTGTATGATCGATGTAGGAAATAGGAAAAATTATTAATAATAATAATTAAAAAGTTATCCATAATATAAACTCTCATTAACTTCTATAATTATCTCAATATTCATTTATTAACAAAATTATCTCTATACATATGCTAAAATTATTTTTATACACATATACACAAATAATATATTATAATATCTTCCACAAAAACCTCATAAATATGATATACTCATATATTAACACAAACTCAAACAAATTTCTATAAGGAACTAAAAAATTTTACATTAAAAAAATATCCTACAATATATAATCCCCCTAAACATTATATTTATATCCCATTTGAAAAAAATATTCCATTGGAATTATTTTTCTATTTTACCTATTAATAGAAATACTCTAATGAAAAAGTAAGAGTGTGGATGATAAGATCATACCATAGAATTGGTAATTTCATGGTTAATATCATATCATCAACCTTAGTTTCAAAATGTATCCTTGGGAAATAATTTAGTAAACACATCAACCATGTGTTCCATCATATAAACATACATCTTCTTAAATAATAATATATACACATTCTCCTTGATAAATTATTACATGATATCAATATGATATTATTAATAATGTTTAAGGTAATTTCTTTAAAAATTCTTGGATCGTGGATTATAATAGTAAAAAATGGGAAAGTTCACTTCTAATTTAAGAAACTCAAGATGTATGTCCATACACATTAATTGAGTTACTACTTGGGTGTCACCCATATACTCCACTTAAAATTCACTTTAGATAAAATATTATTCTTCTTTATGATCCACGTAACACTCTTATCACCTAGGAAAAACAACCCACTAGATATTGAATTATGATCATTAATACAACCTACCAATATTCATAAATATATTCAACGTTATCAATATTTCCTTTAATATTATAAACCAATCAAAAATTTATAGTTAATTTTATGTAACTTAGACTATTATTTTCTACTTTGAAATAAGATTACTTATGTACACTTTGATATCTCATGAAAAATGTAACATTGTAGAAATCATATATTATTGAAGCTATTAAGTATAAAAAGTTCCCAATCAATTTTATGATATCTTATTCCTCAACTTCTTTTCTATATTTTTCTTTAAATAATTAATTGGAGTATAAATATTTTTTGTATCCACAATTCAAAACTAATTTCATAATTACCAATAATATTTTTTATAGAAAGAAAAATTATCTATATATTGAGAAATTTAATGTCTCAATAACTATTTTATATCTTCCAATATTAACATCCCATATAACTCTTTTTTCTGAGAATAAAATTATTTAAAAATTACTTCTTAATTTTAATAAAATAGAATATCATAAACATGTGTGAGAGCATTGAGATATTTCTCTTTATTATCATTAATGTTGTGGTTTCTTTCCACTTTTCCATTCCTAATATATAGATACTTCAAGCATGATTCATGACTCAAATATAGTGACTTTAGAGTATTTTTTTCATATATATAGGGATAACTTAAACTATCATATACATCTTTCATCATCTTCTTGAAAAAATAATTTACTTTTCCCAATTTACAATTACTCCTCAAGTTAACCAATGAAGAATGGTATCTTGAAATCCATCTTTAAAATATTTTTTCTTCTTATAGAATAAATTGAAAGAAATATAATTATGTTTTTTAGAATATAATCTAGAGAAAATTAATTTTTAGAATAAATTCTTTTATCCTTTGAATTTACTTTGAATATAAGAAATATTTTATTCATTATCACTTTTACCTTCTTGTTCAACTTATTATTGGACCCTGAAATGTTTTCTAATAACATTATTTTAATTAGATTAAGAACGAATCATAATTATTATTTTTTAAAATAAAATTTATATATTCATTCATGGAATGAATGAACTCTTGATCCTTTGATGCTTTATTTTCAATACATTGGTTTTACTTGAGTAACTAATGATGTTTGGGATGTTTTCCTCAGATACCTCATTATTTGAACTGAGTATCCATGATCATCAACAATTTTTTTGACCTCCAAGTGCTTTATCAACCTTTGAGGAATTGATTTTTTTACAAATATTTATAAGTTTGAATTATATTATTCATTATAATTTCTTGAATTATTAACATTTTAAGAAATTATTCTAGGTTTTCCGATAAATTCCTCAAAATCATGATCAGATTTAAAAAGTTTTGTTTTTTACACCAGTCAAATGATTTTTAAAACGACTCCACATACAGTAAATAACCTTGCATGATTAATTTTTATAATATTCATGTAAAGTTATGTAAACTAATCTTTCCTTAAACTTTCTCATATTTAATTACACTAATTTAATGATACAAGGGATAATAAACACATATAAGTACATCACAATTTTAATATTCTTATAAAACATATCATATGAATATATATTGTAGTTTTAAAAATATAAACAATGGTAAATAAGGAGAATCATTTTCCCTATCACTTATCTCCAAAATAATTGAGATTTTCCATGTTCTACAAACATAATTTGAGTTATCTCAATCAAACTTAAATTCATTAACTCTAATAACCCATTTTTTAAGTTATATCATGCATTTTACTCATTCTAAATCTCATGCATCTCAAAATAATCTTTGGAATTTTTACATATATGTTCAACTACATTACCCAAAGAAAACGTTTCAAGGAATAACGAATTTTATTTTTAACACATTTATTGAAAGTTTCAATCCAATTAAATTCATTATATTTTTCCTCAATAACATTATGCATGTAATATATGTAAATTTCATATGAAAGTGGATAAATTATATATCAATATCAGTTAAGTTTTTTATTCATTGGTCAATAAATATTTAAATAGACAAGTTCCAAGGGATAAGTTATTTGAATCAATAATAATTTATATTAATAACTCACAATAAATATTTATAAACATGTAATAAAATTTAATTTTCACTCTCTCACTATAGTAATGGAACACTATTTCTGTTGTCCCTTCAAGAAAAATATTGTATGCTCTTTTAACCAATGTGACTAATCCTACTTTCTCTTTATACTAAAGTAACTGGAATTATAATCTTCTTCTACTTAAAATAGGTTTATTTTTTCCTTCCTTGAGTTATAAAATATCCATAATTTAATCATTTAACCAAAGATTCATTATTTTGAAAGATCGCTTAATTTCATTAAACACGTTATTATGAAACTCTTAGTAGGTTATGTATCAAACAATCAATAAAAAGAGTTCTATTCAATATCAACTTCTTGTCTCTAATCTCTATTAATCTAACTCCCTTGATTTTATATGATCATCCTTTTCTAAACTACTTAAATACATTGAGTATCCTCATATCACATAACATATGGGATGAACACCTACTATCTAAAATCTATGGAAATTTTTTTAAAGGTTCATTCAAATCTACTTCAAAAATAATAATGTTTATTTTCCTTTTTATTTATTCTTATGGAATATTTGAGAAATATTTAGACACAATCACACTATGAAAATGGTTAGGATATCCTCATACAAGTGACTAAACTAATCAATTATTTTAAAAACCTCATCTTAATATTGAAACAAATTCTTTACGTGAACTCAAAAATTTTCACTCTTTCCAAACATGTATTCTTTGAGTGGGTCATTTCACCCTCAAATATTAACTTTACAATATTCTATAATTTTTCAAATCTTATTTATTTAACTAATACATCCTAATCATATTTTCAGATACACCATAGCACCCATAGTATCCATTAAATGAATGTCTAATTATGAAATTTTCTTATTATCCTGATTGTGATAGTGAACTTTCATCACCATTATTAGTAATATCTTGTATATTTTTAAAGAAAAAAAACTATAGCCATCCTAAAAAGTTCCCTTGTAGGTTATATATTTTTCTATATTTTCTTAACTTTCTATTTATATAATATTTTCTATTAAAGTATTCATTTTTTTATTTTCCAAATTTGTAGATTTATCCTTTTGAGGAAACACAATTTTTATTCTTTAATTTGGATTTATATTTAGTATTATTCATCTTAAATTCAAAAAAATATATAAAATTATGTACTTGATATTAGGATAATCACAAATATTATTGGATTATTTGCGAGTCTTTTAATTACACATTGAAATTTATCCAACTTCTCAAACTAAATTCTTTAAATAAAACTTAATTTCATAAAAATTATCCTTAGTATCAAATTATTTTTATAGAAAATATTCATGTTATATTTCCTTTTATAGGATTTTTTCCCTTCAAATATCCATTTATCGTATTTTTCTTAATAAGTGATACATTTAAAATTTCATCTTTTTTTCACCAACCACATCTCTATTTCTTTTTGGGATTTCTTAACTTCATTTTACATTTTAGTTACCTTTCCCAACTTTTTATTTTAATTATCTAGTTTATATATGTTCATGAGAAATTCCATAAATTCTACTTTATATATTAATTTAATTTCTATTTTTTATTTTGTATTTTCTCTTTTATTAAATAATTCCCCTTTTCTTACCTTGGTAATAAATAATTTTTCAAAATGATCACTAAGTGATGAGTCCTATTCACTTTCACTATTATCACATTTTACTTCTTCTATATTTAAAAAATAAATATTATTTTTTAATTTATAAATTTTTTATTTCTTTCCTAAGAATGATACTTCCTCTTAATGAATTTTGTAGCCTTTTTCTAAGAGAACTTATTTTATGACTCATCATTATCCTCACTCTATTATTACTTTATATTTATATTATTCACTACAATTTTAAACTAAATCTACATATTTAATACTTAAATGGTAGTTTTAAATGATATAAACCTTTTCTATTTTATACACCTCTTAGGATATTTAATATACTTCTTTCAACAGTCACATCAACATATCTGCGATTCATAATATTCATGTTCTTCCTTGACCTAGTAAACATTATTCTCATTTATCAAGAATTTATAAGAAATTGCATTCTCTCCCTTGTATCTTATCTTGAAAGAACACCTTTATGTATATCATATGTAATTAACACTCTTTAAAATCGTTATAATGGAAATGAATTCAAATCAAATGCTTGAAGTAAAGAATATTTTTCATCAAACTATTCTAGAAAGATACAAAGAATCTTCTTGACTATCATTGAATATTTTATAATTTCTTCAAAGACTATAATTGATATTATAATATCATTCAATATAGTATATACATCATTTTAAGTTTCTCCTTTATCAATACTATTTTATTTACATTTGGAATGCTATATTTTATTTTATTACTTCCTTTAATCTAACATTCCATTAATAAATATGGCATAGCTTGAACTAAATTACATTCACTATCTTTATACCTATGACCTGTATGAGTTGTTTCAGTAAAAATGAAATTATGATATAATTTATTTTTATTTAAATCATTATTAATATTCTTTATATTAGCTAATGTAATCATTATAGATTCCATGTCTAGATTAAAGCCATATGTTATTATGTAAACAACATCGATACGCAATAAAATAAAGTATATAACTATAAATTCATTATAAACATTGTAATGTTTATTATAAAATATGGGAATATATTTTCTATTAACTAAATTAATATGATTTAGTATGGATAAAAAATTCAAACCACATATTTAGTTATGTAACACAAAGTACTCAACGCCTTTAACCTCAAACAAATTTGATATCTTTGAAGGGTAACCCAAACTATTCTTTTATAACAATTATAGAATCACTAAAAACAATTTTATCGAGACCATACACTAATTTTTCACTAAGATGGGGTTTGAATTGGAAAATGTATATATTTTATGATTCTACACAAATCAATAATCTTCATTAGTCAATTTATTCTAAAACTATATCTTCTAAATTGTCTTTTTAAATAGTGAATTTAATAATCTAATTCAACTATATTAATATTAAATCCCACTAAAAAATAAAAAAATATAATTACAAGGATCCCCATTAAAAATAAATAGTTATATAATTGGCATGGAATGGTGTCCTTAAATATCATATGATCCATTGATATCATCCAGTGGTAAAAAAATAGCATTTATCCTTAGTCTCGTGTGAATAAATATTTTTCCTAATATAATAATTTTGCTCCAACATTATTACAAGATAACTCTTCAAAATATAATATATAGATACTTTAATATCTAAATGAAATATTTGAAAATATATCAATAGATTATTACCTCTTCTTCTTCTCTTTGATCATTGAAACTAGAAAATTTAGTGAACAAACACATCTTCTAGATCAACTAATATATCCCTCCTTATTCCGAGTGACCTTATATAACACGCCAATAATATTTTTTACAATTTTAAATACATTTAGTAATGAAAAATAATAATTTAAAATTAATTTTTTTATTAATAATACTTATATTTAAAATTTATAAGTATAAAATTAATTTTAAAACAAATACTATTTTATAGTATTATTTTGTGTAAAAAATATTTTAATATGAAAATGTGTATTTGATTATTACAAAATTGATTTTTACCAATAGATTATAATATATATATTGACTATTATAATTAGTTTATATAATTACTAAATTTTGTTCTGAATATATGAACTATTATTACGGCACCCCAAGATTTTATGATATGTTTCCTCATAAATAATTTCAATTAATTAGATAGATTATAAATACACAAAACCGATTCACTGCGAAACAAAACTTTGTTATAGTTATATCCAATATATTAAACTTAATTTTTCCACTTCTATGTTTTGAATTTCGAAAAAACACTACCAAAAAACTTGGTTTCCACAGCACCACCCTTTAACAGTGCTAAAACATCATTGATAAAGGCACCCCCATTTATCAGTCCTTTTTATCACTGTTAAAGGGCCCCCCTTTATCAGCGCTTTTTTTAGCAGTGTTGATAAAGGGGGGGCTTTATCAAAACTTTTTCATAGAGTTGATAAAGTTTATATTTTAAAAAAAATTATATTTCATTAAAAATAATATATTTGTAAATAAGTATATTTATATTGATAGAAATATAATATATATTTTTTAAATCTATTTTAGATAAGTATAAATAAACATTTTCACTTAATATGTAATATATATAGTAAAAATGGATTATAAAATATCTTTAAAAATTATTAATTAATAATTTACTAATTATCATCAACTAATAATCATTTAATGAAAATTTGAAGACACAAAAAACCAAAAAAAATAACAAAAGATCTTAAATAAGTTGAAAACGAAACTCAAACTTCAAACGGCCATAACTTTTGATCTAGGTGTCTGTTTGAGATCTACAGTATATAAAATGGAATCTTGCGATGATCTCTACATGTTTTAAACCAAGTGAGCCTTCTATCACCTTTTTTTAAGACAAAAAAAAATCCCATAGGTCTCCAAAACTTAGTTTTTAGTTCGGATACCAAAAATGTTTAACATTCGATGGGATTTCAGCCTCGTTTCAGGGGGTCTTGTTGACCTTTTTCATAGGGGACTGAATTTATTCCGATGTGTTACATTTATATTGATATTGTGGCTTTTAAAATATTATTTTTTTCACAATTTAATGTTACTTATAATCAATTATATAACAATATATACTTATTTTTATATATATTAACCCATAAAAATTTAATTTTATAAATAAATAATTAATCATATTTACATATATAGAATATTTCTCAATATATAAGGATTATCTAAATAAAAACCTAATATCCATTTTATTTAAAATAAAAAATATATATTGATATTTATATACCTATATGATGTGTGTGTGTGTGTTTGTGTGTGTGTGTGTTTGTTTGTGTGCATCTGTATTAACAAACTAATATATATTATTTATATATTCTAAACATATGTATATACATATTAATATATAATATTTGTAAATATATATAAACATGTATAATTATAATTACAAATACACATATAATATGTGTGTGCGTGTGTGGTATATATGTATTTATTTATTTATAAACACACACAAAAAAGCATATTTTTTAAATGTAATTAAAACTGATCTTATAAATATATATTAATATATGAATAAATATATTAATATATAAATATAACTATATATATATTAATATACATATATATATATATACATGTATATATATATATACATGTATATATATATACAGATATATATATATATATATATATATTAATATTACTAAATATATATATTAATATTCGAGTAAATATAACTAAATATATATATAAATAAATAGATATATTAATAAATGAAGAGAAAACAAATATGGTGGAGTGGTAAAGGCTTAGGCGCACAAGCAACAGGTCCCGAGTTCGAATCAGGGGGGAAGCAGGTCGTGCGCACGGGTGGGGAATAAGGCCTAGCACTATTAAAGGGGTGGGCGATGTTAATGGCTGGGAGGGTGATCGGTGCGTGTGGATTGTGTTGGAAGGTGGGGTGCTGTTGAATGGGGCTTTAAACGTTGTTGAAGCCCCTCCCCGAATTGTAAAAATATTTTTTTAATGTTTTTTATCTTTTCTCAGCGCTTTTTTTAGCACTGATAAAAGGGTCCTTTATCAGCGCTTTTCTAAGCACTGATAAAAGGGACCCCCCATCTTCGCCTTGATTAACAGTGTTTTTCTAACATTGTTAATGCCCTTTTCTAGCACCAATAAAGGCCATATTTGCAGTAGTGAACGGACATACATAGTTTTGTTCTGTAAGATATTTAGAGTCTGATAAAATCAACACAAGTTTTGTTGAATAGTAACTTGACCCTTATGGATAGTAACATGACCCATATAAATAGTAATGTACCCTTATGAATTGGAACCTCACCCATGTAATATAAATACAATTTAGGCACCTTATAAATGAAAGTGAATATTTAAAACATTAGTAATTATGTATCGGTGTTTTTATGAACAATAAATATTTAATTACAATTTTATAATTAATAAATTAATTTAAAAATTAATTAATTTTTCATAAAATGTATTCATAAATTAATATTTTTTTGTCATATTATTTTGGGATGATTTAAGTAGACCTTAGTTAATTTTTCTAGGTATTATAAAAATAGTTATAGTTTTAAAAACTCTATTTTTTGAGTAAATGGTGATTGAAAATAAAAATTAAATTTCTAAAATTTATAAAATTATTTTCATAAAATGGAGTTCATTTTCAAATTCTACACATCAAAAAAAAATTGGGTGAATTTTTGAGATTTTTCTGAAATACTTTAATTTTTGTGAATAGTGAAATTCGATAATTCACAAAATAGGAAAAATAAATGAATTTCTAAATATTTCCTGAGTCATTTTTTATTAAAATGGACTTTTTTTCAAACTCACATGAACGGTTTACTGTATATATTCACAATAATCTATATTATTCATAGTCTTGATCCAAAATAATTATATAATGATTAAAATAATGGAAAACTTGTCTTCTCCTACACTTTAAAAACCACCCCTCACCCCCTATTCTTCACACACCACTATAGCTTTTATCCTTGAATAAGTTTATAAAATACTCTTCCCAAGACCCTTCCTCATGTCCAAGACCTTGTGTTCTCACCAGAAGTTCAAAACCGAAGGCCTTAAGGAGATTCTCAAGGAGTACCCAAGAGGTATACCTCACTTCCTTTTTATTTTAATTTATTTTATAGGTTCCATCCTATTGTTTCTATATCCTTACATAACCTCATCCAAATGCTATGATAATTCCATTTCTTTACATGTAATATAATAATATTAGTCTAATTTAATATTTCATCAACATCTCTCTTTCTCCCTCCTCTTATACTAAAAATGAAAACACCATATAAGATGTGTTAATTTATCACACTCAAGGACGACGGGTTTTCAATTTCTATTACCATCTTCAAATATAGTCATTAAACAATTTTTATGGTTGATAAAGATCATAATATATATGAAATATATCCTATTTACATTTTTTAATCAGTTTTTACATGTTTTATTAAATGATAAAACAAAATGAGTTTGTGGTGATTGAAAAACCACCAAATTAATCCAAGCGTTTATCATTAAAATTTTATCTGATGATTCGTCTAATTTTTAAATAAAAAATGTATTTATATAATAATTTAACCTTATTCCTGATCAATAATAACTCATAACTTCAATTTTCATTTTACATGAACTTTCATACTCTTATACAAGCGAACCGATCATGAAAACTAAGTAAACGTGGACGCCCAAATGATGAAATTGAATCTCTAAACACAAATAAGAAAACATAAATGAACATAATAAATATATAATAAATATATAATAAATCATTAACATATAGATAATTTTATGGGTTTATTAATTAATTAATCTAATTTTATTATTCAGAACATTAATTTCAAGTGAAAAATACATTCGAACATAAGGTAAGGGTTTCCTCATATCACTTCCATTTTTGTGAGATATTACTTATTCACTATTATTAGTTGGTTATGGAGTATGTATAATTACCATTGATGTATCTTATCATGAAAATATTTATTTTTATAGTATTCAATGTATCATTTTATTATTATTAATTTTGAGGCATATGATTGGATTGATTACAAAGTGGAAAGGATTTTCTACCCAAACCTCTATTTTCATTAAGGTTACTCTTATTCTCTACATACCTCAATGAAATTATTATTTTTTATTATTTACTCATCATAAATTCTATTTTAATGTTATAAATATGTTTAAAAATAATAATACTTATTTATTTTATGATTATTTACATGTTTTAAAATAATCTTTCAAAAAACTTCTTCTCAAAATACATACCTGATTCAGGAGAACATCTCGAATTCTTACCTATATTGAAAGGTAGTATATAATTTGTTTTTTACCATAATTATTTTTCTAAAATAGAATATTTATTAATTAAAATTAATCTTGGCTCATTTATTGTTTTTTGAAAATAAACATTCCCTTCTGGTTTAAAATCTCTTTAATATTTTCTTTCAACAACACTAAAATGATTTATTTCTAAAGCTTATTTAAAAAATATTTTTACATAATTTAAATTTTATGGGAAAAATTTTATGCCTAAAATTTAATTTCAATGTTCTTCCCTCTTCTTTTCAGGGATATAAAAGTTTACAATCTAATTTCAGGACAAATAAAAATGATTTTCCAAAAGAACTCTACTTTCCAAAGTAAAAAAAGGATTTTTATCAACTCACTTTAACTTTTATGAGATATATTCCATGTTAACCACTTATTCCTTGAATGTAGTGCATGTAATTACATTTTTTATATCATATCTGGAGTATCCTTATTCTCACGTTATTCTAAGGTATTATTATTTGAATGTTTCAATGTTGTATGGGACACTTTGGAATGTTTAAGTATTATTTCCTCAAGAAATTTTAAATGGTATAATTTAAAAGTATCTTCATCTATGTCAACATCTTTTATTGAATATTGTACTTAATTAAGGTTTATATATTATGATATCATCTAAAATATGTTTTTTAAGGGTTTCTGATTAGTTTGACTATAGATGTGCTATCTTGATAACATTCACCACATTACTACGAATGGTTAGTGTTTATGATTAATGATTGGGGAAAGTTATTTACATTTAATATATTAGTTTAAATATGAATTTATATGTTGATTATGTTCACCCCATTCATATAAGGAATTCATTGGACTTAGTAAGTGATGGGCGGGGCCTATGATAGCCCCTTGAGGCATCGGTAGGTCTCATGAGACAAACTAGAGTCTTGGCATGAGGCCTTGACAATATAGTTATTTATAGTCTTGGTATGAGTCCTTAATGATATGGTTATGATATTTGGCATTATGAATTACGACATTATGAATCTATTAATTGATATTTCATTTGGATATTATACTATTAGAATACCCATTATTATGTTTTATTGTTTCATTATTTATTGAACTATTTTTACTTATATTTTGTGTTCAAGTTTATTTTTAATGGTATGTATACTTTTATTTATTCACCATGCCTAGTGTTTATGTTTATAATATATTTTGTTGTATTTCTTACCCTTACCGAGCTTCTAATCCCACACCTTTCTTAAGTTTCTTTTCCCCAATTTATGTCAAATAAATCATTTTATAAGTTTTCAGATATTAAATTTATTTTATTTTATATTGTATCAGGTTATATTTTCTCATGAATGTAATTTGGTCTTCCAATACTGCTAAACTATTCGGTCCTTTGGGATTTGATTCCTTGTAATCATTCCAATGTAAGTAAATAATCCACTAGCTTCGAGCTACTGGGGTTGGGGTTTTACAGTTGGTATCAAATGATGTTTAGTAGAAACCTTGGAAACGTGATTTATAAAACATAGATTATGGAACAAAACCCTAAGATATAATTTAAGGGTAAGAATATAAGAACATCCTATAATTTTGGTAAGGATGAGATTATATGTGTCTTCCTAAAAATACATCAATGTCTGGATACTACAAGTGGATGTTGTTCTGGAAATGATGTACCTAGGAGTAACAACTCTGACTAGGTTTTTCAAGATTGACTTGCAGTAACCTGGTATACGACAATGCGCCTTATTTTTCACCTGGTTTGACACTTATAGGGGATATTCTTTGGATAATTCACATTTTTCATACAAACCATTATGAAGCATTTATGCTTCCAAAATAACCAAATTATATGATTTTAGGATTTACAATGCATAAACTTATGATTTGTTCTATACCATGTTTAGAGTTATAAAATGTTTATAATTTTATGGGCTAATATTGTATATTGAATTGATTAGAAATGGGGTTTACTAGAAGGAATGAGAACTTCACTAATGCATGTGATTAAAATAGTAAGAAGGACCATATATCTCATGGTCTTAAGCCATCATTTGGAAGGAAGATAGTTTCCCATGTATCCTCATCATATGAGGAAATAGTATCATGTGTTAATAAGATAAGTAAAGAACTCCATGTTTCCTATGGATTTGAAGGAAATCAAGGGAAAAATTATGGAATATGAAAATATGGATAAAGTGAATAAGGGAAATAAGTGTTTACCCACATCTGATAATTGTGGAAAGAATCACCCGGGAAAATCCTTGAAGGGATGGGAGTTTTTTAGAAGTTTGGAGAAAAAGGACACCAAGTTCGTGATTGCAAGTGTAAGAAAAAGGTTTCAAATGTACAATGAAAGAATATGGGACACTATGTGAATCAATGTTCCAAGCATAAAAGGAATATACCCCAAATGATGTTACTGGATAATGATCAAGTTATGATACTATCGCAGATGAAGTGGAATGACTAACTTGCTTATTCAAGAATCATTTCACTTTAATATTTTATCATAAATATACTAGTTATAAGAATTGTGGAATATATGTGGATGGTACTGTAGTGTTTTTTCATTATGATTTGAAACCGTAAGTTGAATGGTACAAAGAAAATATATTCAGTGGAAATTTAAACATTTTGGAAAAAATGATTGACGAAAACACAACCCTAAATATATTCCCGATGTTCAGATAATGATAAAGAAATGATTGATTTGGATAAGTATTGGCTACCTCAGAACTAATTATTGACTTGTCGATAAGTGGTTTATGCTATGATCGAATGAGTTTACAACACTTTTTGGAATTAAAGGATAAATCCAACAACATGTATCTTACTTAATGAATATGAAAGAATGCATATTTCCAATAAGGTTTTATGGTAATTCAAGTTATTATAATATTTCAATATAATACATGATGAAGTTATTCACATGTTTAGAGTGTGATAATTCTGATATACATCATATTGATTAAGGGATAATGACATGTTAATCTTGGAAATTTAGTGACCCTCTTTCTAATGTTTTGAATCTATATGGAACATTTAAACATTTATGAATGGTTTAAGTTTATCATTGTACAATATTTTAGAGGTTAATGTATTACTTCACAAAATGGTGAAACCTCCGTTAATTGATAAAGTATATATAGTTCGAGGTGCAATCAAAGGATAAGTTTGTGGGTATTTATTATCTTATAGAGTGGAATAATTCCTCAACTCTAGGAAAAAGGTTATAAAAAATGGTGTCCTATTATCAAAAAATTTAATAATATCAATGAACTATTGAAAAACTGTACTTTATGGTTTGGTGGAAATCAAATTTCATCTGAACAAGTTATCTATCAAATTCCATCAAAACATGATGGTTAGATTATTATTTTGGGTCGATATTTTCACTTCTCACTAATGTTATCCTATTTGAATCCGTATATTTGTGGTAACCTATGAATTTAACTATCCCCTTATTAAGAGAATATTTTTTTAATCATATTTCTGATGTGGGTATCCCATAAGATAATTTTCATGTATCAACCTTTAACTTCCAAAGTGAAATTTTAAATTATGAGGAAACAATTCTATTTAGGGGGAGTAACGTAAAACCCCATAAATTTGTTTTATAATTTTAAATATATTAAGTTATGAAAAATAATAATTTAAAAATAATTGTTTTAATTCATAATACTTATATTTTAAATTTATATATTTCAAATTAATTTAAAAAAATACTATTTTACAGTATTATTTTGTGTAAAGGAATATTTTAATATCAATATGTATATTTTATTGTAACAAATTTCATTTTTATAAATATATTATAATATATATATTTACTATTATAATTATTTTTATAAATACTAAATTATGTTATAAATATATTCACTATTATTATGACACCCTAAGATATTATGGTATGTTTCTTCATAAATAATTTCAATTCATTAGAGAGATTATATGCACACAACACTGATTCTGTAACAGCCCAAGATTTTATGAAAAATATTCTTTTTAATTTCATTAATATCTTGTGTTGTACGCTACACCAAAAGAAGCTTTCACAACATGCATCCTTGACTTGCCTTCCATTACACGCAATCGCGACCTTCCTCGATAGCGTGTGTAGTACGCAATAACGAGTTTCACTAAACAACAATATGCTATTAAAATATTATTAAAACTAGCCGTTATGAATAGTAATAACCACTTTTTGAAATTTTGGAAATTTTATTTTTCAAAATTGAATTCATTTTTGGATTCAAAATATCAAAATTAGCTTAGGGTGAAATTTTGGTACTTTTCGGATAACTTTCATTTTCTGATGAATAGTGAAAATTACTAAATTTTAATTAAAAACAACTTTTTTAATCGAAATAATTAATAGTGATAAATTATTAATTTGAGTGGTTTTAAAGTATATTTAGAATATATTTTTACAATTCAATACAATTTTGGTCATTGGATGTAATTTCACATTTACATCAGACATAAACAAGTGTTAATCTTTTGATAGTTATTATCTCTTAAAAACACGCTATTTGTTGTGACAGCGGAAATTAATTATAAAATTAATTAATGCAACTTATATGTTGAGAATTTTGTAAAATAGAAATAATTTTTGAATTCGGAATATCAATTATAGCCTAGGGTGAAATTCTGGCATTTTTCTGAAAAACTTCAATTTTTGATGAATAGTGAAACTACTAAGTGGTAGTTAAAAAAATTAATTTTTTCATAAATCTTAATTTTACCGCTTCAGTGAATGGAATTTCAAAAATCCGAGAGACACGGTTGATGTCAGTAAGTAAAATGTGGTTCAATGAGATGAAAATAATTTTTGGTGAATAGTAACTTTTTACTTTTATTTACCACGGTTAAAAGTAAATAGGGTAATTAAGGGTAAAAATGATATTATTATTACCCTAACACATGTCCTAATCCTATTGTACAAGTTTATCTCGACCAAAAACAACCTTAAGTGTAAAATATTATCATTTAGGCCCACTTGGATTAGATTAGGACATTTATTATCATTTAACTCAAAGAAGAGTTAAAAGAGTTAAAATCAAAGTTTATTTACTAAAACATTTTTAATATAGGGTTATACATAATATAATTTCGACTATAAATATTAACTAGAAATCTAAAAAGATTTCCTACATAATGGTATTTTATTTGTAATTTTATACTTTAAATAATGTAATTTATTTATGACACAACGATGATGCAGAAATTACCTTTTTAAGAAAATATTAACATAATTGATGTTATAAATGCACAAATAAATGTAATTTGAGACTTTTTATGACTTACACTAATTTTCTAGGTTAATATGACATGTTATTGTTGATTTAGGGAACTTGGTTAGAACTTATCATTCTTTTAGAAATTTCATAAAAATCATGTACCAAATAGTGTCAAAATTGACATAAATTAGTTTTTAAAAACTATATTATATTATTAATTGTTATTTAATTCCTAAAAATCTAAGTTTCGGCCAAATGACTTATATAAGGATAGATATATTAATAATAAACAACTTGGGGTTCGTTTGGCTTCATATAGTAATATTATTAACCATATAGTGTAAGAAAACAAAAAGACACGGTAAAAGTTAAATTATTTAACTTAGAGTTAAATCTAATTGATAAGGTTAAAATAATAACCTAAACTTGTCTAAATCCTATTGGATGAGAGTTTTAGACCCATCCCCACTTTATCTTTGAAATAAGACCATTTGGAACCATTATAAACCGAATTTGACCTTAATATAAAATAATATTTTGAGATTTTCCTAAGATGCCCCTCTCCTCCCTTATAAAAGGGCACCTCCTCCCTCTCCTCCTCACACCAATTTGAGCATTTAAGCTCGGCCAAACCCTGCCAAAATCTCTTCTCCACTTCCCTAGTATCATCCTAGAGGTCCTGGTCTTCTTCAAAGACCATCCTTAGTTCTTTAAGTGGAGGTTAAGTGAAGGCGCGTCAAAAAGAGGTAATATCCATTACCGATCTTTTTCAATTTCATTCTTCTTCAACTTATTCTTCTTTAGTTGTTTCATGATAAATTAATAACATAATTATTTCTTATATACTGATATGTCATTATAAATATGAAACAACTCTAATTAACCTTCTATCCATCCTATGGAAAAAGGAAATCACTGCGCGTGCATACGTACGGAATACCGTCTCCACGCCGTGGTGTAAACTATTTTCCGCCACCACCTTAATTGTATGGGTATAATGGTGTAATGAGTAACTATATATGATTATTATAAATTGATATTGATACTTAAATAGTATACATACACTTCAACACAATTCCATGACCATGGGAACGATATCATCGCTCGTGCGTACGTACGGACTACCGTCTCCACGACGCGATGAGATTCATTCTCAATGATTAACCATTCATGAATGATTATAAAGTATATATAATAAGTACTAATGAAATATATGAAATAATAATGATAATGGATTTATTTATATTTATATGTATGTCATCTACTTAATTCCATTCAATTCAATAAGGAAACAAAAACAGCGGTCATGCGTACGTACGGACTACCGTCTCCATGAACGGTGTATTCCATTCCATTTATTGATATATTATATATATATATATATTCTGAATATATATTATATATAAATTATGTTTTACATTCTGGATATAAGTAATCATGATCCAAGTAATCATATTAATAATTACAAGTTAAAAACATGAATGACAAATGAAACGATTTTACCCAAAACGCTTCTTTAACTTGGAATTTACAAAAGAACGGGTAATAAAAAGTCATAAGTGAACCATATATGATATCATAACAATGAATATGATTCTTTAATAAGTCAATGACATTATTTAAATCATTATACAGGAGGTTCGGACACTTATGAAGCAAATCGGACCTAAGGTAAAGGAAAATATCACAATCTCATTTTTATCCGAGATTGTTTATTCGTTTGTATTTACTGGGGTGTATTTTATCATCCACATCCATGATTCATCAATATGTTATTTTATTTCCATCCACCTACAATTTTTTTTAAATTCAATTTTACCCTTTGGTGAGTTTTTCGTAAAAGATATGAAAGGAATCTTTTGTCGTTTTTCGTACGAGGTACTTTTTGACTTTCCGACAAAAGTACGAGAAGAATGTTTTCTTTTAACTATACGGAATGAATGGATTTTTAAAACATAATTTCCAATAAGTTTCCTTTACAAGTTTTCAAGTTTATTTTTAATCAACTTCTTTTAGTTTATAATTTTACGAAATGTTAAAGGAAAAGTGTTTTTGAAAAAGAAATGATATTTTCCTCAAGAATGGAGTTCAAGTGTTTTATCAAAATTATTTTCCATCTAAGATAATAAAGGGTTATATTTTTATCCTTATTATTACATTGATTTGATTATGTTGTGATGGAATTATTTTTATGAATTCCTTTATCTTATATGAATTTTTTTATGATGTCATGATGTTTAAGATTCCCATTTGTATTACATGGGTTATGCAATGATGTATGATTTATGATTTTGTGGCACACATAAGAATGGTATCATTATGAGATGGGTGGGACCTATATCTCCCTCCAATGCATTGGGTAAAGATTTTATGTCTCATGAGATAGACATGGCTGGAATGGTAGGTTATACCGGTTCAGTGAAACAGGACTGAAATGAGGGTGACTCGGTTCAGAAAGGGACTTTGTCCACTAAGATAGTCTTGGCAATGAGTCTTGACTAACAAGAAATGATTCTCTATGATTATGTGTGTATGCCACAAAGTTTCATGTTTTAAGTTATGATTATTGGGATTTCATTTCACTACTATGATTTATCCCATGTTATGAAATTATTCTCTCTTTTTCAGGTTAAGATTTCCAAAAGTTATGTTCTTATGAATATGATTTGATTGGTTTTTCTTTTGTTTACCCTTACTGAGAATTTGAGCTCACCCTTTTATGTTTTATTTTCCCCAGGATATAAAAAAGGATTTAGGTATAAAAAAGGAAGATCTTTATGGGAGATGTTGAAGATCTTTCACCACGATTAGAAGATTACGTTCCGAGTTTCCAAAGACACTAAACTATTACGATCCTTGTGTGTGTGTTTTTTTTTTATGTACTAAGTATTCTGAAAAAGTAATGTAATGTCCATGTACGTCAGGCTTCGGGTCTCTACAGTTGGTATCAGAGGAAAGGTTTAGTCAACCTTTGGAAACTAGGATGCGAAAATGTTAGTGAGATCCCTAGAGATATTTCTAAGGTATGTCTAGGGATGTCCCTAAGGATAAGTATACGTATAGGATATAGTCCTAGAACAATGGTAACGATTTTAGATTAAACCAAAGATGTTACATATTGAAGTTACCCTTCCTTTATTATGATTTTTTCCTCTCACAAGATTATTTTTGTGTTTTAGTTAATGGAGGGAACCAGAAGGAATTCGGTTAACATTGAATCCAACAGACAAATTGGTGACTATGAGAAAAAAAATTGTGTATTTCCTAGAGAGAAAGATATTGTGATTATGCCGAATCAGTCATCGCGATATATTATTAACAAGGTGAAATTTAGTGGTATGCCTAATTCATCAAAGAAGAGGAAGATAAACTATTATGCATGTTCGCATGTTGAGGAGCATAAAGAAAGGAAGATTGAGATTTCTAAAGAAGGGAAGAAGAACCTTGAGGAATACCTCAAATGGAGGGACCGATGTTATCTGTGTGGAGAAAAGGGTCATAGAGTGACAGACTTTTATGGAGTTCAATGTCTTATTTGTGGAGAACATGGGTATTACCCAACTCAATTCCCTGACCTAAAAATTTACTTCTAAATCAAGGAAGGACTTATTCTAGGACAATCATTGAAGTGGATGGACTGAAGTGTTTATGTATTGGTATTCAAGAATAATGTTGTTGAGGTACTTTTATGGTGTATTCAAATATTTATGTATTGGTCTATTGTGGTTTTCAATAATTTTAAGGTACCGGTAACCATGAAAAGTGATTCAAATATTTTGGAAAGTAGATGATATGTGCATAATGAAGGGATAAGGAGAAAATGAAATGTTTGACAGTATTCATGAGCTCATGATTGATACAAGGACTAAGTGATATCATGGTTTGAGTATATAAAATTTTGAGGATTTTGGTATGTGGAAAGTGTTAACTTTTAACTGCATTCACGTTTTCACTATGGTTCAATGGGTATTCAAGAGAATACATGATTAAGGCCTTTGAATGTTTGGAATGTGACCAACAAGACATATCTTAGTATATATGGGGATCAAAGATGGTATTAAATCTCTGGTAATCGTTTTCACTATATTATGACAATGGACTACAGTATTATGGATAAGCCTAAAGACTAGAATGGATTATGTTGGACATAAATTAGTATTGTTTAAGGATAGAAGTTCTTTTTTCGATATTATTGATGGGATGTTATAGTAATGTAGTTTTAGGAAAAGGACAACCTGTAGGACGGGCGACAGACCATCGCGTCGGACAAGGCTGTGGAAATCGAACCCACAACCGAAGTGCGACTGACCTTTAATGCCTACCACTGGCCTACAGGAAGTCCCTGTTTAGTAGAAACTAGTTTTATTATATTAAGAAGTATGATATATGAAGTATAAGTCCATTTTAGGAACCATATATGATTAATCTCACTATAGAATGACTTATGTATATAACTTTTTCTTGAGACGGATGGAATGACCCGTCATTCTATCACATGATCTGCTAACACTTCACGAATAACAAATTCAACTTCCTTTATTTAAGAGATGAAGTGGAAATTGTTCAAGGTACAAACAACATTGAGATTGTACCAAAATAAAGTAAGTATTTATTCTAATTCAAATTCTTCAACTTTAGGGAAATGATCTTGAAAACCAAAAATGTTGTCCTAGTGCCCTTATATCCGATTAATCAGATGGTACCCTAGATCGTCACAAATTTATGGCTTTGTGAATGCTGGATTTTCCATAGCCATGTTCTCTACCACTCTCCATCAGAACATGATGGTTAGATTTTTATTCCATATCCATATTTTCACCTATGTGGAAACCCAGTGATTAGTTTATTTGGGTAGCCGTTACGTTTCATACTTTCATTTTTAAAGATTGGTTTTGGTATTCCTTTTTATGATGTGGGTTTCTATTAAAGAAACTTTCAAATAGTAAACCATTTATAACCCCGATGAATTTCGAGGGCGAAATTCATTTTAAGGGGGGTAGAATGTAACATCCCAAGATTTTATGAAAAATATTATTTTTAATTTCATTAATTTCTTGTTTTGTACGCTACACCAAAATAAGATTTCACAACACGCATCCTTGACTTGCCTTCCATTACACGCAATCGCGACCTTCCTCGATAGCGTGTGTAGTACGCAATAACGAGTTTCACTAAACAATAATATGCTATTAAAATATTATTAAAACTAGCCGTTATGAATAGTAATAACAACTTTTTGAAATTTTGTAAATTTTATTTTTCAAAATGGAATTCATTTTTGGATTCGTAATATCAAAATTAGCTTAGGGTGAGATTTTGGTACTTTTCGGATAACTTTCATTTTCTGATGAATAGTGAAAATTACTAAATTTTAATTAAATAAACTTTTTTAATCGAAATAATTAATAGTGATAAATTATTAATTTGAGTGGTTTTAAATTATATTTAGAATATATTTTTACAATTCAATACAATGTTGGTCATTGGATGTAATTTCACATTTACACCAGACATAAACAAGTGTTAATCTTTTGATAGTTATTATCTCTTAAAAACGCGCTATTTGTTGTGACAGCGGAAATTAATTATAAAATTAATTAATGCAACTTATATGTTGGGAATTTTTTAAAATAGAAATCATTTTTGAATTCGGAATAGCAATTATAGCCTAGGGTGAAATTCTGGCATTTTTCTGAAAAACTTCAATTTTTGATGAATAGTGAAACTACTAAGTGGTAGTTAAAAAAATTAATTTTTTCATAAATCTTAATTTTACCGCTTCTGTGAATGTAATTTCAAAAATCTGAGAGACATGGTTGATGTCAGTAAGTAAAATGTGGTTCAATGAGATGAAAATAATTTTTGGTGAATAGTAACTTTTTACTTTTATTTACCACGATTAAAAGTAAATAGGGTAATTAAGGGTAAAAATGATATTATTATTACCCTAACACATGTCCTAATCCTATTGGACAAGTGTATCTCAACCAAAAACAACCTTAAGTGTAAAATATTATCATTTAGGCCCACTTGGATTAGATTAGGACATTTATTATTATTTAACTCAAAGAAGAGTTAAAAGAGTTGAAATCAAAGTTTATTTACTAAAACATTTTTAATATAGGGTTATTAATAATATAATTTCGACTATAAATATTCATTAGAAAGCTAAAAATATTTCCTACATAATTGTATTTTATTTTTAATTTTTATACTTTAAATAATGTAATTTATTTTGACACAACGATGATGCAGTAATTACCTTTTTAAGAAAATATTAACATAATTGATGTTATAAATGCCCAAATAAATTTAATTTGAGACTTTTTATGACTTACACTAATTTTCTAGGTTAATATGAAATGTTATTGTTTATTTAAGTAACTTGGTTAGAACTTATCATTCTGTTAGAAATTTTATAAAAATCATGTACCAAATAGTGTCAAAATTGACATAAATTAGTTTTTAAAACAAATATTATATTATTAATTGTTATTTAATTCCTAAAAATCTAATGTTCGGAAAAATGACTATACAAGGATATATATATTAATAATAAACAACTTGAGGTTCGTTTGGATTCATATAGTAAGATTATTAACCATATAGTGTAAGAAAACAAAAAGACGCGGTAAAAGTTAAATTATTTAACTTAGAGTTAAATCTAATTGATAAGGTTAAAATAATAACCTAAACTTGTCTAAATCCTATTGTATGAGAGGATTTAGACCCATCCCCACTTTATCTTCGAAATAAGACCATTTAGAACCATTATAAACCGAATTTGACCTTAATATAAAATAATATTTTGAGATTTTCCTAAGATGCCCCTCTCCTCCCTTATAAAAGGGCACCTCCTCCCTCTCCTCCTCACACCAATTTGGGCATTCAAGATCGGCCAAACCATGCCAAAATCTCTTCTCCACTTCCCTAGTATCATCCTATAGGTCCTGGACTTCTTCAAAGACCATCCTTAGTTCTTTAAGTGGAGATTAAGTGAAGGCGCGTCAAAAAGAGGTAATATCCATTACCGATCTTTTTCAATTTCTTTCTTCTTCCACTTCTTCTTCTTTAGTTGTTTCATGATAAAGTAATAACATCAGTATTTCTTATATACGGATATTTTATTATAAATATGAAACAACTCTAATTAACCTTCTATCCATCCTATGGAAAAAGGAAATCACCGCGCATGCGTACGTACGGAATACCGTCTCCACGCCGTGGTGTAATCTATTTTCCGCCACCACCTTAATTGGATGGGTATAATGGTGTAATGAGTAAATATATATGATTATTATAAAGTGATATTGATACTGAAATATTATACATACACTTCAGCACAATTCCACGACCATGGGAACGATATCATCGCTCGTACGTACGTACAGACTACCGTCTCCACAACGCGATTAGATTCATTCTCAATGATTAACCATTCATGAATGATTATAAAGTATATATAATAAGTAATAATGAAATATATGACATAATAATGATACTGGATTAATTTATATTTATATGTATGTCATCTACTTAATTCCATTCAATTCAATAAGGAAACGAAAACAGCGTTCAAGCGTACGTACGGACTACCGTCTCCATGAACGGTGTATTTCATTCCATTTATTGATATATTATATATATATATATATATATATATTCTGAATATATATTATATATAAATCATGTTTTACATTATGGATATAAGTAATCATGATCCAAGTAATCATATTAATAATTACAAGTTAAAAACACGAACGACAAATGAAACGATTTTACCCAAAACGCTTCTTTAACATGAAATTTACAAAAGAACGGGTAATAAAAAGTCATAAGTGAACCATATATGATATCATAACAATGAATATGATTCTGTAATAAGTCAATGACATTATTTAAATCATTATACAGGAGGTTCGGACACTTACGAAGAAAATTGGACCTAAGGTAAGGGAAAATATCACAATCTCATTTTTATCTAAGATTGTTTATTCGTTTGTATTTACTGGGGTGTATTTTATCATCCACATCCATGATTCATCAATATGTAATTTTATTTCCATCCACCTAAATTTTTTTTTAAATTCAATTTTACCCTTTGGTGAGTTTTTAGTAAAAGATATGAAAGGAATCTTTTGTCTTTTTTCATACGAGGTACTTTTTTACTTTCCGACAAAAGTACGAGAAGAATGTTTTCTTTTAACTTATATGGAATGAATGGATTTTTAAAACATAATTTCCAAGAATCTTCCTTTACAAGTTTTCAAGTTTATTTTTAATCAACTTCTTTTAGTTTATAATTTTACGACATGTTAAAGGAAAAGTGTTTTTGAAAAAGAAATGATATTTTCCTCAAGAATGGAGTTCAGGTGTTTTATCAAAATTATTTTCCATCTAAGATAATAAAGGGTTCTGTTTTTATCCTTATTATTACATTGATTTTATTATGTTGTGATGGAATTATTTTTATGAATTCCTTTATCTTATATGAATTTTTTTATGATGTCATGATGTTTAAGATTCCCATTTGTATTACATGGGTTATGATATGATGTATGATTTATGATTTTGTGGCACACATAATAATGGTATCATTGTGAGATGGGTGGGACCTATATCTCCCTCCAATGCATTGGGTAAAGATATTATATCTCATGAGATAGACATGGCTGGAATGGTAGGTTATACCGGTTCAGTGAAACAGGACTGAAACGAGGGTGACTCGGTTTAGAAAGGGACTTTGTCCACTAAGATAGTCTTGGAAATGAGTCTTGACTAACAAGAAATGATTCTCTATGATTATGTGTGTATGCCACAAAGTTTTATGTTTTAAGTTATGATTATTGGGATTTCATTTTACTACTATGATTTATCCCATGTTATGAAATTATGCTCTCTTTTGCAGGTTAAGATTTCCAAAAGTTATGTTCTTATGAATATGATGTGATTGAGTTTTCTTTTGTTTACCCTTACTGAGCATTTGAGCTCACACTTTTATGTTTTCTTTTCCCCAGGATATAAAGAAAGGTTTTAGGTATAAAAAAAGGAAGATCTTTATGGGATATGTTGAAGATCTTTCACCACGATTAGAAGATTACGTTCCGAGTTTCCAAAGACACTAAACTATTACGATCCTTGTGTGTGTGTTTTTTTTGTTATGTACTAAGTATTCCGCAAAAGTAATGTAATGTCCATGTACTTCAGGCTTCGGGTCTCTACAGATTCACTGTGAAAAAACACTTTGATATAGATATAACCGAGATGTTAAACTTAATTTTCCACTTCTATGTTTTGAATTTTGAAAAATGGGCATACACGGTTGTGTTCATTAAGATATTTTGAGTCTGATAGAATCAACTTAATTTCTGGTGAATACTAACTTAACCCTTGTGAATATTAATGTACCCTTATGAATAGTTACATGACCCATATGAATAGTAATGTACCCTTATGAATATTAACCTCACCCATGTAAGTATAAATAAAATTTAGTCACCTTATAAAGGAAAGTGAATATTTTAAACATTAATAATTATGTATTGGTATTTTTGTAAATAATAAATATTTAATTAAAATTTTATTACTAATAAATTAATTTAAAATATAATTCATTTTTTGTAAAATGTATTCATAAATAAATATTTTTTTGTACTATGATTTTGTGATAATTTAATAAGACTATAGTTAATGTTTTAGGGTATTATAAAAATAATTATAATTTTAAAAATTGTATTTTTTGAGTAAATGGTGATCATAATTTAAAATTAAATATATAATATTTAGAAAATTATTTTCAGTAAATAGAGTTCATTTTTTTATTCTAAACATTGAAAATATTTAGGGCGATTTTTTGATATTTTTCTAAAATACTTGATTTTTTGGTGAATTGTGAAATTTGATAGTTTACCAAATATGCTAAATAAATGAATTTATGCATCATGCTTGAGTCATGTCTGATGTAAATGTCCATTGGTTTGAACTCACATGAACTTATTACTATTTTTGGGTCACATGAATCAATACTATTCATTATATTGAGCCCAAATAATTAAATAATGACTAAATTAATGGAAAAAATCTCCTCTCCTCCACTATAAAATCCACCCTCACCCCATCTTCTTCTCACACAACTCAAGCTTTTTTAAATTGCCTATGTTCTTACAAATCCTCTTCTCAGTACCATTCCTCATGTACAATACCTTAGGGTCTCACCTAAATGCCAAAACCAAAGGCCTTAGGGAGGTTCTCAAGGAGGAGTGTGCAAGAGGTAAACCTCTCTTCCTTTTTCTTTCAATTTCTTTTACAAATTCCATTCTATTATTTTTCTATCCTCACATCCCCTCATACAAATTATATAATAATTCAAATAATTTAAATGTACTATAATGAAATTTTCTAATGTAATATTTCATCATCATCCCCCTTTTCCCCTCTTCTTATACAAAAAATGAAAACACTATCCGAGTTGTGTTAATTTATCACACTCAAGGACGACAAGTTTTCAATTTCTAGTACCATATTAAATTTTGGTCATGAAACCATTTTTATGGTTAAACCATATAATTATGTATGAAATATATCCTATTTAATGTTATTTAATCTGTTTTTACACATGGTATTAAATTATAAAACCAAATGAGTTCATGGTGATCGAAAAACCACCAAATTAATCCAAGCGTTTATCATTAAACTTTTATCTGATGATTCATCCTCTCCAAAAATAAGAAAAGTATTTATATAATCATTTAACATTATGGATGATAAATAATAACTCATAACTGCATTTATGGATTTCATTTTTCATTTTAAGTGAACTTTCATACTCTGATACAAGCGAGTCGATCGTGAAAACTAAGAAATCATGCACTCCCAAATGATGAAATTAAATTTCTTAAACCATCTAAAATATATGTCCGAATACTTAAACATTACATAATATTGAGTTAATTCAATAATTCACATTATGGATATTTTCAGGTTTAGAGTTTTAGATAATTAGGGTATAATTATTACATAATAGGCCCATACATTACATGTGGATAGTTACACTTAGTATCCACTTTTTCCACCAAAGGAAACCCTTTAAATAACATGATTTATTTTTTTTTGATAAAAAATCTTCTTAACTTCTTAATTTCTCTTAAAAATACTTATAACCTATGGAAAACATTTAAAAAAAATTGTATGGTCATAAAAAGATCAATAAGGAGTATAAAATAAGAAATAAAATCGTTAGTCCATGAATATTTAAAACCTCATGAATTTTTTTCACAAAACCATAATTTTCACCCATAAAACATAAGCTACTTATCTTACATAATGTAATCATAATATTCCTACAAAACTTCATGGAAATCATAAAACATAAAGGTAACTTGTGGCATCCATATCGTACATACATTATAGCCTTCACAACTACATAGGGAGTAACCTTCATGGTTACGTTTGGAATATAAATCATAGTATATTCCCTAAATCTCTTAGGAGAAACCTTATCATTTACCTCCATCATGTTACCCAATACATTGGAGAGATATTCTGGGATCACCCACCCTTATTTTATCACAGAACAACCCATATACATAAGCAATTCATAAGAATCATAACACAAACACAACACATGAAAAAGAATATAAAAAAATAACATTTCCACTTTGAAATCATATTTAATATTTACAAGTCGTACAATCAAAAATTAAAGCACATTATTTTAAAATAGAATGGAACACTTTTAAATTAAACATTAATACATAATAGTTACATAGACGTGATAAATTTAGTTCATGACATATATGTTAAATAAAACATTCCATGTTATTGAAATAATAAATCCATTTTTGAAAACATAATTAGAACATTAAGAAAATTATTTTTGGATCAAAGCATCCCATACCAAATTGAAAAGTTTTAAAGGAAATCGAAAAAAACTTTTAAAAAATTAATTTCCATATAAATAAATTCCTGAAAACCATTTTGAAAGAATGGACATGAAATATATGGATTTAGAAGATTAAATCTTTAAAACACTTAAAACGATGTTTTAGTTAAGGAGTCCCTTAACACTTGAGAAACAATTTTATAAAAATAATTAAATATCAAAATTAAACAAAATTAAATTTCGATTTAATATTGTAATAAAAGATATAAAATGTAAAAAAAATTATATATACACCTTATAAGATAATAAAGGTCCATAATATCAAGATATTCCATAATGAAAGCAGATCGAGATGAAGTCCCTTAAAAAGATCGTATCATTATATTAAGGATAAATAAATGAAATTATTATTTGTGTAAATAAAAATAAACACAATATAAGTGGATATTAAGTTTAAAAAATAAGATTTCATTCAGATACATTATTTAAAAAACAAAACCAATGACATGGATATTTAACTCAATGAATGGATATTGAGTTAAGATTTCACATACCTTGAGTATGACTCATCACGTAAAATTGTTATATTCATGAATAATATAATTAGGTAAAATTATAATTTATTTTGAAACTTTTTAAAGTATACTATTACTTTTATATCACTTATTACCATGTTATAATAACTACATAATTATTTAAGTTCATATCTGTCGTTTTGTTGATATTCGGTACTTGAGTCGGCGATGGCCCTCCACTCTCCGGGTGGTCCTTTCTGCTCTCAGTTTCCCCCTAGGGTTTCTGAGGCTTCATCAGTTGTGAAACTTCTCTCCACCTCTCCAATTTATTTTTTATTCTCCTATGTGGCCCCTTTTTACTTGCCCTAGGTGATTCTTCCCCTCTCTCGGTCAGAGCTGGTGTGGTGGTTTCAACGGGGCTTTGGGTTTGGTGGTTCATTGGACTACAGGTTTCCCAGTGCTACCATAGTGGGTTCAATTCTGTTTGTTCTACTTTTGGATTTATGTTTTCTTGACGATAGTGGTGCTCAGAGCCCTCGTATGCTTAATGATCTATCCTAACCTCACGATTCTCAGTGCCTCTCTCATTCGGATTTGGTGTGGAGTTATATTTGAGGTTTTGGGATCTGTGTTTCAGCAATCATCAGGGTTCAAGTCATGACAAGATTCTATTTCCTCTTGTGAAGATGGCTTCTGTTTTGCCAGATCTATGTGGTGTTTCTTCATTTAAGTTTCAGGTGATGATGTTTTGTGTTATTTTTCAAGTGCTATATTGGATCGACGAATTTATTGTTTTTTTATCTAGTTCGGGGACATTCGTTTCAAGTTTGGTGTTGGAGTTGGCGTCGATGGTGATGAAAAGGGTGAAGCAGCGACGGTTTAGGTTGTGAAGGATGAATTGTTTTTTGGTGACTGCGATTATGGTTTTTTCTGTGGGAAAGGATGCAGCGGTTATAGCGGTGAAGATTTCGGGCGGGCGGTTCTCGGTGGTGTTATGGATGATGATGGGTTTTTGGGTGCCTCAGGGTTGGAGGATCGAGGCTCTTCTCGCGGTTGGTAGACCGAGGCTTTGCTCACGGTTGGCAGTGGCACGCCACTTTTTTTATTTTTGAATTTGGTGAATCCCGACAATTTCATGTGATATCCTTGAAATTTTTGGAGTTTGTTTTGTTGTTTTTGAATCTTTGTGGTTCCCACTCACCCATAAAGTGGTTATGGAAAATTAAGAAAATAAATATTTTCGGTTGCGGTACTTGAGTCGAAAATGAACTTGTTTTGATATAAATTTTCCATGTGGTCAAAATTCCATCATCTCCAAAATGTTATTCATGATTTAAACATAATATATATCCATTTTATATCTATTTACAATAGTCTATAACATTTGTAGATATGAAATGAAATTCACTGTTCATGAAGACGGTAGGTCGTACATACGCATGAACGCTACTTTCATTTCTTTGTCATATTAAAGAAATTAAAAATAAATTATACATAGGTATATTATAATTATATTTTATATATATATGTTATATTTGTTACATAATTTTATTAACTCCATACTTTATACATTTCATGTATGGTATGAATGAGTCGTATCACTTTGAGGGGCGGTAGTCCACACTTCCTCAAATGAAATTATCGTATTTACACATTCTGGAAAGCAAAAAGGTATGTTGTAAATAAAACTTATAGAATAATAGAGAAAATATAAATATAATATATTTAATATATAAATATATTTCCATAAAAATGGCCACCATAAGTGGGGTTTGGAGAAAATTTAACAATCATCATTTCGTGAGGCAGTAGTTCGTCGTACACAAAAATAGTATGTTCTATATCGATTAGATGGAGGTGTGTGTTAGTGTAGATACAACCATATATAAAAACATCCTAGTATATTGAGTATGATTTTCTTGTTATAAAATAATGGAATAAATAGAGGTTAGTTTGTTTTATAAGGAAAATAAATTAAAGGAGCTTAAGAGAAGATTTACCTCTAAATCGGGTAAATCCTTTTGATTTTATCCAAAAGGATTTCTTAATTGCCTTTTTCCCAATGTAATGATTCTAGGAGTAATTCAGGGATGTTGTAATATTATTTAAACATAATTTTGGTAAGACAAGGGGCTTGATAGGTGTGAGTAAGTGGGTAGAGGTGGTGGCCTTTTATAAGAGGGAGTATGGGCACTTTTAGAAAGTCTTAAAATATTATATTATTATAAATTGATTTTCAAATTATAATAGATCAAAAGTGATATATTTATAGGAAAATGTTTTTATGGGTATAAATTCTCTAAAAAAATAGGTTTTATACAAGTTTAGGTCCCAAAGTTAACCTTATCATTTGGATTTAACCCTTAGTTAAATAAATTAACTATTACCATGTCTTCTTGTAAGTTTACACTATACGGTCAATATAGTTATTATAAAATGACAAGAGAACCTCAAGTGGATCCTTAATTTCATTTTTAATATTATATAAGTCATTTTTCCAATTATTAGAATTTTATTACTATTATATCATTTAATAAAATAGTATTTGTTTTAAAAACTCATTTATGTCAATTTTGACTCTATTTAGTAATTGATTTTTGTTAAAGCTATAACAGCTTGATTGATTTGAAACAACTACATTATCTCAAATATAACATGTCATAAGCATAAAAAAAATTCATTTATGAAATCAGAAGTTTCAAATTACATTTATTTTAATATTTATAATATCATTTATTTGAATCTTTCATTAACAAGGTAATCACTGTTTCATCATTATGTCATTAATAAATTTATTTATTTAATGTCTAAAAATTATAACTAAAATACCATGATATAGGAACTAATTCTAGAGTTATAATGACTATTTATAGTTAAAGTTATAAATTATATAATCCCACCATAAAATTGTGTCAGTAAAAGGATACATGTTTATGTTATGTTTCCCTTTACTTTAAATTAATTATTATAACATGTAATTTTCACACACAAGTGGCTCCCAAATGTCAAAGGTTAATAATAAGGATTTATTGGTCACCCATGACTCATATAATAAGATTATGAAACATGTTAGTGTTTTTCTATATTATTATAATATTATTTTTACCCTTATTTACCGAATTTACTGTTTAACTGTGGTAAATAAGAATTATTTCTGAAGTTACTATTGATAATGTCTAAAAATAAGAGTCATATATTTCCATAAATTGGAAATTATAATTCCAAATATGTAATCCATTTTTCAAATTCAAATTACATAATTTTCATTAATTAATTAAAAATTAATTCACGTTTTCAAAACCAGAAAGTAGGTTTTTCAGAAGTAAAAACTATCATATGATTGACACGTGCTTATGTCCAATTTTAATGTGAAATTACTTAAAATAACCAAAATTGTATTAAATGATAATAAAATAAACCAATTACACTTTAAAACAAATTAAATAGATAATCAAACTATATAAATAAAATCAACTAAAAGGTAGTTTTGAATGAAAATGTAGTATTTTTCATTATTCATTAAAATGTGAATTTCATTAGAAAAATAGAAAAATTTCATCCAAGGTAAATTTTGATGTTTTTCTTCCAAATAAGAAGTATATTTTGTCAAATAGAACTTATAAAATTTTCAAAAACTATATTTAAAAAGGGTTCTCTATCAAAAGGCGGTAAAACTGTTTTTTTAATACTTCTTTTATCCAAAATATTGAAGTTGTTCTTATATCATATCTAGAAAACATATAAGATAAATTTAAGGAAGATGGATCTCAATGCAAAAAATTCACTCCTTGAACCCTAAAATATGGAAAATCATTGAATATTAGATTCTATTCACTTAATCTTCTCTCCATGGCCTTGTTTGATCCCATCTGAGAGCTTTCCTTCAATCCCATGAGAAAACATGTGAAGGAGGTGTTATATCAGGATAAAACCGAGATGTTATAATAAACGAATATGAGGATCAAAGGGATCTCCTTCCTTGATGCTTTGACGGGTTCAGATCACTCCAAACCTCCATCAATGAATCCGTCAAAGATAAAGAAAATGGAAGATGGAAGTTTTTATGTTGAGGCCAACCCAGATGCTTTATAACAGCATAAACAACTCTATAAGTTTTCAATTATGGGTAGAGTTTCCTATCTCAAAGGTGAAAAACCTTGTCCCTATTCTAATTTTAAGACTCAGATTTCTTTATTTTGGGGTTTCTCAAACCAGAAACTGGTCCCGCTCGATAAGGGATACTTCCATATTCTCCTTTCTATGCAAAATAATCTTGATAGAGTTTGGAAATTAGGTAACCTTTAACTGAAACCTAGTTTCCTTCATATTTATGAATGGTATTTTTCTTTGAATCTTAACAATCATAGCAATACAATGGCTTAGTTATGGATTAGGCTCCACAACCTTAATTGGTTTTTCTAGCACCCTCAGATTCTTAATGATCTATCATCCTGCATTAGTAATCCCCTAAAAATTGATCAAAGAACATTAAATGGGGACCTAGGTATCTTTTCTTAGGTTATTATTGAAGTAAATCTTGAAATTAAGTTACCATTGTCTATAGTTTTCAATGCTAATGAGTATAGGACTTTTGTAAAAATTAAGTATGAAAGACTCCCCAAAACTGTGAATACTGCAAAATTTTAGGGCACTCAGTCCTCAACTGTAGGATTGTGCACAAATAATCCCCTCATCCTAGTTATTCTGAATGGATAGAAATAAAAAAAACAATAAAGATAAGGAAATTGTATTTGAAAAACTTAAAAAATCTAGTAGGAAATAGAAAAAATGGTTTATTAAACCTAAAATCATAGGTCAGTTAGAAGCTGTAAATGTGAAATCATGGGCATACCTTGCTAAGGAACAGGATAATGAATCTATTGAATAGGTTATTAGGAAGGACATTGAAACAGAAATATGGGGAATCCTTAAGCATTCCCATTCTTATTCTGGTCCCTCATGTAATTCTTTAGAGGTCTCTACTCCTTTTTTGAACCTCACTAATGAACTGATCCCTCCCCCTTTGAAGCTCTTTTAATGGATGAAAGATCACTCATCCCTTTCAAAGAAATTGGACCAGCCTTGCACTGATCACAACCCCCATCTCATGCCTACTTTCTTAGAAATCATTTCCCTTGATGCTAATATTTCTAGCACTAAGCCTAAGATACTCCTCACATCTGAGCAGAAGTTTTCTATTATCCACGTTGAGCCTGGATCCTACCCTTTCCTCCTGGGTAGCATGGGTAATCAACAGGAAAGCACGGTTGTCCTCCTAGAAGGTTTCTTGCAACCTGGGAGGATAGAAAGTACTGATGTCCGCCTTTTATCTACTAATTGTCCTACAGTTATGTACATAAACTTTACTATTAAGAAGCTCTCAAAAGAACCTATCCAAACTAACCCTAATTTAAATCTGTAAAAGCAGCTGGTATCGACTCCAATCCCTCTAAGTGATGATGAATCTCATCTAATTGTTAGTGCAGGTACTACTAACACCTCTTTGGTTTTTCCTTTGGCTGCATAGGTGAAGCAAGGCAGCACTAATCAAGACAATATTTCTTGAATTATAACCAGATAAAAGGAATTTTAGTGCAAAAAGAAAGGGGACAACCCCCCCTAAAAACAGGTCCAAATGAATTTTTTTTCTCGAATTGTCAGGGTATTGCAAACCCTGACACATGTCTTAAAAATATTCCTTATCACTCATCATCCTAATTTTTTTTCCATTACTGATCCAAAAATTAATTATGATTATAAATTTCTACATATATATCCTTTTGGTTATTACTTTCTAGGATCTTGTAATAATGGTAAGATTGTTGAAACCCTCTGGTTGTTTTCTCATTCTTATATGCAAAATGTGAACATTCATACTATTAAGAATCAAAGCTTTACTTGTGATTTCATACTTGAGAACACTCATATTTTTACTACTTTCATCTATTCTAATAATAGATATCAAGATAGAAGGCCCCTCTAGAATGAGCTCACTCAACTTAGTAGCACTATTCAAAATCCTTGATTCATAGTTGGGGACATCAATGCCATATTATCCCCAAATGAAAAATTGGTCCATTATCACTCCTATATTTCCTCTTGAGAATTTAAAATATTCATTGAAACTAACAATCTTATTGAAGTAAATTTTACCAGTGCCAAATTTACCTGGTATATACATCATTGTAATAATGTAGTGGCAAGTAAGCCTGAAAGGTCTTTTACTATTGATCAATCCCTTGATAAATGGGATAACATTTCATACATCACCCTTCTGAATGTTTCTTCTGATCATCACCCTATATTGGTTAATTTTTTCCATAATCTCATCAAACCTAGGCTTCCTTTAATATATAACAATTCCTCGTCCTCTGATCCTGGCTGTGTAAATATTATCAAAAACTTCTTCCCTAATATGTATGAATATAGAGAATCTTTTGTTTGTCCTTTGAAATTGAAAAATCTCAAGAAAGTCCTAAATAATTGGTGTAAAAATAAATCTAAATAAATATATAATGATATTACCCTTCTAGAGAATGATCTCACACAAAATCAAAATATAAATAACTCCTCAAACTTCACCAATAGTTCCCAGCATGAAATCAATGTATCTTTTAAATGGGTCACGTTACTTAACTTTAAGGATAACCTCAAAAAACAAATTTTTAAAACCAAATGGTTCAATGATGGAGATAAGAACACTAAGTTCTACAACTCACTTCATAGATTCAGAAATGATTTTAGGCCTCTTGCCTATCTTTACAATGAGGGGCTTCTTATTGACACTAATGAAGGTATTACCAATTTTGTGGTCTCCTACTTTGGTGATATCTTCACTGGTCCTATCATTGATAAGAATCTTCTCCTTGATTTCATTCCAACTATGGTGTCTAGAGATGAAAACTCTTTACTTAATATAATCCCTTTGGATTAGGAAATCAAAGACATAGTCTTTAACCTCAACCCTGACAGTGCTCCTGGACATGATGGTTTCAATAATGGGTTTTACCAAAAGCATTGGGATATTGTTCATTGCAATGTCTATCGCATGGTTAAAACTTTCTTTTCTCAAGGAATTATCCCACATGGTTTAAACTCCCAATTTCTTACCCTTATTCCTAAAATGGAGAATGTTGATGAAATAAATCTCTTTAGACCTATTTCTCTCATAAATTCCTTTTTCAAAATTATCACTAATTTACTTGCTAATATAATCTCTTCCATCAGTAATAGAATTGTCTTCTGGAAGCAATTCAGTTTTATAAAAGAAATATCAATATAGGACTACATTTTCCTTGCCTCTGAATCCACCAACATTTTAAATAGAAAAATTCATGGTTGGAATGTTTCCATTAAGATTGACATTACAAAGGATTTTGATACCATAGATTAGAACTTTATTTTTAAGGTCCTTATGCACTTCGGTTTTAATGACACCTTTATCAATATAATTAAAACTATTTTTATCTCAACTCATATTTCCATTATAATGAATGTTTCCCCTAGAGTATATTTCAAATGTTATGAGTGGGTCATGTAAGGAGACCCTCTCTCTGCTATTCTCTTCTCAATTACTGAAGACTATTTAAGTAGATTACTCACTCAGTCGGTGGAACAAGGTAAGATCAAACCGATCAATGCCCCGAGAAACTTGAATGCCCCCTCGTATCATCTATATGATGATGACATTATTATGTTTCTATAGGGGGACAAAAGAAATATTAATAATCTTAAAAGCATTCTTAATCACTATGAATAAGTGTATGTTCAGCATGTCAGTTGGCATAAATCTTTTATTTACTTTGGAAAAGGATATACCCCTAGCAGAAAAAGAAACATTATCAGTGCTTTTAGGATCAAGGAGGGATATCTACCATTAACTTATCTAGGTGTCCCTATCTTTTGGGCAGGCCTAAAGCTATTTATTTCCCTCCCATCATTGACCAAACCCTTCGACAACTCTCCTCTTGGAAAGGTAAAAAGCTCTCTATGGTAGGAATAATTTTCCTTGTCAAATCTACTATTGTCTCCAAACTAGTTTATTCCATGATGATCTATAAATGGTCAGATGGTCTCTCGAAATTCATTAATGTTTCCATTAGAAACTATGTCAGAATAGGGATCACTCTTGAGAGAAACCTGGTTATTTTTCCTTGGTCCTCTTGTTGAAAACCAATTGAAAAATCAGGCATTGGCATAAATAATCTCAATAAATTTAATGAATCCCTTCAAGCTAAGATCACATGGAACCTCATTCACAATAATTCCCCTTCCATAGATTTTCTTAGGCCTCGTTTCCTTGATAAATTAAGAAATAAAAATTTCAATTATTTGACATCCTCTGTCTGTCCCTCCTTCACGAATACATTCATTTCTATTATGACTAACTCCAGATGGATGGCTAGAAAAGACTCTAATTTAAATTTTTATCTTGATAATTGGACTGGTACACCCCTCATCTCATTGGTTCCTAACACTCAACTTCCTGACAATACTAATGATACCATCAAGGACATTTTCCAAATGAAAAATCCTTTCTTACCTGACAACATAAGGAATGTTGTGGACAATTATCCCTTCACTGTTACCGATGATCTTCTAATTTGGGAACCTTCCCATAATGGTATTCTTGATTCAAAAAACTATAATAACCATTTATTCAAAAATGCTGATAATAATTTAATTTGGTTAAAAAAATTAACAAATCTTGGCTAAATCCCTCGATACTCACTATCATTTGTCATATTGCTCATGGTAGGCTTCCCACTGATATTTGTTTATAATATTTTGGGATTAATCTATGTTCCAAATGTCTCTTGTGTAATCATCATCGTGAGGAAATTAATCACATCTTCCTTCATTTCGATACAGAAACTTCCCTTTGTCAATACATTTTTGATATTTTTGAGTGCATATGGATGCCTTGTAGCTCTATAACATCTCAGTTGCAACGATGTGTGGATTTATCTGACTCCCATAAAATCATGAATCATTTTATTTCAGTTGCAGTAGAGCGCCTACATGTGATCTGGTACGGCATAAATGAATATATTTATAACAAAAACTCTTTTAAGGTTAATGCAGGTAAAATGAGAATTATCATTGCTATATGGGAGGATTTTATGCTTCAAAAGGATCATTGCAACAACTCAGTTAGAGATATTGGGATTCTCAGGTGCATCGGTGTATATGGGAGGTACCCTTGACCTAAATACTCCCTGGAAGTCTTTTGGCAAGCTCCACCTCCATGTTGGATTAAAATAATCGTTGATGGGGCTTCTAAAGGAAACCCAAGCCCCTCGAGATGTGGTTCCATCTTCAGAAACCACCTGGACTAGATTCTTGGATGCTTCTATGGATCCATTGTCTTCGCTTCTTCCTTAGAATATGATATGATGAGTTTGATTCATGCTACATATTTTTCCAAGCTACATAACTAGAAAAACATTTGGATCGAGATCGAATCGACCACTATAGTCCAGGCCATTTGGAATGGTGCTGTTCACTTAGCTTGGACTCTCACTCCCCACTGGATAGATTGTTTGCACTCTCTATCAGAACTCAACTTCATTGTCACCCATACCTACCAGGAACCAAACAAGCTCGCTGATGGACTTTTTAACATGGGAGTAAATAATGATGTCTCCTAGAGGGATAACCTTCCTCCTGAGTTACTCCCTCTTTATGTTAGGGATGTTCAAAAAATTCCTTACTTTAGACTCATGTAATCCTTTCTTTTTCTTACATTTATAATAAAGTTTGTGTTGTGGTCTTTGACCAGAACACAACCTTTTAAGAAAAATATATAATATGAATTTAAAACATTACATTAAATATATGACATATTTTTCATTAAATAAAAATCCATAAAGAGTTATATGATTAATAAACTTAGTTATTTTATTTTAAATATGTTTTCATAAAAACACATCCTTTATTTTCAATTGGTTTTTACTGCCATCTCTAATAAATTTGGTAACCAATGAATAATTATTTAAACATGTGTAAGCAATAGTTTCATAATTGAGTTGATACTATTCATTCCTTCCATTCCAATGATTTGGTTATAATGGTAAAATTTAAATAAGAATATTTAGTTGTTCGTTTTAAGCTCTATGTAGTATATCATGTATGATATTGAACATAGCATTTCTTTCTTAAAACATGGGGTGTTACATCCTCCCCGTTTAATAAATTGTGTCCTTGTAATTTGAATTTGGGGTTAGTAACTAAGGTATGACTTTTCAAAATACCTTTATTGCAACCCCACATTGAAAAAAGGGTTAATAAAACTTCCACTTTAAAAGATAGAAAGTGAAGTACAAATGTCACCCAAGATAACACATACTAGGGTACTATATAGGAAAACTTGGATATGGAAGAAAAAATAAATTTCTAATTCTGATGTAGAGTGATAGAAAACATGATCAGGAGGAAGTTAATAACCAGAAAATCACAAACATGTGATGGGTTAAACAGTCTTTGATTTCATAGTAGTAAAATATAAATGGAAAAAAATTTCATTTAAGATCCACTTCATAAAGTTGAGGAATTATTTTACTAGTTAGAATAGTAACATAAGGAAATATACTTAATTTACATATAGAGTTTAATACATTAATCAAATTCCACCACAAACTCATCTTTTCCCAAATTGATGAGTATTTAAGATGACTTAATCACTCCTGAAGCACTAAAATTAACTTCTAGAGAATCAAATATTCCACAAAACATGAACCATAAATTTCCCATATCATTAGAGATTATCCAAAACCAAAATGGATAGTACAATATCTGATAATCCCCCAAAAATAATAATCATTTTTTAAGTATAATGACTACTTTTAATCTCTAAAATTCAATAGTAATACCCATGTTCTACATACACCATTCAATAAACAAATTCCCATAAAATTTCTAAAAATAATAAAAACCGAGATTAAAACCAAAAATTAAAAAGGATTTGATCCCATGGTCTTCAAAAATAAATCTTAACATTTAACTCCAAATAACAATGACTACTATTAAAGTCTCATACTGAAATGTAGTTAACCTAATCACATATTCTCCATGATAGGTTAATAATTTCTATAAATAACCCAAATCACCATATTTCTACAATAATAACATATATTCTTACAAAATAAAATTCTAACATTACTCATCAAATTAAATCCCATATTATTATATTCTCTTTAAGTATATAGTGTTCCCAAAATAGTGAACGTCTTATAAATTAACATTTATCCCATAATCACCAAATCATTTTCCTATACTAAGGATATTCATTTGATAAAACATAATCTCCCAAAATCATCATATTATTAATTCATAAAATCATTTAACTAAAAATAATAAGTCCTTAAAATAAGGACTTCATGTTGGCTAGTGGTAGGTGATAAATCTCAGTCACACTTAGGTTGTCAGTTCGATTTCTACAGCCTTGTCTAATGTGATAGGTTGTCACATGGTCTTCATTTTGTCATTTTTAAAAAACTATATAATTTATATATCGTTACCAAAACGAGATAAAATGATCCAAGATAACCATTACATATTTTAACCTCATGTTTTTTCTCATGCCTTTCATTTTTCATCCCAAAAAGTAATAACCCATAATTACATCAACATAAAGTATCATATAAACCTTAAAGGTTATTTACAATTATGTCCATAAAATAAAAGATAATTCTTCCTCAAATAAAATTTTCACATAAAAAAATTAAGGGTTAGACATACTAGGAAAATTCTTCCAAAGTAATCCCATCATCAAAAGAGAGTTAATACTTTTAAACTTCCATCATCCTAAAATTTATCATAACTCTTGAATTCCCTTATAGTCATTTATTATACTTCATGATCCTTTAACAATGATTTTCAATATTATTCCTTAATGCCTATTTCCTAAAAAAAACATGAATCATGTTCTAATATTATATAATGTCAAATCATAATCTATGAAATTATCCATAACATTGATAGGTTATTTTCAGTTTCATCCTCTCTAATTAGAATGGTATTAGGTATTGGTAAACATATATTTGTATGATACTGCTCATCCCATAATTTTCTCAAAGGTTAATGTATCCTAAATACCATTAGTCTTGTTCATATTTAATAACATAAAGACTAAAAATGTGTTTCTAATACATTGAACTTATGATCAAACATAAAATTATAAACCCATGATGATATCCCTAACTCCTAAGAAAACATCTTAATCTCCAAAGTTGTCTAAACAAACCACTGATACCAACTATAAGGCCACATCCTTAAAAATTACATAATATTGATTTAAGTCAAGAATTAACATTTAGGATCTTTTCAGATTTTGATTTTTATAGAATTAGACCATAACTATTACATAATAGACCTAGATATTACATGTGTATAGTTACACTCAGTATAAACTTTTTCTTCCAAAGGTAACTCTTTAAAAAAACAAGATATATTTTTTATGATGTAAAACCTTCTTAACTTATTCCTTTATCTTACCCATCCTTATACCATATAGAAAAAAATTCAAAAACATGAGATAAGCATTAAAATATCAGTAAGGAATATAAAATAATGAATAAAACATCTAGTACATTAATATTTAAAACCTCATGATTTTTTTTTCACAAAATCATACTTTTCATGCATAAAATATAAAATAATTAACTTACATCACGTAATCATAATATTCTTATAAAAATTCAAAGAAATCATAAAACATAAAGGTAACTTGTGGAATCCATATCATATTTATATTGTATCTTCCAAATCTACATATGGAGTAACCTTCATGGTTACGTTTGGAATACATGTCATAGTATATTACCTAAATCTCTTAAGTGAAACCTTATCGTTTACCTCTATCAGGTTAACCAATTAATTAGAGAGAGATATTGGGCTCACTCACCCAAGATTTATCATGGTACCACCTCTATACACATGTACTTCAAAATAACCATAAAATAATCATAACATATTAAACAAACATAAAGGAAAAAATAATATTTCCACTTTGAAATCACATTTCATCTTTACAAGCTACACTATCGTAAATGAAAGCACATTATTTTAAAATAAAATTGTAAAATTTTAAACATCAATACATAATAGTAAAAAAAGTTGTGAATTCAGTTCATGATCTATATGTTAAATAAAATATTCCAGGTTATTGAAATAATCAATCCATTTTGAAAACACAATTAGAACATTAAAAAATTATTTTTGGATCAAAGTGTCCCATGCCACTTTGAAACTTTTGAAAGGAACTCAAAAATAAAAATTTTTAAACATTCATTTACATATAAATACATTCATGAAACCCATTTAGAAATTATGGACATGAAAGAGAAGGATTTAGAAGATTACATCTTTAAAATATCAAAATCTATGTTTTAGTTAAAAAGTCCCTTGACACTTCAGAAACACTTGTATAAAAATCATTACAGATTAAAATTAAAAAAACATTAAATATAAATACAATATTGTAATACATGATATAAAATGTCAAAAAGGTCATATATAAACATTATAGGATAATGAAGGTGCACAATATCAATATATGCCTCAATGTAAGAAGATTGAGATGAGGTCTCTTACAAAGATTATATCATTAGATTAAAGATAAATAAATGAAATTATTATGTGTGAAAATAAAAATACACCCAATATAAATGGATATTCATTTAAAACAATCATATTTCATTAACACATATTATTTTAAAAAAACCAATGACATGGATATTTAACTCAATGAATGGAGATTGAGTTAAAATTTCCCTTACCTAGAGTCAGAATCCTCACGTACAATCATTATGTTCCTAAATAATAAAATTAGGTTAATTTATAATTTCTTGAGAATATTTTTAAAGGTTATTATTTCTTTTATATCACTTATTACCATGTTGTAAAAATTATATAATTATTTAAGTTCATATCCGTCATTTTGTTGATATTCGGTACTAGAGTTGAAAATGAACTTATTTTGATGTAAATTGTTCATATGGTAAAAATTCCATAATCTACAGAATATTTTTAATGATTTAAATATCATATATATCCATTATATATGTATTTATAATATTCCATATCATTTTTAGATATGAAATAAAATTCACCATTCATTGAGACAGCAGGTCATACGTATGCATGAATGCTACATTCATTTCTTTGTCATATTAAATGAATGAAAACTGGATGATACATAGGTATATTATAATTATAGTAAAATATATATTTTATATATGTTATATATGTTACATAAGTTTATTAAATCTATCCTTTATACATTCCAAGTATGGTATGAATGAATCAAATCACCTTGAGGGGCGGTAGTCCACACTTCCTCAAAGGAAATTATCGTATTTACACGTTATGGAAAGCATAAAGGTATATTGTAAATAAAAATTATAGAATCATAGATACAATATAAATATAATATATAAATATATAATTATAGTTCCATTATTATTTCCACCATGAGAGGTGGTAGGAGGAAATTGAACAATCATCATTTTGTGAGGTAATAGTTCATCATACACAGAAAAAAATATGTTCTATATCCATTAGATGGAGGTGTGTGTCAGTGTAAGTCAAAAACTTAGAATAAAAACATCATATTATATTTAGGATAATATTTTTTATAAAATAATGTAATAAATAAAGGTTAGGTTTTTGGAGAAGGAAAATAAATGAAAGGAGCTTGGGAGAATACATTATCTCTAAATCGGGTAACTCCTTTTGATTTGAGCCAAAAAGATTTATTTAATTGCCTTCCTCCCAATGTAAGGCTTATATAAGGAAGTGAGTGATTTTTGGACCTTATTTGAGCATAATTAGGGTGATAAAAGGGTCTTTAGAGGTGTGATCAAGTGGGTAGAGGTGGTGTCCTTCTATAAGAGGAAGGAGGGGCACTTTAGTAAAGTTTTAAAATATTATTTTATTATAAATTGATTTTAGAATTATAATATCTAAAAAGTGATATATTTATAGGGTAAGATGATTATGGGTCTAAATAATCTCAAACAATAGGTTATATAAATGTTTAGGTTGCAATTTTAACCTTATCTTTTGGCTTTAACCCTTTGTTAAATAAATTAACTCTTACCATGTCTTCTTGTATGTTTACATTATATGGTCTATATAGTTACTATAAAATGACAATAGAACCTAAAGGGGATAATTAATGAAAATTTTAACATTATCAAATTTATTTTAATGAATATTATATTTTTTATGACTATTATATCATTTAATAAAATTGTATTTGTTTTAAAAACTCATTTATGTCAATTTTGACACTATTTAGTAATTTATTTTTGTTAAAGCTATTACAACTTTATTAATTAGAAGAAAATACATTAACTCAAATTTAAAATGTCATAATAATACATAAAAAAATTTTATGGCATCAAAAGTTTCAAATTAAATTTTTTTAAATATTTATAATATCTTTTATTTGAATCTTTCATTAATAAGGTAATCACTAAATCATTATTGTGTCATAAATAAATTTATTTATTTAATGTATAAGAATTATAAATAAAATACGATTATGTTGGAATTATTATTATATTTTTAATGAATATTTATATTACAATATATCAATTATATCACTCCACCTTAAAATAGTTTTAGTAAAAAAGATACATGTTTATGTTATATTTCCTTTTACGTTAAATTAAATATTATAACATGTCATTTTCACACCTAAGTAGATCCCAAATGCCAAACTTTTAGCCTAAATATTTTTTTGGTCTCACATGACTCATAAAATAAGATTAAGACACATTTTAGGATATTTTTATATTATTATAATATTCTTTTTACCCTTATTTACCTAATTTACCCTTTAACTGTGATAAATAAAAATAATTACTGAACTTACTATTCAAAATGTAAAAAAATAATAGATACATATTTACATAATTTGGACCTTATAATTCCAAATTTTGAATCCATTTTTACAAATTTAAAACATATAAGTTTCATTAATTAGTTTAAAATTAATTCTCATTGTCAAAACCAAAAAGTGGATTTTTAAGAAGTAGAAACAATAAAAATATTGACATGTGTTTATGTCCAATTTAAATTCTAAATTACTTCTAAGTACAAAAAATTTAATAAATTATAATAAAATAATAAAATTACACTTTAAAAGAAATTACAAAGATAATCTAGCTATATAAATAAATTTGATGAAAAGGAAGTTTTGAATTAAAATATAGTATTTTTCATTATTCATTAAAATATGAATTTCATTAGAAAAATACCAAAATTTCAACCAAAATACATTTTAATGTCACTATTCCAAATAATAAGTTTATAATGTAAAATATGACTTATAAAATTTTTAAAAACTAGATTTAAAAATGGTTCACTATCAAAAGCCGGTAAAACTGTTTTTTTAATAATTATTTTATCTGAAAATTTGAATTTGTTTATATTTTATATATAGAAAATATATAAGATGAATTTAAAAAATTACATTGAATATATAACATATATTTTTTATTAAGTAAAAATCCATAAAGAGTTATATGATTTTATAAACACAATTATGCTCTTTTAAATATGTTTTCATAAAAACACAACCTTTATATTCAATTGGTATTTATTTCCATTTATAATATATTTTGTAATAAATTAATCATTATTTAAACATTTTTAAACCATATTTTCCTAATTCAGTTTATACTATTCATTCCATCCATTCTAAGTTCAATGTGATAATGGTAACATTTAAATAAAAATATTTAGTTGTTCATTTTAAGCTCAGTATAGCATATCATGTACGTTATTGAACATAGTGTTTCTTTCTTAAAACATGATATGTTACATAAAAGGTCATAAGTTAAATTAATAAAGATATAATAAATCAATTACATGTAGATAAGTTTATGGTATTATTAATTAATGAATCTAATTTTATTATTCAGGACATTAAAATCAAGTGCAGAATACATTTGGACATAAGGTAAGGGTTTCCCCATATCACTTCCATTTTTGTGAGATATTCCTTATTCATTAATATTAGTTGAGTATGGTGTATATATAAATCCCATTAATTTATCATATCATGAAACTATTTATTTTCATGGTATTCAATATATATTTTTATGATTATTAATTTTCGGGCATATGATTCAATTTATTACAAAGTGTTAAGGATTTTCTACCTGAATCTCTATTTTCAATCCGGGCTACTCTTATTCTCTACTTTAATCTATGAAATTATTATTTATTATTATTTACTCCAAATAAATTCTTTTTTAATTATTTATATATATATACCAATACTAATCCTTATTTATTTTATGGGTAGTTACATGTTTTAAAAGAATCTTTCAAAAAAATTTCTTGAAATTCAAGCCTGGTTGAAGGGAACTTATCAAATTCCTTCAAGTATTGAATGAAAATCTGTAATTTGTTTTAAGTCATCATTATTTTTATAAAATTATAAAATTTTTCATTAAAAACTATCATGGTTAATTTAAAGTTTTATGAAAAACAACATTCCCTTCCGCTTTAAAATATCTTTAATATTTTCCTTAAACCACAAAAAAAATGTTTTATTTCTAAAGCTTCTTTAAAAACACATTTTACATGATTTAACATTGGTGGGAAAAAAATATGACTAAAATATAATTTAAATGTTATTTCCAATTATTTTTTAAGATATACATGTTTAAAATTTTATTTCATAACAAATACAAATGATTTTCCAAAAGAACTCTTTTTTCCAAAGTAAAAAAATATTTTTCTCATCTCACTTTAACTTTTATGAGATATTATCATTATTCACCACTTATTCCTTGAATTTAGTGTATATACTTCCCTTTGGTATATTATATCAAGAGTATCATTATTCTTATGGTATTCTGAGGGATTATTATTTGAATGTTTCAAGGTTATATGAAACACTTTGGAATGTTTAAGGATTATTTCCTCAAGAAAATTTCAATGGTATCATTTAAAAGTATCTTTATCTATATAAACATCCTTTGTTGAATTTTGTAATTCATTGACATGTATTTATTATGATGTAATATAAAATATTTTTTGAAGGGTTTATGATTACTTTGAATATGGATGTGATATCTTGATACCATTCACCACATTACTCTGAATGGTTAGAGTTTATGTTTAATGGTTGGGGAAAGTTATTTATGTTTCCTATGTTAGTATCAATATGAATGTATATGTTTATTATGTCCACCCCATTCATATAAAGAATTCATTGGACTTATTAAGTGATGAGTGGGGCCTGTGATATCCCCTCGATGCATCAGTAGGTCTCATGATACAAACTAGAGTCTTGGCATGAGGCCTTCAAAGTATAGTTATTTATGGTCTTGGCATGAGGCCTTAACGGTATTGTTATGATGCCCGACATTATGTATTATCTCATTATGAATCTAGTAATTGATAGTTCATGTGGTTATTATACAACAATAATACCCATGATTATGTTTGATGGTGGCATTATTTATTCAACACTTATTCCCTTCATGTTGCGTTCAAGTTTATTTTTAATGGAATGTGTAATTTTATTTATTCATCATGCCTAGTGTTTATTTTTATGATATCTTCCACCGTATTGCATACACTTACTGAGCATCTAATCTCACCACTTTCTTATGTTTCTTTTCCCAAAGTTATTATGAAGAGATCATTGTATAATATTTCAAGGATGCAATTTATTTTATTGTATATTGTACCATGTTATATTTTCTCATGAATGTAATATGGTCTTCCAAGACTGCTAAACTATTTGGTCCTTCGATATTTGATTCCTTGTAATAATTATAATTTAATAAAATAATGCACCATCCTCAGGCTACTAGGGTTAGAGCATTATAGTTTGTATCAATGTAAGTTTAGTAGAAACCTTGGATGCTACATTTACAAAATACAGATTAGGGAACAAAACTCTAAGATAGAATTTCAGAGTAAACATACAAGAACATCCAAGAATTTTGGCCCATGAGCCTCAGCCCAGTTGGTGAGGAATAATTAAGTGCATCCTAGATACCCAAGATCAAATCCAGGTGGAGGCTAATTTCTGGGGTACTGTAGCAAGTACTGTAGTAGGAAATGTAGTAGGGACTGTAGCAGGAACTATAGAGGGAAATGTAGCAGGCACTATTTGGCATTGTAGCAGCTGATAATATTCCCCCGTTTGGGCCTTCTAGCCACCGATTTTTTCCTTGACTCCTTTAAGGTTTTCAGGCCACCCAGGCCTTCAGGTCAGTAAGGCCTTTGGGCCACATCAAGGCCTTCGGGCCAGCTTAAGTGCATATGCAAACCATACAGCCTACAAGGAACAAACTTCAGAAGGAGGAGGAGCAATGAGCTTTCACTATAGAAGAAGTTAAACGGATTTCAAGAATGAGAGGGTATGGAACCTGCCATCGGGACAAGCCTATACATGCACGGGAAAGCCTAGTCGAACAGCCATGCAAAATTGGAGAGTTTATTTCACAATGAAGATGCTGGGGGGAGCAGTTCCAAGTTTTTAGTCTGGGTTGTATGTAATGTTTTAATCCTACAGGCAATGAATTCATCTAATGCCTATGGGTCATGTAATACTTATGCCTACGGGCCTTGTAAAGGTTCCACATCACCCCTTGAAAGGTGGATTATCAAAAATAAATAAATAATGAATGCCTTCAGGCCAGTGGAGGATCTATGAATTTTGGTAAGGATGAGATTATGTGAGTCTTCCTAGAAAATACATCCATGTCTGGATACTATGAGTGGATTTTGTTCTGGCATAGATGTACCTAGGAGTAACAACTTCGACAAGGTGTTCCGAGCTTGACTCAGGTTAACCTAGTACACAACAATGGGCCTTACTATGTACCCGATTTGACACTCCTGGGGGATATGCTTAGGATAATTCACATTTTTCTTACATACCATTTTAAAGTATTTATGATTCCAAAGTTACCAAAGTATATGGTTTTAGGATTTATGATTTATAAATTTATGATATGTTATATACCATGTTTAGGGTTATAAAAAGTCTATAATTTTATAAACTAATGTTGTATATGTAATTGATTAGAAATATAACCTAGGAGAAGGAATGGGAACTTCACCAATGAACGTGATGAAAATAAAAAGAAGGATCATATCTCTCATGGTATTAAGTCATAGTTTCAAAGGAAGATAGTCACCCATATATCCTCATAATATTAGTAAATAGAATAAGGTTCTAATATAATAAGTAAATAATTGTATGATTCTTATGTATTTTAAGGGAAGAAATAGAAGAAATGGATGGAAGATAAAAATATTGATAACGGGAAGAAGGGAAAGAAGGATTTTCTCACATGTGATAACTGTGACAAGAATCACCCTGGTAAATTCTTGAATGTATTCAGAGTTTAATATAAGTGTGGAGAAAAAGGGAACCAAGTTTTTGATTGCAAGGGTAAGAAAAAGGTTTCCAATGTACAATGCTTCAACTGTAAGGATATGGGAAACTATGTGAATCAAGGTTCCAAGCATAAAATTAATATACACTAAATGATGTTACTGGATATTGATCAAGTTATCATACTACCACAGATAAAGTGTATTGACTAATATGCTTATTGAAGAATCATTTCATTTGAACATTTTATTAGCAATGTACTGGTTATAAGAATTATGGAATATATGAGTATATTCAGTGCTTTTTCATTAAATATTTGAAACCATAAGTTGAATTGTACCAAGAAAGGATAATGAGTGGCAAGTTAAACTTTTTGAAAAATACATGACTGATGGAAATACAACCCTAAATATATTCATTATGTTGAGATAATGATAAATAAATTATTTATTTAGATAAGTACTTACTACCTTGGATCTGATTATTAACTTATCGACAAGTGTTCTATGCAATGATCGAAGGAGTTTACAACACTTTTTGGATTTTTGGAATAAATTCAATAAAATGTATCTTAATTAAGGAATATGAAAGAGTTCATGTTTCTAATAAGGTTTTATGGTAATTCTATTTATTACTCTATTTCAATAGGATACATGATGAAGTTATTCCCATGTTTGGAATGTGAAAATTTGGAGCTATGTCATGTTGATTAAGGGATAATGACAGGTTAATTGTGAAAATTCAAAGACCTTATTTATAAAGTGTTGAATAATTATGGATAGTTTAACCATTTATGAATGGTTTAAGTTGGTATGAGATTTTAGAGGTTAATGTATTACTTCACCACATGGTGTAGCCTGTGCTAAGTGATTAAGTATAGATAGTTCAAGGTGTAATCAAAGGATAAGTTTTGGGTATATTTATAATCTTATAGAGTGGAATAATTCCTCAATTCTAGGGAAAAAATTATAAAATAGTGGTGTCCTATTATCAAAAATTTTAATGATATCAATGAAATCTTTCATAATTGTAGTTAATGGTTTTTTGGTATATAATCAACTTTCATCTGAACATGTTATCTATTATTTTCCATCAGAACATGATGGTAAGATTATTCTTCTGTGTCCATATTTTCACTTCTCACTAATGTTATCCTATTCGAGTGTGTAGATTTTTGACAACCTGTGCATTTCAATTTCCCCCTTATTAATAGAAAATTCGTTTAACCCTATTTCTGATGTAGGCTTCCCATAAGATAATTTTTATGTATCAACCTTTAAAATTCAAAGTTAAATTTTGAATTGTGAGGATGTAATTTTGTTGAGGGGGGAATAATATAACACCATGGTAATTTTTTTATAATTTTAAATATATTAAGTTATGGAAAATAATACTTTAAAATTAAATGTTTTAATTAATAATAATTATATCTCATATTTATACATTTCAAATTAATTTTAAAAACAAATACTATTTTATAGTATTATGTTGTGTAAAAGAATATTTTAATATGAATATATATATTTTATTATTATGGAATTAATTTTTATCAATATATTATCATATATATATTGAGTATTATAATTATTTTGATAAATACTAAATTATGATATGAATATATGCACTATTATTATGACACCCCAAGATTTTATGGTATGTTTCTTCATAAATAATTTCAATTCATTAGATATCTTATATGCACACAATACTCAGTCACTGTGAAACAACACTTTGTTATATTTATAACCTAGATATAAAAATTAATTTTTACACTTCTGTGTTTTCAATTTCAAAAAATGGATATACACGGTTGTGTTCAGTAAGATATTTAGTGTTTGATATAATTAACATAATTTTTGGTGAACAGTAACATGGACCATATGAATAGTAACATGACCCTTATGAATAGTAATGTACCATTATGAATAGTAACCTCACCCATGTAAGTATAAATAAATTTTAGGCACCTTATAATTGAAAATAAATATTTTAAACATTAATAATTATGTATTGGTATTTTTGTGAGTAATAAATATTTAATTACAATTTTATAATTAATAGATTAATTCAAAAGATAATTAATTTTTCATAAAATGAATTCATAAATCAATATTTTTTTCCTATAATTTTGGTATAATTTAATGAGACCGTAATTAATTTTTCAGGGTATTATAAAAATAGTTATAATTTTAAAAACTGTATTTTTCGAGTAAAGGATGATTCTAATTAAAAATTAAATTTATCATATTCAGAAAAATATTTTCATAAAATGGATTTTATTTTTTGATTATACACATCAAAAAATGGTTAAGTTGAATTTTTGATATTTTTCTGAAATACCTAGATTTTTGGTGAATAGTGAAATTTGATAATTTACAAAGTATGCTAAATAAATGAGTTTTTGCATCATTATTGAGTCATGTCTGATGTAAATGGATCTCAGTTTGAACTCACATGCACCTATTACTTTTTTTAGTTACAATAATCAAGATTATTCATAGTCTTTAGCTAAAATAATTAAATAATGATGAAAATAATGGAAAATCGCTCCTCTCCTCCAATAAAAAAACCACCCCTCAGCCCCTATTCCTCTCACACCACTAAATCTTTTATCCTTTTCTAAGTTCTTCCAAATAATCTTCCCAATACCATTACTCATTTACAATACCTACGAGTCTCACCAAAATTCCAAAACCAAAAGCCTTAAGAGGTTCTCAAGGAGGAGTACTCAAGAGGTAAACCTCTCTTCCTTTTTCTTTCAATTTCTTTTACAAGTTCCATTCTATTGTTTCTATATCCTAAAATCACCTCATCTGAATGATATAATAATTATAGTAAATTAAATTTACTAATATTATATTATTCTAATGTAATATTTCATCATCATCTCTCTTTCCCCATCCTTTTATACTGAAAATGAAAACACCATCCGAGATGTGTTAATTTATCATACTCAAGGACGACGAGTTTTCAATTTCTATTATCATATTCAATTATAGAAATGAAACCATTTTTATGGTTGAAACAGATCATAATATATTTAATATATCCTATTTAATGTTATGGAATTAGTTTTTACACACTATATTAAATTACAAAACAAAATGAGTTTGTGGTGATCGAAAAACAACCAAATTAATCCAAGCGTTTATCATTAAAATTTTATCCGATAATTCATCTTCACACAAAATAAACAAGCTATTTATATGATCATTTAACCTTATAAATGATAAATCATAAATCATAACTTCAATTCTATATTTCAATTTTCATTTTACATGAACTTATATACTATTATACAAGCGAATTGATCATGAAAACCAAGAAAGTGTGCACTCCCAAATTATGAAATTGATTCTCTTAACCCATATAAAAGGACCTAAATGAACTTAATAAATATATAATAAATCAAGTAAATTTATATAATTTTATGTGATTATTAAATAATTAATATAATTTTATTATTCGGTACATTAAGATCAAGTACAGAATACATCCTGACAAAAGGTAAGGGTTTCCTCATATCACATCCATTTTTGTGAGATATTACTTATTAACCACTATTAGTTGACTACATTGTATGTATAATTCCCCTTGATGTATCATATAATGAATCTATTTATTTTTATGGTATTAAATGTATCATTTTATGATTATTAAACTAGGGCATATGATTCGATTGATTACAGAGTGGTATAGATTTTTTACCCAAACCTCTATTTTCATTCGGGCCACTCTTATTCTCTACTTACCTTAATGAAATTATTATTTATTATTTTTTACTCCTTATAAAATTGATGTTAATGTTATATATATGTGTGTGTGTGTATGTGTTTGTGTGTAGCAATCATAATCCTTCTTTATTTTATGGGTAGTTACATATTTTAAAAGAATCATTCAAAAAATTTATTCCCTAAATACAAGCCTAGTTCAAGGGAATTATCGAATTTTTACCTGTATTAAAGGGAAATCTATAATCAGTTTTAATCAATCATTATTTTTCAAAAATAATTCATTTTATCATTAAAACCTATCTTGGTTATTTTTTAGTTTTATAAAAACAAACATTCCCTTCCTCTTTAAAATCTCTTTAATATTTTCCTTAAACAACACTATGTTTTATTTCTAAAGATTCTTTTAAAACTCCCTTGACATGATTTAACTTTAGTGGGAGAACATTATGTCTAAAATATATTTTCAATTTTCTTCCCTCTTTTTTTGTGATATACATTTTTACAATCTGACTTCATGAAAAATAAAAATGATTTTCTAAAAGAACTCTTCTTTCTAAAGTAAAAAAGTATTTTTCTCATCTCAGTTTAAATTTTATGAGATATATGCAGTGTTTGTTAAGTCAAAAGTCCTCTTTAGACTTTTATGTATTTTTTTGGAAATCAAAAATCTATTTGTTTATCATACTGACTATTTTTATCATACTTACTATGCTTATCATACTGAAAATTTTTATCGTACTGACTATGATTATCATACTGACTAAATTTTACCAACCCTATCAATCATACTGACTCTGTCAATTGTACTGACTTTTGTGCATCATACTCACTTTGAATCGTATCAATACATTACACTAAGTAATATTGATTGTACTTTTTTTATTCTATCACATGTGTGTTTTTTTATTGTCCTTTGTTAAAAAACATGTTTTATATCAATCGTACTCATGACTATCATTTTCATATATCCTTTGTTATGACCAAAATGATTTTGTGGAGTTAGTTATAAACTAATCAAAACAATGTCGTGTCTTCTATTTCAATATGACCATTATAATGTTAGGTGTCCAAGTCCCTCCGAGTTTTCTGAAGAAATATGATTGTTGGAGGAAATATGACAATTATAACCTAAGGCCTATAAATAGGAGGTCATTTGAAGTTGAGTACACAACTGAGAGACTTTGATCATTCTTTTCTTCTATCAAGTTCTAGAGAGAGACGTTATGACTTCTCTCTTGCTTCGTGCAAAATCCTTGTAATTACAAAATGTGAACGGCTTGTTCTTAGTTTTTGTATTTCAATAAGTGTTTTTTTTATTTGTGTGACTGATCAGGTGATAACGATTGAGGACTGCTGAGGATAGGCAGACGGTGTTACCAATCTTCGTATCGAGGGCTTTCAAGTGTTTTAAAGACATAGGTTTTGATTAACTTCAAAATCGAGAGCTTGTAGAGATATCAAAACAGATGTACCGATCATCGTATCGAGGTCTTGTGGGGATAGCAAGACAGACATACCGATCATCATATCAAGGGCTTACCAAGGTGGTGGTAAGAAAGACATCTTATCCTAGGTGAAAGGATACCCTTCTCTTTGGGAAAAAAGAATTGTAATACTTTTACATTTCCACTGATGTTTGTATTAGAAAGGAAAGTGCATTTTTTCCTTTCATCATTTAATATTCAATTGTAATTGTTTCAATTAAGATTATTTTCTTACATATTGTATTGATAGATTTTATACGTTGTATGGTAGAATCTATCACATTTGTATTACTCTGATTATTGTATTCATTTTGAATACAATTGATTTACTTTACTTATAGTATTACATCGTATCATACCTTTTATATCCAAGAAAATTGTGGTTAATTGTATTTTTTGTGAATTGTTTTAGTTTAAGATCATTTAAACTAATTTCTTAAGTGATTAAACACAAAAAAAATTTAAACATACAATTCACCCCCCCCCCCCTCTTGTATTGTTCCATAAATTATTCATATACATCTATATATCGGTCTAACAATTGGTTTCAGAGAAGGTTTTCACTGATTTTTATTACTTTATCTTTTTCATTTATTAAATAATAATTGTGTTTTTATTACAAATTTTTGTTTTAAACTACTTATTACACTAATGTGTGGAGTGTAAAAGATTTTGTTTTATTAGATGGAAAGAATGGATATTGGATCAATTGAAAATCTAAATCCAGCTAGACCAACTATCTTTGATGGGAATGATTATGAGTACTAGAGAGATCTAATAATGACATTTGTTATTAATACTGGTGTAGAAAATTCATTCAATCTTCCAAGAGGCAATATAATGTATACAATATTAACTTAGAATACCTTAGGAGCTGAAATTTACCTTACATAAGTGAAATATAAGACCAATCTTGGCTATGTCATAGAATATTAGGACATTGTAACTTAAGAAACCTTTGTAAACTTTCAAAGAAAATACTTGTAAAAGATCTACTGGATCATAGATATGATTCTTCAAAGTTCTGTAATCCTTGTCAATTTGTCAAGAAACATAAAACTAGCTTTAAATCAATCAATTAAGTTTTAAATTCTAATGCATTACAGCTAGTGCACATGGATCCTTTTGGTTCTTCACAAACTGGAAGCATTGGAGGAAAATACAATGTATTTGTTTTAGTTCATGACTTTACTAGATTTACATGGGTCTATTTTCTAACAAATAAATTTGAAGCCTTTTCTTATTTCAAAACTTTCAGAGCCCAAGTTAAAAATGATAAAAACCTACCATTGATAACTATCCATAGTGATCATGGTGGTGAATTTCAAAATTCAGATTTTGAATCTTTTTGTAGTAAGAAAGTTATTACTCGCAACTTTTCATCTCCAAGAACTCTTCAGCAAAATGGTGTTGTTTAGAGAATAAATCGTATTATTCCAGAAATTAAAAGAACCATGTTGAGTGAATACTCAATTGATAATAATTTTTGGGCCGAAGTTGTTAGTACTTATTGTTATACTATAAATCATGTTTTAACTAGACCTTTTCTTAATAAAACACCTTATGAATTGTGGACTGTCCAAAAACCTAAAGTTTCATACTTCAAAGTTTTTGGATGAAAAGTATTCATATTGAATACAAAATACAATCTATATAAATTTTCACCCAAATTAGATGAAGGAATCTTTCTTGGCTATTCTAAAACTTCGAAGGCTTATAGATTTTTCAACAAAATATCATGTACTATTGAAGAAACAGTGCATGTTAAATTTGATGAAACTAATCCATTTGTTTTCAAAAAACCTCAACCTACATCCTCAGATGTGTTTTCAAAAACTGATTATCCACCAGTGATAGAAAATCATTCTGATAAGGAAAATGTTCAAGAAAGTATTTCTAAAACTTTTACTTTAGAAGATTTTCTACCATATGTTGATGAATAGGTCTTAAAAAACCAAAATCAATCGTTTCTTAGGAATCATCCCAGTGATAATATCATTGGTAATGTAAATCAACTTGTAAGAACCAAAAATTCCTTGAGAAATGCAATAGAACACCTAGCCTTTCTTTCCCAATTCGAATATAAAAGTCCAAGTAAGGCCTTAGGTGGTGAATATTGGATTAAATCAATGCAAGATGAACTAAATTAATTTAAAAAGAATCTATTCTGGACTTTAGTTGAAAGACCTAAAGAGATAACTTTAATTGGTGTAAAAAGGGTCTTCAGAAATTAATGTGATGAAAATGGAATCATTGTAAGAAATAAAGAAAGACTTGTTGCTAAGGGCTATAATCAACAAGAGGGAATAGAATATGAAGAAACATATTCTCTGGTAGCTATACTTGAATCTATTCATATTCTATTAGCATTTTTAGCATACTTTTATTTCAAATTATTTCAAATGGATGTTAAATGTGCTTTTCTAAAGGGTTTTGTTCAAGAAGAAGTTTTTGTTTAACAACCACCTAGTTTTTTAAATTCAAAATATCCTAATGTTTTTAAACATACCAAAGATTTATATGGCCTTCAACAAGACCCTATATCATGGTATGATATACTTATAGGATTTCTTATACAAAACAATTATGAAAAAGGTACAATGGATCCAACCCTTTTTATAAAAATGGAAAATAAAAATGTTTTGATTGTTAAAATGTATGTTTATGACATCATATTTGGGTCAACTAAACAATATCTAACTAGTTCCTTTGTGGATTTAATGAAATCTAAGTTTGAAATGAGTATGATGGGTGAGTTAACATTATTTTTAGGATTAAAAATTTCACCAAAACCAAAAGGAACATATATATATCAACATAAGTATACCAAATATTTACTCCAAAAGTATGGATTCGACAATACCAAAAGTATTAACACTCCAATTGGTACCTCAAATACACTTGATTTTGATGAAACTAGGAAACCATTAGATCAAACTACTCTTATAGGTATGATAGGAAGTTTTTTATACTTAAAACCTAATCAACCGAACTTAATGTTTTTTGTATGCTTATGTGCAAGATACCAATAAAATACAAAAGAGTCTCATTTTAAAGCTGTGAAAAGAATATTTAGGTATTTAAAATGGAATTTGGATTAGGTCTTTTATATTCTTCTGGAAATGATTCTATTTTAAAAAAAATCAGATTCTGACTCTGGTGGTTGTAGAATGGATAGAAAGAGTACATCTGGAACATGTCATTTCTTAATAGATTATTTAGTTCCTTAGTCATGCAAGAAACAATACTCAGTAGATCTTTCCGCTGCTGAAGCTGAATATGTAGCAGCTATAAGTTGTTGTGCTCAAGTGTTGTGGATACAATACACACTAACTGATTATGGATTGATTTTTTCCAAAACTCAATTTCTTTGTGACAATACTAGTGCCATAGCCCTTAGTAAAAACCCAGTACATCACTCTCGTGCAAAACACATAGATATTAGGCATCACTTTCTTAGGGATCACACACTAAAAGTAGATATTATTTTACAATTAATCAGAACATAAGAAAAACATGATGACATTTTTACAAAACCATTATCTTTTGATAGGCTTGAGTTCATAAAACAGAAGCTAGGAATGATTACACTAAGATAATCATTCATATCTACTTCATGTTTTACATTTCTCCTTATATTAAACAACTCCACTTAAAAGGGGGAAAACATTTTTTCTCTTTTTTTCACTAGATGTATTTCTTAACATTGTTTCTATGACTCTATTTATCTATTGATTTGCTATTCTATCTTTCTTATTTTCATCAAAATAGTTCAGTTATCATTTTCTGTTTCTATTTTCCATTGTTTCTGCCTGGTTTCTTTATTGATTTTCTTCCCATTGGCATGTAAATCTACGGTAACAAAAAAAAAATTCCATCAGCACGTCAATCTATGGTAACAACTTTGTCTTCCATCGGCTTGACAACCTATGGTAATGACTTTGTTTTCCATCGGCTTGACAACCTATTGTAATGACTTTGTTTTCCATCAGCTTGATAACCTATGGTAATGAATTTGTTTTCCATCATCTTGACAACCTATGGTAATGACTTTGTTTTCCATTAGCTTGACAATCTATAGTAATGAATTTGTTTTCCATCGGCTTGAAAACCTATGGTAATGACTTTGTTTTCCATCAGCTTAACCACCCATGGTAATGACTTTGTTTTCCATCAATATCACAACTGATTGTATTCTTTTTTCTCGTACGCTTGTATTTTATTTTTGATATTGTATTATACTATGTTAATACTATTAAACCAATTATTTCCTTAGAATCTCAAATAGGTACATTTATTCTTTACTTTGTATTGTTTTTCTTACTTTTTATTGTTTCTCATTTTTTTATAAAAACCCCCCCTTTAATCCCCACCATTGATTTTTTATATTCTAATCTCAACTATAAAAGACCAACGGTCATCTTTATTTGCCTATAAATAGAGCCCCCCCACAAACACACACCAATTTTTTAGATTTCTTGGCAAAGCTCTTCCTATTTGTTTTTAAGAATCCATACAATCTTCTCATTATATCACCTTTATGTCTCAGTCCTCTGCCAACACTCCTACCGAAATTTCATCAAATATGTTCTAGGAGAAAGATTTCTTCAGAGAAAGGTTATTTTATTGGGATTTCTTTAACACATATGATTCAACAATCAAGAGGATTATTTTGTGTCAAGGCTGGGAACATCTTTGTGTCGAGAAACTTATGTCTCAAGACCCAATTCTCATTGAAGAAGTGAGTCAATTCTACAAAACGGTATCTTTTGACAAAAATATGATGATCAACTTTGTTATGTACGATAGAAAATTTTCAATGTCTATGAAACAAGCAGCTCACTTTCTCAATGTCTCAACAGAAGGTGATTCTTTTTGTACATCTCATAAACTACCAGAGAAATTTGGTACGTTTAATTGAGAAAGAGTTGAAAATTGTTATTACTCATAAATGAAGTAGAGAGAAAAGTAGCTCATTTATCTCCAGATAATAGTTTTGTTGTACTTTGGATGCAAGGATTTCTTATCCCAAGGAAAGGGGTAGAGAAAACCTTAAATATTCTAATATCTTTATGCTAGAGTATCTTATAAACATGAGAAAGGTAAATCTCATGGATTACATATTTTAAAAAATCAATAATGTAAAGTCAAGATCGATCATGTCTCATTTGATTATGTATCCATATATTCTTACTAAGTTCATTCATGAGAGCCTAAAGTTTTGTAATATTCCTCTGAAAGGGCATTTTAAATAACTAAAGCCTTCTTGGATAAGTAAGAATATGCTGAAGAAGTTAGTTGTTTGTTTTGATAAGAATTCCAAACTTTTTGTTAAAGATGTGGAAGCTGAATCGGCACCAAATCAATTGGCACCAAATCAATCGGAACCTCTGCCAATTGAATCTTTTCCAAATGTTTCTCCTCAAATGTCAGATCTACAAATAATTATTAATCCAAATAAGAAAACAAAATATAGTACAGAGGTTGTGGCGAAGTGAAGTAAAGACAGATAACAAAGAAAAGAAGGTGATCCTAAGTTTGGTCTTGACCAGTTGAAGCTTTAGATAAGAAGATAAGGGTAGAGGATACTCTTCATGCTGAGAAGAAAAATAAGACTCTTTTGAAAAGGAAATCTCAAGATTTTGATGTTACTAAAATCATGAAAATGGTTGAGGTGGCTAGTTCTCAACTAATAGAAGAAGTGCAACAAGAACCAATCATACAGAGACTTCCAGAAAAAGAAAAAGGTAAACAAATATTGAAAGAAGTTCAGGAAGTTGAAGAAGAGGAATAAGACTTTCTTTTTGAATTTCTTCAAAGTTCAAAAAAGAGTAGAGAAGAATATTTTCAAAAGCAAAGTGAAGGTATTCAACAAGTTCCTCATGCCGATCAAGCATTATCTGAATCTCTTTAAACTCCCTCTAATATATTTCCTTCTCAAGAAAATAAAGGTGCTCAATCATCTCATACCAAAAAAGTAATTGTTATTAGTGAAAAAGTGGAAGAAGAAAGAAAGGAAAAATTAAAAGGAACATAGCCAGTTGAAGACTCAAGCCAATCAAATGAACTAGATTCATACAATGAGGATACTGATTCATAACACACAATTTCTCTCAATAAAAGTGATTACATTGTTCATGTATTGAGGAGAATTGAGAAGACTATTCCTTAATTTCCTAGAATTGAAGGGGAATTTTATTTCATCAGAGACAATCAGAATAATAAGTTTGGTTCAGTAAGGGAACTTAGAAAGAGAGTATTGTCAATAGAAGCTGATTTTAAAGTACTATCTGAAAGTTTGGCTTCCCATAAGAAGGCTTTCAATAAGATGAATAAGTTTTCATACAAAACAGAAATCTCAGTGAATGATCATGAGGTTTTAATTGAATACATAAGAAGTATTTAAATTGATCTTTCTATTGCTTTCAATAATCTTGACAGAGAAACTATTGAAAGACTGAATCAGATATCGAAAACTCCTGGAGTTGATACTCCTTCAATAAAAGAGTTACAAGAGAGGATGAATGCTTTCCAATCAGAGTTATTAAAGGTTTCATATTTCAAAGATAAAATAGTTTTATTGAAGAAGAAAAATTTTGTGTTATCTCAAGAAAATAATAATATGAAATTCAAAATTGATACTCTTGAAGAAGTAATCAGAGTTCAAGAAGAGACTATCAAGAATCAGGATCAGCTTTTTGCCGATCAACAAGAGCTTCTCAAAACCCAGGGAGATTCTATTTCAAAAGGCAAGAAATAAATTAAGAAGATGAAAGATTTTCTTCATGAGCTGATCAAGAAAGAAAAAGAAAGAGAAAACAAATGAATGTTTTTTGTATCTTTCTTTCTTTATTCACTTTTCGATTTCTATAGACTTTTGTTATCTCAATAAGTTTTATGTTCTCTTTCCCATCACCTTGCATTTTTTTTCTCTCTAACTTTCTTAGGGAACTCAAGTTTACCCCATTATTTTTGTAAATCACAAAGGGAGAGAATGTTTTATAATGGGAAGAATGTTTTAATAAAATAATACTAAATCAAGGAAAATCTAAGAATACAATCCTTAGAAAATTATATAACTAAGGGGGGTTATTTGTATTCAATCTTTTTTTCAGAAGAATTTTCATAACTTAGGGGGAGATAAGTATTTATTTCTTAGTTTTAATTTATGTATTGTTATTTCCAAAAAGGGGGAGATTGTTACGTCAAAATTCCTCTTTTGAATTTTATGTCTTGTTTTGGAAATCACAAATCTATTTATTTATCGTAATGACTATGTTTATCGTACTTACTATGCTTATCGTACTGAATATGTTTATCATACTAACTATTATTATCATACTGACTAAATCTTACTGACACTATCAATCGTACTAACTTTTGGGTATCATGCTCACTTTGCATCATATCAATACATTTCACTAAGTAATACTGATTGAAAATTTTTTATTCTATTACATGTAGGTTTTTTTCTTATCATTTGTTGAAACACATGTTTTATATCAATCGTACTCATGACTATCATTTTCATATATCTTTTTTTTGACCAAAACAATGTCATGGAGTTAGTTATAAACTAATCAAAACAAAGTCATGTATTCTGTTTCAATATGACCGTTATAATGAAATGTGTCCAAGTCCCTCCGAGTTTTCTGGAGAAATATGATCATTGGAGGAAATATGACCGTTGGAACCTAAGGCCTATAAATACGAGGTCATTTGAAACTGAGTACACAACTAAGAGACTTTGATCACTTTCTTCTTCTATCAAGTTCTAGAGAGAGATGTTGTGACTTCTCTCTTGCTTCGTGTGAAAGCCTTGGTATTAAAAAACTAGAACGGATCATTCTTAGTTTTTGTATTTCAATAAGTGATTTGTTTTTCTTTGTGAGACCGATCAGGTGATAACGATCGAGTACTACTGAGGATAGGAAGACGGTGCTATTAATCTTTGTATCCAGGGCTTTCAAGTGTTTGAAAGATAGAGGTTCTGATTACCTACAAAATCTAGGGCTTGTGGGGATAGAAGGATAGACGTATCAATCATTGTATCAAGGTCATACCAAGGTGGTGGTAAGACAAACCTCTTATCCTAGGTGAAAGGATACCCTTCTCTTTGGGATAAAAGAATTGTAATAATTTTACATTTTTGCTGTTGTTTGTATTAGAAAATAAAGTGTATTGTTTCCATTCTTCATTTAATATTCAATTGTAATTGTTTAAATTATGATTATACTTTTACATATTGTATTAATAGATTCTATATGTTGTATGATAGAATCTATCAAATTTGTATTACTCCGATTATTATATTCATTTTGAATATAATTTATTTACTTTACTTATTGTAGTACATCGTATCATACCTTTTATATCTGAGAAAATTGAGGTTAATTGTATTTTTTGTGAATTGTATTTTTTTAAGATCATTTAAACTAATTTCTTAAGTGATTAAACACAAAAATTTTAAAACTAAAATTCACCCCCTCCTGTATTGTTCCATCTAATATTCATATACATCTATATATCGATCCAATATTTTTCACCACTTATTACATTCATGTAGTGTCTGTAATTCCCTCAGGTATATCATATCAAGATCATCATTATTATCATGATATTATAAGGGATTATTATTTGAATTTTTAAGGTGTTATGGGACACTTTGTAATGTTTATGGATTATTTCCTCAAGAAATTTTTAATGGTATCATTTAAAAGTATCTTTATCTATATCAACATCCTTTGTTGAATAATTTACTTCATTGAGGTGTGTCTATTATGATATCATATAAAATATGTTTTTATAGGTTTCTGATTATTTTGACTATGAATGTGCTATCTTGATACCATTCACCACATTACTCTAAATAGTTAAAGTTTATGTTTAATGACTGGGGAATGATATATATATATATATATATTAGTTTCAATATGAATTTATATGTTGATTATGTTCACCCCATTACAATAAGGAAATCATTGGACTTATTAAGTGATGGGTGGGGCTTTCAATTGCCCCTCGATGCATCGGTATGTCTCATGAGACAAAATAGGGTCTTGGCATGAGACCTTGATAGTATGGTTATTTATGGTCTTGGCATGATGACTTGACGGTATGGATATAATTTTCTGCATTATGAATTACCTTTTTATGAAGATAGTAATTGATATTTCATCTGGATATTAGACTAGTAGAATACCCGTGATTATGTTTTATTGTGGCATTATTTATTCAACTCTTTTTCCTTCCATATTTTGTTCAAGTTTCTTTTTAATGGCATGTGTAATTTTATTTATTCACCATTCCAAGTGTTTATGTTTATAATCTATTATATCGTATTGATTACCCTTATTGAGAATATGATATCACCCCTTTCTTAGGTTTCTATTCCCCAGGTTATGAAGAATAAATCGTTTTATAATATTTCAAGGATGAAATTTGTTTTATTTTAAATTATATCATGTTATATTTTATTTTCCCAATGTATTATGGGTATCATGAATGTAATATGGTCTTCCAAGACTGCTAAAATATTTGGTCCTTTAGGATTTCATTCCTTGTAATAATGATAATGAAATAAAATAATGCACCGGCCCCGAGCTACTGGGGTCGGGGCATTACACCTTAATATGTTTGCAGTATTTGATTATCAAGAAATAATAAAAAACTAAATATCACACTATACAACCAATGTAGTTCATCAAATATTCGTGTAATCCTTCAATCATTACTTTCTATTGATTCTTCTTTAATAATTTTGAAAATAAATACAAAATATTCACATCATTCCGTATCATCTCTATTTTCCCTACTCTTTTATTTTGTTATTACTCCCTTTTACTCATGATACTCTCCTTCACACTTTCTTCTCTCCACATCATCCACTATATTAATATTCCTCCTTATATTTTTAATTTCAAATTAAAAAATCATATCCCCTCTCAACTTCCATATTCTTATAATTAATTTTCAACAATATATCACTCTTCACCTTTATTTCACACTTTATGTGATTGTCTGACATTTAATATAAAATTTGAGTAGTCCATATTGCACACACCATGAAATATCATAAAAACCATTAAAATGTAAAAATTTAAGTATTATTATAGTAATAGTATGTATTAAGGAATAATTATTATAGTTGAAAAATGTTTTTACTGAACAAATACCCAAACTAATATCATCTTCATAGTAATTGCATTCAAATATTCCTTATTATGATATAATAACTTCTCTTAAACTCATATATATTCACACTATGGCATAGTCATCTCCAAAAAATTAATATCCTTACATAAATTTCTTTACACTATTATATTATGGTTTAATACCATATCTTAATGTTTAGTATATTACATTTTATCTAATCATGGACTAATCATCATAGTGAAATGAAAATTACTTCATGACACAACCTATTCTTTCATGAAGCAACTGTCACTTCACAATGACTAGTTTGAATACATATATATCGCAACCACTATATTATGTTTTTACACCTATCTCATTATGATGTGTGTAAGAATAATCACATATATTAGAAAATCAGGGTGTATTATGTATTCATTATGGTGTGATATTATCATTGTTAATTTTTATATAAAAATATAAAATAAATATTTTATAGTAATGTAATGTTTTATAGCATGAATTATTCGATGGAAAAAAATTAAAAAGAAATATCTTCAACAATGATACTAAATAGTCCTAAAATTATAAAATGAAATCTTTTACACGTTTTTTATGGAGTACTAGAACCTCAACTAATCTGAATCACAAGATTGATGTGTTGAAAAAAATCTAATAAAAAACTCTATAACACTTTACTTCTCCTAAGAATGAATTCAACTTTTATATTTATAATAAAAAAACATCACTTTCAATCTAAATCACATGAGATACTTCGAACAACAACCTTCTTCTTTATGTCAAGCATCTCATGGGGAATAAAACTCTTCCTAAACATCCATTCCTTCTTTAGTATCTAAGACAACCTCATTTACTTGAATAATTAAAATATATTGTCCCCTAGTGATTACCAACAACCATTTATTAAATCATATTATCCACATTTTTCTATTTAATCTTTTATAAAATGTTAATTTTCATAGTTTTTTAAGAATATAATAGTGAAAATAGTGAGAATATGTAAGAAAATATTCTTAGTGAAAAATTATGGCCTCCATGAGTCAATTATATAACCACCAATCAATTTCATGCCATAACTCCCATAAATTCTACTTTTTTACTTTCTCTTTTTTTCTCTCATCAATTCACCCATTCAGACCCCCACATCAAATCTATTGACTATAAATGTCATAATATATCAAAATATCCAACCTTATTTATCTAATATTCCATGTTATAACCATCACATATAATATCTCATCATTACACATAATTTATTTTATAAAAACAATCAATTTAAAAAAATAAAGTACTTAAATTAATAATTATTATTTTTTAATTCCACTATTACCCATCATTTATAGGAAATTATAATGACCTTTTGAAAAATACAAAAATATCACACAATAGTAATCACAACACCTAGAATCCAATATAATCTGAGATGGAACACATACAAATTTTCAATAACTCAAAAAAATCATAGTTTTAGGTCACTACATAATATCTTTTTTATTTAAATATCTTACATCACAACATCTTATATCGTAATGTACTATTACTTTTTTGTTATGTATACCATGATTATTTATTTGGAACTATTAAAACTAATAGACCCATCGTTAAATAAAAAACAATACCCAATTTAGATAATTTATCTAACTTGTTAGTTTTGGAAACTATCATTAGGGTGACCCTTTATAATGTGATCTTCCTCACCTAACTATACTAAGAGAAAATGATTCGTTATTCTCAAGTACTCAAGGATTTTTTTCACTATAATACAGTGACTCCCATCTATATTATATTGGAATCTATTAGTTATAATCAATACATAATAGATATTGAATCAAGTACAAAATGCAAAATATATAAAGGATCCAGTTACTGATTTATATGAAATTTCAATATTGTGTTTCCACTATAACTCGTTATAAGGATATTGAACCTTCATAATACACACACCATGTAACACTATTAAATATCTATTCATGAACTTATTTATGATTAACCTATTTATCATGTTATCAATACATATCTTCACACTTATACCAAGAATTCTATTTGATATATCTCTATAGATTTTTATTCTTAGTATATTGGATACTTATCCAATGTATTTCATTGAGAAAGATTTTTATAACCTTAATTTTATAGAATTTGAATTTGGGATATCATTTTTGATGAGTAGTATGTATTACACATACAATATTATAAATATTACAACACTCTTAAAACCCCACTTAAATAAACTAGAATTATTTATGTTATTGATGAAACCAAACACTTTAATTATATCATTATAAAATATATCCAAAAAATGAGAAGTTTATTTCAATCTATAAGTGGATCTTTTTAATTTTCATTCCTTAGAAGCACCATTTAGATCCTTAAAACCTTTATGTTACATCATATACATGTCCTAAAAAAATTATTGTAATGGAAAGTGGTTTTGACATTTATTAGATAAATCTCATAATAATAATTATCTTATATCATAGAAAACATATGAATGGACTTTATTATCATGAATGTTGAGAATTTATGTTCCTATCTAATTCCATGAATTTATTTATACCCTTTCTTCACCAGTCAATATTTACAAGTATAAAATTTATCTCCAATTTTTTTTGTAAAAAATTAATAAACCCTATAAGTATCTCCCATTAAATAGTATCCACAAAGTTCCAATCTTTGATAGTTATTAAAATATATTTTTAGTATTTTTTTACAATAATCTTTGTATATTTTGTGTGTGTTTTAATGTTAAATTTCATAGATAAAATTGGAAATAAAAAAAAATTGTGAATAAAATCATTATAATGATCATTAGAGGTGGAAATTCATTATTTTAAACCATTATGAGTAAATATCTTAAAATAAAGTTTTTATAGATATTCATTATTTGTAATTATTTATTGATGGATGAAGATTTGGCTATGTTAATCCTAAAGATATTGGAAAAAATATAAGCGGATAAATTTAATTCATGGTTATGTTAACTAATCATGATCTTGAAGTATGACTATCATTAACAACATTAATAGTTACTATAACTAATTGTCACTCTACAACCAACTAACTATGAAGAAAGTGGAAGACTGACCTTGAAAAAAATAACAATAAGCTAAAACTACCACGAAAAAAGGGTGAACTAATTTTAAACTAGTCTAAGTAGAGGGTTCAACTGACTTTATAAATTTTCTAATATTGGCCTAAATTAATTTTAATCTAAACCATTGACAAAGAGAGAATGACACATGGAATATATGAATGAATCTAGGACAATTGGAATCTTTATAAAATATATTCTGACTAAGTTGGAAAATTCTATGATAAAAAGGACATGGGTATCTTGTTCTTCAAGTGAGAGGGAGTATGAGGAGTCTGTAAACTTAGATGTTTCCAAACAATTTCATTACCAAGTATTTTCAAATATATTTATTAGTTTAAATAGAATATAGGTTGAATAACATTGTCACATGGACATGATTAGTGGGGAAGAAAATTATTTCCATACCATCTCATTAATCATGAATGTTTATTAATGTACTTGAAAAATTGAAGAAATTAAAATTAGAGTGATTTTATTTAATTAATAAAAATAAATATTAGTTTGAGACTAAGGAGAATAAAGAACTCAATCATAACTATATGTTCGGAAAAACCCCTCAAGGTAACATTGATGCATTTTTAAGTTGATTGTTTTTATTGAGAAAATGGGTTTACATGGTCAATTTTGGAGTTCCAGATATAGTTTTTACAAACTATGTTGAAAAATATTCATGAAAAAGGAATGTATTCTTTGGATGTGGTACAAAAATATCATATACAAGGTGGAATTATTTTCCAGTGTTTGTCAACTTTTTGAGTCAAAAAATTGGAGAATGGAGAAAAGTGTTTTTGGAAAAGGAAGTATCATGCTAGTGTTAATGAGGTTTGTAAAGTTTCACGCAAGAAATATTTCAATATCATTATATAAAAATATGTAAAAGGAAAGAAGTGCATGAAAGATATGGTTTTTCACAATAGGTGATTTTCCGCAAAAGAGGCTTGCGTGAATGATAGTATCACGCTCAGGGAAAAGTTGTGCGAAGTTGTGTGTTGGGTTGGAAATGCCTATAAATAGGCATTTACCCCCTTCATTTTTGGAAGATAAACACTTAGAGGAAATTGGAGCTCTGAATCTATCAAGTAGTGAGTTGTGTGCAAGAATGGAGTTGCGTGAAAGTAGCGAGTTGCGTGCAAGAAGGGAGTTGTGTGCAAGTAGTGAGTTGCGTGTAAGAAGGGAGTTCTGCGCAAGTAGTCATTTTCCCACATGTTGGTTTTCCATAAAAAATGAAAAATGTGTGTGCAAGTTATTAATGTTATACGCAAGTCGTCCTATGGTTGCGTGAAAATTTTAAGCTTCCCAGTAGTTATGCAGTTAGGTGATATTCATTGTCCAGATGAAAGTGGAACATAATGATACACTAAATGATGCGTAAAACAAATTGATTCAAGTGATAAAATGAGAATATTCTAATGAATCAGTGATCAAAAATCAGTTGGGAGAACAGTGAGATTTTATATTGTGACTAGTTGTAAACTAGGAGGGATAGTGAGTTTGCTCCAAACATTATAAACAGCAGTGTGTTTTTTGTGGATTTTGTACATCGAAACATTGTTTTTATATTCTACTTAGACATATCCTAGTGAGTGTGAACCAAGAAAAATTGTTATGTCTCTGGTATGATTTAATTTATATTCATACTTGTTGCAGGAAAGAGGGATAAGAGTGTTTTTTTAACAATGAAACAAGATCTGAAGGGGACGTTGTTTTAATCTATCATACCCTGATTCACCCCCCCCCCCCCCCCTCGGGGTATTTAACCTAGTTGGGATAACACTATACATAATATTTGTTGATCACTATTTTAATTTTTTCGATATTATGAGTATGCTCGAAAAATAATATTAGAGGGTATTTTGTGATGTTGATTTTAGGATCATAGCAGCCTGCTTTAATATTTGAATACATGATATATCCTAGTTTTTTATCTAAATTATTTAATAAATTTTTCACTTAGTGAATGATTCTTGGGGTGGTAGAAGTAAAATAAAAGTGTAATTCTACCTCGATAAACACATACTTACTTAATTCTATAAATTTTGATAGTCAAAAAAATCATGTGTAACACATTAATTATAGACTATTAAAATTTAATTCCATTATTATAACTCATTAAGAAACCTTACATAGACCTATTTAATTTATTAAGTAGAATAATAGTCTATCAATGCAATACACAAGGGATTTGGTGACTAAACTAGTTCAAGTTTGAGTGTTTATTTAAAAACAATTTGTGAATTAACTTAACTGAACCAAAACTCCTCAATGTTTCATAGTTTTTTGTGTAAACCTTTTCTACAAAATCATCCTTATATACACAATAAACTTTTCATTTCCATATACATATAATAGTTTTATATTTATGTAATAAAAAACGTAAAAAAACTTTATTTTACATGTTCTATTTAGATATGATTATAAGATTTAATAATTAGATAAATGTTTTTCTAATTTAAATAACTTGGAACTCATGTTTAATGTGATATAGTGACTTTCTGCACTTGAAAATAGGTCACATACTTGATCATGTTTATATTCATTAACAGGGGTAGAAGATTATTATTTATAAATTTTAGTTTCATTTTAAATTTAAAATTTAAAAATAGAATCATTATATTAATTATACACACTCATATATTTCATATATATTTCATTATAAATTTTTTATTGATACATCCACTAGTTTTATAGGTGTATATTAACTAAGATATCACCAAGTGAATATTTACTTCCTTTGATAACTAATATTGATATATTCTGTTATAAAATATTTTCAAGAACCATAAAAGACATTGAATAGAAAAATACCATGAAAATATAATAAGATATTATATTTACACAATTTCTAAGTGTCAAAATATGGAATGAAATATTTTCACTAGGGATGAGTGATTTTAAAGTGTCAATAGTGTTTGTAAATTAACATTATAATATATTAATACCAATATAGGGAACTATGAATTTAAAAATCTTCTTCTTTAGTACCTATCAATATTCAATATAATGGTATTTGAGGATTCAATTGATTTTAATAATAAATTCTTCAAAACTAGGAAATATGTTCCATTTCATGTAGTTTTTTAAGATAAGTTGAGGTTAAGATATTTATTTTATATTATGTAAATGGGAAAGATAGTAACTTGTTATTATAGTAATAAGATAACTCATTTGGTCCATGGTAGAATTTCTAAAATATTTTTATTAGAATATTTAATCCTACCCAATGGATAATGGATTTAAGAACAATAATTTTATAATTTTAAAGAAGGGTCATACACTATTTCATACATAATGGGGATGATTAAAAGACTATTATGGAAAAATTTCACATCCATAATTTGTTATATCTCTTTAATTTTTACTATTATATGAAGTGTTATGGATAAAACTTTGGTTGGTTCTGTGATTGGAGGGAATTATAATGTTTAGAAAAATAATATTTTAAACATATATCCAATATATTAGCCAAAAATTCAATAAAAAATGTAGTTATAGAAATAATAATTGTGTTGAATGATTCCATAACCAAATATTATGTAAAATATAATGTTAATTATCTTAAAAATAATTTGAATAATTTGGGGTAAAAACATAAATAATCAAGAAAAAATATTTTTATTATATAATATAATGCATAATGAAAATGATTGAATGAATTTAAATATGATAGTATAAAATTCATCATTTTAAGTGAAATAAATCGATTTCATTGGTAACTATGGTGAAAGAAACTAATAAAAATAGATATATTTTCAAACACATATAATCAAAGATGGAATAATCATACTAATATGTCCTTAAAAGAGTAATAGACCATTCAAAATTTTTTTCTTTGAAATTTCAAGGACAACATCAACATGTGTACCAAGGTTGAATCCAATAATGATCTTATGGATAAAATTCTTTACATTTAACACAACTTGTTATAGGAAAAGACTAGATTTTAGAGAATCTGTAAAATATTTACAAAAAAAAGTAAATATGATCGTTTGTGTAATAATTTATTAAAAAAACTTTTATTATATTAATTCAAGGATATTTTATTTTACTCAGAGTTCTTTATTATGTATACATAATCTGTAATTTCAATTAGGGAAATTGGGATAAAAATAATCAAGGAAAATTTCAAGCTACAAAGTACAACATAAATAAATCCCATGGAAGAAATGTTGGATTTAACCACTTTATGTCCTAATAAAACTAAAGTAATAATAAAGAAAAAATATAACATGATGAAGTGGAAGGTTGAATAGATTTTGGAGCTTTTTATAAATTCAAAAAAGATGAAAATAATAAGTGATCAATAAAGAATACAGAAAAATATTTACAAAAATAAATTAAATATGATCGATTCTGTAAAAATTTATTAAAAAAACTTTTATTATATTAATTCAAGGATTATTTATATTACTCAGAGTTCCATATTATGTATACACAATTTGTTACATAAATTAGGTAAATTGGTATAAAAATAATTAAGAAAAAATTCAAGCTACAAAGTACAACAAAAATCAATCCCATGGAAGAAGTTTTGGATTTAACCACTTTATGTCCTAAAAACACTAAAGTAACAAAAAAAATATAGATTGATGAATTGGAAGGTCTATTAGATTTTAGAGCTTGAAATAAATTCGAAAATGATGAAAATAATAAGTGATCAATAAGGAATACACTAAATAAATTGAAACAAATATATACATGATAAATCATAATCATGGAAGGTTAATTATAAAGTTTATTAACTTATGAGTGAATATATATATATATACACCTATTATAAAATTTTTAGATTGATATATGGAGTTTCATAAGTATAGATATAAACATTTAAGATTGTTTATCAAATTTTTTGAGAATATTATAGCCATAAAATAGTTTACAGAGGAATTGTCCAAGATAAATTCATAAGAAATGTTTCTAGGGAACAAAATATAAAATAAAAAGAGTCATGAATGTTTTTCCACAATTCCATTAACATAGGAATGTATTGTTGTAATCTAGATAAAGATACAAAAAATAGCTTAAGGTCCTAAGGAGAATAAAAATGAAAAGTAAATTTAAGAAAAATAATACCTTTAAATGTTTTTTTAATTTTGGAGGTAGTATTAATCATATTCATCCAATATTTTATAAGGATTGTGAAATGGTAGATTTTAACAGAAAATAGTGTCTTTACAACTTGTATATAAAACTTTAACTTACCTGAAAATTTTCTTTAGGGAATTATTATTAAGGATTAGTAAGAAATATTTTTCCTTCATGATTTTTTATTCTTGATATGGATATAGAAAAGGAGGTTATAGTGAAACTTGGACAACTATTCTTAGTGAATGGAGGTTCTCTTATTGATTCCCTATAAGTAAAGTTGACATTATATGTATGATATGATAAATAGGTTCTTAATTTGTTTCAAGAAGTGATTCATCTATCCCATATGGATGGCTATTTATCTATCAAAATTATTCACATGGTAATAGGTTTTCAAATTCAAGATCAAATGAACATGGGGATAATCCAAAAATATAAAATATTTGATAGTTTTGAATCGAAAAATATAGTTATTAAAGAGAAATGTTTCCAATTTTAAGACAATTATTAAAGAAATTTATATAGGGAATGATTAAAGGAATTATGAAAGCGAATGTAAGTATTGAATCAACTAATTAAAGAGCCTCAAATACTTTAATTAGAAACAATACCACTAAAAGTTTCTACCATGGGAACAAATATAATTTTTATCCATTTTTATAAATGAGTTTTAGGAATAACATAAATAGATATTATAGGATATTTTTAACAACATAGGGCAAAAATTTCATTGGAAAACTATGACATAATATGATAAGTCACACCATATACATGAAAAAGAACTTTATGGAAGTTAAGATCAATATGAAATTGAATTTCAAATGTTTTTGAATCCAAATATAATGAAATTTAATAATCTTTTTTATATTGAGATTGTATACCCAATCTCATAATGTTTATGGGTTAATAACATTCATGTGGTTCTAAATATGAGTGGAATCATAGTTTTTACTAATGAATAAAATGTAAAAATTTCTAAAAATATAGTAATAGGATAGATGGTATGTATTAATTATATGAAAATAAATGCACTAATAAGGAAAGACCACATCCCTTTAACCTTTATTAATTAAATTCTTGAAAGACTTGTAGAATATTAATATTTTTACATTGTTGGTGGCCAGTCAAGATATAATAAATTTATAATTGATCCAAAAAACTAAGAAAATAAATCATTACCCTATAAATATAGGAAATTATCTTATATCAGAATTTTATTTGGACTGTGTAGTTCCGTAACCACATTCTAGAGGTGTGTGATTTAAATTTTTTGATGTTGTGGAAAAGATAATTATAGTGTTCAAGGATGATTTTTTAATGGTGGGAATTTCATTTGAAGATTTCTTGTAGAATCTGTATAAAATGATAAAGAGGTATGAAGACACGCATTTAGAGTTAAATTAGGAATAATTCTATTTCAAGGTGAGAGTAGGCACTATATTATGGTGTAAGACTTCAAAATAATGAATAGAAGTAATTAAATCCAGAATATAAGTAATATATACACTACCACCTCCAAGATCTATGAAGGATATTTTTAGTTTCTTATGGAATTTAGTCTTTTATTAATGATTTATCAAAGATTTTTCAAATTAATAAAGGCATTTAAGTTCAGTTTTTTGTGAAGTATATAAAGTATAAATTTGAAAAGAATTATTTATAATATTTTTAATGATTGAAGAAGTAATTAATTTCATATCCAATAATCACAACACCATAAAGGGAGATTACTTTTGAAATAATTCATATTTCTAGTGATTTTATAGTGGGTGTAGTGGAAGGAGATAGAAAAGAGAAGAGAAATCATATGATATATTATGCCATTAAATCTATTAATAGATATTAACTGAGTTATGATACTACAGTGATGGAAATTATTTATGATATAGATAAATTCATCTTATAACTAATTATTTTTAAGGTAATTGGTTATATATACCATTCATATTTTAAAATATTTTCTATCAAATATTGAATCCAAACAAGGGGTGGTAAGGTGGATTCTTATTCTTAAAAAAATTAACCATGAAATTCAGGACAAAAAATGGGATAGAAATCAAGTAGAGGATAGTGGAGTTCATAGATAATAATTTTGATCTAATTAAAGGTTAATTACCTAATGAGGAACTATTATAAATAAATTTAATGGTATTTTCTTAGTATTCAAGGATTAATAACTATCATGAATTTTGTGTATGACCTAAGGAACTCTCAAGGTATAAAAATAAAAGGTTTAAGGATAACATGAAGTGTTATTTATAGGATGATTTATTCTAATTCAAGTGATAAGTTGGTTGAAATATAAGAAAGTGTGTGATATAGGATGAATTTCTTTCCATGCCCAACCATATATATTCACTACTGCATGGTGGAAATTATGGAAGTGAAAAGACTATTACTGTGGTTTTTAAAAGTTTATAACACTTGAATAACCTTTAAAAATATACTAGAGAGTATGTGAAATCATGTCACATGTGACAAATAATATGAAATATTAAAATAATATAGGATATTTATTATACTAGAATACTTGAAGTGTAAATGTTTTATATATGGGACTTGGATTTCATGGATCCATTTCAAAAATCCCCGATATGTGAATATATATTGGTTAATATTGATTATGTATCTATGATATCATGATTCATTTCTTTATCTAATAAAATTTGAGCTTAAATAGTCAAATTTTGGTGAAAAATGTGTTGTAAATATATGGGTTGAATCAAAAAATTACCAATTATAATGGAGTGTATTTTCAAAATTGAAAATTTAAATCAATCATGGAGAAGAAAAGTTATAAACACAAGACAGGAATAATTGATCACCAAAAAACCAATGGGTTGGATAAAATCTCAAGTAGGGAATGGAAGGGAATTATTTAGAAGGAATTATAAAATTCATAAAAGGTATGAACATTAAATGATTAAGAAACATTATATTAACATATAATAATATATAATACTCTGATAAAGATATCTCAATATTGGTATATGTTTTGGTAGGATTCTCACTTTTCTAAAATGATTGCATAAAAATATTTATTTAAAATTAGATTTTTTTTCTTGATTGAATGAATTTGAAAGAATAAAAATATATCTTATAAAAATTAAAGGGTTGGAAAAGTGAGTTATATGATTTTTCATGATATAAGGGTTCAATAAAAGAACTTTAAGGAAGGATATAAATACTTTTCAATTATATCCTCAATTTTTTTCAATTAAACTTAAATTAAGTTTGTTTATACCTTTCAAATTATTGAAGATAAATTGAAAAGAGTGGGGGAAAACATTGGTGAAGTAAGAGGATAACTTATACTGACTCTGAAAAGGATAAATACTTATTTTAAATGAATTCATGTGGATCAAAAAAATAACGAAATTCTAAAGAATTAATTATTGAGAAATTAGGATCACGAGTCTAAAAGATTTGATCATAGGTAAAACTCAAGAATATGAATTTTTTAATCATTATTTTATTGTTTTAAATAATTATTATACTCATAATGTGTGTATATTAGTGTTTATAGGAACATTTATAGATGAAAGATATAGATTTAACATAGAAATAAGAGGCATGCACACTTAATGTAAAGGAACAAACAAAGAAGGTTAGTATTCTACCAACCTTAAAATTTTAGTATTTTTTCATACATAAATTCATTTTTGAATAAGAATATATAAAATTGTGTATATAATAAACATATAATAAAAACAATTATTGGGGAGTGATATTAAACACACTTTGGTAAAATATATCCATCAAACTCTTGGTTACAAACTTACTTTGTAGTTATTGAGTCTCTTATTTACTGTACTTGAGAATTGAAGCTTAATTGAATGGGTTTTAGGTGAATAAAATAGTTTCATGCCTACATTGGATTTAATGAAAAAATATCAAGTAAAGAATTTTTTATTTAAGTGAAAAACTTCAATAGTTTACCATAAAAATAATTTTTTATAATGTTATTTAAATCAGAATAATGTGAGTAGTTTGAAACTTAACTAGAAACCAATTAAGAAAATTTATTACAGAGTGTGTGTGTGTGTGAAATAGAAAACCATAAATAAGGGTTATAAGTTTTCTGATATGTGACTATATAACATTATTTCTATACTCATTTTAATACAATTAAACTTAGGGGTTTCATCTAATTGGAATAGTTTAGTTATGTACTTACTAAACACAAGATTTAATAAGAGTAATATGTAGGAAACTACTTATAAAATGGTTCCACCCAAAATACAAAACTCTACTAAACTCTTGGACTCTATATAGAAATAGATCGAATATATGGGTGATTTACCATTACTCGTATCCTGGTCCAATGTATCTACATGAACAAAAAAAAGTCACGTTAAAGGCATGGGTAAAACATACCACTTAGTTATTCACCACCCTACCTTTAACATCATTTCATAAGAAAGAGTTTAGTCTACAATATTCCAAAGATAATGAATGTAAGAAAGATTGTAAAAGTTAGAAACATATAGGCATCATCATAAATAACCCCTTATACTAGGAGAATCCATTTTTTCTATACATTCTACAAGACTTAGTATGTTGTCTAAGATGAGTGGTCAAAAAAATATTAAATTCATTACCACTAAATAAGAGTAATGATATTTAGGTACAATGGCCATTCTATATAGGGGATAATGGTTCTTTTATACTCAAGTTATATAAATACTATATCTTATCCATTCAGGGATGGGGGAAGGGGTTTAAATGGTTCACAGAACTATGATTCCATACCTAATAATCTACATATTTTCTAAAACAAGGTTTATTGGGAACATTTTATTTCTACTAATATTACCCCCTTTATACTTAATTTTTGACGAAAAGAAAAAATATATATATAATAATTTTTCAAGTCTAGATCTGTTATCAAAACATTTCCAAGAAATTGAAATAGAATTTAAATATAGTAAAAATAGTCTTATAAAAAATAACATGATAACTCCATACTCATAAAGAATAAACAAGATCAACATACTTAGAAAGAAATTATTGTGGTTATACAACACTAATAAAGGTATGAAATTGTTTGTTAACATTGAAGGGGATCGGTAAATACAAAAGGCATGATCTCACTTCATGTATCTTAAATATTTACAATTAAATTTACATGTTAAATAATTAATCCAACATTTAATTAACTATTATAGTATCACATAATCATGTTAATAAGGAAAATGTAAGCACAAATGCACACAGAATATTAGGGTTTTTATATAGTAAGGATTAAAAGAAATTATTAATTTCATGAACCTCATTTATTTTTTCACTCAACTCAAAAATATTTCCAACCCATCCCTATAAGATTATGTGAGGTAGAATAGTTTCACCTACAATTTCTTTTGAATTATAGATCATTGGTATCTATAGAATAAGATTTAGCCACTACTAAAATTCTATGATCATCCTAAAAATAAAAAGATAAATAGGGCTTGGTCCAAAACTAAAACAAAATATGATATCGGAGGATGAAACTATAGAAGTACAATAGTATTATCCAGGTTAACCTTTAACTAATTCTAAACTAGAATGAGATAGAAGAGATAATATATTTCCATAATCCAAAAAAAAATGGAGATAATATTTAGGCATGTTTTTTGGGGAAAAAGAGAATATGAGGTGGCCCAAGACTTAACATCCTTAAAGAGAAACTCTTAAAACCAACCCAAGTTCCTTGGATCGTAGATTAAAATATGGAATGATGAGAGGTGAGTAAAGGGAATGAGAGGATAAACAGAGTAAGAAATGAGGTTAAATAAGAGGAAAATTGAAATCTTTAAATCAAAATTGACCATAGAACTAGAAATCAAAAATTCAACTGAGATCATACTTTATCCTTTCAAAATTACCATATTAGGTTATAATAATTCCTTAATAAATATAGTCAGGCCATGGTTTATTACAACTTCCACAACATATAACTTCTCATCCCTAATACATATTAGGATATGTTAACCCAATTGTTCACTTCATCTATGTATCTATGAACTACAGTGATACATATATTTAATTAATGATAAAAAAACTTCTAATCTCTCTCAAATCACCAAATAAATCAATATTTTACACTCTAAATAAAAAAACATGTTCATATTTCTAACACATGACCCCAAATGCACCTTTAATATCATCATTAACATCCATTTCATTATGAAAAATCGTTATATTATACTAAAAACATGATACCTATTTTTTATAGTATCAATACTATAGATATTGTTAGCCACTTCTTCAAATCTTGGAAAGGATCCTCATACCTTTTATACCATATGAATTTAATTCCTTTCTTAGTTAAAGATATAATATATTTAACAATATTAGATAAGTAAAAGATGAATCACTAATAATAACTCAAGATCTCAAGAAACCTATAGATCTTAAACACATTTGAAGGGACCTTTGAGAAAATGACATACTCTTCCTTTCTTGGATCTAAATAAATTCCAACTTTTGATATCAAGTTCCCAATAAAATCAATATCCCATATCCAAAATGATCATTTTCATTTCTTTGTGTAGAGATGATGTTCCCTTAGGGTTTCCAAGACATTAAAGAGATATTTCCCATGATCATCTATATACTTTGAGTAGAATAAAATTTCAACTACAAAAAAAATAAAAATAGAGTCCATAAAATAATATATGATTTGATTCATTGATGTTATAAATATATCATCATCATTGTTCAATCCAAATGCAATGATTTGGTGCTAAAACTTCTCACACTAGCTTCAAAAATCCACATTACGAATATAATTAAGGCTTACATAATGAAAATGGTAGTCTAAGTGAAGATCAATATCTAAAAACCACATTTATGTATTTAATTAGTTGAATAGATCACCAATCTCAGATTAGGGGTAATTATTCATGATCATCACTAGGTTTAATTTCGTATAATATACTTAAAGGTACAATATCCCATCAATATTTTTAGAAAAAAGTTACCAGATCACCCCATAGAGAGGTGCTTGGCCTTATGAACCCTTTTTATTTGAGATCCTCCAACTATATAATTAACTCACATAGCTCATTTGGATCCATATAATATATATGGATATATAAAAACTTGGTTCTAGGTAGAGAATTGATGGTAAACTCCACTTTATTTTTTGGAGGTAATGTTGAAAAATATTCATGAATAATTTATTGACGTATAGACAAAATAATCTCACCTCCTCTAAGATAAATAATGTTATCTCCACTATGATAGAATCTATCTATTTATAGTTAGGTCATATTTGAACAGCGTGAAATTCCCACTCTTTATGGAGAATATACTAAACACCATCTAGGGATGAGGATAATTCCCTTTTATGATAATAATAAATAGAGGCTTGGAACTGGGTTAAAAATTCCACACCCATAATTAAATCAAACTATTATCAATCAAGTACCATTATATCCAAAACATTATTGTAATATGCTACCACTAACATATAAGATTGATAATTCCTAGTTCATTGAATTATATATCCCAAATAGGTGTCAAAGATCATGTTAGAGGATGTAAAATCCACTTTAATCCTAAATAATGGGACTGATTTCTTAGATATAAAATAATATGATTCCCCTATTTAAAATAAAGCACAAACTAATGTAAAAGATATTAAAATAGTACCTCTAATAGTGTAATTCTACATGATCACATAAATAGAGGAAGTATCCATCAATAGAGTCCTTCTAGAAACATTAAACATACCCTATGTCATAAAACCTACTCTAAAGCATGTGTAGATAACAAGTATCCAAGACTAATTTGAATACCTCCTAGACCTAACCTCTGTGACGGAAGTCAAATTCCCCTATTAGAATGAGAATATAATTAAGATTGAAAATACTTGGTAGGATAAGGTTATTTTGTGATGATCCTAGAAACAATTCACTGGAAAAAAACCTTTAAAGGTGACTATATTAGCCACAAGAATAACATTTAATTACCTAAAAGGTATAGGTGGTATTGTGTGACCTGATCATATACACTATTAACATTGAATAAAATGTATATCTAAACTGGTAGGTGATGGATCACTTCCTAAGATACCCTAAAATGAGGTGTTCTGACTCACCTCCTCTCATCATCATTCATAGTAATTTCCCATGGTATATCATGTGGTTATGCTTTCCACTAGTCCCTCAATACTTAATCCACCAATTGATCATATCTTGGGTAAAATAGATTTATTTACTACATCAGAGGATGTTATAAGGATAAAAGTGATACATGTTTCTGGAGTGTGTATTTCAATACCATCTCAAAGTGATGTGCCTTGGACTCCCCATCCACACTCATTTAAGGATAAAAGTTTATAAGGTATGTAGAAGTGTCAATGTAATTCATAACTCATATCAAACACTGTTAGTGGTTCATGAACTCCTTTTACTTCACTTGATAAATGGTATTATGATTGAATTATTCCAATAAAATATGTTGAAACACAATCCAGGTGAAGCCTTGGTATTTTTTTCAATGATCATCATGTCATTCCATCAACTTTTTTCCACTTAGAACATGAATAAGTCTAACAAGACTTGGTTCATCTCATATGTTAATCCTAAAAACAGTAAATCTATCAACTAGGAATCAAAAATTCAAATGATAATTGTAACATCCCAGGTAAATAAAGAATAATACATTTTCATACTTATTAATATTTACGAATTAAATATTAATTTTACTTTAAAGTGGTTTCTAAGTTCGATAGCGTACCCGATACGCAACAAAGAGTTTCTTTGAAATCTTACATTGCACACTAGTAATAAAATAATATTGTTTTAAATGGTATTTAACACGTAGTCACTATATTGGGGGAAATGAATAGAAATAACTAAAATATGATTATATATGTTTGTTAAATGTTTATACATTTATCAAATAAAGGATAAAGGCTTAAAATATGAAAAGAATTCAATTTTAGGCATATATACTCTAATATTCACTAAAGGTCCACTTATTGCCTTTTGATG